>JAWWEW010000131.1:32995336-33008582 GCA_035583185.1 Anabacerthia variegaticeps | reverse complement strand
GTTGCTAGCTACTCTATATGTGAGAAACTACCTAGAAGTATAAAAATCTACAAATTCATGAAAACCCTAAGGCATCACTACTTACAAGAACTTTTGCTTTTTAATGCCCATTTTGGTTGCACAATTTATATTGCATCTTTTTCTGTTCTCACTGGTCTGCTTCTGTTGCATGCTTTTCGTACCACTCTCTTTAAATACTACTGACTCAGCTGTTATTCTCTTCTTCCACTGCTTACATATCAGATTCTGTCAACTGTCTGCAGTGTGGTGCTTATAGGTGCTTGATTTTCTAGGACAGCCTCCTTCTGTGAGTTTGCTGCTCTTCCATTGTAAAGCTGATTTTACATTGCACCCCCATCAAACCCTCTTCTCTTGATCTGGAAAATGAGTAACTGTCCTTTAATGCTTTATTTACAGTACAACCTCCTTTGTATCATTTAAATAAAGCTGCAATCGTTATTTAAAGGCTTCAAAAGAACTTTATTTAGGGCTTTTGTCCTATGGTTTTGACAGTTTTCCCTTAAGAATCTGAATTGTGCTGTACTTTCTCTTAATTGCTGCTGGTTGTTTTCTCCTGGTTTCTGGTTACCTAGCGTGTGTCGTGTTTTCCACCACATTCCTGTTCTAGCTTATTGCAGACCTGTCTTTGTCTAGGACTTGCTGAGGCTGGTGCTGAACTATGTTCCATAACTGAGAACACAACAGGAGGAACTGTTGCACTCTGTCAAGGGAGACGGGTTATGATTTGTTGGGGTTTTTTTTGTAAATAACATCATATAAATTGAAATGGTGTGCAATTTGCTGTGGCTATAGAATTAAATAACAAGGATATGTGACAAATTGAGACACAAATTCGGTCTCAGATGGAGTTTTACTTGGTTTCATCTGCGTAAAACTCTGAGTATATTAAAATTGTCTCATTGCAGTATTTGATAGGAGAAGAAAGAACAAAAATACTCACTCAAATACTTTTACTTCAGTGCTTCTAAGAGGCCTGCTTGTATCAAAGGAGTCTTAAATCCTAATCCCCCATGAAAATTAGTAGGAATTTTGGTATCCAACTGTCTTTCCAGACTTAGCTTTTCAAAGGTGAAAATACTTCTATGTAGTCTAGTGCCAAGGATTAGGTTCACACAGGTTTTTAAATTACAGTGATTTTATGTGGTGTTACGTCCCTGAATAGCTTGTTTCTTCCAGCTCTAGTGTTTCAGTTTAAATTCTGCAAGTTTTCGAGTATCTTAGCAGCTCTTTGGAACATTTGCAGTATTTTGGTGGTCTTTATTTTATAGCCCTTCTCCCACGAAAGCTCGTGTGATATTTATATAAAGGGGCACTACTTCTGTTCTGAACCTTAAATATATGCTTAAAATGATCTGTAAAGGGAAAAATTGACCCTAGAAAGAAGAATGCTAAAAATTAATTGGCTGAAGGCACAGACTGCTCTTTTGCTGGTGGAGTAAGTTAATTTTTATAATTTGAGTGTGAATAATTTCAAACCATTTGTGCCCTGTGGCTGTGCTGTAATACTAATTCAGGACTGAAAACGGTATATCCCTTCAGGTAAATCAGTGTTGATTTATCTTTAGTTTTAAAATGTGTTGCGTTTAAATCTTGTTTTAAATGAAAGCTTCCAAAATACTCAAAATTTGAGTGTTCCTGTGATTCGTTTATAAAAATAAAAAGCCTGGAGGGAAAGAATGTGAAATTTCTTTTTTAATGACTGAATTTGCAGCCCTCAGGATCATCCTTTTTATGTTCTCTAATCAATCAAGATGAGTTACTAAACAGTAGACTCGCCAGTATTATTTTGTTTTTTATGTATTAGTCTTTGTTGATCAGAATATTTTTCAAATTTCCTTGACTTCAGCTTGGAAGATTTATGAGGACTAAACTTGATCTTTCCAAAATAATGCTACAACTGTGTGTGTTATTTTTTTGTTTGGTTGGTTTTTAGGTTATAATAAAGGACCTCATCAGTCAATGCAACAGCCTGCTTCAAATTATTCAAGGGGATACCGTGGCAGAAGGTTTTCCAGGGATTCATTCCCTTCTTCATCAGGCCCTCGAGGGTTTTTTAGACCACAGCTAAGACCACCGCAGCCGTACTCTTCGAGCAAGTGGATGCACCAGGAGTTACCAGTGTTTTGCCAGCCTTATAGAAAAGAATATCCAATGATGCAGCGGTGTCCCTTTCCACCACCGGTTTTTGGTTCTTTCAATGATGTGCAACAATTCCCCCCTCCACCTTCCAATATGAATATGCTTTGGACAGGCCCAAATATGTACAATTCATCATACCCGTTTTTACCACCTCCGCCGCCACCGCCTCCACCTCCACCTCCTCCAGATAGCCATCCTTCCCATTTCAGGCCTTACTAAGTTTCCACAAATATGCATACAGAGCATTGCAGTATACAGGGGGGAAGAACAGGCTGCTAAGACTGTATTCCCTTTTTTTGGAGATAGTTTCTTTTACTGCAGCAGTAAAACAAATTCAGAATTTTGTGGGACATTCATAGAAAATTATTTTTTTCTACATAAGTTTTCTGTTTAAAAAAAGGAAATTATATTATAAAAATAACTGAATATTAAATGATGGTTTATTTTTATAGTATCTGCTACTTGGGAATGTTAAATAAAAACTGTTTGGAGACTGGTATGTGTGGTGGAAATTATTTTTTAATATAAGAGTTTCTATAAATACTGTCAAATAGTGATGAGTATGGGTCACATGGATGGTATTTTAATATTTTTAGAATGGTCTTGTATTGCTATGCTAAACCATTTTTCTCAGTTGCTGCAAATTTTGAAGCCTACTTCCATGAAAACTAAAAATCTGACATCTAAATTTTAAGCTAGGTTTGCCACTATTTATATCAGGCATAAACTGTTACCCAACTTTTACATTGATTTTTGTATTAACTGAAAGACTGGATCTGGGTAGTTTTTTTTTTTTTTTAAATAGCTGGAGTAGCTATATCTGAAATTGGACCAGTAGCTGAATTAGTCTATTGGGTTTAATGTCCTACAGTGATTGTAGAAGATCAACCTATTAATGAGATGTTTTGCATTTAATTTAGAATTTAAAAAGAGCATAATTTCTCTAGCTTGTCTTTAGTCCTAATGCAGAAATGTTCATAGATACTACTAGAGTATGTAGTCAGTCTTTCTGGGAAGAAGTCATCAGATCTGTCAGGGAGAGAGTGTGTCATTTCAGAATTCCCTTGTTTAAATTTGTAAATTCAGATGGTACTAGATTGCTGTTTGGCTGTCCTTGTAGTAAATCTGTCTCTTCAGAAATTCAAAACTCTTCCAGCTTATTTCTAGGAGGAGGGTGAAATGGTAAACCAAGGCTGACTTGGAACAACCTGCACGTGTCCAAAGGGTCAGTCCTTACTAGTATCTGTGGAAGCTACTTTGACTAGAATGGAAGACCATATACTTCACAAGTATTTTAAAAGGAGGTGAAAAAAGTAGTTGCAGGACAGAGATTTTGAAGATTATTTTTCCTTTGAAAAGTTATTACTATATGTAATGATTTTTGAATCATTAACAATTCAGTCACTTTGAACCATTGAACAGAACTGATAGAAGTGCACACTATGTATTTCTATTGTCAAGCTAATTTTGGCCTCATTACTTTGAATATATAATTAAAGGCTAAGTAAGCTGTACAGGTGTTGCTTAGACTTTAATTCTAATAAAGAGTGAAGCAAAATTTTAATGCACAGAGGGAGGGATTGTCTTGTCAAGATTGTGCTACTGAGAACTAGAATTTAATTTCAGACTTTTCAGTTTCCTGTAGTATTTCTAAGTAACAATATTGATATATCTAGAACTGCTGTTTCATAGATGTGTTGAAGAGAAGTTGTCTAGATATCAGTTTATGGCAAGCAGGTACTGTACAGTGGCAACAAATAGTTTTAGAACAGCAGTGTTCCATTCAATGTTTAACTTGGTTCCTGCACACTTTTTGTTTGTTTTTTTTTTGTTAGAAGAAAGCCCAATTCTAGTCTGCTGCAAACATATATGTTTTGAGGGGAAGGAGAAGAGGATGAATTTCTGCCTATGTAAGCTGTAACCCAGCTATTACTGTTCCCAGTGATAGGTCACAGGTGTGAGTAAACTCCCTACAGCCTCATGATTGGCTTTGCAGACTTGCTTTGTCTAAGCTTTGCTTGATTCACCTGGAGGTTTCTTTTTACTTTGTTTAGCAATAGCAGCAGTTTGTTAAGGACCAGGGGGCTATGATGAATTTGTTTTACAGGTACTTTTTTTTTTTTTCTATAGCATACAGGTTTTTGCGTAGATGGCAGTGTCATGTAATTACTCTCTGTAGATGGGGTATTTATGGGTTTAATTGGATAAGGTAGCGTAGAGGAAGAGAGACCTAACAGAGGCTTCAAGTGGCAGTGCAGGATACAGTGTAGAGGAGTACCTGGGATGTCCGAACATGCAGTATTGGCACTGGAAACCTGGGTTGCAAACTCCTCCCTATATGTCAGATGAAGAAGAGCAACCTTCATTCTGGATAAAAATGTGTTTTGATTATACAGAGTGGAAAAGTATGCATTGTGTGAAAAACACCATCTACAGTAAAATCAGATGTAACTGTGAACATGCAGAGAGAGGAAGAATGAGCAAGACGTTACAAGTGAGTTAACAAATATAAAAGTGATCCTGAGAAAACTATATATTAAGGAGGAAGAAACTGTCAACTTCATACTTGGACTTGGGATGCCTGTGGCTTGCTGTATGTTGCTGGCATGAAGAGATATTATCAGCCTCCAAATCCAAGAGTGCGCTTGAAAGGTAAGTGTAACACCAAGAAAAGGAGGGAGGCACTAGGAAGTACAGGTACAACAATGTTAATTATTACTACTATTGTGATTTTTTTAATCTATAGCGATACTCATTTTATTCTGCAGTAATTTGATCTGGACTAAAGAATAATAGTTCTTTGATTAAAATGTTAAGATTTCTCTTATACTAAGGTGTGCTCTCCTTTCCAATAACAGTATTTTGCAAATAACCCAACATAAAATTCAATGGCTGAATGTAGTTTGACAGAAATATATTGCAGTCTAAGGTATTTTATTCTTGGTAGTGAACTGCAATACTGTTGATGCACTTTACTGTTTGATATGTTGAAACAAATTTTGCAGGTGTTCTGCATTTAGTGAGTACAAGTCACACCTGGAAAACTTTGCTTAGAATCTACTTTATTTCCTAGGTATGATTACTGAGTTCAAAATATTTCAAGGATTGATTTCTTTCCCCCCAGACAGTGTTACATCTTAGGTTCTTTATACTGAAGGACATGCAAGAGACTGCTACCATCTTAATTTGAAAATAGTGGTAATGGAATTTTTTAAGGAAAGATCTTGAATGTAATCACTGATTGTTAAGCTTCCTCATATAGCTATTTGTCAGTGGTGTTGCACAGATAATGTCAGACCCTGTCTTAATATGCTGGATGCTTGTTATTGAGAAAGTAGTAGGAACTTGCAGTAATACTGGGAGTTTGAGACCTGAGGTTTCTGGCAAGTTCGGTTCCTTGGGAAAGGAAAATAAAACTGGGTATGCTTGACAAAAAGATGGATGCAGTGGAAATACTTCTTTTGTATTTTTAACTCTTTGGTAAATGCCCTCTTCTGTCCACAAGACATTAAAACCTAAGCTGTAAACCTGGTAAAACTGACCTGATAATTTTAGTGGTATGAATAGTTTTGTTTGGCCTCAGTTATTTTTAAGTCAAGATGTTTTATATAAATCTGTGTTCCTACCTTATATATCAAATATGTTACTACATTAAAGTGTTAGAACAATATGCTCTAGTAGGATTGCTATAACTCCTCTGCTGAACTGCTCACATGTCTGGGAGATTCCATCCTAGACAAAAGTATTACTTGGCAAATGAAGCACTTAAGACATCTTCCTTTTTTTTTTCCTGTGGCTGGAAATTGATCAGTAATGCACACCAGCTTGATTCTTGATCAGTGCTCCTTTAGAGAAGGCTGAGCTTTTTAATCTGAAATAATTTGGTGTGTAATGCACCCTCTCTAGAGATAGCCAAATTAAAACAGCCAACCAGCCAGAAAATAGAAACAATGAAATGTGAATTGTGCAGATATCGTGTCCTCAGCATAAACATTTTCTTTATGTGTCTTCTCTAGCTGGTCCACACATTACTAGGTGTAATTTTAACATTTAGCATGTGCTGTAATAAACCTTATTTTTTTTGTACTGTTTAGGCACTAATGTAATTAATGTTTCTGATTCAGGCATGCAAAGGCAGAAGGACTTAAAAATCTCTGTCTGTTCTGGCTATATTCAACTTAATTCACTACTTATGTCTGAATACTGACTGATTTTTCCAAATAAATGTATTTGATGTATGATTACTACCATGGCATTTTTACTAACTTTCCCCTATTTACTGAATTGTTAGAATTTAGAATTTACTAAATTGTCGAGAGATTAGAACTCTACAATGTTTGCTTTCATTCAGTGAGGTGTAGTTGGGAAGTCTAAAAGCCTCAAGCTAAGAGAGCATTTCTTATTTTATTTTCACTTTTTCCCCTCAAAAGTGCATAAAGCACAGAAAAGTCCAGGACAATTTTCCGATGTGACTCCCACCAACCTTTTTTCTGTGCTAAATTTAGCAGGGATTGCTAGGCCATGGGCTGGGTCAGGTGTAATTCTTCAGTAAAGCAGTATTTTCTAGTAGTTCAATATTTCTCTATTTCTGACTCTTATTTTCACATTTGGCCTGGAAAGCTGCAGTAGAGCCCTATCACTTCTGCAATATTGTTAGTTGTTCCCCTTTTTGGGGAAATTTGACACTTCTTCATGGGCTGCTTTCCAGAGAAAGCTGAAGGCATGGGATGAGACTCAAGGAAAAGAGAAGCTTAGGAAAAGATTGGATCTAGTTTTTCAAAAGGCTGGGGTTTATAAATAGAAGTATGGATGCAGTAAACTAATGGACTGTATGTGCTACTGTAACTGTGGTAACATGGGAACTGGAAATCACATAGTTAACAATAGACCTCCTAAATTAGAAAAAAAAAAAACAGTAGTACGTGTGCTGTCCTTTAACTTCAGTTTGGAGAAGAGTCAGTAGTAGAAAGGGGATGAACTTCTCTTGGGGCTGAACAGCAAAAGGGCAAAAAAGTTTCTTACTGGAAAATTCTGACAAGTGAGGAGCAGAGAAGCACATGCTGCCACAGGTTGCTCTGGGAGATGATGGAATCTACAGTCTTGGAGGGATTCAGAAAGTGGCTTTGGATAAGGCCTGTGTGAGGTAATGTCAAAGTTAGAGTCCCTTTGATTAGAGAAGTGGACCAGGCAGTCTGTGAAAGCTATCCCAGCCTAAGCTTTTCTTGTCTTTGCTGTCACTCCTCTGGAGTTCTGTCTTCTCACAAGAGATTTTTTTTTGTGTGTAGCTGCTAAAAGGCATGAGTAGGCCGGCCTGAATTACCAGTGTTCAGGAAGCCTAGCTTTTAATTTATGCTATTGTGCTCTTTCACTATACTACAGATTTTTATATGTAAAATATCCATGCTGTGCTAAAAGTTGGGGTTGCTGTGGAAGATGACTGCTTCCATTTCACTGGATGTAAGATGAGTTAAAGAATTTTTCCTTTATTAGTTGTTTGGAAACTAATGCTGATGAGAATCTCAGTTGCTGTCATTTTCCCTTAGGGGGTAAAACAGTCTGTGTTGTGCTATTTATTTTGAGAATGATGTAATGAATAACACTACTCAAAATGTATTTTAAAAATGCAACAAAACACAAACAAAAAACTATCTGAGAATTATTTTTAACAAATGTTCTCTAAAGAGGAATTTTTGCCTCAGTGAAGACCTTTTTAGTACTGGGAGACACTCATGCCAGAATTCATATTAGTGCCATGAAGATGAAAAAAAGAAATAAGAGATTTTTTGTGGGTTATACTTAGATGTTTCCAGGTTCCTTTTTCTCTTTCTTTGCAAGTCAAAGATATAGTCTGTTATTCTTGTCTAATGAATTTAGTGATGCACATAATCTGATTTAAAGGATCGATGAATCTGCACAAAATGGTTAGTGACAGGTTTGTTGTGGTGACAGGTGAAAATATGGAAAGCACTGCCAAAAATGACAAGGCTGTTACAGAACAGCATACTTTTCAGGGCAAATACATAATTCTGGAAAGCACGAGTAATGATCTTCATCTCAATCACTTGAAAGTTTACTCAGTTATTGAATCTGGGGTACTCTTCATTTGGCATAAATGAAGTCTTTTGTAACTAATGGAACAATGTTACTGTTGATTTTCCTGTGAATTTGATGCTCTGCATTTTTTTAGGTAACATTTTGTGCAAATCCTTTATTAGAATGTTCTGTATGACTTCTAAGGTCTAAAATCAGTGGAAATTATGAGTCATAGAATTATACAATTGTTTGGATTGGAAGGGACCTTAAAGATCATCTAATTCCAACGTCTGCAGTGGGCAATGATACCTTCCAGTGGACCATGTTGCTCAGAGGCCGACTCAGTCTTACTTAATGCATAATGCTTGCTATTTATTAGCAGAAAGCCAGCCATCAATACAGAGAGTCTAGAGAGCAATTGTCCCACACTCCAGCTTTGAACTTGGAAACAGAATTTTCTCTTTTTCTGTGCCCGCCTGAGTAGCATGAGTACAAAAAATAACTTGTTCCACCAAATGCTGAAACAACTATGGGAGCAATTATGGTTATGAAGCATCTAAGTTTGTTTATATTAAGTCTCAAAGACTATTGTTTGCATTATGTTCTTAACAGGAAGATTTTACTCTGCAGGTTTCCTACTGTGGGAAGAAAGAAACAAAAATCTAGGAACTTATTGATCACTAAGAACTAACTGCTACTTGGTATCAGACTAGGTTGTCATAAGGCTCTGTCTTTTGGAAGAAGTGATACAGATAAGATTTTCATTAAAGAGAAGAAAATGTCATTACCTATAATCTTTTAACAGTATTTACTCAATTTTAATATGTATGTTATGTGATCTTAAATCTGTTTTGTGAGAATTGCATGCACATGAGATCTGTAAAAAAGCAAATATTTTCTCCAACACAGACCCAAGAAAAGCGAGTACATTTTGTGAGATTTCAGTTGTTTCTTTTATGTGAATGTTTGACCTAAGGTAGACTTTCTATAGTATTCAATTTGAAAGTGAAATGTATACCTAGATTATAAAGACCTGTCTAACCTGTCTACTTGATCTTCATACCCTTAATTCCACCACTTCTGGACTGTCCTGTGTAACAGTGTGCCCCCTTCTATCCAAGAAAACTTTAATACATTTATAATGAAGAGGCATTTTTGTGAGCGTTTTTCTCAGAAAATCGTGGTCAGCAGTTAGTTGCTTGGTTACACTCTTCACTGTGATGTGTTTAATTCATAGATAGTTTTACATTTATTTATGATACCCTGCAATCCTCAGTGTCCACAGCTTTACTTTGCCATGTAGTGATATACTTAACCTTTGTTCTTGCTTAACACATTCTGCAGTGTAGAGCACACATTTTTTCCTACTTCTTGGCACTCTACAACACTTATCTCTTCCACTGTTATATCAAAAAGAAGTACAGTACCACATGCCTTGAAATTCTGCTTTTGGTGACTGGCTGTTTGGTTTTTCCCTTGCAGCATATCTGTTACATACCCACTGTGTTCTCTTTATGGTAGACCTGATTTCTGCTCAGTGCAATTCTGACCCTGGAATTGCTTGGATATTAAAGAGTTTCATCCCTCCAGCATAAGGTGATAAAGTGGTGATATCAGAGTTTGACATAGAAACAATTACTGTGCCCTAGAGAAAAATACAGTTCTGTGTAAGTTATGTAGGTAATAATGCTCTTTTGTCTGTGAAGAGAAAGTCCTGTTTGCTGTTTGTTTTGCAATTTCAGTGTAGTGAAAAAACCCGCACTTACTGACCTGATCAGGAAGAGGATTATCATACCCTTCCAAAATTGAGGCATCTGTGTGTGACAGCATAGGGTATTTGGATCATTTTACTATTACTATCAGTCTCTTAACCAAATGAATCATTTCTTCCATTGAAGAAGCAGGAGGGGAAAACTAGCAAAAAGCTTTGGAGTTTATCAAGATTTGGATTCCTAGGTGAAATATTTTCTATTAGGTTTAAACTAATTTTTGTGGAATATATAACACACTGGATGATGATTTTGTAATTGACCATAGGGAGAGTATTCTTTTAAGAGAAGTGATGATACTAGTTAGGTTCAAATTAGACCAGTGTCTCCTGTGCCCTGTAACTGGTTCGGAGATTCCATTTAAAAGCAATTTCAGGCAGAATCAATCTGTCTAGTATGGGTGTCTGGAAAACATTAAACTTTGGATCCTGAGAGGAATTCAATTCGCGTTTCAAAGAGAACACAAAGTCTCTTGTCCCAGGCTCATGAACCTAAACTAGTTAAGGAACTTTTTAAAGACCCATCTTTGCATATCTGTGTGATGTAAGGATAGCATACAAACAAGTGTAAAATACTTTTACTGAGTGGTTTTTTTTTAATTTTATTTTTTAACCTTTAGCCTTGTTTCTTCAGAGCCAAAAGCCTTCAGAAGTGGGTTAGTTGTTACAAGTGGTCAGTTGCTAATCTGGTTAGGTTGTGATGTTCTCTCTAAGAATAGAGGATGTGAGTAGAGTACTCCTGTCTCTGAGCTAGATTTTAATATAAGAGAAGACATAAAATCTTTAAAGTTATGTTTCATGTCTTGTTTAAATTCTAATTTTCAGAAGTAGTCTTGGGAAGCAAATCCCCTTTTAATCAGGGAAGAATTTATTTTTTTGGCAGAGTTGGTCTTAAGTAACATCTATTGTTTTCTTTTCAGGAAACAGTTGTAGCATCAATATAAAGAAATGTGTGCACGTATGTGCAATTAAATAATTTAGAATATGTTAACTGTGCCATATAAATATTATCATTAGTAATTATATATGTGAGTATATATGCATAATGAAATATTTGTTAGTTATGCTGAACTAATACAACTCTACCTACTTCATGCTAAGTTTTGAGGCATCAGACAGAAAACTGTTGAGTTAGTGCTGCTTAACCGTTTACTGGAAGGCTGCTGAATCAAAGCAATTGAGTAGGTTAATGTTTTATTCCATTTCAATATATGGAGTAAAACGTTAATTTAAATTATCCCTTGAGAAAGAGAAAAGACTTGTTTTTTGGGGAGAATCTGTTTGCGTTTTCCTTGCCTTACCTGTGATGCTCAGGTGGCTGTGCCCTGTGTTTTCCCCGTGCCTTGACTGAATGGAGGAATACACGCTCCTCTCAAGTGACCTTCTGAGGTAATTCACTGTTTTGCTCCATGTGATATGTTGTCAGATCAGGGGTTTGATGTCATATGGCAGCTCTGCCTGACTGCATTTTAATTTTATTTTTTTCAGTTTTCAGCGTGTGGTTTAATCAGTGGTTAAGTGGTTGTGAAAATACACTTAAAATGTGGCCCTGACCTCTACATTATGTTACTGGCTGTTTCTTGTAGGAATAACAGTTCAGTGGGATCAGTTTTCTAACTCAGCTGAAGAGCAAGCTTAAAAGACTAAAGGTCTTCAGGAGCAATGTAGCTTACCATATTGTCTTGAAAGGCACGAATCTGTTGGAGTGGGTCCAGAGGAGAGAGAAAGATGATCATAGGGCTGGAGCGCCTCTCCTATGAAGACAGACCCAGACACTTTGTGTGGTTCAGCCTGGAAAAGTGAAGGCTCTGGGGAGACCTTATTGCCCCCCTAAAGGGGGCTTAAAAGAAAGAGGAGAGACTGTTTAGTGTAGCCATAGGACAAGCGGTAAGGATTTTAAAGTAAAAGAAGGTAGGTGCAGACTAACTGTATAGAAGGAGTGTTTTATGATGAGGATAGTGAAACACTGGAACAGGTTGCCCAGAGAGTTGTGGATTCCCTATTCTTGGAAACATTAAAGGATGGGTTGGATGGGTCTCTGGGAAACCTGATCTAGTTGGAGATGCCCCTGTCTGTGTCAGGGGATTTGGACTAGATGACCTTTAAAGGTCCCTTCTAGTCCAAACCATTTTATGATTCTATGAAAGTGGATGGTTTCCCGTATTGTTTTTGGAAAGCTTTAACATCCATGTATCTTTATGATGAAACTACAACTTCATTGTACTACAATATATATTTTTTCCAGATCACTAACACTGTCAAATGCCAGTGGTTTAAAAATTAGTTATCTGGAGCTTTAACCTTAATCATCTTTGAAGTGATTAATTTAATTCTCTATCATAACTTGTTTCCTATATTCAATTCTTTTGGCATGTATTACTGCATTTCAAATTCCATTAAAGTAGTGAGTATGAAAGAGAATAGTGTTTTTTAAACTCAAGAAGCAATTTAATAACTTCCAGATGTAATCACAGTATCTCTTGATGAGCAAGTAGTCTTAATTTTCAAAAAGCACCACTTGACAAATATTTTCTTATCTTCACTTATGTTATCATGCAGAAGTCAAAGACAGTAACTAAACCAGATCCTTATGACACGTAACTAATGCACTTCAAAATTTTAACAGGGAAAGAACACAAATTTTATTTGAAAAACTAACAAGCAAAAATGCCCCAAGGCCTCCCCCCAAAAAAACCCACCCCCAAACCCCATTTTCTTTATGTTGCTCATTATTTAGCGTGAAATTTTGCATGCCTTAATATTTATTAGAATTTTCTTTGTATGCAACAGAATCAAACTTGAGTGTTTATTTTCCTTTAAAGAAGTCCTTTTTCCTTGGTCCTCTGGAATGGAATAAATTTTTAAAACAATAGTATATGAGGTAAAAAGAGAAAAAAAGTGTGTATCTACTTGCATCCAATCCAAAAGAATTAAAAGAATTTGTATACAGTTTTTCTGCCAAAGGCCTAGGAAGTTGAAGGGGAGGATAACCCAGGTTCTTGTTAATAAATCCCTTGGGGTGAACAAGAGTGAAACAACATGGAATATCAGCGTTTTTAAACTACATATGTAGGGTTTGTTTTAGAATAATTTTGTTACAAAGGTAAACAGATATGTTGCTGTTTTGGGTGTTATCATCTATAGTCGTACAGCAATATCAAAGAATAAAAATAACATTTTAGGAAATTTATAAGGAATATAGCAGTATTAAGGCATAAGAATATCACCTAAGGAAATGTATAAGGACAAGGTAAAGAAAGAAAAAAGTAGGTGGAAAGATAGATA
>JAWWEW010000131.1:32966021-32995236 GCA_035583185.1 Anabacerthia variegaticeps | reverse complement strand
TAAGGCATAAGAATATCACCTAAGGAAATGTATAAGGACAAGGTAAAGAAAGAAAAAAGTAGGTGGAAAGATAGATAGATAGATAGATAGATATATAGTCACCACCAACTAGATACGGTGATGAAACTTGGTCCTCCGTGTCTGTTGTTTGAAGTGATGGTCTTGATCTGTTGGGACTAGGGGAAGCCCCCCGCACGCTCAAAGACTTCATGAGTTATTACACACTTCAAGCCCAGGTGGGAACACCTTGTACCTCCCTGTGGTGGGGAATTTTACAATGGATATTTTCACAGCACATGTTGCGAGCTGCTGACGCTTCCCAAGGTGTTACAGCTGCCTATTATGACAGCATCAGTCATGGTCCATCATGGTCCAACACTTGAGATGAACCGCCCAAACCAGATGTGAAATGTCTTAGAGGTTGCCCCGAGGCATTTTTACATCAGAGTCATCATTTAAGGGAGGACGTTGGCATGAAAAGAAGGATTATTCCACCTCACAGGGTTTGCCTCTTATTAGCCTCTTCCCTTATTTGGAAATCCAGTTTGTAGCTTCAGGTATGCACTCGCTTCTGCACCCGTGATACCTGGACAGTGGCACTCACTTCTCTGTTCTGAAAGTCCTTTCACAGTGGGCATAGTCAGGGAGGGGTGGGCTTTTGCTGCATGAGCAGCTGTTTCTTTTCAGTTTGCTACAGTGTGCAAAAATCTTTTGGTGGTCTTAGAATGTTTAAGCCATTAACATTTCAGTCTCTGACAAATGTGACTCAGAGATCAGATACTTCTACTCTGAATCATATAAAAAGCAACTGACAAAATATAACTGTGAGTAATCTTTCTTTGGTAGTACCTCCTGAATTCTTACTTGTATAGGCTAATAAATACTACTACACTACAAATGTTCTGTATGCAAATGTCTTATTTTTTGCAGAAGATGAAGTGGAAATGAACTTTGAATGGAGTACATTAAAGAGCTAGTTAGTCAGCCATAAGCACAATAACCATCGTACAACACTGAGGTTTTAAAGTTTCTATTTATACTCAAATTCTTGAAGTATCTAGTGGGATCTAGCTTTTAAGGCTTAGTCCTGAGCAGTTTTGTTTGTTTAAATAGAAAGCATTGTGGTTTGTTAGAGCACAATGACAGACTACTATCTTTGATAGCCTTTAAATACACTGGCTACAGATCACCTTCATCTCTCAAGGGTGAAACTTGGAAGCATCATAGTTTTGTGATCATTATGAATAAATACTTCAGAATACACTTGAGCTGAAAAATGATGCATGGAAAATTGGTCACGTGGTTTAAAATTATAAAAAATACCCTTTTGTTTTTCATGTATTAATTTACATATTACTACATTTACATATTACTAGTAAACCCTCTCATTTATGTTTGCTTATCTCTGCTTTGCACTTTAGTGGGCTGAATAATTGCAGTGGAGTACCTCTGGGTTCAGAATCAGAAGAAATAACCTTTGGAAAGCGAAAAGGCTTCATAGTCTCTCCAGAGTTATGCAATGTGCTGAAAAAAGTACTTTAACTGCAATCCACTTTAAATATGTGTCGACCACTTTTCTCCTGTAATGAAAAAAACTGTCAAGCAGAAAGAGCATCTAAACTGAGTTTTCATTAAGTAGTCAGGTGTTTGTACTAGGAAGGTATTTGCTTTTAGATTGAGAAGCTCAGTTGTCAACTTTATTACTTACTCCCTCTGTGGACACAAGAAGTCAAGAGTACAGACCAGAACCAAGGGGATGAGCAAGACCACCTCTTGATGGCAAAATGTGTTAACGCAATTTTTCTAGTGCAATGAGTCAGTAGTAGATGCTTAGCCTTTAATGGAGATAATGTAAAAACACTCATGGATGTAAGTCTGTAATCACATGAGAATTTGAAAGGACCCTTTAATATCTGCATAACCATTCTCTATTTAATCTCTTAAAAAAGAAGATATCTTGGATATAAGCATCTTGGACAAATCATAGAAATGGAGGAGGGAAGATTATAGAAGGAAATGGGGTATATATGCATGGCTCTTGAGATAGGAAGACATTGCACAGGGATCTTATTTGTGGCCTTCAGGGAGAGAGAGGAATAATATCAAGTCCCTAATGTAGGTAATAACCTTGGCCAGGAGAGTTCAGTGTGTGCAGTCTCGCAACTTCAAATGCTTTATTTCTTGTAGCGTCTCACCATTTTTCTCTCATATATGTGAGCTAGACCTTGCCTCTGTGTTTGAAAACTGTGGTCTGGTTGTCATTCAAGCATTTTTAAAGGCCTGAGTTATGACTAGAAAATTTATGTTAGGTAGCACTTAGTCATATTCACATACATTTGTGCACACACACAAAAATATATCTTTGATTTGTAAGGATGCCAAAGTTTGTGTTTAGATAGAGGAATCATCTGTTTTCTCTATATGAAATCCCTATATATACATTTATTGACATATATCTATCTCTTAGATATACATTTTTGTTAAAGAGATATATAAAAATATATGTCTAAATGTAATACATATATAAAAAATACATACCTACACATATGTATAAAATTTACATTTAAAATGTGTGTTTAAAAGTGGAGGTTGCTGTTGTGTATCTAAAAATACCAACCTGTCGAAATGAAAGCATCTATTGAAACAGTACCAGTTGGAGAAATTCCTGGTACAATATTCTGAAAGAGAGCTTTGAAGCCCCCAAAACCATGTTTGCTGCTGAGGGTTCATTGTGTGGCCAAGGGTGGGGAAGAGGAGGCTGCAGGCCCTAAGGAATCTATGTGACAAAGTTACCTAACTCCACTGGAGGCCTCCTAGAAGTTTATGCAAAGATTTTCAGTGTTGATAGTTGGAAAATTCTGGTTGAGGGAATTTTTAAAAAATTTCTGCAGTGTTCTGCCCATTAGTTTGACAGGCTTTGCATGTGCTGGATTTGTGCAAAGGTGCCCCTCCGTGTGGCTGCTGCCCTCTTTCTTGCCAGCACTGGCTCTTAGTCACATGGAAGGAAGAGTTCCTCCACACTGCAAAAGGCAGCAGCACCACAGAGGCCAGACTAATTTGGAGGTGTTATACACTGCCTGCTTGTGCTGAGATTAAAACTCAGCCAGACACTCAAGAGTGGATGAGAGTCACTTGTATGAACTTTGTAACAAATTCCTGTTTCATTTTAGGCAGAGGAAGGGCTTGAGATCACCTGAACAACAGATACCTCAGCTCCCAGCTGGGGCCCTGATAGTTTGTTGTTGAAGTGGTTTGGTGCTGCAGAGCAATGTGATGTTGTCTTAGCTGTATTCTGAAAATAATTAAAATGTGAGTTATTTTAATCCTGGAAGAACTAAAGAGGAAAAACACTGGTAAGAAAAGTTATTAAATAGTAAGAGAAAAAGCAGGGAATTAGAACTTGACGACTCTTAAGGTTGAGGATTATCCCATTCTGAGGAGATCAGTTGCTTTCCACTGACTGATGACTGCCACGAGATTGGAGTGCATATTAACTTCTAGCTACTCTCAGTACACCTAGGCATCTCTCATGTGTATTCATGAGTAAATAACTGCTGTGTACTTCTGAACTTTGTATATCCTGATTTGTGGAGTCTCTTGGCACCTGGTAGAAGTTGCTGAACAAAGTGACTCAGAGAAAAATGATTACAGTGCTAACAGCTGAAAAAGAAGGCTGCGTAAGTATAGCTAAGCTTGAAAATGCCCATAAGGCAAGATTTTGGTCCAAATAAAAACCCAGATCTAGTTAAAAATAAACCCAAACAACAAAGAAAACCATAAAAACAAAATAACCAAACCAACCAACCAGCCAAAATCCTCAAAAAAACCCTCAAAACCAACTGCCTCATGCACTCCTTTGGCCTATAGCTTTTGGGGGCCATTCCAATTTAATGTTGCATGCTCACTATTTTCTTCTGCTAGACGTCTTTTTCAGCTTCATCAGTGCCCTATTCTGAGTCATATATAAGTGTACAAATGCTTGTGCTGGCTTAGTGTAGAGCAAGGAGTAAATCAGGTAAGCATTAATGCATGTAAGGTTAGAGCTAGAGAAACCACAGAGGATTATGAGAGTCAGGAGAGGAGGTAAGAGGTAATGAAAACAGAACAGATTTTTTATCTTGACATATGGCTCTCTGGAGTGACGACTTTGGGGATTTCTATACACAGAACTATATCTTTGATTGTAAATATGGACTCCTGGGAAATAAGATTGCATGCATTGTTATTATTATTATTATTATTCCTCATGATGGAAGAAATATTATGATCTTATTTTTATTATTATCTCATTTAGAAATACGATTATACTCTGTAATATGCCTGACGCAACATGTAATTTTACTTTCTACTGCAAAGGAGCTGTGTTTGCATATTAGCTCTCTGTTTGAACTATAGGGAGTAATACAGCTGAAAATCTACTAGGTGTAGTAGAAAAAGTGTTAGCTCAACTGCTTCATACAGAAGAGACTGGGAATCATGTAGCTTAAAGTGATAGGAAGATAAGAAAAACTGGATTAAAGAAAAATAGATTTTTCATAATATATATTGAAATCTATTGTTCCTATTGTACTCAGTGATTATATCCATAAGCAAGTATCTATGAAGGGGAACCAAACCACTAGACCTGGGGGTGGATATTAATGTCCAGAGGAAAACAATGAAAATAAACTACTACTTTCTGCTTGCTTAAATACCTTTTGAGTTTTCAAGCAATATTTAAGAGCTGTGCTTTGTTATCTTATTATGATAATGCTCTAAGAAGTTGCAATATGTGCTGTAAGTCAATGTCTGTTCATAACAGGCATTTTTATTTCCTCTACTGTAACTTACTCTTTGTTGAAGCCAAATGACACTTAGCTATGAGTGCAGTCCATACTCCCCTGGCACAATTGCAAGACACCTCAATTTGGGTTTTGTCGAGAATGGTCTGTACTCTGATGGTTTTGAAAAATGTGTTGTCTTTATTCTTAGTCAAAGTAAAATTTATTTGGAAAATGAGCATGTTTTCCAGTTATTGACCTTTGTAAATGGAGTGAAAGTAAAGGAATAATATCTTGCTTAATCAGTTTGGAAATAGTGTCATTTACAGCAATGAGGTGGATAGATTGGTGATCTCAGAGAAAATCTTTGTCAGTTAAACTGAAGCTGAGGAACAACCCTCCACAGAAAAAAACAACCCCTCCTGCCCATGAAAAACATCTGCAGTTGTAAAACAAGCAGAAGATGAAAGGGACAAAGCAGAGCAGAAGGCTGAAGAGAGCTCTCAATGGCAAAAAACCCCCAACAAATAAACAACTGATAGAAGCTTTACCTGAGAAGACAAGGATCTGAAAAACAGAGATTCATTGTAATGTGCTGTAATTAAATAAATGAAAAGGAAAAGCTAAGAAAAAAATAATTTGGTGCCTTGCACAGGTGCACAGAGATGTTAGAATAATTTTAAAAAGTAGGAGAAGCTGGCTGACACTAAATACATTGCTCCTGGGCATTTACGGAAAAGGAGCTGTGCACCATGCAAGAATTTGATGAAGCTGTACAGCTAACAACTAAACATAATCCTGTGCATAATAATCTCAGCTACTTTCCAGAAGACAATGATACCTTGAGAAGTTATTTGAGAAAGAATTTTAAGGACTAACAACGAATATTGTACATTTTTATGGTTTAAGATATCTTTAAAGTGGCTCTTATTAGAGTGATCAAATCTTGGGACTTTGCCGCAGCTGGTGGCTTTCTTAGGAGATGGCTTAAAAAGCAAATTTGTGTTAATGAGAAGCTTAATCCATAATGGACCTGAAAAAGTTAATAATTTAGATATACTTTTCCAAGAGAAATTTTTAATCCTAGTGAGGTAATTCTTCCCCAGCACTTTCCCGAGTCCATTTCAGTATTATGAGCTCTTGTTCCCTCAGCTTCTTAATCTGTGATTTCTGTCTTTTATTTTTTTTTTCAGTGATGCTTGCTATGCATATATGACACCCTGCTATGCAAGCTTGTATATAAATCAATGAACTGAAACTTTGTGTATATATATGTTTTACTGTGCTAACTTCAAGAGCCTCAATAGATGGTCATTGCCATGTGTTTCGATGGACTGTTGTAGAAAAATCAGTAGACTGATGCCCTACTGCTGAAAGTAATCTCCCTCTTTAGAGCTCACACTAATGAAACATTAGTCATCTAATTTAGGACAAATATATAGATATTTTTCTACTTCTTTGGACTGTAACTACCATGTAGTACGTTGTGCTTCTTTTCCAAAATAAGTTGCTTAATTTTCCTTTCTGAGTGTCTTTACAAAAAGAAGATATCAGATTTAGGCATGAGAAACATTCCATAAGGACTGCTATGTAGATCATGAAGAAGATCTGGCAAAAGAAGGATCCCCTACAAGATTAGTTTCTCATAGATGACTGTGAAGATAATCTATGAAATAGCATGTCATTTCTTGCCAGGGGTACACTGTGGCTTCCTATGTGTGAGAAATGCAGGAATACTGCTCTTTCCCATCCCCCTTTGAGCTGCATTCTTCCACAACCTTGAATGGCTTATGATGTAATTGTACTGGCAGAGGGTCAGTGAGATAAATGCTTTTAAAATACGTTATCTCTTTTCCATGTGGTTTTATTGTTATTATTTACTCATTCTTGAAATTGTCTTCACAGAATGGGTAAGATTGGAAGGAACCACAGGGGCTCCTCTGGTCCAACTTCCCTGCTCATGCAGGGTCATCCCAGGACACCTGGCACAGGATTGTGTCCCAAGAGTTCTTTAATGTTTCCAGTGAGGGAGACTACACAACCTCTCTGGGCAATCTGTTCCAGTGTGTGGTCACTCGCATAGTAAAGAAGTTCATCCTCATATTCAGATGGAACTTCCTGTGCATCATTTTCTGTCCGTTGTCTCTTGTCCTGTTGCTTGGCACCACTGAGAAGAGACTGGCTCCATTCTCCCTTCTGAGTCTCTTCTGAGTGCTTGGTCAGTAGCCTGTGTATTTGTTAATTGTATTTGTTATTGCTTGGCTGCTTATATGAATTTAGCATTGCTCAAAATGCACCTAGATTGTGTGTTCAGTGCTGGAAGCTGAAACTGTCAACTTTGGATGGCCTTTACCTTATTTTTGTAGAGATTAGCTTATTACATTTTTGGAGACTGAGATGATTCCAAATAGCAACTATTGGTAAGCCTCAGTGATACTTTTCTCTTTACTTTTCTGCTTTTCTTTTGTATTTCAGAATGCATTACCTCATTTTGGGACATGCTGTCATCCTGGTAGTTATATTTATGAGTCCTTTCATGGCTTTTGTTTTGTTAGGTAATTTCTGTTTTATATTGCCTGGATTTCTAAATGGAAAGAAGATGGTGTTTACAGGACTACAAGAGCAACAGGAGTCCCATCTCTCTGAAGATAGGATATAGTATGCTTGCCATTGTAGTTAGATGTAATACAGCAGCAGCATTTAAGTACCTAGCAGCTGCTGACCTGCATTAGGTTGCAGGTTCTCCTTTTAAAGCACAGCTTCAGTCTGAGAGAGGGTTCACAGCATGGAGGTGAGAGGTGAGTGAATTTTTCAGGGTTGCACAGCAGGTCAGAGGCAGAGGAGGGTATGAGAAGCAGCCTAGTCCCACTGGAAAGATAAGCCTTTGAACAATTTATTTCCCTAGAGGCCACTATACTCTGATTTTCAGTGAGTTTTTATTTCAATAGGGCTAAGATTTAACCCATCATATTTACAAAAAAGGCTTTATTATGTAGTTCTGAAGTGCCTGTCGTGATATTTTGGTTCCCACCTGGTTGATTCATTGGGATTTGATCTCTGTTAGAGTGGCAATGACATTATTCATACTCTGCTTATTCATAAGCCCTAAATTCCCAAAGGACACTTTCTTTAAGTGGTACCAGCAAGTTGGCAGTTCCCAACTTTCAAAATATTTGTGAGCTGAATTACACTGGCTCGAGTTGGTAGCTTTCTCAATGACATGAGAATCAACAGCTCTGTCAAGAATCTCAGCTATTTTCAAGAAAGAGCTCTTCCTTTCATCATCTTTGTACCTGGAATGTTAACTGCAGAGAAAAACTAGAAGTTTCTGCATATGAACTAAAGAAGAGTTTGTACAATTTAGAGAAGAGTGCAGAGAAAGGCTGGAATGGTTCTTTTCTCTCCACTACCCCTCAGAGTTCAGCTTTTGCTCTTCTTTTTTTCCATTCTCTTTCATGGGTAACAGGTCTGGAAAGGGGCAGAAAGGATCTCTCTTTTAAGCAGATCGGCAGAAAAAGATTCCTTCAGACACTTCTTTTCTCAGCTCAGGTAAATCAGATGTGTGCAAGGTGGTGTCGTTAGGAATCTGTAGACTAAGAAAGTATTGTTGTTAAAGTAATGAAAGCAAATACAAGTGATAATCATAATGTTAAAGTTAAATATATGGACTTTTGAACATGGCATCTCTGTGCATGTAAGTACAATTGGATGGAGCAATGTGCTATTAATGTCACTCAAAATTCAGCAATAAAACTCCCTACACAATGTTATTTTTCCGATAAGTGTGATCTCTAGACTATTTGCACTTTCTTAACCATTTGCAAGGATTCATAAAACATAGAATTATCTGGGTTGGAAGGGATCATCTAGTTCCAACCCTCTGCCATCTGCAGGGACACCTTACACTACACCAGGTTGCTCAGAGCTCCATCCAGCCTGGCCTTAGACACTTTCAGGAATGGGGCATCCAGAACTTCTCTGGGGAACATGTTCCAGTGCCTCACCACCCTCACAGCGAAGAATTTCTTCACAATATTTAATCTAAACCTCCTCTCTCTCAGTTTGAAGCCATTCCCCCTTGTCCTGTCACTACATGTTCTTGTAGTAGTAGGCCCTCTTCATCTTCCTTGTAGGCTTCCTTCAGGTACCAGAAGGTCGCAATTATATCACCCCATAGCTTTCTCTTTTCCAGGCTGAAGAGACCAAATTTTCTAAGCCTTTCCTCACAGCAGAAGTGCTTCATCCCTGTACTCAACTTCATGGTCCTCCTCAATACTTGCTCCAACAGGTCCATGTCCTTCCTATAGTGGGGACCCCAGAGCTGGATGCAGCACTCCAGGTGGGGTCTCACCAGAGCAGAGTAGAGGGGCAGAATCGCTTCCCTTGACCTGCTGGCCATGCTGGTTTTGATGCAGCCCAGGACACAGTCAGCTTTCTGGGCTGCAAGCACACACTGCTGGCTCATGTATTTCAGGAAGCTTTCAGGGAGTGGAAACAAAGACAGGTGGTCTGGGAAGAATACAGGGAAGTTGTATGGCAAGGTAGGGGCAAGGCTGGGGAAGACAACTCTGTCCAGGGTTGTATCAAAAGAAGCATGGCCAGCAGGTTGAAGCAGTTGATTCTGCCCGTCTACTGTGCTCTGGTGAGACCCCACCTGGAGTACTGTGTACAGTTCTAGTGTTCCCAGCACAAGACCGACATAAAACTGTTCAAGCAAATCAAGAGGAGGCACATGAAATTGATAAGAGGACTGGAACACCTGCCCTAGGAAGACAGAGTGAGAAAGCTTGGACTCTTCATGCTGGAGAAGAAAAGGATGTTTGGAGACCTCATAGCAACCTTCCAGTATCTGAAGGGGGTCTACAGGGAAGCTAGAGAGGGATTTTTTATCAGGAACTGTAGTGACAGAAAAAGGAGTCATGGGTATAAATTGAGGAGAAATTTAGGTTAGATATTAGGAAGAAATTCTTTATTGTGAGGGTAGTGAGACCCTGCAACAAGTTGCTCAGGGAGGCTGTGGATGCCCCATCCATGGCTAGATAAGGCCTTGAGCAACCTGGTCTAGTGGGAGGTGTCCCTGCCTGTGGCAGGGGGCATTGGGAGTAGATGAACTTTAAGGTCAATTCGAGCCCCTTAACATTCTCTGATTCTACGTCGAATGTCTGATCCTTAATCCAACACCCCCAATCCCCAATTCTCAATCTGTTCATCCCCAGCCTGTATTGATATCAGAGGCTGTCCTCACCCAGGTGCAGCGCCTTGCACTTGGTCTTGTTAAAGTGAATGAGATTCCCATGGACCCATCTCTCAAGCTTGTCCAGGTCCCTCTGGATGGCATTGCACCCTTTAGGTGTCCCAACTGCACCACTCAGCTTGGGGTCATCTGCAAATTTGCTAAGGGTAGACTTGATCCCCTAATGAAGATCTTAAATGGCTGTCCCAATACAGACCCCTGACGGACACCACTTGTCATTGATGTCCAGTGAGACCAGGCAAGAACTGTTCATGCAGTTGATTGTCTTTATAAATGATGATGCATTATATCTAGTATGTTGTAAACCATCCTATTCATAGATTGTATCAAATTTGTAAGTGTATGAGTTAATAGACTCGGAAATTAACTTTAAAAACCAAGTTGTTTCATCACAGATCCTTTGAGAACTGCTGGGTGATACTTTTGTATTTGTTTGAGGTTCTTATTTTTGTCATTGTACTGAAATGCCAATGCTTCAAGGAAATAATGAGGAATTGAAAGCTCTCCTGAGCTAAGATTAGAATTCAGCAATACAGTACTGTAGAAATGCTCTCTTCTGAGGTCTTCTAGGTAATAAGTGTTCAGTGCTAACCTGAAAATCTAAGTAATCATAACAACAAGAACTAAAGTTTTCAGAAGTTCTGTATTGCTTTTAATAATTTTCAATTTTTTTTAAATATGTTTTTAAATTGATCAGTGACTGTAGGTGCTGTGCAATCACTTTTAGCAGCAACCTCAGCTCACTAAGAATTCTTTCCCTGAGGAATTAAATGGATGAAAACTTAAAGATTACTTGCACCACTGTTACCAATCTACCTGACTCTTTTACACTTGCTGACTTGACCTTAAGGGCCAGTATTTCTCCTCTTGTCGCTGCTGTAGGTGTTGATTCATCACAGTTAGAAAATAGTTGGAAAATATAGCCCAATATCATAAATTCAAGACATGATTTTTTTATTTATCTTTTTTTTAAATTCACTTATGTTTTTATGAGCACTTTCTCAGGAGCAGAAAATGGAATTTTCTGGCTTTGTGGATGCTTCATCCATTACCCCTCATTAGTCTCTGGCAAAGATGGTAGTGTTTGGTTTGAAGAGTACATTATTAGATCTTGCTCTTTTTTTTCATGAAGGGATGTGTGTGATTTCTTAACTAGTCATTAGTGTTGATTAAAGCAGTTGAGGCTGTCTGAGAACAGTGTAGTCATTGTGCCCTATCTCTACTCAATTCTGTGACAATTTTTACTACTTGTCTTTTAAATTGTATCATCTTCTTTACAGGAACTGGCATTTATTTGACATTTATTCAGCACATAGAATAGCGGACCAGAATTTACATGATATTCTGAATGGCACTAAATCCAAATCCAAGTGCGTAGGAACAATAATTCTAATATGCTATTCTATATTGAGCCAGAAGAAAAAAGCACTGCTTCAATTTGAGACACTTGACCTTCTATCTATATCTATAAGTCAAACCCTAATAGGTTCAGACACTCAATTCTTGGACAGGAAATTGCTCTTGGAAGATGTCAGCTAGACTGTTATTATTTTTGGAGGTGAACATATTTGTAAAGGTTGTTCTAAATGTTTTCTTAACCCTGTGATCTCACAAGACCAAAAAGCAGATAGTGAAACCCAAATGTTTTTGCTCCCGAAACAGCTTCTCTTTTATTCCTGAAATGGAGAAGCCAAGTACTCATAAGTTTTTCAAAAATACATCAGTCTTTCTATAAACATTGCTTCAGTAGTCTAAACCTTCTGCTCATAAAACTCATGTAGGCTTATTTCAGACAGTTTGAGATCTAGCAAAAGTGAATATGACTTCATGAACTGTTAGAAATAAGTCATGAATCATGGTGCAAAATTTTTTCTACACATTTTACCCTAATTCAGCTACAGAGGGAGGTTCAACGTTGTTAAAAATAGTTCACAGTTCAACCATTTATAATTTCAGAGCAAAGAGAAATCATACAGAAAACAAAATGCTTTTCATAAAGAAGGATGTGAGAAATTTTGTTTTTGGAAGTTATTTCATAGCCTTTCCTAAGGATGCAATTCCAAGGCAACTGCAGACAACCAGCAAGATTGAAGATGATCACTGCGAGGGATTTAAATGCAAGCAAAACTTATTATTGGTATTCTTTTTTTTGGCTTTTCTGTTTGAGAAGCAGACCTGAACATCATCAACATGTGAACATTTCTGGGAGCATATACACCAACACATGCAGCATGAAAAACAGGATGAACTGGAAGTTTTGGTCAGCTCCCAGTGCTATGACATCATCAGTATTGATGGCACATGATGGAACACATCCCACAATGGAGGGCTGGGATGGAGAGCTGCAGGCTGGGCAGATGAGGTGAGGGAGTAGCATGGTATGCTAGGGAGAGGTTTGATTGTGCAGCCTTTACAGTTAGTGATGATGTGGGTGGGTGACCTGCAAAAGTTGTTATGAAACACAACCCAAGCAGGTTCTTTCTTTTTGTAGTTCAGAGTCTTGAAACAGAAGTGATGATATTGCACACAAGCTGGATGCTTGCCATAGGAGAACGATATCTTCTGTCATGACCTGTGTTTTCAAAATCCACTGCAGTGCATATCAGCAGCTACACTGGCAGTGTAACCAGTAATGGTGCAGAGTTATGCATTTCTGTGCTTGAAAGATGTTTTTGTAGTAAAACAAAAGGTCACCAAAAGGGAAAAAAAAAAAAAAGGTACATGCAGAGCTGTCGTTTCTGTTTTTCCATTTAGGACTCTGCATGGTGCTCAGCTGATGGCACCTTTTTTATGAGCCTTTTTTGAACCACAGTCAGAACAGAAATCTGTTGCTTGCAAATGCAAAGTGCTTTCAGAAAGAAGCATTATTTCACAAAAAGATGAATAATTGGTAAAACTAAATTCATAGTGAAATAATTAATTAGCTGGAGATTTTGTTGCAATGCTTTTTTGGAATTTGCAGTCAGCGTCAATAATGGACATGACCATATCTTTAATCTGGATTTTCATGAGAGAAAAAACACAGTTGTTTAAAGAGGTTAAAATTGAAGTGATTCATAATGTTGTGTATGTTATATCCATGTGGTTCTCGTGGAACTAAAATGAGAAGCTTCTTAAAAATGACACACTGTTTGGAGCCTCAGAACATATCGAAATTACCGGTCTGACCTAAAGCTATGCAAGATTAATGTAAGTAGCTTTTTCTCCTTAAAGGCTATGAATTAGCTTCTTTAATCTCCTTGGTGTAATTTAAAATAACCCTTTCTATTGGAAACATAAAAACCGAGTCTGAAGCTTTCAGGCATTGATCATCCCATAGCTGAGATTGTATAGAAACTGATAAAGCAAAGAAACACTGTTTCAAATACTAATTTTTATTGCTATGTGTAGAAGAGAATTAATGTGTCTTCAACATTACATCTAAAATCCTGAGTAACATTATCCAGCATTATTTTGGTATTAGCTACCTGGTTTAAATGATCTGAAAACACATCAGACACCCTCAATATTTCTAGTAATTAAAGAGTTTATTATAGCAGGGTAAGCGGATTGTTGATAAACTTGAATTTAATAGTCCTCCTATTCATCCTAAGAAAAAAAAGTTCATTTTTGTTTAAATTTTACCCACAGAAGAAAATCACTATACTGTCACGAAATGAGAGAGATGGAAATAATTTATCTAGAGAAAGTAAGCAGAACAATTTCTTGGAACCAAAGTTCCAATAATTTGGAATTTTGTCAGATAATTTAAAAAGAAAAGAAAGAGGAGATTGACAAAATAAAAGAATGACAAGGTTGTATTTTTTTTCTGAGAAATAATGTAAATGATTGAGAACTTGCTTTATAAAGAGCTAATTAAGATTTCATGTTGCATGATTAAGTCAAGTGCTTTGAAACCTGAAATGCCTCTTCTTTAGCTTCTGCTGTGATTTATGGCATCACACAGAGGAAAACCACTTTTTAAAGTGCTTCCACATAGGCTTACATTGGCTATAAGCTTTGACACAGCCATAGAAAATATTTAGTTTTCATGCAAAAATCTCAGGTAATGAAGAATTAGCAAGCACTGACATTTGTTTCAGAGTCAAATTACCTTAATTTAACATGTCCTTCATCCTTGCAATCCAAATAATTTTTGGTGAGTCTTTTTTTCTGTCTAGCAGATTTTGTCAAAAGTAGGTTTGTGTTTTAAAAAAAAATCTGATGGAAAAATAATCATAACATAGGTTTCTGTGAGACAGAAATACAAGCTTTCATGCCAAAATATGGTGAGGAAAATATAAAATGCTCTAATGCACAAAAGTTGGCTCTGTGGTAGATGTTTCCCTTGGCTGAAGCTCCCACTTTCTCCATCCTCTGCCTTGCCCTTGAAACATCCCATGTCTTCTGGTTCAGATTTTGCACATGAGCAATCTACTGTGCAAGGGTGAATTTGTTTTTCCATATTTTGATCTGATATGCTGTTCAGATAGGGCAACAATGATACCCAGACCTGAGAACTGAGAAATGTCACCAGGTGCCATCCTCAGCTGTGGATGTTAGAGCACAGTGTTCCAGTCTGATTCTGAATTGCTTAAGCGTAATAGTACTGTTTGTGATCAATAAAATCTGTCAAGGAAGTTTCATATTCTATATTTAATCAAGTTACTTAACAGGGCTTGCTCATAACAATAAATACATTTAAAAATTTACTTCTTTCATGCTTGCAGAAAATGGTCACCTCAGGCAGTGCTCAGGTCAAGAGATGTGGTCTGAAATAAAGAGCAGAAAAGGAGAGGGGCTTTTTCCTGTTGGATGTTTTGTCACTAGAGGTAGTGTTTAACAGTTTTAGCACTGTCAGCTAGTGTCATATATGAGACTAAAGCTGGACTCAGGTAAGCAATAAAGAGTTCTTCCCTACTAAATCTTTACCCTTATTCTGCCCTTACCGCATCCATGAACAGTTGCTAAGTCTTGGGAAGAACAAAGGTGCTGCTCAAGATCAAAACCTTCTTTTTATTGACTGTTCCTTGACATCAAGGCAAGCCATATGTTTAGATTATAAAGGAAAAAACTCAGTGATAAAAAGAGATTGGATGTCTTTATATAATATGACTTAGTTTTGCTACACAATTGAGCTGTCATCTTAGTAATTTCTTTTTTTTCCCTTTTAACCTACTGTTAAAATACTAGGATGGGAAAATTGAAATATTGTAGAATAGCAGCTCCTGATGGCTCTGGTACTTAGTCTGCTTAAACCTCTATAATTCTACTTTTAAACTGCTCTGTGACCTATTTTGTTAGAATTTGTCTCATAGAAAGTCTTGGGAGACTGTATGTACTATACTTTTCCAATACCACAAATGTCTCTCTATTTGAATCTTGGATGAAGACTGAAAATGAGCATTAATCATTTCAGTCAACTGTGGATATGCATCTATATCACATTTTGTATGTTTTAGAGCATGAAGTCTTAATAATTGCAGCTGAAAGAAATGCTTGATTTATAGTTTCTTGTAGCTTTCAGACTTTTTTAGCTTGCCACGAATAGGTGAAAGAAAATACAGGATTCCAGCCAGTGTTATTCAGAATTGTTCTCACATTGCACTCTCAGTTTTGGAGAATGTGTTTAGTTCCTGAAACAGAGGAGACAAGTACCCATGCCCAGTGCACAGCTACCAGGTAGTGGTGTGGGTTGTATTATAGTCCTTGAAGTAGTTTTGTTATTGTGTAGATAATGCATGTTTCAAGTGCCTGGAGGATAAATAACATATTTCAGTTAGTGCAGTAGTTCTAAGAATCTGAAGTATGCTAAATAGTTTTTCTACTGTACTTTTTGGAGTAGTAAGTTAATTAGCAAAAAACTTTATAGACTCACAGATTTTCTGCTCTGCAACACAGCTTAAGCAGAATAAAAAAGTTGTGTTATTGTGATAAGGTAAATTTATTGGTTAGCCCATTTAAACCTTAAAGGTCTAAATTAATAATAATGATACAGATTGTTGTTTAATTTATTTTTTAAATAATAATTGGGTTGTAGACGAAATTTAAACAAACAAACAAACCCCCAAACTCCTCCCCCCCACAAAAAGAAAAAAAAAAACAAAATCCCAAAATTCAACCAACCCCAAACACCACAAATAACAAATTAGACAACGTAGCTGCAATGTAAGTGAATGATCTATCAAATTCAGACATCTTTCAGGAAACTTGCAAGACTTTCACTTTTCCTTAGTAAGTTTCTGTTGTGTTTCTATGCATACTGATATCGTAGAATCATAAAATGGCCTGTGGTGGGAGCAACCTTAAAAATCATCTCATTCCAACCCCCCTGCCTTGTGCAGGGACCCCTTTCAATAGACCAGGTTGTTCAGACCCCCATTCAACGTGGCCTTAAACACTTCTGGGGATGGGGCATCCAGAATATCTCTGGGCAACCTGTTGTAGTGCCTTGCCAACCTCACAGTAAGGAATTTTTTTCCTTATATCTAGTCTACACCTGCTCTCTTTCAGTTTGAAACCATTCCCCCTCATCCCATTACTGCTCTTGTAAACAGTCTCTCTCCACCTTTCCTGTAGGCCCCTTCAAGTACTGAAAGACTGCAACTAGGTCACCCAAAAACCTTCTCTTTTCCCGGCTGAACAAAATCAATTTTCTCAGGCTTTCCTCATAGGAGAGATGCTCCATCTCTCTATATGTTCAGAGTATCTTGTCTTCTTACAGTAAGTGTTACAGCTGGGGAGTTCATATAGTACAGGTTTAGTGTTCAAGGAGTTTCTTATTTTGATGATGGTGATTGTAGATGTAATGAAGGACAAGAAACTGAAAAATGTCACCATCAAAAGTAATGCATGGACTACACTTTTTCAGGGATAGCATATTTTTTATCCTGGAGGTTGGTTGGGTGTGGACTTACCTGTGAGAGTCAGTATGAGAAATTGTTATTTTTGATATGTTGCAAAATAAAATCTTGACCCAAATAATTTGAAGCTGGAGAAACAATTCTGCTTCTCAGTACTGATATGCACTTTGCTAAAATATCTACCATGCCAGGTTTAAGTAAGGACAGAATTGTTGTAAGTACATCACTAAAATGTCACATTTTCACAAAAAATATTTGCATGATCACTGAGCAGTTTTGTTTTAATGTGTACTGTATTTCAGTGTATATAGAAAAATATCATCTACCAGAATGGCAACAGTTCAAGGACTATTTGGGCAAATTGACCAGATGCAAATTGTCAACTTTCATACATAAAGTCTGATATAGCACAGTTGATTAAACATAGAAAATGCATTATCAGAGGAAGAACAGCTATATGTAAAACCCATGTTCTTCCAGAGCTATCAAAATAGGAACCAGGATTCAAATCGTGAATGTAACATGAAAAAAACCTAGGCTGAGAGTGGTAAATGCAGATTTTAAATTATCCATAACTAGAATCTGCTCCTCAAACATTTTGATTTAGCTACAATTTGACAAACTTCCATTTTTCTGTGAATCACCATGGGTCCTTCTGGTAATTCATATGGCTTGTTGAAACCTGAGTTTTCAGCATCTTGCAGCACTGAAGATGCAAGATGCTTTTTGCTGTGATTTTTGAGTGATTCTTTCAAGATTAATAATAAGCTTTAGAGATTGCTGTTACTATTTTCCTTACCCTATTTTACTATTGATGTTTGTTCCTTGTAATTAAGGTACTACTTTTATCTCATGAGAGTGCACAGATGAAGGGTAGGATCATGCCTCACATGAGCACAGTTTTTTTGAGTGGGGTAACAGTGGCTGTTGTTACAGAAGAATGCGTCCTGGTTCATGCCACATAAAATGTATTTGGACTCTGTTCTTGGACCAGGTACTGTCAGTGCAACCTGCAGGAGAAAAGAAGTTGTTAGCTATAGAATTATTTTTTATATTATTTAGTTATTATAGATTAATTATATAATTAATGGAATGATATATATGATTATAGATAAAATTATGATATAATATAGTAATTATGCAATTAAATTATACTAACAAAGTGATGCATCTAAACAATTATAAATTAAGCCCAAATTTCTCTACATCATTCAAACACAAAGCCCACGTCAGCAGGTAATAACTTATGCAGTGTCATATTTCTAAATCTAATATAAATTTATGATGGCATAGATGGCATGTAAGTGCTACAAAAGAAAAAAGAAATCCAGTTAAATAGATGCAGATATTCCAAGTTGACAAATGCTTAGTTAAAAATAAAAAAAAAAAAAATAAAAAAAAAAAGAAAAAAAAAAAAGAAACATCTTAAAATTGCAAAATTGATATTAACACACCAAATAGGACTCCTGTGTGGTAAGGAGAAAAGAGGGATTGGAAACACCCAATGTAAATAAAAGTTATTTAAACTTTATATCCTTTGAGGATGCTGTTTGGAGATTTAAATATTACTTGATGACTGGAGCATATGCCTTTTCATGATAATCAGAGAATGTAGTCAGCTAATTAAGTTTTGTCCTCATGCTGTGTTGAAAAAAGTAGAAAACAAAATTTTTATAAGCTCTAGAGTAAGTAATTTAAAACTATGTTTGACCTCTCCAGTGCCCCTTAAAAGGCATAATATTGAAGAACTACAGAACTTAATCTGTTAGAGAGAAACATTTAGAGAATATTTGAGGCTCTTCTGTCAAACAAGAGTATTATTAGTATTTTTTAATGGCCCCTTTCCAAGTAAACTTACACTAGATGCTGCTGGATATCTATGTAGCTTTTTTATTATATTTCTAATTAGAAAAATATCTGACACATCATAATCTTTCTAATGTTTGATTATGCAACATTATGGAAATTTGGCATATCGTGATTCATAGCAATGATCTTCCTAATTTCAGTTCTTATCCACTGGTCTGTTCAAATGACAGTTCTATTTTTAATTGTCCATTTCTGCTAACTTTAAAGTTATAAATATTGCTTTGTTGTAGGGGTCTTTTTTTTTTTTTTTTTTTCCAGTTTAGTGCTAAATTACTTACCCTGCTAGTAGTTGATTCTTCTTCATTTATGAGTTATTTGAACGCAATTCCTTGGGTATTTTCAAGAACTCTGAACTTATTATTTCTAGGATCTACTCAATAGACTCTTGCCCTACATGTTTGTGGATCATTGATGAATCTCCTGGTAGCTTTGAATAACAATCTTTAAACCAAAATCTGGTTTCTGTGAACTGAGAGTTGTAAGGATTTGCATTTGGGGTTGGGTTGTCGTTCATTACTGCTAATTGAGAGATGATGAGAACCAAACTTCTTCAAAGTCTTGAGAGAATAACATTATAGCTTTGTTATGTTTCAGGCTCTTACGAAACAATTCTCATATCTAAGCTTAAATAATGTGCAACCTTTAAAAAATGAAAACTAACCTATGGATACTAGTACTTCATAGACGCAATTCAAATTCAGTATTTCGTGTTTGTTATTACTTGGTATCGTAAAGTTTAGGGAAAATAAAAGTGCAACAACTGCTATGTCTAATAAAGCCATTTTTTTTATGCCTGACTGCAATTGCCTGACTGCAATAATCTTCTTCTGCAGTGGCTATTATAGAAATGGAAAGCTAACAAAACACATTTGTTTTTTTCCTCCACACTTTAAAAACTAAGTCTTTGGTGACAAACTGCAAATTTATCTTTTTCAGCAGGTGAGAAGTGGTGATTTTAATTTTTACATCTATTGTAGTGCTGATTTATTGAAACAGTAAAAAAATCACTTAATTTCCCTGAATTTTATACATAGAGATCTTCCAACATAATCTATGTTCTGACATAATTTCTCTAGAAACTTCTTACTGAGAAGCTTGGATCACTACTTGAGGTTAAAATGTACTTTCTTCTTGGGAAAGAAATTCCTTAAAATTGATTATGTTACAGTTTAAGTCTAGCAAACCCAGTTTCAGATATGCTGCTCAAATGATTTTATTTATTATGTTTTTCTATGCAGTAGATTGCCCTATCTTTAAAAATCTTGTGAAATAACAGCTTTCTTTATCTATTAGCACAGTTGCCTACACAAAACAGAATTTCAGACTTTTGTATATTTTTGCTTTTTAAAATATTTGTCTGCAAATAACATTTTGTGCTGGAACAGGCTCCCCAGGGAAGTGGTCGGAGCATGAAGCCTGAGTTCAAGAAGCATTTGGACAACACTCTCAGGCACATAGTGTGACTCTTGGGGTTTCTTGTGCAGGGCCAAGAGTTGGCCTCGATGGTCCTGGTGAATCTCTTCCAATTCAGCATACTCTGTGATTCTATGAAAATTTTATTGTCCTTTTCTTCATCTGCAGAATACAATTCGTTGCATCTATGTGGGATATCAATTACACTTTTGTAGATTACTTATTTATACATCCTGGGATATTTTAAGAATAATGGGCTTAATAATTCACTGAATTACTCTTTCTGTCATCTTGTTAGTAAAGTGTTAAAATTGTGATGCTGAGTATCTGTAGCAGTCTTCATGCAATAGGGGGCAGTCTTAACACCACAATCAGTGTGCTCTTTCAGTTAAGAAATTTAGAAAATGACTGCGCTTACAGAGCTGTAAAATACTTAGATCTGCTCAGTTTCACTTTGCTTTGACCCTAGAATATAGGTTTTCCGTCAGAGCTCCCTGACTGCAAAGTTAATTTCCAATTAGAAGATATGCTTATATAGTAATGCAATTATCACTAACACTGCAAACATTAAGTCTCAATTTCTGGTGCACAGGAGGGTATTTGTTGGTCTAAGTGTGTTGATTTTTCTCAGTTTTCAGGTATAGTAATAGGTAATTCTCTTTTGACTCTTCAAAAGGAAGTTTGAAAGAATTGTCAGAAACGTATATGACCAGTAAACATAGCCCAGTTCTTTCCTGGGTTACATTCCCTTGTAAATAAAAGTTCTGCTTTGGATACACCAAGTCTTCAGTGTTGTGCTGTGAACCTCATAGAATAAACCTACAGAAACTGTCACATACAGCAGTCTTATCTTAGCTAATTTCTCATGGTGAGGATGATTTTTTTTTCCAGTTGTCCTCTATTTTTAGAGACTCGGTTTTTAGAATATATTCCATAGGTAGTATATTAACAGTGCAGTGCAAAAATGGAATGTGGTGCAGCAGCATATGGTTACTTGGCTGCAATATAAAATGATTTTTTTCTAATAAAAGTAATAATTCAGAAAATATTTTCATCTGTCTACAGATATTGCAAATTAAATGATGGTGAGTTTTAAATTATGATCAATAGCAGCATGGCTGCATATTTTATACCAAGAATAAGTAGTCCCAAATAACTTCCCATATTTTACAATGTGATGGAAAAGCAAGGCATTGTTTTGCTATTAGGAGAACAGTAACATCTTTATAAAGCTTTACTCTGTGTACATGTGTCTTAAGCACATGAAAGCTAATCCTGTGTAACCAAGGCTTTGCCTTAACTCCAATTATGTTGGATTTGAAACTATAGCAAAATTCAGGAATTACCAAACTCTGTGGACACACATTCACCTTAAATAAAGATCTTTGTTCCACCCTAAGGCAGGTGTCAACTTAACCTACTCTAGAACAAGACAGAATATTTTTTTCTGTAATTCTTCAATACCACCTCTCCGTTCCTAGCATTCTCATCCAGCCATGAGCAAGTAATATCAACAGGAAGACGGTGGCTTACTCAATGTCCTGGAGGGTGCTGGGAGGCTTTGTGGGCAGTGGGAAGGCACAAGCAGCCACACTGTCCTGGGGGAAGGAGGAGTAGCTGGCCCAAAGGTAAGCCAACAAGTGCTCTCAGGGTTTCCCATGTTATTTCAGGAGCTGAAACTATCGATAAACAGTCATGGCGCTCAATCCTAAGCAATGTGCAAGCTCTAGCATGTAGATCCTGAGGTCAATAAGTGACTAGATCGCCTCTATAGAGATGTGTCCCAGACCTTCATTAGAATGTAAATATTTTGAATTTTACCTTCAGTCTGTAGCATCCAGAACACTAATCTTTTCTCATTCTTTTTTATGCTTCTAAACAAACAGAAACCACCCGCACCAAATGATGCCCCATCTTCCTGTTTCAGCTAGAAAAATGTTACATGTATTTTTTCAGCTACAGAACAAATTCAATATGTCCATAGGAGGATGATAGCAGTTAGTACAGTTGAATCCATGTAAATGAGGTAAATTGTTTCCTCTTATCTCTTTTTCCGCTCCCTTTGGTAATGCAACTACTTTTAAAAAATACTTGGTTTTTTGAGAGAAGAAAGTAATAAATTGCACTAATATATTTTCTCAAAACAGAATGAAAATGCATTCACATTGGACTTCTGGAAATAAGTGATGCTGAAACTCTTTCAGAGCAGATTTAAGGTATGATTCAGTCTTGAACCTCCATTCTTTTTTGAGTATTCTGGGATCAGAAAAATAATAATGTAACAGATTGTGAGAGCCTATAAGTGACAGGTCAGAAATCCATGTGTAATAACAAGATTTAGAGTTGACATGGGCATTGTTTTGCAGTTAAACAGTGATAACTGTCTGAAAGGAAAGTTCAGGGTGAGCTTCTTTATTCTTACGGATGCTTCGTTAACATAGAAAGAGTTCTTACAATTTTAAAAGACGAAAGAAACAACAGATAACTTTTTTTTTTTTACTTAAATGGGCTGCCTATAATAACCAAATTGCCTATAACAAATTGCACTAATTCCACCTTACTATTCTTTGAACAGCAAAAGAGACTGTGTGGTACAGACTTGGCTAATTGTTTACAGTGCCTTTCTTGATTTTTCTCTGTATCCTTCTGTTGCTTGTGTATTTCACACTTAACTGGAGCAAAGAGTGAAATTATCAATCATTAAAAAATTGCTCTGGATTAGCACCATTCAATAGCAACTTGCTGGAGTCGAATAGAGGAAACAAAAGGATCTACAAAGTGGCTTTTATTTATTTGCTTCGTAAAACATAAAATCTGTGTTTGGATGGAACGTTCAGTGCATAGCAAAATGAGCAATGAATGTAAGAGTTCTTAGTACAAATGAAACTGAAATTATGGGGCCATGAAACTTCTGTCCATGCAAATAAATGGCATCAATAGGTATAATGTTTAATCATACATGACATTAAATTGCACAAGACAAAATTTGGAAGATATCAAAAGATCTTTCCTTTATCTCATACTGCTCCCAGAAATGCATAGTTTCCTGCATAGACAAAATCTTTTATTGCATTTCCTGGCCTGTAGAAAAGGAGGAAAGGGAAGATCAGTGAAACAAATTTGATGCTGATTGCAGCTTATCCAGGGTATTGAGAAGGGCATTTAGGAAGATCTGAATTCTCAGCATTGTCATGAGCCTGTTATTTCCTCTCTTTCAATCTCACATACACAAAATATTCACTATTCATACCCAGGGTTCACTGTCTGATATGACTGAATTTTTAATTAACCTTTTGCCAGTTTTCCATTGCTATCTGTCTTTAGGAAGACTTTTCAAAGCTTCTTCTAGTTAGGACATATTGATTAATTTGGCCTGATTCTTAACTGTGTTTATGCAGGAGAAATGAATGTCTGGCCCTAAATTTGATTAATACATTTCTATATGGTGTGGAGTTATAATACACATTTAATGATAAAATAAATGTTGGGTTTAGTTTATTCACCATAACAAAGCAGTTACAGTAGTCATAATTTTTAAAAAGGCATCAGTTTGTTGTACTGTGTCTGACAGAGAAACTAATGACAATAAAGTCAAGCCCACATAAAAGCCCTCAGGCACAGTCTTTGTCATCTGGAAATTGTTATTATTTCTTCTAATGCTTTGCAATGAGTGATGAAATTGTCTGAAATAACACAGAAGGGGGCATCTGAATCATCTAAAACTGTCTAATATATTTGGGGCTTCGTATTTAAAATTACCTCTTGAATCACTGGAGGCAATAAATGTGGTGGAAATGCATTTCATGTGCCTATATTTCTCATAAAGGAAATGTAGGAAGTAAAAGAGAGATGGTTTTGTAACTGTTTTGGAATCCGAAGGACTAAGGAGAACAGAAAATCTTGTATTATTTATCAAGTATTAAGTTGTGGAGTAAATATTATTTCACAAGAAGGAATTGCATAAAGTTTTAAAAAGCAGTAAGAAAGTGGTTTTGGAATTAAATGAAATAAAGATGCTTCTCATGGGATTTTTTTTTAATGGAAAGAGTAGAATTTTTTGAATCTGTTTTCTTTTTGTTCTAATTTGAGCTTAATTGCATCATTGAGATTTTACTTTCTGTCCCACCAAGTGAAATTCTCAGAGTCTTTAATTGCTGAGTGGAATTACTACAATGTGGTGTAAAGAAATGGGATTGTTAAATTTTCAAGATTTTGTAAAATCTTCAGGGAAGATTGTGAAAGAAATGCTTTTTAAAATCTGACTCCCTCGCTGTACATTTCAAGTGCATGTTATTAGTTCTTTAGTTGAATATACCCTTCCCTCAAGCAAAAGTAATTGAACTAGTAAACCTCTCAATTACCCTACCAGCTCCATCCCAGTTCCTTCTGCAGGTTTGCCAAAGTGTCTGCAGCATGGGTCGAAGTTGGTATGGGACTGTTGCGTCATGCTGCTTCTCAGCACCGTCTTTATTATCTTTAAACTGTGGAAACCATCCAGACAGCTGGTGGAATGCAAGGAGGAATGCAGGTGGTGTGTGTGCAGTTGGTATGTGTACACATAACAAAAGCAAAACGTGGTGAAAAACAGAGCTAAACTTCTGAGGGTGCTTTCTTGTACAGCCCTCTAACAGGGGATGTTTCTTCAAATACAGTATTTAATTTTAGATAGTAATAATAAAGATGAATTAATTTTGTATATTTATTTTGCTAACCCTCTCTGAATATTATCACTAATGTATAATTCATATGTCACAACAAAATGGTCTACAATAAAAAAAGGAATCAAGAATTTGCTTGCTTTGTCTTGTCAAAGCCCCCCTTCACCCTGAAGATTAAAAGAAAAAAAAGGAATGCCTTCTAATTTTGCTCTTGACATTCTGCTTCTTGTGCCTTCCTACATTTTGTTGTTTCTGGAAGATAATACACTATATACAAATTAAGAAATAATTCAGTGTGACTCATATCTTCATGTTGATTGAAATTTTTTTTTTGTTCAGTTCTATCTAGTTTTTTTTTTTTGCTGGGTAATAGATAGCTTTAGTCCCTTTATTTTTCTTTAATTATTTTTAAACAGAATTTTTAGACAACTGATATTGGTCTCCTAATTCACAAACAATAATATCTGTTGATGGGAGAATCTGTTGAAGCCTCTAACTTCAACTGTTGTTGAAGTTCTAACTTCAGCAACAGGTGTGAAAATGGTTGTAACACAGAGCTAAAGCAAAGAAGTTGAAGGATGAAAGTTTAATGTATAATACAATATTAAAAAAATTGCAATAGCATATTTCATATGTGTCACAGCATGGTTTCTTTCCCTTTTTCTGTGTTACCACTTCTAAAAAAATAGCATTTGGTACTGAACACCACAGCTTAGGAAAAAGCATAGTTGACTGGGTGGTTTTGTAATTTTTTTCTTTCTTCTGTTATTTTTTATTCTACCAATTTACTTTCGCTGGTTTATAAAACTTGTTCATGTTTAAATGACAGAGGCAAAGTAAAAATACTTTTTTTTTTTTATATTGTGACAAACTCTGCCTCCAAGGAAGCCTTCCTAATCACAAGAAGTGCTAAAAGGTTTGATCTTGGACAGCAAATCAATTTTTTGTTGAGAAAACTGTGTGATAACATTTACCCTGAGAACTTGCTTCCTGAACAACCATGGGACTGCAAAATCACTCGTGTGCTCAGGTGTCATTCATTGACTAGCTTAAGAATGTGATTTTCTGGATTTAAAAATAACTGCTGACAAATATGTGGCAAAACTTGCTTTTGTAAGGCATTAGATACACAGAGTCATCAATTTATTTACTAATGTAGTTAATAAATGAAAGTTTATTTTATGGTCAGAAAAAGTACTCTCTAGTTAAAAAAATGACATGAAACTACTTGTTTTGTAACCAAGGAAAACAATTATTTTGAAATTTAGACTTTTTGTAAGTCATTGATGCAGCTGTAAACACTGATATGTGGATTCATAGAAATATGAGCAAGTACCTGAATTCTCATTAGGATGAAATAGCAAAGTGTGGTCATATGAAGTATCACATGGATATTGGTTTCATATTTTTATCAGATAATATTTCCAGGTACTTGTCCTTGACATGTCAGTTATGCGATATTTTATTAATGTAGAATAATCTTAATTTGTCACTTATCAGTGCTGTTCAGGAAAACTTTTCAAGACAAATATTTAAATTACTTTATAACTCAGTTGTTTATTTTAAATGCTTAGCATATTTACCTCACTCCTCAAGCTACTGGGTTCGATGTTTGTAAGGTCTAGACAACCCCTGGAGAATTCTAAGACTGCACAATCTTAATGAAATGCATGCAGTTAAATTTATTGCTGCTTAATTTAATTATGATATGTTAATAGAATGAAATTATTAATGCCTTCTTCAAGGGTTGAAAACCTCCTCTAGCCAATTGTTCTGCATTTATTCACTACAGGTGATATCATAAAAAATAAAACCTCAGCACTCATAAATGGGTTTTTATTACCTGGGCAAAAATTTCCTTCCAGCATTGGAAAGCTGTAATTAGACTTTTATACTATCAATACAACATACATATGTGAATTATATATAAGCTGATAAAAAATTTGTAAAGCTGATAAAAGCTTTGTAAATCTCCCACCACTTGGATGCCTTATCCTGCAGCCTTACCAGAACCATACCAAAAAAGGGGCATTTTGTTTTTAATAACATAATCTTTCCTTCTACTCTTGCTTAAATTTAGGTCAGGGAGGTGAAACCTCAGATGCAGATAGCCTAGGGGTGTTCTGGTAGCACACATAAGCCTCACAAGGTTGTATTTGTCAGTGAAATGTTGCCTTCCCTGAGGAGGAGAACTCACTTTGGGAATAAAGCAGTTTTAGTGGCATTATGGTTTAGAAAGTTCCACTGTGGAAATCTTTCCATTGTATGGGACAGTTGGCCCCCATGGAATGGTTATGTAAGGTCTCTTGATATCCTCCCCTATGGTGCTGCCTACTGTCCTACACACATTTGCTGTCTGTGTGTCCATCCTCCTGTGCACCACAAACAGTAAATTGCTTTGTCAAGGAACTGACAAAAACGTGCACTAGCTCTCAACTTACAAAAGTTTTGTGGGATTGGAATTTGAAGGTAGTGAAATCACATTAAGGATCAATGTTCACGTCCTGTAACTGAAATTTGCCTGCTTGAGGACTGCCTCTATTCTCCATCCTCAGTTGTGTTCCAGCTCATCACAGAAATGGACAATCTAATTTCACTGGAAGATGTTCTTAGACTTCCATGCAACACTAAGAAATGAATATATATGTTACCATCGTGGTCCTACAATTTCCTCAAGGAAGATTTCTGACATGCACTATGTCTCCCTTATCTCCATGACAGGTTTCTATTGCATATTCTACTCTTGCTTCATGTTTGGGAACCCCAGGGATTTGTACTGTTGGTCACAGAAGGCTCTTTTGCCCTAAATGTTGTGAGTATTCCCGAATTTAAGTAAATAATAATAAAGGAGAATAAAATTGAAAGTTAGTTTAATTCAGTGTGACAGCAGACTATATAGACTATCATATTTCTTTGTCACTATTTTACTAAAGCTGAAACATGTTCACTTGAGACATAAATTTAGGTCAATTAAAATGTATTCCAGAAGAGGTGTGAAAAAACCAAGACTAGGTTAAATAAATGTGCAAATAACAGTCTAGGTGATCCTCTTATTTTTATATTGTTTTTTATTTTATTTTTTTTTAATGTTCTCTAGAGCTATGCTGATTGCTTAATTTTCATATCAAGTAGTACTTCAAGGAACTGGAAATGAAAGCTGTTGGGAAATAATGAATAAAAATTCACTGGGAATAAAGCTAGTCATCAAAATAGTTGAAAGATTTTCAACACAGTAGAAATGTCATTGGGCTCTATAACAAATCTGTAGATATAGAAGGTATTAAGACTGCAGTGGCCAACCAAATACTTTTGGAGCAGTATTTCTTTGGGTGAATTGCTCTGAGACTCATGTGTTTTAATTATAATGAAGTCTTTACTTTGAAATTGTCCAGCTAAAATGTTAGTGATATGGGACTATTTGTGTATAATGCAGCATTTGTTATACTGTAATACTCTATACTGTAAAATGACTGCTTTCAACTGTACTAGTGGGCTAGAAATTGAACGACTAAGAGTAAAAAGTACTGTCATGCCTTAACAAGCATCATTTGAATTATTTCATCAAAGACATTTTGAAATTTTCTTTCTGGCTGGATATCTTCTATCCTTGCGTAAAGCTTTCATGTTCGGTGTGTTTGACTAAACTTACCTGACTGAAAACAAAAGGCTTGCAATTCCTTAGCAATCACTCATAGCCATTTGTTAGGTTCAATTGCAAGCCACAAAGGGTAATATTAGCAATAAAAGTGTAAGGTGAATTTATTTCCTAACAACTGGACATGCTTCTGAAAGGAAGAGTTGTGTCAACAGCCACTGGGTGTTAGTCATTTGCTCAGCTCAACAATGTTCTCTGGTGCCGTGAACAGTCATTGCTTTTTAGCAGCAAATGGGGCAGTGTCCTTCAGCAAGCCGATGTATCTAAATCTCTCAAAAGACCTATTATCTCTGTAACAGCGTATGGATAAGCACTGCTAATAACTGTGCCTATCCTGTTGTGTGTGTTATCCCAATTTTCACAATGTGTCAGAGAGGAAGGAAGCAAATCAGTGGTTTTCACTTGAGGCTAAAATGTTCAAGGGTGATTGAATAGCACCTCTTTGTGTTAATGTAGTTTTCTTCCTCAACATTGTAATTGAGTGGGCAGATATGAAAGCAGCGTATTTAAAACAAAAAGCTCTGGTTTAAAAGAGGATCAACTTTAAAATGATGTCTTAATTTAGGTTTTGGTGTAGGTGATGAGCACTTTAGCTGAGTGCTATGATGCCTGAAATCCTGCAAAACAGACACTCTGCACACGGTTAATGGAGATAAGATATTACCTTTAATGTGGTCCGGACCCCTCCTGATCCCCCGAGCACGGAGGACCCAGAGCCCCGTAAAGTTACAGTTTTTATACCCTTACAAACCATTAGCATATTT
>JAWWEW010000131.1:32897483-32965921 GCA_035583185.1 Anabacerthia variegaticeps | reverse complement strand
GTTTTCTCCTTTGTGCAGTTTTTTCTTTTTTTTTTTTTTTGTTTTGTTTGTTTGTTCACAGTTCTTCACCAACTCTGCTTATGTACTAATGAGTAATCTGCACTCATTTTGAAGGAACTGCCTCACACCAAGTCTATGGACTTGTGAGCGGGAGTGCAGAAATTGAATCTTAAAGCTGGAACAGCTCAGGCAATAGCAGCTGCATCCAGATGAGTGGGCACAGCCTTTGAAAACATAAGAAACAAAGAGATTGTGTGGGGACAAGTAAGTAATCAAAAGCATGCTGGTTCCTCTCTGATATGCCAAGTACTGATAGTGTACCTCTGGTGAAGAGCTGATTTTTATGTGTTGCGTTGAGCCATCACAAAGTTCCACTATCAGGACAACTTGCCTTGAGCCTTGTTATTCTAGATGTCAGTGGGTTTAGTTTTTTCCCTGTTCATTATGGCAGTGTAGAGACAAAAGTTTGTACTTTGCTCTAGTCTCCAGTTATATTTCAGGTGTTTCTACTAATAGCAGAAGTTTGTTCTTTTGTCAGCAGTTTTAAGGCTTGGAGAAGTCTGAACTCATGCACTGAAATACTCTGTTTTATTTTTGGAAAGAAAAGGTATTATTAAACAGAAAGGGTCACAGATGTTTGGTTTTTTTATTTTAATTTTTATTTTGCTTTTCCACATGCAGATGTACAAAGAACAGAACAATTGCATATCTTTCAAAGGATGATGGTTCAATAACTAAAATGTGACCCTAGGATGTAAGATTTATTTTGATTACTTTTGCCTAAACTAGATTGGTGGCCAAATCAGCTTTTCCCCCTTGTTTTCCCGTTCTATATCAGAGAGCTCCCAAGATGGATGACCTCGTTGCATATAAACATTACGAGGTATTCAGACATTATATAATCAAGGATACAATACTGTATATGTCAGATATATTTATATATAGAGACTCCTTAGAAATTCTAAGAAACATCCAGGCATATTTGTTATGCATGTATAGGCAGTAATACAGGCCTTTTTTAATAGCAGAAGATACTTTTCCTCATCTCGATAAGGAAGTTACTAAGTATGAGAAATACTTGAAAGTAATGTTTTAGTGTTGGCATCTGTAATATTAAAAGGGTCTGGAAAGATGATAAAGTATATTGGTTGTGAATGAACACTCCTCTGATGTAGTACAGATGGGAAATCCAGCTAATTTTGAGTAAAAACTCTAAAGGGAAAAATCCTTTAGGAAAAAAATGTCACAGGTCATTGTCAATAATAACTGTGAGGAGCAGAAATGTACAGAACACCTGAATTTGGTGTGTTTAAAACATTTAAGGCTGTTTAAAAGAATATTTGTTCATTAACAAGTTTTGTTAAAAAGTATCTCATTGAAGGATGACTTACCAGATAAGACAAACCTCTGTCTCTAAGTGCTGCAATTGTACATCTACTGATTTACCATCAATGGCTGAGAATTTTCTTCTAATTTCCAGTTAGTTCTATCTAACTAATTTGTGCAAAAGCATTTCTTGGAGTTGTTCTAGAGGAATCCAATTCAGCATATTCTGTGATTTTGTGAAATCACTTGTTGCTGTCATGTTTCAAAACTTCGTGCTACATTGCACTGTATGTAAGCAGCAGCATTTGTGTGGAAACAGTAGCTAAGAGCTAAAGATATTAGGAGAATAAAAACTGGTGATTAAAAATAATTAAGAATACTAGGTGCATACTGAATACCAAAGTGAATTAAATTTAAATTAAGAAAGATGCACCTCAGTAGTTGAAAATTTTCTAAACTCAATTAAAAATAAAGAACCCAGAAGCTAATGATAGAGAAGTGGGAAAAAAAATTAAAAGGCTTTGAAATAATGTTCTCAGATTATTTATCACCGTGTCCTAACATAAATAATTGGACTAATATAGAAGAACCTGGAATGCATGCTCAACTGAAAACCAGGACAGATTTCTTGAGATTTCTTTCAAAGGACCCCTGGGGAAATACATATACAGATTTTAATGAATTATAGTTGCATTTTACAGATGTTTCATTGAAATACATTCAGATGTGAAATAAATCAGTAGGCTGTGTAATGAAATCAAGCTCTATAAAGCAAAAAAAAAAAAAAAAAAAGAAAACCAGTCTCTCCAACTGCACAACTGCACAGTTTCTAATGGTCTTTTCTTCTAAAATTATAAATCCACCAAATATAAATAGTTACGACCTTGGTGTCAAAAATAACTCCCTAGCCTTGCCTGTCATCTTGATGAATTCTGTGATAAAGACAGATGCTCTGGCTTTATGACCCTCTTGATTATGAGGGTCCTGAGTGGATGCTAAAAGAACAGGTTGCGACATGGATAAAAGCCAGCTATAGTTACAGTCCAAACCTGAGGATCTAAACCATAGTGGCTGCAATTTGTAAGGGTTTAAAATAAGACAATGAAATTTTAGCAGTTTCCTTTTAGGTATGAAATAAACCTAACCCCCTCACACCACCCATACCCCCTGCCCTCCACCTCCTTTTCTTAACTATAATTAACACAATTTATTAGTGTCATAAAAACCTAGGTCAAATTAGGTTTTTTGGTATGGCTGTCTCTGAGGCCACCTACAAAGTTGGTCCAGCGATCTGAATTATATAATTTCTTTACATCTATTTTATGACTAGATTTCTACTCTCTTTTGGTATTTGACTTCTACTTTGCTGTTCTTTTCATCAGTATTCTCCAGGAATTTAGTATTCACCTTGCTAGGAAGTGCCAAACACCAAATATCTGTGTCCATTCCCAGTACACCCAGCTTAACTTGAAAAACAGGTCAGCCATATGGTAAGGATTCGGGGTAGGACTCAAGATTTGTCCTCCTCCAAGCTCAAGGTTGCAAAGTTGTTTATGGTGTTATTTAAAGTTGTGCTGTAATGCAGGGTCCCTTCTTGACTGAAAATGTTAGATTCAGTCTTAACTCTGGTTCTTTCTACTCTTTGAATTGTAAGAAGAAAATGTTAGAAATAGTGAGACCCAGCTGGGTCCATTTTCTCATTTATGCCAGTAATGCTACTGCACATCAAGCAATAGGCTGAATAGCTTGTACTCTTTCAGAACATGTGATGGATCCATTTATAACTAGATAGATCACTTTTCTGTAATATTTTAGCGTCTTTGTAAATGTAATACTTGCAGTGGTGGATTAAGAGGAAACAAGGCTGGGGTAGCTCTCTCAGTTGTGCATGATTAGATTTTTCTGCATGTTGTTAGCATAAACGTGAACTTGTTTTGGGGCTAAAGAAGCAGAATGCACTAAATATGACAGGGGAGATTCAAAGCTGAGGAGCCATGCAACATTAGCAACCTGGCATTGCTTCTTTTGACTTTAGTGCTTAGTAGAACTGTACTGGTTACTTTTGCCTTCGTTTAATCCCCTTCTAAAAGCACATCCAGTTGGTAAGCCTCAAGCTTTTGTGGTTGGTTTTGAGTTGTACTTCATTGATGTGTGTCTTCAACACATGCTAGCACATTTAAAATATATGTAATTGACATATCATACTACAAGGACTTACCCACTGTAGTGAATTCTGTGTATTGCAAGTTTTGTACCACAGAAAAACTTGTCATAGTTGACTGTTTCTTATTTGAGTTCAGAAATTCTGTACAAAACTAATGTTGTTACATATTTACTGTCTCAAAAGTGTGTTCTTTAGTCTGTTAATTTCTTACTATTTCGGGATTTTCCCCCTATCCTCCCTTAGACTTGAAATATTGGAGAGTAATAAATTTTACTTAAAGGAATTATAAATGTTTTGGCACAAGTTCAGCAGCTTAACATTTAAAATACAGGAAAAGTAGTGGTTGAGATCTCTGCATCACTACATCACAATGTTCTTTAAGTAATGCAGTTAAAAATTAAACACTCCAATGCAATAACCATTTACAGCAATTTTCGCAGTGTGATCTAACAGATAGATCACTGCTTTATAACACTGCAGTATAGTAAACTGTAGTAGTCAGGAATGTTAATGCTTTATATTCTTTAGTCAGGACTCTTGTTTGTTTTCCTCAGTATTCATGGGAGTTTCAGGACAAGGTTAAAAAGCCCTGTCATTTGTTGTGGTTTGTTTTGGTTTTGTTGGGTTTTGTTTGTTTGGTGGTTTGTTTTTTTTAATATATAATTACTGCTGGTATCAAATTAACGGTTGTTTAGTCGTAGCCACATTAGGAAAATAAGAGTGAAAAAAATGAACCCTAGCATTGAGCTGAATATTTCACATCACTATTGGCCTGAAGAGGTCCAGTGTAGCAGTGACATACTTTAGTATCACAGGTACTGTAAAACAGACCCCTGTAGTGTGCCGTGCATGTGGGCAATGGCTTGAATTAAGTGGCATTTATTCCTCCCATCACATGCAGACACCCAAACTAAGAACACAGCTCTTGGGATTTCTCAGATCGACTTTCTGCGTTATGAGAGTCATAGATTGTATTTGAGGTTTGTTCTGTGTTTACATTTGCTTTTTTTTAAGTAATAAATTAATTTTTAATTTTGACATTTTAAAAGGAATTTACTAGTAGCCTATTTGTTGTGTGTATTCTTGGGAAGAAAGTATTGAAAAGCTGTTATCTTTTCTTGCTGGGAAAGCTGTTTAAGCTGGTACAAGGAGTGAAGCTTAATTTTCCAAATTTAATTCAAGTTTAAATAAGAATACTTCTGTGTGGGTTTTATTTTCCTTCTCTCAAATCATTTGCTGAAGAACCCAACAGGTACAACTACAGACCTGAATATTTTGTATAGCTTTTGCTGTTAGAAATGTATCTTTATTTTCTGTAAACTTCATTGGTAAAAGCTTGGATTTTTGTTTATGAAAGCTCAGAAAATTATGTACCAGCATTATAGAGGCATGCAGCATGAAAATGCAAGTGCTGTCTCCCTTGAGATATAAAAAAGTTACTTTTAATTTTGTTTTAAAATCTTGTCATTCTAGACATAAATAATAAATGGAAATTATTTTCCTCCTTCTCTTAAGAAGGTTTGTCCCTTACAATCATCAAAATGTTATTTCTTACTGTAAGATTGAAAATTGGAAGTTACAAACATTTGATAGTAAACAATTTTCTCTTCATCTTATAGATTATTTTGTTGGTTTCAAATTTTCTCATGCATTACAGAAGTAAATATGAACACCCTGGGATCAAACATACAACTTGTTTACAATCAAATTAATAAGAAATGGGGAAAGACAGTAATCCCAGAAATCTGCTCTAGATTCCCAGCTCCACCTGGCCAGTGGTGGGTCTGGTCTGTGTAAACCCAACACTTTAATGAGATTCATTCTTCTAAATTAAAACTTTATACTTTTCAGCCATCCAGATAAACAACAGACAGTAGAAATAAAAGATTATAATTCAAGGGTTGATAATACTTTCCAAGCTATTCCAACATCATCTGTCAAATTTAAAAGCAAAATACTTTATTAAGAGAAATATTCCCTAATGGGCATAAAGTGTAGAGGAATCTTTTTTTTTTTGCTACCTTTAACAATGTTTTAAGTGATTTTAGAGACTACTTTTCCATTTACAAACATATGGGTAAATGCTTTAGAAAACTAATTCTTGGTGCTTAAACCAGGCCAGTTTCTTGGAATCTAACTCAGTAGGATCAGGAGATCATGTGAGATAATAATGAAGGTCATACATTGCATGAGTGACTAGAAAAACACCCATTGATGTTTGTCTTACATGTCCAACATTGCAGGTGTTTCCTTTATAATTTTAGCTTTCTCATGCTTTCTGCTGATCTGTTTACTTTGTTTATTTTCATATGGTTCCTGATTGTTGCTTGAAAAGTGTTAAATTATTAAAATATTAAGTGACTGTAGTAGAAAATGAGTATTGTAATTTCTCAGGGAAAACTGAAATTCCCTTTGAAATTAAAGTCACACGTTTTATAGGCAAGTTTTTGTCATCTGATACACATTTACATGCATGCATATGCACATATATGTAAACTGATCACAGTATTTTTGTCTGCAGAATCCTACTCCATATAATCAATATTGTTTTCTGGATCTTAATACAAATTGCAAAACAACCCCATTCTCATTACAGAATGCTATTCTGCAGCATCAGCAGTATCTAAATGGTGGTTTGATTTATATTCCCATCACTTAACCTCTTAGCAAGAAAAACATAAAGCTCCTAAATGCTAAAAAGATTTTGTAACTTGCAGCTAAATGACTACTTTAAAAGCTTTTTTCTTCCTATCAAAAATGTAAGATGCTTGTAGTTCATTGTGTAACTGAAGGTTAGTGTGACTGAATGATGGTTGCACTCTAGAAGCTATTGTGCTCTACAGTGCAGCCATGAAAACACAAGTGCCAATCTATGTTTTGGCTTTTTAAGATACATTTGTGTTAGCAGGAACTTCATGCTCGAATGGGAACTAAAGCAAAGAGCAAAGAATAGAGAGATAAATGTGTGTAGAGGAGGAAGGTACTCTGCATTTTAATAAGCATTTGCTAAAATAATTCTTCCAGCTGTTTATAAAATTGTATGTACACTTCATGTGTCAGGGAGCAGCAGACACAGGCTGCTTTGCAAGGGAGGGCAAGCTGGGATGGAGGATGAGATTAAGGCAGGCTGTCTTGCTTGAAATCTATCTGTTTTTCATGTTCTTCATAGTAGTAATGAACCAGAGTATCTAACTGCACGGAACTGTGAAGATTGTATAAGAGAAATGCATAAAAAATATCTTCTTGTGCAGTTTTGTTTTCTGTTTTAGCCCTTTGTTTTTGGTGGTGGCAATTCATGCTACACACACAAACAAGTTCCAACAAGGCTTGTCACTGCAGAAGCCACACAGACCTGAAATTAGATGGTATTTCTGCTTGGGTTTGTCACTTTTTATTTAAAAAAGACACCCCCTCAAGCATAAATCATAGAACCATCTATTGTGTTGGAAGGGGCCTTAAAGATCATCTAGTTCCAATATCCCTGCTCTGGTCAGGGACACCTTCAGTGAGACCAAGTTGTAGGTAAGTTAGACACATAACCTGCCCAGGGGTTTTTCATTTGGTTGGTGTTTTTATGGCTTCTTTTTTTTTTTTTTCTTTTTTTTTTTTTTTAATTTCTTTTTAATATAATTTTTACCAGCATTTGGCAGAACTAGAGAACTTCATGGTTGTAATCTGAAAAATGCTGTTTATTATCTATTATTTCATTAGCTTATTACATTACTGCAACTTCAGACACATTTTCTTGAAGAAATAAGGCTATTCTGATACTGTCCTTCATTTCAATGTATGAAAATGTGCCTGGTGGACAAAGTCTGGTGTTTGAAAACATTCTTTAAGTAGGTATGTATACAAATTAATTAATTAATATGAAATTAAATATTCACGTATATTTTTGGTATAGGTCTAGTGGACTAATGGAAGACAAGATGACTAAATATCCCATTGTTAAACTGAAGCTATTCCTTTCAAAGCTTTTTTTCTTTTTTTTCTCCAATCACGTTTCCCCCCCCCCCCCCCCCCCCCCCCCCCCGCCAAGGTTTTATTGTTTGAGTTGTTTTATTTTTATTTTTTAAATGGGGGTAGGTGTATTCCCCTCTCTTCTCCACTCTTCCACCCTCTTTCTCTCCCTTCCCCCCTTCACCTTGGTGAAGTGAGAGACTGGATATGCAAGCACTTTTATTTTCTAAACCAGGTGATAAATTTTAACTAATGTTTTTGGACAGGTTTAGTAAGATATTGTTGACATTTTTTTCCTGTAATATTTCTGATGTAGATAATGATTTACTGTAGTTTGCACTTGCTAAAATATTGTACCAATTTTGAATGAAAATTAGTTTATATACAGTCACAAGAAAGCCTTCTAGTGCACATATATGCCAATTATGTATTGGAGCACAGTGAACATAGAGGAAAAGCACTGAAAAATCTTTCCTTTGTTTTCTGGGATATTTCTAGAGACTGAGTTAGAAACTGCCTTCTGTCTAATAGCCTACTCTGTATTCATCACATATTGGTATCTCCACTTATTTTGAAAAAGTGACCTGTAGTAGTTACAAATGGTTGTTATGTTGTTGTTTGGCAGCAGCCTTAAGGCCATGCAGAGACAGTAACAAAGCTTTTGTTCTGCTAAAGCTGTTCTTTCAAATTAATTTTAAAAAAAAAAGGCAAAAAACCCCCAAAACTCAACAACAAAACACCAAAACCACCAAGAAAAGAAAAAAATTAAAACCCCCAAATCCATGCCCAAGCAGTAAAAAGATGGTGTTTCTTCTAAAACCCTTCAGAGTAATAGATCATACATACACCACTTAGCTTTTGAAAGTGCCAGAGGAATGCTGAAGGAATGAGAAATGCCTGAAGGAAAAAAAAGACCTTTTGTTTCAAACTAGAAAATGGTACTTACAAAATGCAGTGGATCTGTCAGTTCCCTAGTCAACACTTGCAAGTAGAGCCACATACCCTACAAGTAAATCAGATTCAAGAATTCTCTCCAGCCAAGGATAGCAAATTCAGCTGTAAATCTGTTTTTCCTAGCAAATAATTTCGCTTAGTGGTAATATGGCTCTCATATGGTACCTCAGCTTTAGCATTCCTCTAGGGTGAAGCATTTTCACCAGTATACTGGTGTAATATAGACATAAATGAGTGCTGCACATTAAATTCAAAAGTCTTCTTCCACAGCACCAGAATGTTTTTAGGGGCCAGACCATTAAAATAAGCATCCTAGCTATACCACTAGGGGGAATCCCCTATTGACAATATATTGACTTCTGGTAATATTCTTATGCTGTGTAAAATTTTAAGTTTCTATAAGTAGCATTTTTATTTTTCCTTTCTTCCTTTTAATTTTTTTTATTCTCTCCCCTCCCCCTCTCCCAATGGCTCTCTAGATTTATAGTGTGTCACAGAAGGATAGAATAATTTGGTCGGGAAGGGACCTTTAAAGTGCACCTAGTCCAAACTGCCTGCCATGAGCAGGAATATCATCAGTTAGATCAGATTTCTCAGAGCCCCATTGAACATGACCTCGAATGTTCCCAGGGATGGGGCATCTGCCACCTCACTGGGCAATCTGTTCCAGTGTTTTGCCACTGTTAGTATAAAAAAAAAAAACTTCTTCCTTATATCTGGTTGGAATCTACCCTCTTTTAGTTTAAAAACATTATCCCTTGCCCTGTTGCAACAGGCCCTGTTAAATGTTTGTCCCCATCTTTTTTATACACCACCTTTAGGTACTGGAGAGCTGCATTGAGCCTGCTCTTCTCCAGGCTGGACAGTTCACTCGGCCTGTCTTCATAGGAAGGGTTCCCCAGGCCCTGAAAATCTTCCTCTGGACCTGCTCCAGCAAACACATGTCTTTGGCCTACATTCATATCTATTGCTTGATTACCATGAGAAAACTGTTTTTGGAACAACAGTAACTCTATTAAGTAACCTGATAGGTTATGTCTGAGTAGTAAAAGAATCATTTGCTGTCCTTTGTAAATCAACAGTAGCACAAATCTCATTTTAAGTACAATTTTTTTTTTTTTTTTTTTTTTTTGGAAAGCGGAATCATGACTTGACAAATTTTTTTCCAAATTTTTTTTCTGAGTTATTACACACTGTGAACACCTTGATCTCTCATCAGAACGCGTTTCTACTTTAAAATACGGCATTTATCTACTGCTGTATTTGAAGCATCCTATTAAACTCCCAGGATAAGCCTCTGTGGTGAACGCACTAATAGAAAAGACAGGGGCTAAACTCAGGCTTTGAAACTTGTTTGCATCACAAATCGATAGTTTTGGGGTATTCCTGCTAGCTTTCTCCAGCATGAACTCCTGATAGGACACTGCCAGGTTTTTGTTTTTTGCCTTTTGCAGTTCCTCCCTACTGTCCCATCAAATTTTGTTATCAGAAACCTTCTTTACATACTTCTGTGAAACCCCTGAGCATGAAACTCATAAATACTGCCATAGAAAGACCACTCAGAATTGCAACATGATTCACTTTTAGAGACTCCAAAATGAAACTCTATTCCTTTTACAAACACACAAACAGGTGTCTCTTTGGGCCAAAATAGCACCACAAGCAGACCAGAGGTCCCCATAAGGCTTTTATAGCACTGGTCCTCAGTTTTAGTCATTGCTCTTTGGGATAGATGCTCTTTAACAAACCTCTTTTAGTGACAGCTTGTTCTGTAGCTTATAATTTGTTCATTTGCACAGCTTTCTTAGAAGAGAGAAGAAGGCTCTGTACATTATGCTTTGAGCTGATGACTGGGGTGCAGAAAACACATGGATATTGTCCATCTATATCTGGTGGCTAAAAGAGAAATAACAATGTTTCTCATTGACAAGCTAGTGGGATCATTATCAGTGGTTTAATTATGGTATTTGAATGACTGCTTCCAGCAGTCCAGAAAAATATAAGGGTCTTCTGTGAAAACACAGTTATTTCTCATAACAGGTATAAGCACTAGCACCTGATAGGTATGCATGTCATGTACTAGATGCTTTAGAATTTTTAAGGTATTTCTTAATGTAATTTTCTATTCAAAAAGAAAATATTAAAGGGTAGCAAGCACTTTAGTGTGACCAATATTTAGTACTTTTTTGTTGGCGATAAAAGGCCTTTCTAATATATATTTCAAAAAATAATTAAAGAGTGTGACATTTAAATAAAACTTTTTGAGGGATGGGATTCCCAAAGAACCCTAGTTTGGAACCAGAAGTACTTTGAAATAGATGTACTTTTAGAGTGAAGTGCCCTCTGCCAGCAGAAACTGCAGCAGAAAAGCTGAACACAATTACAACATAACAGGAAATGAAGACTATTCATCCAACTAGAGTTACAAAGCAAGGCAATTATCCAAGGAGATTTTGATTGAGGCCACAGTAACTCTACAGTTTTGAAAGAGTAATGACCAGTGATAAAGCAAATTACGTTTTGTGGCCCCAATAATTACCCTCAAATACACTTTTAATTAAAATATAGATTTGAACTTAGTGTTTCCTTGGAGATGTTACAGGCTTTGTATCTAAGGTCAAAATACTCTAGCATGTGGAAAATAATTTGTCTCATTGCTTCAATAGGATATAAACATTTTGCCAATTATGTGTTCCTGGAAAGGATAAAAAGACAGTAATTAAAGTGGAAAAGAAGCTCTTGATTGCCTCTCCAGGCACTAAGAGGAGAAAATGCCTCTTCTAAGCATTTAAAGGCTAACTGTTAATGTATAAAAGGATCACTCATTTTTAATTAGGCCTTGTGGATGAAATCAATTTTTCTTATCAAATATTAGAAATTAATCATGTAGAGTAATGTTTAATTGTAACCCATCTCAAGAAGTGTGCTTCCAGAGAGGTTCCCTGAACAGAGAAATCCCTGTGTCTTTATGCCCTCACAGTAAGTGCACCTGAGCTTCATGTGTCCTGCATGTGTCTCTTGGTCTAATTGTGATTTCTGATCTGGGGCCTTCTAACTCCTCTTTGGATTCTTTCTCCATGTCCACGTGAGCAGACCATTAATTGTTTATATCATCCAGCTTGGGCCAGTCTTGGGGCCTTCCAGGATCTGAACTTTATCTGAAGATATCCAGTCTTTCTATGTTTATTCCTCTGCTCAGCCATTTGTGCTGAAAAGCTGCATTCATTTAAAGTTCACCTATGCCAAGGTTTGAGAAAGGCCCATTAATGCTAAGCTCTAAGCAAGTTACAATTGCATTCACACTATTAATTTCTAATGATTTTTAAGTAAATTTAATTTAATTTCCAACATTCAGGTGTGGATTACTTTCTAAAAAAATCATATTTAAGAACTGGCAAACTCTATTGAAAGCTCCTTGGTTTGGAAATAAGATCCAAGAGCTTTATACATCTTTCAAAGACCAAAGTTATTTATTCATTTTGCAAATAAAAATAAGTTGATGCATTTTAATCAAAATTCCAAACTTGATGCCAGAGAGGCTTGAAATATGTAAAAATGGGACTTAAACTCTATGGAAAGATGTTTTATTTGAATGCTATGCATAAGACTAACCTATAATACCTCATTAAATCATGGTGATAAGAGATATTAGTGTGATAAGAGCCATATCAGATTTTCACTGGCTTAAAGATTTTGAAGTTTAAAATATCCACATACTAATTATGAGGAGAAAACCTATATGTAAAACTACACTTTAAATCCCCCAGTACCTGCAGGGGGTTCTTAATATTTTAGTATGCTTTTATTTCATCTCACACATAGGCTTCTGCCTTAACTGGGTTCTTTAAAATTAATGAATGGGTTGAAACTTCTTCTCCAGAGATAAAGAGCATTCATGTTTTGTGATGCTTGGTACCAAAATCTTCTGAGAGACCTCCTATGGTCACATGTACCACATAATGACAAACATTACACATTTAATGACACTGAAAAATCTATACAGGGTTATTTCTTCAAGGATTCTTGGAATTTAAAGATGATCTGAGTCACTCTTGCATGACCATTGATGCTTGCTTTAAGACTGGATTTTTATACTTCTGCTTGATTCTTTTATTTTCCCATTGGAGAATTACTGTCTCCATATCTCCTTATAATTCAATTTGATTTCATATCTTAGAATAATCATATGTACATATGTCATCCTAACAGTCACAGAAATTGTATCTGGACAATTTCCAAAATATAAGCTCCCAAATTTGTGTAAATTTAAAATAAATTATACCATTAATCAACATACATTTATGAGATAACGGGGAACTTTGTAATTTCAAGTAAGAAGAATGAAAACCAGGTTAGCAAAAGAACCCTTTTTTTCTTGTTCTGTAAAGGCAAGTAACAGTGACGTTGGCCTAACAGGTACTGCCTAGGAACAATAAAGTGCAGGAAGATTTTTTTTTTTTCAGGAATGGAATGATGTGACATTTATTGCAAGGTATTTCAATTTACAAAATAAAAAAAATATGTTCTTATCAGCAGTTTTTAAAAGCAAACAAGTGATAAAACCACAATCCAAAGGTTATTTGATTTGGGTCATCGTTATTCAGATGAAGCGTACTATACAATCTGATATTTGTAAAGGAACTCCCAACAGAGTCCACAGTTACATTCTAAATGTGAAAGTTTATGCAAGTGCATTTTTTTCCATTAGACACCAGATATGACATCTCTTCCATAGTTTGCTCAAAGTGCTTTGCTTGTTTAAACCACCATTCCACAGACTTCCAGTGTTCTTTAAGTGATTTATTAGTTCCTGTTAATAACTTTTCCTGTTTGCTAAATAAATTTCCTATCTCTTTCATTATATGTAACTGTTCCTACAGGTCTAATGCAGATGTCTTATTGACAAGTTAACTGAATTCCTCCAGATGTACCTTAATATGAGCTAGGAATTAGCATATTGTCTCTTACTGGTTTTACCATTAGGGGGAAAATTTTACGGACTTACTTGTCAAATCAAGAAACAGATGTGGCCTTGTGACTATCCCAAATGTCCAAAAATCTCTAAAATGAAAGATTTTTCTGAAAAGTCACTGATATAAAACATTGACTATGTACTTTATACCACCTAGTGTAAAGATCAGCCTTAATAATAGGAAGATAAAATACATTCTATACTGTGTTATGTCTAGAATTTTCACCAATACTTAAAGGAAATGCACAGCAATCAGAGTATGAAGTTTTTTTTTTTTTTCCTCTCAGCAAAATCTTGAACTATTCTACTGATATATTCTTGATTTAATGATGCAGTTACAGTACTATATGTCTGATCTATCTGTCTTTCAAATGGAAAGAGCCAGATTGTCTTCCACTTTGTTTTTTTTTTTTATAATGGCTTCTGCAAGTACCAAAAACATTTACTAAGCAGATCTGGTAGATGCAAATCTCCAAACCATTCTAATCAAACCAGCCAAACTACAAACATGACAGAAAAAAAGAGCAAAAATACTCATTGTGACAGGTCGAAGTACCTATCAAGAACATCTTGGTTGTATAGGGTAAAGGAAGATGTCTCATCTCCCTGAGCACCATGTTCACATCTTGCTCCTGAAGCTGCCAGCTCTGTGGCTTGCAACAGCTGCTACAAAATATTGAATTCCTTTGTGCCTGATGCCACCTCATGCTGTGATATAGCAGGCTCACACTGGATCTTCATAGGCCAAAATGAGCAAAATCAATCTCAATTCCCAAATAAACAGGATTATTAGAGCAGAAAATGATTTCAATCTGCCTCATGCTCTGTGACGTGGCTAGAGCCTTGAGAGAAGGACAGAAACTAGACATACGTTTGCCATATGCTCCTGGCAACTGTTCAACTGAAGATACCTTAACTAAAGGCAGAGGAATTTGAAGATGTACTTGCTATACGTACTTGACTGAGCTAAACCATCTGCTGCACTGGGGAGGAGAGCAGAGATACCATAGGTGAAGAAGTGTTTGCATTAATAGTTCTCTGAAGATTTTAAAGGTGAACTGCGATATATTCCCTTTAATTGTTTACAACAGAGAGATCATGAGAGAACTTTTGGGGTCTTGGGGGCTTTTTTTTTTAGCCTCAAAAATAACCTTCAAGATTTGTAGAGGGCAAGGTTAAGCATATTAGCATAAAAGGTAATTAAACCAATGTAAACCAGTCAAAACTTCTCTAGTGGAAAAGTGAAAATCTGTAAGTGCCGGTTCACGGAGGCTGAAATTGCTTACAGCACAGTTTGACAAAGGATTTTTAAAATACATTCAGTTCTGAGGGCAACCTGTTTTTCTGTCTTTTGAAGTCTTTTGTTTAGCTGCCATTCTCTCTTCCTCTCGTCTCTGCTTTGAGAACTGCACAAGAACCCTGGAGTGGATAGGTTTGCTACATGGGATTAGGATCTTCCTTGAAATGGTAGGATGGCTGCTGTCAGTACATATTTTCATTCTGGGAACATTATGTCCCAGGTCTCAGCCCCTTTAGCCTCTTGCAGATCAGACAAACCTTTTCAGGCAGATTTATAAAGTACCTGCTTTAAAACTATCCTGCTTTTAAAAGTGCCAGTTGCTCCTCTCCCTAGGCACCTTTGTCTGAGGGACTGAGATTGCAACCCCCGTGGGACATGATAAGTCTTTTCAGTTGATACCTGAAATGTGCACTGCCAGTATGCGTGAAGTGGTGACAGGGCAAAGGGGCTGGTTCATAGGCTCTTTTCTGTGTGTCCTTGCATTTCTCAAAATTCCCTTTTCTGTCAGAAATTATTTACAAAGACTGTGGTGAGGCACTGGAACAGTTTTTGAAGAGAGGTGGTAGATGCACCATCATGAGAGGCATTCAGGATCAGGTTGGATAGGACACTGAGCAACTTGGTCTAGTGGAAGGTGTCCCTCTCCATGGCAGGGGGATGGGATTAAATGAATTTTAAAGGTCCCTTCCAAACTTGTTTTCCTTTTGTCCTTACCCTCATGTCTGCTCCAAACATATTCCAATTATTTTGATATACAAGATCAAATCTTTTCCTTTTTTAAATGATAGGAAATAACTATTTTAGAAATGCATTTAATTATGTCCATAAATCATATATTTTCTACAGTATCCATGGTGTTTACTTGTTTTGTTAGTCCTTCCCAGAAGAAGGTGCATATGTAGATCTTTGTTCAGGTTTCCTTATAGTCTTACACGGAAGGATGTACTTAATAAGCTCTTTTGGGAATGATTCTGAGAAAATTCCAAAAAAGTCTGGGGAAATGCCTCCTCACACATTCAAGCTAGAGCAGGTGGCAGAACGGGGAAAGGAGGTGTTCATCAAGCAGTAGATAAGTGATATATCTCTGTGGGACTGCAGTGACAGTGACAGCACAGAGCTTCTCAGAGGCAATTTTCACTAGCCAGCCCTGCTGGTTCAAGTGGAGCTACGTGTGGCATGTTTCCCTTGTTTTTCTCTTGCAAAGGTAGACATTTGTGAATTCTGCCTTGGATGTATCCTTTTGTTGTAGACCCTGGGAGCTCCAGGAGCTCTGCTGCTGAACAGCCCTGGCAGTTGTGGCTGGTTCAGCTCCTTCAGGCTCTATTAAACAATTCTATGTGGCAAATGACCCAGCCTTTTCCAGCTGCTGGAAATCTCCCAGGATATTGAGAGTCATGGGCAAGAAATAGATCTCCAGCCCAAAACACTGGGAGAAAACTGGTCTAAACAAATTTACTTATTGCCCTGAACTTCCAGTTTCTATTCCTTTTTCTGTGGGAATTTTAGATCCTAGTTTTAATCTTTAACCCATACATAAAAGGCAATTTTTTCATGTTGTAAAATTCAATATCAACTCACATTCTTCTCCTGCCTTCTTTTGGCTGCCAAAAGCCAGGAGTTGATTAACAAGGCTCAGAAGCCTCTTGGGAAACAAATTAGCCTCCTCAGCCAAATATATGTCTCTCACAGGTGTGATTCAAAAAAAAGAGAAATACCTCTATGCATATTTTCTCTTGCCCATGATATATTATTAAAGCAATTATATTCTTAGGTTTTGTGATAAAGTAAAAAAGTGAAGAACTAGAGAGCAGGATGTCTGTTCTTAAAGCAGTAAGAGCCTTTCCTTGTATTTCCTTGAACTCACATTTTAATCTTTCCCTTGATAAGCCTCCATTCAAACCAGTTACTTCTATCTTCAGTTAGGAAACAGAAAAAACTTGTAGGTGTCTTTTTGTCTCTGCAATGTCTCAACAGCTGCTGAATGCAATTTGAGCACTTTGTGGATATTCTGGTTTATTGAGACACTGTTATTTTTCAATGTTTTATGTGCTCTCCATGCTCAGAACAGGTCATTCCAAACCCTTGAATTCCCTTTTTCTCTCTTCTTTTGCCTTTTCCTCTCTATTCTATTGGTTTAAAACAAATGTGCTCCTCAAATTTATAGTAGCGGCTTCACAAAAATAATATGTTTAACCGATTTATCCAACATCGCTCACGACTTGCACAAACTGCCAAGGTTTCCCTCAATGTTTAAATTTAACATGTCTTGCTACCTTGACTGCTTAGACTGTCAGAGGAGCTGTGTTCAAAAGCTACAGAAATCAGGAGCCAGTCTTTTAAAGAAAATTATTTGGAGAATGTAATCTAACATTGCTTTTGCATTTGAGTTCATTGAAAGACTACATGCAATGTAAGTACAAAGTTATACCAATGACTTCTCTTAATATTGGTGGTGTGGGCTGAGTGACAGTGGAGAAACTTATGCGGGGAAATAAAACCACAGTATCCTTAGTGTTATTTGGATCCATATAATGACTGGCTCAGCATTGCTTTTCACTCTTCCAAAGACTATCTCAAAGTAGAGATGGTAGTAGGCGGATTTTATTTGTGTCCAATCTCAACTTTCCTATGTTCTGGTGTATCTAAGAGAATAATTTACAGGTGCATCCTATAGAACTTTAAAGGAAGGAAACACTACAGAATGTAAGGCAATTAAATCAAAACTATTTATTTTTAGATGTTGCAGGAGAATTTAATTAATTTGTCTGACTACTTCTTTTTTATTCTTGCAGAAAAATTTTAAAAGGATTAAAACTAAATATTTGCCTATGTCTGGCTTTATGTATAGCAGATGCACATGTACTGTGAACTTGAAGAGATTTATTATACAGGGATGCGTATCATTGAATAGATACTGTGTAATGTATGTGTTAGGGGTTGGTCAAGCATGGAGATCTCAAAGAGAAATTGCTGCATAAAAGGAAACACAACAAAGTTGTTGAGTTCAGGTATGCGAGCTGTCTGTAGATTTGAAAGAAATGTTTTTCAGTGTCTTTTTAGGGTGGCTACTGCCACCCTAAAAATTGTTTTTAAAGGGAAACTTGAAAGATTTTCATTTCTTAGTAGATGAATTTCGAGGTGAACTGAAAGGAGAAAGAAACCATGAAATGGCACACAGAAATTGTCATTGCTTTTTTATTTCCCCTAGAGCTTTTCCACTGATGCATTTTTAATACTACTTTCAGAGTAAGAAAACACATTATTTCCATGTGTAGCTAGCATCAAAAAACTGTAAAATAATGAGACAAACTCTTTGTTAATGACAAGCTAATGGCATGATATATTTTCCATCACTGCATCAGATTTATATTGAGTTGCCAATAACAACAGCTAGCCTAGAACAATTATTTTTTTGTACTTTTTTCTCCTCTGCTGAAAGGTGTTATCTTATTGAAATTATATGGAAGTTTTGTGTAAAGGTCTTAAAATTGACAAGTGGAAAGAAAAGTTCCAGTTTGCTGGATGCTTACATCAATGCTTATACTCCTTTATTCTATCTTTCTTAATTTTTTTTTCCATTTTTTCCCTCCAAAGGAAGAACCCATGTACCTGTCAGGCCTTGCTGAATGAAAAATAAATTAGCTGTTACCACTCTATGAATATGTAAGGTATGTAAAGTGTGTGTGGTTTTTTGTTTTGTAGCCACTGCTGGTGTTTTGTGGTTTGCTTGGTTTTTTTTGTTAGTTTTGGTTTGGGTTTTTGTTTGTTTTGTTGGGCTTTTTTTAATTTATTAAACCCAGGAATTTTTCTTATTTTTGTTTCCCATTTTATGAGATATACTTTCTTATGAGAGGTTTAACAGGTGCTGAAGTACATATTTCAATAAATCTATCACTAATAAAATATTTTGTTAATAGAGGGCAAAAAAAATACTTCTTGTATATTTTAACAGTTATGTTTTGTAATTTGTGCAAGAATAGTTAGAAAAACTTCCAACTATTCTTCATAAAAAGGAAACGCTATCATAATCACTTCTTAAGGAAAATAAACCTTAGTAAATCTAATTAAAAGTGAAAAGGTACACATAAATAGTTGTCTAGATCATCACTGTCCGGGCATAGTTCTTCTGAGCACAGTTTCTTTCAGCACATTTGCTTCACTGTGTTGCAAAGTTTGTTTCTTACTGGTGCCCTCCACTTCCAGTCACTGAGGTCTGGTTCTACAGCAGCTCATTGAGCGAGCAGCTCAGGAGGCATGGAAACGGTAGATCGTCATTGTCATGGTTGAGTATTGCCTTCCCCATGTATCAGTCAAGAGGCAAGATTATAGTGGTAGCACTTCTTGTTGAACTGAAGTAAGCCTTAAGTTAAAAGAATATATTCTGATGGAAGAGTAGCACTGTAGTCAGGCCTAACTATTTTTACAAGGAATATCACTTAGATGGAAACAGTCTTGTAGGCACTATTAAATTGCCAAGTGACATAAGTGACATGTCTATGTACCACATCTGGACACATGCACACTACTATTTTCATGATAATTTGCAAGGGGCACAATTAATCTAAATGCACAGATTCGTATAGATATGGATGCGGAACCAAATTGCACATAAGAATTGGGAATTGTCTTTTTTTTTTTTTTTTTTTTAAATACATTATACTAGTAGTTTCTGCTCTGGTATTTTTTTTTTTTATTTATTTTTTTCTTTTATTTTTTCTTTTCTTTTTTTTTTAGTCTCTATTTGAATAATTAACTATCTCAAAGTAACAGCTGATAGCTACTTTGTAAGGAAGTGTAAATGCAGCTGTAGGAGTGCATTTCTTCCTGATTGTGTGCATGCTGTTTTTGACAGCCTTTTCAAAACTGTACTTGCAGGAAGTCCTTGAAAAAGCTGCTTCCCTTTGAGCACCCTTGCCTGAGGCACTTCCAAGCACCTTCAGACTCATTCAAAACACTATTGCCTTTCCTCCTGTCTGGCCTAAAATTTCACAGAGAAATGTGGGTCAAAAGATGCTCCCATCATAATCTCTCCTTTGTATCATGTAGGGAATAAAAGGATTTAAATTGATTTGGTTCATTAAATATAAGCTGCAGACTATTTTTTCCGACCTAGTTATCTACCACTCATAGTGGAAATATAGTTAAGACAGGCACAAATTATGACTGTTGATTTTTTTCGACAGTAAAATGTTACTCATAATGCACATCTATTGTGATTTCTATTATTAACCTATTCTAATATTGATTCCCGGCATGCTTAAGGAACACAGTGACAGAGGTACGAGGCACCATAAAAAAAGTCACTGCAGAGACTCCAAACAGTGCTACAAATGTGCTGCTATTAAACAAGCCTGTGGTTTTTTATGACACAAATGACATTGTGGATCTTCTTAGTGTCAGGACTAGCAATAGTGTTTACGTGCAATTTTTCTGGAGAAGCTGACTCTGTCATCAATACTTCTTCCGTACCTTCACTTATCGTGTGACCAGAGTGTCAGCAATTTTGGTAATTTTCTCTGATTAGCTGTGTGAGTTACACAAGGTTTGTCAGCAGTTTTTCCTTCACCTTTTCCTTCACTTTCATGTCAGAGCTTGAAAATGGGAGAGAATACTTTAAAAACACACATGGAAACATATCCATTGGCTCATTTTAATCAAAGTAGCTTGTGAATGTGTAGTAAGATTAAGCAAAATGGTTAACCATATGACACCCAGACAAAAACCATGCAGAAATTTATCAGGAGTTGCCTGCCTATGGACATATTTAATTATTTAGGTCATTCTACACTTGGTTTCCCTTCATGTTTCATGTCCTTAAAATAGAAACAGTGTAACAATCTCTCTCATCACTTGCAAAAGAAATAGCAAATTTACACTTGTTCTAGAAAGTGGATGTTTTCAGAGTGATTGTTTATAACACTAGTTATTGCACTGATTTTGTTCTTAACACTGTTCATTATTTTTTTCTAATTGTAGTTCCAATGGACTGGAGACAAATTTTTAGTTTAATTTTGGAGTGTTATTTTGAAAGGTCACAAACACAGATTTTGAACCTCAACACACACACTGTAAAACAAACTCTGAATTGAGCCAAATCCTTGCCCAGAGGAGAGGTAGAGAATAATGTACACCTGATAAGCTCTGACAGCACACATATCCTGAATTTCCTGTTTCTTCAGATTTTTTGAAAGGTGTTGCTCCTACATAAAAGGAATTGCTGTAGAGGTGCTACTTCTTCAGCAGTAGAGAGGAGACTCTCATTACTGAAGCGAAGGACAATGAGACAGGCATTGTCTCATTGTTACTAAGCATCGTTACTAAGTGACCATGCTTTGGATGGTCACTTAGTAACTCTTATTAGAAGACCAGGCTCCTTGGTGATAAGGGAACCTGCTCCTCAGCCTATTTAAATTATTTTGAATGGATAAACATACATTTACTCCAGTTCAGTTATGTGAATATGTGTGGACCTAATAGGAAATAAGTCTTTTTTGGAGATCAATAAGTTATTACTGAAAGTTATTGGTACTTTCTACTGAGCATTCCCTTCTGCTTATTGATATATAGACATGATCTTAGTCTATGACAGCTTGCATTCAAAAGTGATGTTATTATCATATGTATCTGTAAAAATAAAGAACAACTAAACTGTAGTAAGCCAAACATAAAAATGTAAAAATATTTTGATAAAATTATGCCTTATATGAGTACTTGCAAGCTAATACACATCAGAAGTCAGTCAGCAAAAAGAAAAGAAATTATAGCTTATTCCTTTTCAAAAACTGTATTTTTTTTTCCTCTAGAAGCTAGATATATTTTATAGATATGTATATATACAGTTGAAGAGTCTGTAAAGTACAGAGAGAATCAGGAAGATGTATTTCATGGTCAGGTTACTCCCTTTATTTCTAAAGTATTAATTACTATTTTTTTTTTATTTACAGGGTTAATATAGGGTAAATAAAGTAATTGTAGCCATTGACTTTTAAACAGCTTCAAGTCCATCTGCCTTTAATTATATCTGGAAATTTGCTTTCCGTTCCTGCTCTGAAAGAAACCCTGGAGTCAGATCCAATTCTTCCAGGACTTGAAATTGTATTAATATGAAAGAGTTGCTGACACTGTCTGAAGTATATTCTGACTTAATAATATACATTTCTTAGGAAGATAATCATCTTCCAATTTGTCTAGGACAGAAAATAAAATATAGAAGCAATTGAGATACAGACAGACAGACAGATAGATAGATGTTTCCTCTGAACTTCTTCCTTATTGTTATATATGCTTTCTTGATCTATAGTAGAAAATTTGTAATAATAGATTGTGGTGTAGTACAAATTGAGATAATAGATTTTTAGCATTATAAATTCTAACTGTGAAAAGGCAGCAGACTCAGACTATCACAAATGTGTTGTCTAGCCATGCAGTAATGACAGCAAAAATTATTTTCTCTAACCCTTGAGATAAAGGTAACTTTTTAGAATCATTACTGTAAGAAACTGAACCAAAGCAGGAATTGTCAGCTGAGACCAGTACATTCAGTTTTTTACCTTCTGAGTTTTTTTTTGTTTTGTTTTTGCTTTTTTGTTTGTTTTTGTTTGTTTGGGGTTTTTTGCTTGTTTTTTCGTTTGTTTGTTTTTGCTGTCATCTACCTGCTCTTTTATCTACTGGGGATAAGTAATTATTAAAAAATCTTAATAAATCTGGCAATTCATTTATCTGTATTTTACACTTGCATAGTTATTTCCCTGATCACTTTGTATGTGAAGTATAGCTAGCTTTTAATAGAAAAGTTTGTAAACATTCCCAATATCTAGATCCATTTTAGGTATTTTTAGATGTTAACCAAAGTAAATCTCACAGACTGAGCCTCCGCTCTTATTTCTAATATTGTATCTTTTCAAAATTTGTCCTTCTGGTTTGATCAAAAATCTTGAAGCTAATTTTTATTGCTGGATTCTCAGAGAGACTTGACTGTCAACCCTGAGGCATCTTCTAGGATGTGCTCTAGGTCTGAATACACATTTTGTTTTCAATTCCAAGCAAGATTGCAATGATGAGGTCAATATATCTGCTATGTCTGTGACTCGCAGTTTCTAAGAATTCAATGAGAATGATGTCTTACTAGGAAACCAAAAAGTCTTACATGTCATATTTTTGTTTTCAACATGTTAGAGATCATGTCATGGAGGTCAAGTATTTTTCCTGGGACAAAAGTATCTTTTCTAGATTCAAAACTGCATATTATTTTGGTGGACAGATTTGTGTCAAGCAAAATATCTTGTGAATTCAAGTCAACACTGCAATATTGTTTAGGCTGAAAAGATATAAAATCCCCCCACCCCCCATTTATATTTTAGATATGTTTAAATCAAAATACCTTAAGGCATTAATTCACATGTTTTGATCTGAAATTTAGTTTACAATAGAGATTTTTCCCAAATTGAAAATTAACAGATTTTTTTTTTTTTAGGTTGAATTAGTAATTTTGTGATGACCTGGAAAGTTTACCTATGTGTCACTTTAATGAACTTCATTTGTTAAAAATATACTTATAGAGGACCCCAATAATTTTAGGTATTTTTTGTTTTCATATTTTGTTTTTTTTTCCTTCTGGGAAACTCTCCAACTTCAGAACTGTGTTACTTCTCTAGTTCTGGTTTTTTATTGCTGATTTCTTCCCCATTAAGTCTCTTTCTCATCAGGTTTGTATTTGGTCTCTTTTTTGTCCATTTTACAATTTTTTCATCTGAAAAGATGCACAGTAGGTCTGAACTAAGTAATTTCTGCAAAACACATAGGCACATTTCCACCTGAAACACCTCTAATCCAGATGATCATCTTATGTATTAAGGACCTGCTTGAAGGCCCATTTAAAAGGAAGAACAAAAGAAGACTAAGATGTGCTTATGAGGTATACCTGTAAATCTGTGACAATTGCCCTGGCAGCTCATGGAGAAGAATAAAACCTTTGTCCTAAGACCTGGAAAAGGATATCCTTCAGGAGAATAAAGTCAGGTGGGATACTATGGTGCTTATTAAATTGTCTATATCTTGGAATAGCTAAAGAATCATCGTGTTTCATTATTGTGCTATTTTTGGATATACAACAGAAATAATTTAGTAAGAAAATATATTTCTATCTCATAACCTGTTAATTCTTTCTTTCTTTTTGAAATTTACTTGTAATTAGTGTTCCAGGCATTACGCAAGAAGGTTGCAACATTTTTTATCTGTCTTTGCCACAGAAACCTCTCTTAGTTAGTACAGCCTATTGAATATTTTCTGGACACAGGAAGGAAAATTTCATCCATTTGTCTGAGATTTCCTGAGGGATTAAATGACACCTGGAAATCTTGGACAAATAGCCACTTGATATGTGCAGATTGGTTTTAGATACAGTGAAACAGACTGATGTCTCTGATCGACTCTGTATGTGTTAGCTGATTGTGTATGTGCGGTAAGTCAGAACCATAAAGAGCACTGACTTTACTGTGTGGGAACAGTGAGTCATCAAACCCCCTCTTTACAGCTATGAATCAAAAAGGAAATAAGCATGAACATTTTCATGCACACAGTAAAAGAAACAAAAGGAAAGGGATAATAATGTATGAATATTCCAGATTTGCTGTATTTTTAATTTCTCTTATAGTATCTTTTTATTTGATTTGTACACAAAATGCAGAGGTGCACAAGATGATATGCAGGTTTGTTGAGCTCTGTGTGTTTTTCCCCATTAAAAGGAGGTAGTATTTCAGGTTAAAAAGATGCAGAAACACTGCTAGTCAACTGCATGAAAAGAAGTCACAGGACCAAAATCGCCCTGTAGTTAAGCAGCTAAGGCCATTGGCTATCAACTTGAGGTGATAAGAATCAGCTTCTTCTTTCTTTGAATATATAGCAAGATTTCTAATTTCTTACATTTATTGTATGTGGCACACCTTGTAAAATTGCTCCCTTCACAATGCATCAGTATTACCCACAAATTGCTCAGACTCCAAGGAGTCTTATGTCAGTCTGGCTTTTCCAGTGCCCAGTTTCTGACTGATAAGCAATTGGAACCATTGCAGTGACATCTTCAGCTTGCAGCCCCCAGTGTCATGTATAGTGAAAACAGGAAGAGACAGAGATGCAAAGGAATAGAAAGACTTGGATCCACATGTACAATACATTGAGAAGTGGAACTACACCATCAAAGGGAAAATTATTTACCTCTGGGGCAGTGTATTACCCTAGAAAAAAGAGTGGTGCTGCAGAAGAAGAGCAACTATCTGAATCAAAAACTTTTCTTGAAGGCTTTGGGCAGAGCAACTAGTCAGTTTGATGTAAAGCTTAAAGCACAGGTTCAGTTTCATGTATGAAATAATTGTTAGCCCATTTTGTTTACTTGAGATAGTCCTTAGGAACATTCAAAAATCAAATCTATTCTTATTGCATGTAATGGCTGTGTTTTCAGTGTGTTCATGTGGGTGTGTAACTTTTGAACTGTGTTTTCATGATGAAAGCTTTGGAACAACAGTAACTGCAGATATCCAGTTATGTTTGTTTAAATTAACTTCTGCTGCTATTAGAGTATTTATAGAAACCTAAAGGGCTGCAGATGCAGCTTAGCAGATATTTGTTTACATTTTAAGGAGATAATTATGCAATGTCCATCAAGCTTGTGTGCAATCTATAACAGTAAGTATAATACTTGTACAAAAATACAAATTCCATTCCAACATATGTATCCCATGGCAAATTATTCTCGTCTACAGTTTTAAACAACTTAGAAGAATAATGCTTTCCTACAGGTCTTACTGCTTGCATTGTTTTCATGCTGGTTTGTCTGATTACTGTTGAGGTACTCTCATGTTGCAGAGTAGATTCACATTTTTCTCCAGCTTACGTAAGCAGCTGTCTCAAATGGAATCACTGAGGTAAAAGGCAGCAGAGTCATCTTAATCTGTGTACCTATCTACTACTAGCAGCACATGAGACATGTACTGTTGCAGGGCAAACATTTCGAGTTCTATCATTTACAGTTGAAAAGTGGCACTGTAGTGCAACACCACCATGAAGTTTGGAGCTCTAAATGCTTTCATCTGAATCTTCACACAGGCAAGCTACAAAGTGTTCATTGCTTTTGAACACTTCAGCCTCTGTAAGTGAAAACTCAGATATATTGAAATTATTGCAGACTAGAAACTTTACCGTGTCAGAATTCAATTTGACTTAAGGAGAGAGACAACTTTCTTACACCTTTCTGTCCTTCTGAACTTGACTCTGGTAAGGCAACTGTTTGGGGTTAATCTGCTCTACAATGAGCTACAATAGTGCTGGGACAGCTCCTCATAGCTGTATCAAATGCCATTAGTTTGGTGACTATCTCATTTATTTCCTCTGTTTTTATTAGTCTGTGGCAGAAATCTGATGACCCAACAGAGTCTTTGCTAAGAACACAATTTATCAATGCCCTAAGTGCAAATAAACTGCACTCATGTTGGACCTCCATGCTTACGAAATGTTACAACACCTAATGATAGAGTATGTGCATCCATGGGTTTCCTTAGTTATCTTTGGGAAAATGTGATTTTCCTCTTTCTTTTACATTAAAATAATTTCTGATTCTGGCCCAAATAATGTGGATCCTTGTACTCAAGTCTGGATTAGATTACCTTTGCAAGGGAAAGAGTGTTGGGGCACAATTGACTGTGTACAGTTAGTGGGTTAATGTGATCATGGGGTTCTTAAACCTCGGGATGTGTTATGATCCAGTTATTAAAATTGTTAGAAATGCCTCTGCCCAAACTAAGGTACAAACAAGACCAGATGCCAAAGTCAACAGCATGGGTTTTATTTAATGATAAATCTGAGACAGAGAAAGAGGGAGAGAGCAAGAAATATGAAAAGGGGGGGTGGGAGAAGAAAGAATTTGGTAGAGAGAGATTAAAATAGAAAAGGTCTTCTTGTCAAGGTCTTCTGGTCTTCTTTGTGGTGAGGGTCCCACAAAACATAGAATTCAATGGATTGCTATAAGCTCCAGAGATGCCAGGCACCACCCCTGGGGTTTGGGAGAAGCTTTGCAGTCTCTTGCGACTGGCTCTGGATTTGTTGCCTCACTTGGATCATGTGCAGTCCTGTGGTGGTGGAAGGACTCGGGAATGAGTCAAGGGGGCACTTTGGGGATCTTTGTTGGTTTATGACCCTTCTCAGTTGCCTCTCACATTAATGTCTTGTGTGTATGTGGTCATTCTGGGGTGGCAGGGGTCTACTCCTTGGATTTGATGGGGAGAGATTTTGCTATTGCACACCCGAAACCTTTTTCTCCTGCCGCCCACTGAGCTCAGCTCACAGAAACATTCTTCCCTGAACTTTGTTCACTCCTCCTCAGGCCTGAGATGATTCAACAATAGTCCTATCTCAAGTTCTGTCACAATCCACATTCCAGTCAGGAGGCACTGGGAGGTTGGTGCTTTGGTGATTGCAGACAAGCAGCTGCTTCCTTGAAGTTTGACAAAAGTCTTTCTATGATTTTGACAATGTTTAATACATTAATATCATTCAGTCCATCACAGGATGCAATTCAGAATTGCAACTGGCTGCCAGCTACCTAAGGTTTAGCGTAGCAAATACAGCAATATGATAGCCACAGTCTCCAGACTTTCTCTGCTTCATTGATACACCAACAGAAATGTTTGTATTTTTGCCCTTTCACTGCAGGGCTTCTCTTAAGTATATTACTTAATTACACAAGTTCCCTATGACTCAGTAATTTCACATTGGCCAGGCTAATAATTTTCTGAGGACAGGAATATACTGAGAAAAGACAGTAGCTTGCAGTCTTAAAGGAGATGCTTTTTTCTCAAGAAATGTAGATTTCTGCACTTGAGTCAGATGTCTATGCTTCCATCACAATCAGTGCAGAAAACCAGGGAAGAGTAGGATGTAACTCCACTCCTCCATCTGGGCTAAAACTGTTAAGATAAATCATTTTCTAGAAATGCCAGTTTCTCTACCAGCAATAAAAAGAGGCTTGGATGAATAGTTTTGAAGCAGGCAGGCAAATCCTCTCCTCAGTGCTTAAAAAGGATCTTAATGCAGAATAAATCTTTCAAGTGAAAGATGAAGAAACACAGCTGATCAAACTCATAATCTGAAGCTCAATAAGTTACCACTTTTGATGAACTTTGTTGAACAGGAAGATTTCTGCGAACCTTTCATTAGAGATGGAACCACTCCAAAGGTGAGCTTTCCTGGCAGCTCCATTCAAACTCGAAGAGGTTTCCTATTTTCCCAGTAAGGGTTTTTGCATTCCCAAAGCCATGCTATTTGCCTTTTGAAATAGTGTCAGCTGCATATAAAGATGTGAGACAAAATTAGTGCCTCAGCCTTCAGAGTACAATGTGATTATTTCTGCTACATTAATATTTCAGCTAATTCATCAGAACATATTATTCACCTGCAATAACCTCAGAGGCTCTATTCCTCCACAGAGTTCTAATTGGTTTTGCACTTGGTGAAAGCAGTAAGACAGGGAGAGGTTTTGTATTTGTAATGCTGAAATGAATTAGAGATCAGGGAAGAATGTTTTACAAATGTTGCTGTGAGACATAGTATTGGTTTGGTGTTTGGCAAATCTCATTCTATCCAGTAACCTCTCAAGACTTTCAAAAACATTGCATTTTTTGTGTTTTCAGAAGAGTATAACTTCTGAAATACATTTGGTATAAGCAAAATGGTGAAATATTTTGATAAAAAATACCTGTCTTGCTTTTGTGAGGAAATATGAGCATGAGGAAGAGGACGGGGCTTGTTTTTTCCCCAAACTTAAAGTCATGTACGACACAGCACATCCAGACCTGGGATTTGGGTGAGGAGTCCCAGGTCGCACAATACGGAGTAGCCTGACAGTTACAGGGCAGTCCAAGCTGGCATCATCCAGTGAGGATGGGAGAAACTTTATATGTGGACACACATCTGTGGTGTTGCTTCAGTCTGTGCACAGCAGACTGAGGAAGCAACTTCTCTGCTTACTTGGATAGGTTCGTAACTTTCCCCTAATTCTTCCTGTTTATCTTATGTCATTCTTCATCACAGCTGTTATGAAACCTCTGTTTCCTTATTCCACAAATATAAAAGAATTTTTTAAAAGAAAGAAACGAAAGAAAAAATAGGACATACATTTACCCACATTCCTAGTGCCCTTGTGTGCAAAAGTAGCTCTTGAGATACATAATTTTGTACAGGTTTTTTGACAAGATAATATTTTAAGGTGAATGAACACAGTTTCTGCCTGCTTCACACACTGGTTGCCTTAGTAACTGTGGCATAGTGCAGCTGAAGTGTGCTAATACCCTTGAAAAGGAATTTGAAGGAAGCAGATGAGCTCTGATTATCATTGCTTGGATCAATTAGACCAGTAGACTGCGAGACACAAAAAATAATACCTCCAATTGTTAAAAAAAATAATTTCGCAAGTAGAACAGCTTTTTCAATGTGACTACTTAAGATATATATAATTGTATTTGCAATTGTTTTTTTTCAAGTTATATGATGGGGAAAGATGCTACTTTCTTGTTTTTTACCAGTAAATGTACTCAATAACTATTTTCAGTGATTTCTTCATTTTCAGACAGTAGCTGCTGGTATGAACAAAGTCTGTTACTATGCTAAAAAATTAACTAATCCATAATAAACAAAAGAATGAATTTATAAACTACTTACATAACTTAACTTTGAAAACAAAGACAAGACTGGCAATACTAAAATGTCTTCACAATAAAAAGAGGAGCAAAGGAAAAATCCGACACTTGCAACTTTGATATTTTTGTGGAACATGAATGCTTTTCTAGGTGAAAGCTGAGGTATATTTTATCAGAGAAAAAAAAGACTATTTGGAAAGAAACATGAAAAAGTTTTGTAAATTATCGGCTTACTGACTTAGAGAGTGTAACTTTATTATCATAGCTTGATTTACCCTAAATTTATTTCAAGGGAAAGGAAAGTGAGTGACAGATTTCTACTCTTTCAGATTTTAAGACAGAAGCCCTCTTTATTTCTTAATAGTAAAATTTGCAGGCTCAGTGTTAAATATCTATAACATTTGAAGATAATTTGCTGCTAAACTGAAAATTACTAGTAAGGAAAGAGAATTCATATAGCAGAAGCATTCTTCTCATAGCCATGAAAGCTTAAAGCTGTTCCCAAACTCGAGAAAACACATCTAGCTTCACAGGAATCACATACATGAGAAGTGTGAGAGATGTAATCCTTTTATTGAGTCCTTTGTGTGAAGTCCCCTTTTCCTGTGTCTTAATAGTATCAAGGATCATGGACACACATTTAAACAAGCATAGTTATCTGGCTTAGTAGCAGTAGTGGATGCCCACCACACAGCAAATGTTGAAAGCTACAGCTCTCTAAGGAAGTCTGAGATCCCAGGAGTTTCTAACATGATCACTGAGAGTGATACAGGAACATTTTTCGGTTTTCCTCAGATGTAATTCTGGCAGGGTTTTGTATGAGTGTATGCTATCTCCATTCCTCTTTCATAGTCCTGCTGTCAAAAATGCTCTGATTACAACTTATTTTCACTGCTGGGATCCCTGCCTGATTGTATCACTCCTTCCTGTGGTCCCTTGAAAACTGAAAGAGCTGACAAACTGGAAGAAAAGGGTAGGCATGAAGTTAGAAAAATACAAGATTACATTAGGCAAGCTCCTGAGGAGCTACTTTCACTCCTGGAAGAAATAGCTGTTGGAGGAGAAAAAGATAACAAAATGCAATTCCCAGGACAAGTATGGTCTTAAGTTAAAAGGTATTTAGTGTAACTAATTTGGTTAAACTAAAGAGGTATTTAGAGCTTCTGTCCTATCTCTTATATATACCCATTGGTGCCTGAAGTTTAAGGGGCTCTCCTTTAAACATCCCTCACACTTCAAGTAATGTAGCTTTCTGTGAAAGGTTTTGCTTTATTTTGACATAGGCCCACAAGGAAGTGGTCTTTGGGGAATTTACTGAACTTCACATTCTCTTTCAAGTCAGACAAGAATTTTCTTAATGTCTCAAAAGCTTTGCAGCAGCAAATGTCAGTAAAGACCAGTCACAGGGCTAGGAGGCTAAGGTAAGTGCTCACAGATATGTGGTATCCTCAGTAACACTCTCCAAGTTTGATTTACTCTAGAGACAGACTTATAGAAAGTGTGTGAAATCATGTCATATTGTTTCTCTTGTCCATTGGTTGGGGAAGCTGGAAGTAGGTGAGAAATATTTATGTTTTCCTGGGTTTTTTTCTATTTGTGCAGCTCAGTCCAGCCGAATACATTGCCATGACTTACAAGTGGTGTAAATCTTTCGTGACACTGTTACTGCTTTACTGTTTGAGACCCAGAGAAATGTACAAGGATTTTTGGCTTTTATAGGAATCGGGAGGTCTTATTGCCTTTTTAATGGTGTTAGTTTTGACATGGCTTTTAGCAATTAGCTGATTGATAAGCTGATGAACTGAGCAGAATAAAACAGGGCATTATAGACAGCATGTGCAGAATTTAGATGAGCAAGTTACGAAAGTAAACCATCATGGGACTTTTAAGATTGAACATCTTAGTTGGCTAGATATCAGCCCTGGATATGTCCAGAATAGTTGGCCACAGTATACACAATAAGAAGATGTGTGACTAGTAAGATAAATAATTTCTTAAGGTTTCACTACCTCACTTGATTAAAGAAGTATCCATCACTGTAATACAAGATTGATGAGCATTATAAAAATGCTAAAATAGAAAATATGAAAGATATTGTTAATATATATATATATAGAATAATGATACAGTTTCAAATTCTGTGTGGTCACATATGTATGACAGAGCACATAAGAGAAAGGCCTGCAAACAGTAAGGGAATTGGGGAACACTGGAAATTAAGCATATTGTGGCAATTTCAATTACAGTTTTTTTAAGTATTAGGATTTGGCTTTAGTCTGTTGCCTTTGTTTTCCTACTGTCTAAAAAATCATTTAATAAAAATGGTCTAATTTGACATTGCCAAGTAACTTTTTTCATTTGAAGTTAACATGACATGAGCTCCTAGAGAACTTTTTAATGAAATGCTTCAAATATGTATCAAAACAAGAAGGAAATTCTTCAAAGAACCTGTTTGAATTAAAGTGTCACTAACTGAAACTTAACTGAACAGTGGTCAGTTTTTTAAATGCAGTAAGTTGAAAGACCTTGCAAAGCTGCTTGGAGGTTGACTTACTGTAGTTCATTATGTTAATTATAGAAAAGTTCTTATAGAGATTAAGGTGAAAGTGGCCTTCCCTGTAGTGTGCTACCTCATTTCATACGGTTACTGAAACACACAGCCATCCTTAATGTCACCATCATTTCAGAGGAGATCTCTCTGCTTCTGTGTGCTAGCAATAGCTTCTGTTTTCTCAATCCTTTCCTTTTCTTGCCTCTGACTGTTAATTACACTAGTGGCTATCAGCATTTGCTTAATTTCAGGAGCAGCTGGCATTTCAAGTGCTTGAGAGACTGGTCTTTTTCATTTGTCCATATCATGTGTTCATATCAACCCTTGATCCTCTCCCCACAACACTTCAGATCATTGTCCTGACTCAGCATCTACTGCTTGGTTGCCTTTGATGGAAACCCAGATGTGCTACAGAAGAGTAAAGACAGTCTCATCTGCCATGCAAAGAATTCAATTTGCTGATAATTCATTTGTATTTTTGTGTTGATATTGACAAGACTCTATTAGTAATAAAGAATCAGTAAGTCAATAGCTTTCCTACCAAATGCAGAAATGTATTTTTAATGGGACTGGTAAAACTGAGCAACTACTCTGGGTTAAAATGGCTAAAAGGAGAAAAATGTATTGGGGAATATTCATTTATTCCACAATAATATCATATATTTTTTCATTCATAGACATTCCAGGAAAAAAATTATGTCCATTAAACTAGTACTCATCAAAAGCCAGGAAAGAGGAGTATAAAGAATGGGTTAGAAGCAAGTTATACACATTGTCAAAATCTGTCTGAAATGTCTGCACAAGATACTCTCAATTTTAGGATTCATTCTGGCCTGTGAGGCATTCTGTACCACAGATTTCACAGGAACATCAATGTACCTTTAAAATAAAGAAATTCAAACCCACACTAATAATTGCTTTCCCTTTTAGTTCATGAACTTCATAATAATCTTTACTATTTTCCATAAGTTTCCTGTCTGCTTCCTTCCTTTACAATGCTTTCTGAGGTAATATTTTTCTCTTTCTTGCACTAAGAAATGTAGTTCAGGAAGAAAGCATATCCAGAGGTTTTCTGGTGTGTGTCTTTTTTCTGTGTTGATATGCATGTCTGCTATTTGCTTATCTATGCATATATTTTTCCTGTAGTGAGTATTTTTTTTTGTGTGTTTTTTTGTTTGTTTGTTTCTTTGTTTTATGTATACCTGCATCCTCTTAGAAGAGAAGATTTTGTAGCTAGATATACTGCTTTTCAGGGGAATTCCAAAGGTCTGGATATTTTAAAGTCACAATTTATCTCTGTAATAATATTTTCTGATTTCTTATATAGCAAAATTTCTGCTGCAAGGTTCAAATCATGACACTGAGGAAAATGAAACTCATCTTTTAGAAAGATATCCAGTCCCATTCTTTTCACAGATAATCTGTATTCAATGGATTTTGTTCTGGCAATTGACTCCTTCTTAAGAGTCTTTGTGTAATTTGAACCTTGCTAGGTTAGCGGCTCCTCTACCATCCATCGAGTTATTTATGTTCAACCCTTTCCCAGGAGTGCTCTGTACCCGCAAGCCCTCTGCTCTATGTGAGTGGTAGGAGAATGACATTTGTGATATTAATGATACAGAAAAATGTGTCATAGAATGTTTTGACTTTTTGCAGCTTTATAACATTGTTATGTTATCTCAGGTAACTGAAGCTGTGTTACTCAGATTTTCTTACAAGAAAATCCAGACAACTTTCCCTTTGCAGAAATGAACCTTCTGATTTCGCTGATAGCAAATCAAGCTCATTGCTGAGTGGTGGTAAGTGATCCCTTCTGAATGCAGTACAACTTCCACATTCATATGTATCTAAGCTGTAGAAAAATCCTTTGAAGATACTTTGTAGAGTAGCCATGTTGTTTATTTTTTGTATTATTACTCTTTATATTACAAACAAGATGTACATATATGTATACCTCTGTTGGTTTTGTCCTAAAAAGTTGTGTGCAAATTCAGAGACTCTTGAGTCAGTGTATTCAAGTTTATACAGAACTAAATCTTATTTACCAATATAAAGTACTGCTAAACTGTGATCTTGTAAGCTATATGAATATGCATGTCTTCAAATTTCAAAAATAGAAAACCTAATAAGATCTGATTCTCCAATTAAAAATCCGAGTCATGTTAGCTTTTTCCTCCACAGAGCTTGACAAAACAAGGTCAGAGGAAAGCATTTGCCTTGAAAAAAGAACAATATCTTAGAACTAATACTGATGATATCAGCAGCCTGCTTTTGGGAGGGACAGGTGATGTCGAAACTAATCTCATATACCATATGATTTCTGAATCAGTTCTTAAGTTTGGATCAACAATGAAAATTTAAAACAAACAAACAAACAAAAAAGGTCAAAGAAAACCAAACCCCACAGAATTAGCTTACCTTTTTTGTCTTCAGGATATATGTGCAGTTTTTCTTTTTTAAAATCTATTACATGGTCAGGATATTTTTGCTTATATAGCTTTCAGTCATAATCTGATTTTATGAGGTATAGGTAAATGGTACAATATATCTACTTTTCAGAAAAAAGAAAAAGTTTTTGCCAGCCTACTACAGGGAAAAGTCAGGGAAAGGTTGATGCTGATGAAAAACTCACATACAGCTACATTAAGGCTGCTCAATGCTTTGCAACGCTCAGTAGTGCTGAGCTCACAAGGATGCTGAAATGCCTCTAGCCAGCTTTAACTACATAGTTGTAATAGCTCAGTTCTAGGAATTTTCATTTTGGGTATAGGCAGATCTGCATAAGCAGAGCTGAATTCTAACAAGCTTCTAAAAATGTAGCATGTCATAAAAGCAGGGCAAAAGAATGTGCAAACAAAGGTACAAAAAGGTACAGAGAAGAGAAAACAACAAATTAGTTCTCTCAGTGCTTTGTATATGATGCTAAAATTGTCAAGGCATGGTCAAAATTAATACAACAAAAAAGATAGTAAGACTTTCCAGGAAATCTGCTCAATCCTCATGTTAGGCTATAAAAAAGGTTAAGTAAACATTTTATTTTCTTGAAGGGTTGTTTTCAATAGATCCTGCCTTTTGGAGGGTTCATTGACTAATTAGTCTCATGTGTTCCTTCTCAGACCCAGGAATTTGTGAATCATTAAATACAGTAATGACACGCTGACATTTGAAACTTCTCAGTGATTAGTAAAGAAAAAAGTAAAAGTAAATGAAAAAATACAATTAGCATGATACAAAAGTATTTTGTTTACAATATCCTGGATAAAAAATCTGAAATACCTCAGAAAAAACATCTAAGCAGTTAAAGCACTTATTTATGAGGAAAAGTGGAGAGGCAGACACTGACCTCTTGTCTATGGTGACCAACAGTAGAACCCAAGGGAATGGCATGAAACTCTCTAAGGAAAGATTTAGGTTGGGTATTAGAAAAAGGTTCTCTGAGGGTGATTGGACACTGGAACAGGCTTCCCAGAGAAGTGGTAACAGCCCTCAGACTGACAGAGTTCAAAAAGCTTTTGGACGACACTCTCAGGCACATAGTGTGACTCTCGTACAGGGCCAGAAGTTGGACTTGATGATCTTTGTGGGTTTCTTCCAACTCACAATATTCTATGATTCTATAATGTAGACTGTGCTCTGACATTGGAAATTGCTTGCAGTATTCCTTCTGTAACATCGTTTTGGTTGGTTAGAAGTATACTCTGGGAAGATGTGGTTTTCAATCAAGAATTGATGCTGAATGATGTTTAGTGACAGTACAATAATTAATTCTGGTGATTGTCTGACTCCTGAGTTGTCTATAATTATCTATTACCTGCTGAATTTGCAGAATCTTTTTCCCCACACTGATTTTTTTTTTTTTTTTTTTTTTTTTTGAAACAAGGCAGAACTTGTCCTTGATTCTTTCCCACAGTTCAGTCTGGTGGAAAAAAGAGGACTAATGAAATCTTTGAATCTACTTTAAAAAAATATTGAGAAGAAAGAGAAGTCTTAGATCTTTGTATATAACATTGAGATACTGCTAAAGAAATCGAGAATTTTTAAAGAATGCTGAAAAATGGCCAGATGAAGAAAAGAGCTATTGACATGTTCCCAAAATTAGAAAGTATCTCGATGTGAGCAACTGAGCTCAATCTGTTTACTTCATCTGAAATAAAATTTGGATGTCTCTTGATTGCAACATATGAGTATATAGTGGTTAATAAAAAGCACTTAAATTCGGCAGAGAAAGACATAATTAGTTACTGGTAACCAAGCCACAGAAACTTGCATCAGGAATTTGGGACAGCTTTTTAACAATGATGATAATTAGATGCTGGAACAAATTACTATAGGATTGCTAAATTTGCCATCTTTAAATTCCTCAGCATGGCTGGAAGGAGTCATAATGTAGGATATTCTGCAATTCTTCCAGCTGAAATGCTGGCTGGGGGAGGAGGAGGATGCTACTGCCTCCCCCATTCTTTTTGTAGTAAATGTTGTGCCAAAGCCAAATTGGATTGCTTTATCAAAATTTTCCCTTAATTAAACACCAATTACTGCAGCTGAACAGAGGGATACATGATTGAGATCTAATGACCTGTGATATGGAGCATGACAAACTAAATCAGTGGGGTTTTGTCTTTTGATTTGCAAATCTGCAGACTTCATGCAGAGTTTTGAAATCTGGTGTAGTGATGTAACTCTACTGAGAGGGGGCTTGTTTTACATCTTCATTCTGTGACGGTTGCCTGCCTTAAGCAGCTTTAGGGTTGTTCATAACCTACATTTTTCTGGGCTATGGGTCAAATTATTTTTTTCCACATATTCCATTTTTGAGTGGGAAGGCTGTCATATTTTATGCCGTATAATAAGATCTCAATACACTTTTCTGTAGCTGTCATAGAATCATGAAATAGTTTGAGTTGGAAGGCACCTTTTGAACACCTTCAAGCCCAAGGCCCCTACAATGAGCAGGGACATCATCAACAAGATCAGGATGCTCAGAGCCCCATTGTGACACCCCAGTCTCAAAGCCTCAAGCTTTACTGGAATTATTACTTTTATTTAGACTCCAAGAGTTTACCCACTGAAATTTTGCAGAGCCTTTAAGTTCTCTGATACCTTGAATTCATGTGAAGAGAACACGCCACAGGCGTTTCCCAAGAGACTTCTTTTAATTTAGTGAGAAAAATGAGAATTTTGGCAAAAGGTTCACAGGAGTAAAAAACAACCAAGGAGAACGATCACACTAAAACACCCAGCAAACACCAACCCACAAATTAGCAGAAATACAACCTAGTGAAATACCACCCATCAGTTTTAAGTCACTCACAAGAGATTAAGGAAAAAAAACAAGGAAGGAAAGAGATTAAGAGAAGTAGAGAAAGAGAGAAGAAGAAAGAAGAGAGAAAATAGTTACTGCCAAGAGCCTGCATTGTTCTGGGAAGCAGATTCTCATCTTCTTCCCACAGCCCTTTAGGGCATAAAATATGATAATGATCCATTTTGGTGAGTGCTTAATTGCTTTTGCTTGCATTTCTGCTGTATAAATTCACGGTGGTTTCTATTAAAGATACAATGTCAATAAATCACGACAAACGAGTCTTTGTTCAGGAAGGCAGTTGTGCATATGCTAAAGCCTTACTGAAGTTCTAAAGCATACCAAAACTGGAAGAAAAGAAATGTCCAGTGAATAAGAACAAAAATCTGGATAGGAACATTTATTCAAGGAGATGTACTTTCAATATGATTAATCACTAAAAGTTTTGTTTTAATTTTAGTCAGGTGATTGACAAATAAACAGTAACTATAATTTAGAAGTATTTTTTTTTTTTTTAAATTATTCTTCAGTTCTCCAGTTAATAATCTCATGATAGATAGTTGGTTTATTTCTCATATCATCCATTGAATTCTCTATTTGATAAACTGTCTTTGAAGTAATTTTTAGTGCAATAAATAAACATGGTTGAATAAATCTGGCAAAGGGCAATTTATGGTCTCTCTACATAATGATACACTACAGTGTATTTTTTTCTTTCTTTGTTTAAGACATAAAACATATCCAGTATTTAGAACTTTGCTCTTTCAAGATCTTTCATGTATATATGTTATAGTTTCAAACCTCAGTTGGAATTCCTTCCAAAAGCTTGGAAGCCAACGCCTTAGTGTCGATAAAGAGGTTTAAGAAGTCCGGCATCACTGAGGGACCAGAATTGTGTCTTTTGCCCTCTGGCTTCGCTGATCACCCGTGGACACAGCAGAGACTGTTGTGTGGGAGAGAACACGCCTGTCTTCTACACTGCAGAGGCTGCATTTCTGCTGCTTTTGTCATTGACCCCACGGGCGCTGACCCTGCAACTGCTTCCTGCCATTCCCCTGAGAGAGCCCAGCCGGCCGGGCGCGACATCGCCACCTGCTGTCCGTAAATAGAACTGCATCCCTTGAGAGAGAGAGGGGCCAGCAGCTGATGTGCAACAGTGCCACCTGCTGCTGTAGATATAATTGCATTTTCCCCCTTTTTTGGGGGTAGCCAAGAGACATTTTAACAGTTTGGCTTGTCGTTTGGGGATGGAAGGGTTTATTACAAACTGTTGTTGTTTGGTTCTTTCTGGATATAGATATATAGATACATATATATATATATGTGTATTGTTGTTAAGAACTGTTATCCTTTCATATATATATATATATATATTTCCCTAACTAAAGTTCTGTTTTCTAAATTTAAAGGAGAGGGATTATTTCTTGGCCAACATAGATATCTTAGCTCTCCCCTCAAACTAAGACAATGTAGAATACACTCAATTAGGTTTAAAGCACGTATATACTTAAGAGTTGGTCTTTATCTAGATGTTTGCTGGGCTTGATACATCTTTAATTGAGTGGATTAAAAAAATCATATTCTTTATTATTGCGAATAATGTAATGTAATTTAGGTGTCAATAATGAGTAGCAGATAGAACTGTGTCAATTTTCAAATACTCTGGTTACGTTTTAGAAAAAAAATAGTAACAGTTGTTTTTTTTTGGCTTTTTATTTTCAGTGAATTTTCAATGCTTGTTAAGGTAGGGCTGCTTTTTCTTTCTTTAGTTTGTACATGGATGAGCCATCAACTTGTATCAGACGCATAAAATATAAAGTTCTTTCCTAAAGATGCTGAATATATTGTGTTGTCAGATATAATTTTTTACAATCATCAGATGTGATTTTTCAATATGTCATGAAGCATGATGACATAATCAATAACCTGTTCTGCTCTGAAAGATAATGATTCAAGTGACTTAGTGTTATATTTACTTTCAAGTGATACCACTGAAGAAAAGATGTGAAGAAGAAAATAAGAAATGAAGAACTGGAGTTAAAGCCATCTACTGTGAACTTCTCTATACAGTCTACGAAACAATGCTTTAGGACACTTAGAGTTGGCATTTAAAATATAATCATCACACATGCTTGATTTCTACAGGATCTAGATTCGCAAGACAAAATCCTAATCTCTTTGAAGTTAGTTGTAAAATTCTCATTAACGTGTCAGGATTTAGGAGTCAATACTGAAATGAGTTACTGTTGAGCATTGTGATTATTAGCAAGTGCAACATTTGAAATTATCCTTCTCTTCAATGTGAGAATATTTCCCCATTTATATGAGCTTGTTTGTCTGCTTTGTGTGTTTAAATTCCAAACTCTTGAGAACAGAAATTAGTTTAAGAATATTTTGTACAGTCTCTTAACAAAAGGGTTTGTGATTTCAATTTGAGCATCTGGGTGCTATCAGGATGCAATGGTTTCATAATAATTGCATGCAAAACAGCTAGGAGGAAAATTGTATACAGAAAGGCAATTAGCTGGAATATGATAATACAGGCTACCACCTACGCTGGCTTTTCATGGTAATGGCTGTTGAAAAAGACTGAGCACCTTTGTTAAGCATTTCAAAGATGAAACAGTGACAGGTGCTATACAGAATTCGAAAGCTATTGTTTAAACTTAAGCAATATTGACTAAAACTCTGATTTCACCCTAGGAAGCCAGTTAATTATAGCTGAGGCTTTATTCAAAAGCTGACATGACATAGCTGACAGAATTACAGAAGGAATCGAGCTAGTCATTGACATCAATGATGTAAAGTACTCTGGTTCTTCTTACCTCATATGAGGGAAGAGTTACAAATTGCTGGTATGGTTGATGATGCACAGCAGTTAATGACATATACAGAACATTTACTATGGAAAAAAATGATTCAGATCTAATTTATATGTATTTGACAGTCTCAAGGTTTTCACAGATGATGGTGCTGTCCTGAATGGAAATAGGCATATGAAATGAAAATTACATGGTTAAATTCTTTTCTTCAAGTAGGTCTAAAGTGATAAAGGGGTGTGTGTTTCTGTGTGTTTGTTGCATTTTTATACATTTTAAGATTATTTTTCCTTTTATTATTTGCTGTAAATTCAGTGTTTTTTCTACGCTATGAAGAGTGGAGTATAAAGCATAACTTTTACCAGGAGGTAAAAACTAAATGCAAGGGGAAATACAGGTTATTTGGATTGTTTGAAAGACTGGAAGGCAAAAGAATTCTGGTTTTGATAGCAGTTATTTTATTTAAGCTCCTGTCCCTTTAATTCAAGAGTATTTTGACGCTATTGCATTCAGAAAATATTAAACAAGTCTAAAGTCTTTTATGAGGAAGTCTTGTACCTAAAGTGCAGAGTCTTCTAACAGGAAAATAGATAGGAAAGGAAAAGCATAAACGATGGCTATGTAAAGAAACAGATATTACAAGTAGCAGAATATGTGGCTTCATTCCAAATTTGTAAACTAGATAAACCTGACAAAACAATTAAGAACAAAAAGTTTCCAATCCTCAATAGAAAATGGATTTCCAAACTCCAAGTAGTCCTGTGACCTACATCCCCAGAATACAGAATCCCTAGTTCAAAACAACAGATTGATTAAAAAAGCAAACATCCTAAAAGTCCCTGCAGTGCTAACTTATTACTTACCCACTTTTGGGACATGCAGGCTTACTTTCCTGGACTTTGAACCCACATCTCTTATTTGTAGGAATGAGCCCTAATGCTAAATTAAATTATATTCTTTGAGAGGGGTGGGTATTTCTCTGTTCTTTATGAGGAAAGTGCTTCTTTCTATACAAAGTAAATTCAAGAATCAGCAAGAAAATCATGGCTAGTAATTGGGATATCCACCTGGGGAAGGGGACTAGGAGTTTCTGGTGAATGTTTAATGTATTGATTTAATACTTGATCTACTGGATAATTGGGAGACCAATGTGTTTATATGATTATCTCCAGAGAGTTCAGGGGGTTTGGTCAGAGAGAAAATGGTCTTTGTTAACCTCCAGCGTTGAAATTAAGACATCCTATAGGACTTTCTAATGGTTATTTTAGCAAGATAATGATATGGTTTTGCTTAGCTTTTGGTGCTCTGCAAAGAAGACAGTCCCACTGTACCTAGTAGATCTATCCCCAGTCAGTTCCCAGGCTATTATCCCAGCAGCAGTGAATCTAGTAAATTCAAATTGTACCCACTCACAGCTTTTGCTCCTTGGGTTAGATTGAACAGTTTTCAGAGTCCCATAAACCATGTCTTGGCTTAGAAACTCCTAGTGAGGTGGGGAGACAAGCAGACTGTTCAGTTTGCAAGCTTCCTTTCTTCACTTCCCACAGCACTCTGCAGACTCTCTGTGCTGTTTGCATAACTACAGGTCTGAACAGGTGCCAAAGCTTCTGGTGCATTTTACAAATTGGCAACAAGATAAGCTCTTCTGCCACACAGACAAATTATGCTGTGGGCCAACATGTACTTCATCAAACGGCTTGGTAGTCGCTGCTGGGGATGTTTTTCATTATCTGATCCTCAGTGGGAGATCAATAGAAATCTGTTAGCAAACACTAGAACCTAAAAAAGTCAGAGATCTGAATCACTTGTGCTTTTTTTTTTTAATTTTGTAGACCCTTGAGTATGCTATAAAATCTTATCTACCAAATAGATCTTATGATTCACCAATTAATTTTATATAGGATTATATCCCTGTAGAGATGTTAGCCTGTGGCCAAACTATGCTGCTAATTACTTTCTTTGAATATTACCTCACATCCAACAGGCACAGAAAGCAATATTTATGAATGTAGGCAGGAAATGGCTAGTGAAATAATGTCCAAAAATGTCTCAGAGTGTTTTGGATGTTTTAGATTCTGGGAAATTTATTCATTTTAAGGAGAATGCTACCATGTGTAAGAGTGGCTCAGAGCTGAGACAATAAAGTATATTTGAGGTTTGAGAAATATTCAACATAACTGATGTCAAGGTATCAAGGTATCCAAGCAGACTTTATTGGAGTGGTCAAGAGCAACCCTGAGTATGGTAAACTAATAAAAGCATAATAAAACCCAGATAGTACTTATTCTCTATCAGATTGTGAACACTCCTGAAAGTATAAAATTTAAGTGATGCATTAAAATCAGACGAGATGTGTTCTTGACAGTAAAACTGCAGGTAGTAAATATGTCAGTGATATAAAAGAGTAACCAGCCTGGAAGAGCTGCAGTCATAGCCCCCTTCCACACTCCTTGCATTACTTGCATGTATCTTTTAAACATAGCCTTTGTCTTCTGTGGTTCTAAGACATCTTTCCCTACTGGTACTCTTCACAGTTTTGTCTCATTTTACTGTTGCTACAGTGTTTCACTATTTGTTTTTGCAGTTTTCAGTCACAGATATCTTATGCTTATTTTATTGGTGGGTTAGGAAAGAAGGATGTTGTGAATTGGCATACAACAGATGTTCTTAGGAAATAATGTAATTGTTCAGCTACCTCAGCAATATCCCCCCACCCACCCCCCTGTTCTTCCCCCCTCAGGTTATGTTGGTCTCTCTCTTTAGTATCATCATATACATACATTAGGCTTAAGTCATGTGTTTACCACACACCATTCTGGGTATGCGCTCTCTCTATGAGCCGGTGTGTTGAATATTTACACAATAAACAGAATTCACTTTGCTAAACTCTGAAAATTGTTATGACAAGTCCTTGAGACTATCTCAGTTATTTACTCTTTTGATAGAAAATAATTCCAGTAGAATTTCCGGAGATACCGGTCTTGAGAGCAGAAGGTGAATGGCTTTATCCTAATGTCCATTACTTTAAAAGGAAAAGATGGATGCCTGTTGTATTCATACACATTCCTGTTACATGAACCTGGAAGAAAATGTGCAGGAAATTATTTTTTCCATAGACATTTTTCTCAAACACTTTCATAAAAAGAAACATTTTCATGAGTTAATAGCTCATGAATTGGTGGTATAGGCTCTTTCCATGTTTTAGACAGTCATTTCTTTAATGAAAACAGTCCCTTCACAGAAATTGGCTAATTTTCAAGGAATTCAGGTTAGAAATTCACATATTTATGTGGATTTTCAGGAACTGTGATTAGGTTAAGTATGCACATTGTATCTAAAAGGACAGTTCTTTGTTTACTTCAACAGCATGATGATCCATTCCATATTTTAAAGGACAATCCTTATTTACTTTTCTTTCTGAAACATGAGAGAAAGTGGCTGAAGCACTGTGAAAGAGCGCAGAGTGTATAAGTAACTCAAGTTCAGTTTCAGTGGAAGCACAGCAGCAAGTCCACTTATTTTGGCAGCACTGGGAGAAGGGCCTTTCCCAAAAAACTCTGTAGATGTGTTTTTGAGGAATATATTCAGTGCAGATAGCTGGGTATGCAGCTGCAGTGAGAGCTGCACACCGAGCCCTGCGTGTGGAGAGCTGAAGTGGTGACCTTTCGCATAACAAAGGATGCTGGGACCTGTGGCCCAGCCAGGTGACACTTTGGTGTGCTTCAGACTGTGAGGGTATAGAAGCCCAGGGGTTCCTCTGTTTAGGGTCCCTCCTTGGAGGAACCAGCACTAGCTGCTATTATGTTATTGCACCAAGATATTATTTTAAGGATTGAGATGTTTAGGACTCTGCTCTGGGAAACCTGGGGTGGAGCCATGTAGGGAACGTTGCCTGACTGTGTGGGGGGTGTGCAGCTGTGAAGGGGCTTTGGTCCCAGCTCAGGTGATGTGAGTGTGACTGCCAGAGTGGCTTCTGGATGGAAAGTTTCCTTAACAGTGTCTGTGCAGGTTCATCAGACTCTAAATACAGGAGTTGCTAGTGTTTTTGGGACTTCCTCAGAGTGTGCTAATTGATGTGTTCAGTGTTGCTGAAAGCTGTGTAGAATGAAGGTTTTAGACACCCATGGTAGAAGTAGCTCAAGACATGAACTGTTTGCCTAGGATAAGGGCTGCAAATGTAGGTGATAATCAGGATCGCTGCTTACAAACCAAAGATCCTGTCTAGGGCAAAGAAAGAGACACAAAATGAATAGCTTATGCTCATGTCATCACCACCATAAAAGAATGATGATGAAAAGTGCTTGAGCTGCTGTTTTTTTTAAACATATGATTTTTCAGTCATTGATCTTAGATACTCTGTATAGATCAGAAGTGTGAGAGTAAGGTCATCTAACTCCATTAACAAAACTAGGTCTGTCTTTCTTTATAGCCTCTTGTATGGTGCTGTGCTTTAGACTTATGGCTAAAATAGTGTTGATAACATACTAGCATTTGGCTGTTGCTGAACAGTGCTTCCCCATTCTTCTTCTCAGCGCCACAGTAATTAGGCTGGGGGTGGGTGATGCTGTAAGGGGAGGCACTGCCAGGACAGCTGACTCAAATTGAGAAAAGGTGTATTCCACGTTATGTAACATCATGCTTAGCAATAAAAAACTATTGTAGAGGAAGAAAAAGGAGAAAATTTTTAATTTCAGTGGTGTGTATTTTTCAGAGAATGACTGGACAGTGGTACACCTATGGGAGTTCTTGAGCAAGGTCCTTTACTTTTTTAAATATTTTTTTCTCTTCCTTCACCTATTAAACTCTCTTTTATTTCATCTATGATTTTGCTCACTTTTGCTCTTCATTTTGATTTCTCTTGCCCTGCTGGAGTGGAGGGGATTGAGCAAGTGACTGCATGGGTGTTCAGCTGCTGGGTGGGGTAAAATCCCTGCACTTGAGAAAAAGGGATTTTGCACTTTTGTGATGACCAGTGATTTTATATAGATCGGGAAGGAGACCAATAGACACCCTAACTATAGTTCATAAAGAAAGAACAGACATGATTATTCAAGTACAAAATGCGAAACATTATGCAATGAGAGTGACTCAAAAAAAATCTTGGCAAATCTTCTAGGGAAATAACACTTGAAGCATTCTTGTTTTGATTAGGACTGAAAGTCACATCCTATAGCTATGTGTTGGTATATCTTTGCATGGCAGAAGTCTTGTGTATCACTAAGAATAAAACAGATTCTGTTCCAGAAGAAACTGAAAATTTATTCCCATAAAAAGCCTGCTTTTCTATATACCTGCTCGCTTCAGATCATGGACCTGCCCAGGTGTAAAAAGATGCATTGTTTGACTTATTTTCAAGAAGTGCAAATACGTTACATTATTAATTCTTAATTCTTATTACATTAAGAATAGATGAAAAAGAATTCTTCAGGCACATGGTTTGAACTTTGATAATGAAACATTTGAGACTAATGAGAAAAGCTCTATCTTTTGAGACCCATCAACAAATTAATATAAGAAAAAGAAAGAAAAAAAATCTTGTATACAGCACATTCAGTAATTAATATAGCAATTTGTGCATCAAGGAAGTCCTAATTAGTTCCAAAGTTTTCAATTATCTTATCCATCTACCAAAGCATTACAGAAACAAGTGGTTTAACAGTTTCTAGAACATGTCCTTACCAAACATTTGTCTTTCTATCTGCAATTAGATTTTTTAGGACATACTTTTCTTAATTAAGAAAATACTCATTTTATATTCTTGCAGATTATCAAAGGAAGAAGATAAAAAACCTTTCGATTCTTTTATGAAAAGTTGGAAGCAATTCACTTGATAGTTTAGAAAGATGAATATAGACTGCATAAGAACTATTGTATATGAAAGAAATTGGTGGGAATATACGTGCTTGAGGAATCACATATGGCCTATTGTACTGCCTCCAAATCTTGTTCTCTCTGTTCCTTAAGCAAATATTCTTGTTTCTTGTTAAGCTAACTCCAGGAATAATAGCAACACTTTTTTTAATTCTGGTAAATTTCTCATTTCTTAGCAGGTTTTGAAGGGTCTATTATTGCAGTGACGTAGGAGCATTTCATGGTTTGTACTGAACCCTTGCTTTAAAGATGTTGATAATTAAAGCAATATACTTTTTTGTTTCAAGCAATGAACAGCCACATTGCATTAAAAAGTCTTTAATGCCGATGAATAATACCTTTCCTAGTTAAGGCATATGCAAAATTTCTTAATCTAAATACAATACACTGAAATTTTAGTAAAATGGAATGTGTATTTTATAATTTACATTTTTTTCATTTACTTCTCTTCTCTTTGATCTTCTCAGGCATCTCTGTCTTTCACTTTGTTTCTTAAAGGTTTCTTTTCTAATATTCTGCATTCTAAATTCAGGAAAGGAGTCCCAAGATTAATGCTGGCTAATACATGACATGTAATTCTAGACTTCAAGTTGTGTTTATATGTTTGGACTTATATTGGAGACAAAATAATAAATTATTATCCTTGGTTGTCGTATGAAAACAAAGAATGTCACAGTTTTATAAAAACAGTCTTGCTAATGCCTATGGCAAGCTGTTATTCAGCTTTTGCAAAACAGATAAAAATCCCAATTTCTTATTTTTTTCATGGTGTTCGTTTCAGCCAGTCACTGGACAACATATATTTCTCTAAAATGCAAAATTAGAAATCAGTGTAGTGCTCTGCAAGCTAAAATAAATCTGACGTTCTACAGTTTGGAGTAAAAATAAGTAAAAAAACCCTCAAAACAACCATGAAACAAAAACCAAATCCAGAAAAGTTGGTTAGAGTGACTCTCACAGTGTTTGGTTTAGAAAATATTATAGTACATACATCTAGCTTTGATCAGATATTTTATTAACTGATCTATTCAGACTGTTTGAAAATATGTGTGAATAAATTTGCTAGGTTGAATGGAGGAAACAGAAGTTTACTCATACTCTAGATTCACATTTTAAACTGATTTTCTTTAAAAATTTGTGCTGTGTTTATTGTTCTGTATTTTGAAAATTGTATACAGGTCATACTCTTTTTTCTGCTTTTTTTTTTTAATAGATCTATTTGTTTAAGTTGCAAGTAACATAATAGCTAATGTAAGGAAAATAGCTCAAAAACAAAGTCATACATTCTACAGGTGAAAAATCAAAGTAACTGAATCTAATATACCAGTTAGCATAGAGAAAATTGATTTTTAGTACATATAAAATAATTTTTTGAAAGATCCTGATATGCAAAAGCATTAATTCTCACATTTAAATTTATTAAGAAGTTAAGAGGGATTTCCTGTGGAAAGTAATAAATTTTACATTAACTTTGACAAGTATTTTGCTACCCTTTTGTTTGTTTGTTTGTTTTCATCTTCTTAAAGAAAGAATTATCTTGAAATTCAAGATTAGTAGTTAAGAAACAAAATAGCAGTCTATAAAAATTATGCAAAGAGGCTGTTTAAAGGATATGTTTCCAGAGTATAGTGATTGAGGGTATATCAAAGCCATTTTGCACTTCTCATATGTATTTATAGTATTTATATTCTGTAGGGTGGTCTTTTCCCACTGACTCAGTGCCAATTCTTCAATAGCTCTTTACAATAAGAATCTTACTGCTTAGTAGTTGTCATTTGGAGGGCCATGTAAGAACACCTTTATCTTGAGCCACTTCTAATCCCAGGAGTTCAGTATTACTTGTCATTCTGATGCCTGTGCAAAAAGGATAACCTCATGTGCTTTCTAGACACTTGAAATATCCATTAATTGACTTTAAGTGATACAAATTTCTACTAAAAATCTGTGAAACTGGATTTTATAACAAGAAATTACATTTTTCCAGTATACTTGTCTTCAGTAGTCATGGTTATTCCTGTAAAATGATGCTGAAAAAACTCTACTTTCAATGGAATCAGAATGGAACCTTTGATTTTGAAAGTGTTTCTTTTCTTTTTAAATGATTAGACAAAAATGTTTAATAATACAGAAAAGATTAATTTTTTTATTTGTGTTCTTTTCCAAGCATAAATTGGTATTTTTTCTGTGAAGGCTTATTAAAAATACACATTTAGGGATGATAAAATGGAACATTAATTTCACTTGACTGTATTATGCACTTTGTATGAGAATGCTGGCTCATACATTGGGTGGTCAAGGAAAAAAATGTGCTAATTTTAGAGTGTTGATATTTTTTAAATTCTTCCTACAAGGTTATTAATGTCTGATGATCTGTGCCAGCAAACTATACAGAGGTTTGGTTTTTTTCCCCCAAAAGCCATGGAGGGAGAAAGTGGGTTTTGTCTGGAATTCCAGGGTGAAGAGGATCATTCCTCATTCTTCTTTATTGTGTTTTGTTCCCTAATAACAGATTAGGAAGAGCTGCAAGCATCTCTGTCAGCTTTAATACAGGAAATCTAAATGACTAGGACCTTAAAACCTCAGTCACTGAGGCTCCAGCTGTCATGACTGAAGGGAAGTCCAGGACTGAGAGTGAACTGTACAGGTAATTTCCTGAGCTCAGGAACCTGTGCAGCAGCCCCCAAGCCTCAGCATGACCCAGAAGACCTTGGCAGCCTACACTTTCCACATGAGTGGAAGAGGGAGAGGCACTGATCTCTGTTCTGTGGTGACACAAAGGAATGGCCTGAAGTTCTGTCAGAGGAGGTTTAGGTTGGATATTAGAAAAGGGTTCTACACCCAGAGGGTGGCTGGGCACTGGAACAGGCTCCCCCAGGGAAGTGGTCACAGCACCAAGCCTGACAGAGATCAAATAGGTCTTTGGACAATGCTCTCAGACACATGGTGTGACTCTTAGGGATGGTCCTGTGCAGGGTCAGGAGTTGGACTTGGTGATCTTTGTGGGTCCCTTCCAACTCAGGATATTCTGTGATTCTCCCATATATTATGTGTAAATTAATTTTTATGGTAAGTGTTTGGAAAACTGTGTCAATAAAGGTACTGGTATTAATAATGACCATATTTCATTAATTTGCATATGCAGTTAACTTTGCTGATGGCATCTGTGCATACTAAGCAAACTTCTTTCATGAATAGATTGTCTGAGGATTTAAATAGATCTGTTTACTGTAAACACAGAAGATGACAGATTCCCTCTCTCCAAATCAAAACTGAAGAAGTAAGTTTGCTGGCATTTCAGTTTTTTAGAGGGAACATCTAACATGGATAAGTATGAATGAATCCACAGAGGGCTTCACTGTACATTAGGAAGATTTATGTTTGAAGTATCAATTGCATTAATTGTAAAAATTATAATAAATATATAATAAAAATAATAAAAAATATAAATGTATATAATTGTATAAATCTGTGTCATACAGTAAAAAGCTTTTTCACTTAAAGGGCAGTCAGGAATTCATTGTAGTGGAGATAACTCCATCTTCAAGTCAAGACAGTCATGGAAGGCAATTTTACAGTAAGAGAATCAGTGACATTCTTCTGATAGAAATTATAGATCTGGACAGTTGATAGAACACACTATGGCTATGACTAGGAAATTACTTGAAACAACAGAAATATGGATGCATTGGTTTCTCTTTTTTTGCTATTTTCATTGTTCATTGCAAGACGATTGTTAGCTTAAAGTATATTTATATTGTCTCAAATCTCTTGTAACTCCATTTTCTTTAAGTAAGCGTGTCTTCATGACTCACATTTGATCTCTAACACTAGACAGAACAAGTTTGGTACTGGCTTTAATTGAGTGAATTCTCTCCATCAGGTCTTTCACCCTGAAGTCTTTTGGAAGTCCTGTTGTCATTCTCTACCTCTGCATTCTGAAAGTTTAAAAAATCAGTAGTGGACAAAGTATAGTTTTCAACTGTGCTGGTCTTAAACAAAATAGTTTCCATCAGATGTTCCAAACTGGATTCTTTAGACTTTTAGTGATGCTAGTCACATATGTATTCTCTGACAAAAATAAAAGAGAGGGAAAAGAGACTTGATAGTCTGGGCACTGATGCTTTAATGAGACAATTCTGTGTAATCATGCAAATCACTATTTGGCTGGCTTTTTTGGATGAAGTAGCTCATTTTCCACCTGCTAAATGGTGCAAAAAGAGGATTCTTCCTATTTTATGTCATCACAGTTCAGTGGAAACACTGTGTCACTGGTGTCTCCATTTTGCTGTACTGATACTCAGTTTTGGTATTTTTTCAAGGAAGGTTTTAGTTCCAACAGAAGTGCCAGTCAGGACATTCATTTTTTTCAAACATAGCCTAATTCTAACATAAAAGTATAAAATTACTGACTCTCTTTGATGTATCTCAGAGTAGCAATTGTAATTGTTCTTGTTTAACAGTCAATTGATAGAGGAGACTGAGTCTCTTAGGATTCTACAATGTTTTCACTTATTAGGAATATCCTAAACCATGTTGTACATTGAATTTGCATTAATCTATATGATAAGGCTGGTGAAATTTTCTGGGCTCTATACGATAGCTTGCAAGATTTCATTTCAGTTGACAGTTCCACAACAGTATATATATGTAATGTCATTCTGGTATTATGTTTAGCTTTTCCTACTTCAGACAGGTTTTGCTAATAAAGCATCTATCTATCTATCTATCTATATATATATATATATATATATATATATATTCAACTGTAGGAGTCTTTTGCTAACACTATTTCACCATGATTTATTACTGGATATGAGCTATGTTACATTCACTCTTGTGTTTTGTTTTCTTAATCAAGTCTTGCTTATGAGCAATTACTAATAACTTTGGAGAACTATTCTTATCTAAACCAAAGCAACACTGACTTAAGCGATATGGTTTCTTTAGCACCTCATTCACTATCCCAATAGAAAACTACAGGCTATATATCCCAATTGAAAGCTATAGGCATCCCAAGTACATATTCAAAATAACTGTGGCAAACCAGAGCAAGATATATTTCTTTTTGCATTCTAATAACCATCCAGCTGCCCTTACTTTCAAACTACAGCAGACCCTGATTAAAAACCTGAAGCTTATTTATATTTCAGTTTACTTAGCACTTCCAGTGCAGTTGCATAGTTGGCAATGTGTTGGAAGACCCTTGCCATTTCCCCCTGAGGGAAGAAGTGCCTGCTGGAATGCTGCTGTGCTCCCTTCTGTCTATCCTCTCTCTAGCTTGCCATGTAGATCAGCAATCTGTAGAGACAGCAACAAGCTGTGACAGGCATTTACAGTCCTGGTGCTGCTTCACTTCTGTCCTATTATTGGAGATAATGGAACTACTGTCCAAGGAAGTAGGGGGTTTTAGCCTCTTCTTACTTCAAAAGGGTGAGTGTTAATTTGGCCAGGCTGCTTGGAAGCCTCTAAAGCAGCCTAGAGTGTGTACTGCAGCTAAAAGGAGCACTTGTTAGCTTAGTCCCACTTCTGTGCCATGACTTTTCTTCTGTTGGCACAAGCTTCTGTGCAACTGTGTGCTGAAATGAGTTAAGCCAACAATTCTGGTTAAAGTTAACATAACAAAGGAAACAAACAGAAATTTGTTACTTTAAAATACAGCTGATAGGTGAGGCCTGATAATACTTACAAACTCTGTGATCAGAGCCTTTCCAAAGGAGAATTATTCAGTACCATTGATCATATCTGTCTTCAAGGTGAGACTTTGTTAGGATGCCAGGTTTCATCTGATGGATTGCTTAGATCTTAAGTAGTGTTCCTGAAATGAATGATAAGAACTCAGTTGATGTTAAATCTAATATTAAAGGATATGTTCAGCACCAGATTTAAAGAACAGATTTTAGGACAACCACGAACACTGAATCACCTCTTTTTATGTTAGTTCATGTATATTGTACCCCTCTGAAATCACATTCACAAAGGAAAAGAACCTTTTAGCACTTAAGGGGAAAAAGCATAAAAAGCCTTGGAGCACTTCCCAGGTTAATTGTTTGGAGCATTTCACAGTGTAGTTCTACCTTTTTATTCCTTGTGAATCAAAAAGTGTGATTTAACAGACGTCTTTCCTTCCTTGTAATATTTTCAACATTGAAACACAAGCCAGATATTTGGTCATAGGTGACTATATATCTTTTGTAAGGAAAAAAGTTTGTATTAATTTTTGATCTAATTTTACAAGAGAGTACTTCCTGTACTGTCAAGACATACCCCAGTCTGAAGCCAGTCAATATTCAACTCCATATAAGGCAGATATCCTATATCTATCTTATAAAGAATATACCTGGAACAGTGAATAGTTTGTACATATTATGCACCAATTCTTAGAGTGTTACCTTTTATAGTGGGGTGGGTTCTCCACCATATGTGTAGTAATGAAAAAGATGGACTGAGAAAAAGGCATCCTTTGAGATCTTCCAGACAAAATATGGAATTACTTGGAAAGATATTAATATGTTTACTTTAGAAATGGTCGGCAGCTGCATGTCCCCATTCAGACTGGTTGCTCTGCAACATTATACAGAAGAGGTGAGATGGCCACCAAATAAGTGTTTTGATTTACAAAGTCCTATGACTGGTTTATAATTATTTACAACTCATCTTTCTTATATTCAACCAGGTCTAAGCTGAAAGGGCCTATTTTAAAGAAGCAGGTGTATGACTGTTGGATAGACACATGACAGAATCAAATTCTGACCCTGTATTTGATTGGATTACCCCTTTTGTCATCTGCATGTTTTTTCATTGATTAGCAGTAGCCTTTAAGACAGAACTTGCACTCATGTAAGTGGTGACAAGAATGGAGGCCAAAAAGTCTTGATCATCCATGTTCTCTGAAGTGAAGAAAATATTCAGATGTGAGTTGTGTAGTTATGAGCTTCTCGTTTAGGTTTATTTTTTTTTTTAAATTGCTTGTGACTTGATTTAATTATTTATTTCTCTATTTCCACCATTTATTATTATAGTCAAAATTTTGCCTGGGTTATGAATACTAGAAGTTATTAAGGCAGTTCTGTATAGCAAATCTAGTTGTTTCTTGTTCCAGTTAGAAAGAACAGTTTTGCAATGTGGAAACATAATCCAAATTACAATAAACTCTTACTGATATTTTTAATCATGTTTACTAACAAGTAAATGACTAAATGATTAACACTGTTGTGTTAATTCTTAAGTGTTTAAACTTCTCTTGACTTTGACTAAATGTAGAATATTTTCACTTGGAATAGCTAAGTATTAATATTTATTGGCTGCTTCTGTGCATAAGGTAATAAGCAAAAAACATACAAAGAGATTCTTCCTCTTAATGCTGACCTCAACCAGAGTTGTTCTGCATTTTGCTTTTTGTGGTTTTTGTTGTTAGTGGTTGGGAATTGATTTTTTCTAGCATTCAAAAAAATTTGTCTGAATGTGTTTTCTGAAGGGCCAAGTCTTGCTTTTCATGACTATGGTATTCAGGTCCATCCAGCTGCAAGAGGCTTCAGGGAAAATTGAGTTCCCCCCCTTTTTTTTTTTTTTTTCCTTTCCCATATTTATTTCTATTTTTAACTCTCAAGCAGGTAACAAAAAATGAAATTGTTGAGATTAGTTTCATATTTGAATAGGGAAAATTAAGCACTTGAGGTTCAGCTAATTGTGTTTTCAGGTATGTAAAACTCACAGGTTCATATGGTTGAAAGGGAAGGTCAAGTAAGCCACTTCCTGGAGAAAAATAAGAGCTCTAAACATTCATTTCCTTAAATAAACATTTTGTTTTATTTTAAATGTATTTTTTTCAGATGTTTCTTAACAAAATACTTAGTACAGCAGCAGCGAAATTCTTATTGGCTTTACAGATCAATCTTTTATATTTACATAAATTCTACATCAATAGTGGTACCATCGTTACATAATTACAATTTAGCCTCACAAGAGACTTACCAAAATATCCTGTGCTAAACCAGTGCTGGGACTGAGTCTACAAGTCCCAACTAAACTACTCTCATATGCTTTGTTTTTCAAATAACTACAAGTTCTTCTGTATAAAAATAGTATTCCCTAATCAAGAGACTTGTGTAACTCAAAATGATCAGGCTTGAACTGTCTGTCTTTATTTTTCCAAAAAAGTGGAAAGTATTAATAGAACCTATTGCTGTGATTTTGTGATTTCCTGGATCAACATTACTCTTCTAAAATTTCATTTCAGTAAAATTTTCTTTTTGAAGGTGGTGGTCTAATTTACTTGCTATAATGTCTTTAATTCAGTGAAACATTATTTCAAATGGAGTTCATTACTTTATTGATTGAGAATAAAGATAGCAGAAAGAGTTATTTTTTCCAAGACTCAAGAGAAACTACTGATGTTGATCAGTTGATGATGTTGGGATGGATTACAGATCACTAAATTGTCTTTTTGAAATGAAATATAATAATGACATTCAAGATAAAATTAGCTTTTTAACTTTATTTTTTTAATTTTTTTATTGATCGGTTTGTGGTTTTTTTTGTTGTTGGGGGTTTTGGGGTTTTTTTTTGACTGATAAATCAAAGACTGCAAGAGGGAAAAGGCAAAGGACAGTCTTTCAGAACTTCTTCTCTTGCAAAAGAGATGAAAAGAACAGTGATCCCTTGTGAAAGTGATCAAATGGTGATCTTTGAGTTTCTATTAATTTTTCTATATATACATTTGAAGGTTATTTTTCTAATACCCTTGGAAAAATAGTTGCTACAAAAAGTTTTATGATGCGTTTTTTCCCCATTTCTATGACCTTCTACAAACAGCAGTTAAGTATTTTATTAAAACGAAAACTAAAGCATGTAATTTCCAGTAGTAGAGGTGCAGATACTATGATGATGAATGAGTAAACTGAGCATTTGTTGATTGTAATACTTCTGTTGTAAGTAATATATCCAGATGTTCAAGAATACTAAGTCTGTCATTTTGTTTTGCTTAGTTCTGTTATTCACTTTTTTAATTTTACTTTGTATATAAAAAGTTTTCTTACACACAAATTCAACCAAGTATGCAGCAAAAACCCCAGTGAAACAGGATTTCAAACAAATTTCATTATTTTATTGATCATCTGTAAAGCTCCCCGATCATCACTCATTTCCCATGTTACTGTGATTAGAATTTCTGACAGAAAATGTTTTGATTCTTTTTATTTTGTTCTTCTTGTTTTGTTGTTCTGTGCTGTTTTAAACAACAATTTAAATATACCATTTGGATGCAGACTGTGATAAAGTCCAGACTCACTTTGTACACAGGGGTCTGGATTTAATAAAACTCCTCTGGGAAGTTGAGAAGTGGAGCTCCAAAGAGAGTTGGACTGCAGCTGCCAGAGTTGTGATCTCATCTCTGTAAGGTCAGTGAGCTGTATCTTGCTCTGTAACATCCTACTGTTACTTGTCTTCTCCTGAGCTGGATCAAAGAAGTTGGAGAGAGTTCCATACATTGGATAGAAAGGTGAGGTGAAAAGAGCAGAACATGCACCTGATGCAATGGACAGCTCCATCTACTTTTTACTGTTTCAGAGCTGCCTAAGAATTCACAAAGTGAATTTCTCATCACAACTCTTAAAGTGTAGCTGACTTCAGCAGAATTAGAGGTTAATATGCTATTCCAGAAAAGTACTGTATAGACACTTTTCCTTCTTGCATCCCAGAGCTGCCTATGCAAACATAGAAATGAAATAAATGTGGTTCTGAGTGCCTACATATCTCTGCAATGCTCTTGTAAAATTTGAGTGTTATGAATTCCACTCCATATCATTATTCATCTTTTTTAAAATACAGAAGCTCTACTGAGATAAAAATTGTAAACCCTTATTTAATAGTCCTGTTTTTTGACTTGGACATTTTTCAGTGCCTCAAGAGTTACTCAGAGAGTATGTATGTGAAAGTTTTTAGTTTTCTTGGTCTTTTTTCCCCTCCCTTCTGTTTCACTCTCTTTAGAAGAGGTAGCAGATCCCAGTATGTTAAAGAATATTTTTATACTCATTCTCCTCACCCCAATTTATTTAAATTGTTAAGTCTAGAAATGTTTTTACACTATTCTGTATACTTCCCTTGGTAAAAAATGAAAAATAGAAAAAGAATCTGCTAGGCTGAAACACAGTGTTGCAACATTAAGACAGTTAAAAAAATAAAAATGTAATGCCTAAATTACTTCTCTGTTGATCATTCTCAGCTGATGAAACAGTAAGTAATTAATCCTGTATTTTGCAAAGTGAAGAATAACAAAATCTCTGTGCAGACTCTGAGGAACCCTGCAGATTGTAAATTATTTACCTAAAATTAAGACACTACAGCATAGTATTTCAATTCATCTATGCAACTGCATCTCTCATAGCCTGCTGCAGATGCTTAAAATTATGCAGGTACTTAAAAAGTATGTTGTTGATAAATCAAATAAGATTTATCTGAAAGACATTGTTTTGCTTCATAGTGTTTTGGAAATACATGATTTTTTGAATCAGGGGAATTCTGAATCATAATGACATATAACATCCTACTTCCTGGAGTACTTGTGTAAATATGAAACTTGCCTTCAATTTTAAAAACAAGGGTTGCCAGATCGCTGTGCATATTAGGTCCCTGTTGAACTAAGCAATATGAAAGAATAAAATCAAATGACCATCTTGCTTCTATGTGCTGAGTATTCCCACTAGTCCATTATAACCCAGTGTTCCAAGTCAGCTTTCTAAAACTGACTCTGTCTCATCCTTTATGTTTGCAACATCATAAATTTAGTATTAGTGGTGAGATCATCTTAAAAGAAACCACTTTGCTCTATCAACCCTAAAGGCAAGACAGTACAGAAGACCTCATGGCCTCTACCATGTAATAAGAAATATCCATTTCTAACCACCTCTCAGCATCTTGCACTGGACAACTTCTGGTAAAAGCAGATCATTGTCAATCCCCCAGGTGAGAATAAACTGGCAAAGACAATGTTAATAGAGTCAGATTTAGCAATTTTAATCCTTAAGAGGAGACTGAAGGCTACTTTAAAGTCATTTGAGTGTCCGTGCATTTTTAATAATAATTGATACTTTTTCTGGGCTCACAGAGTAATTGCTACAACAAAACCATCAAATTTATTATTGGATGATAATTGATTTAAAAGTAACAAAGCATCATAACACCGCAAATCCTAAATGTGGAAAAAACCCCACACAATGTTCAGTAATATTACAAGCAAATTACTCTAGGAAAGTACCCCAAAAGAAACAAGACACGACATAACTAAGGAATGAACACCAATTGATACATAAATTGTGTTTGAATTTTCAGGAAAACATAATCCAATAGGAAATGTGTTGGTAGGGATTTTATCATAGAATCATCATAGAATCATAGAATGGCCTGGCTTGGAAGGGGCCTTCAAGACCATCTAGTTCCAACACCCCTTCTGTGGACAGAGACACCTTCCACTAGACCAGGTTTCTCAGAGCTCCGTCCAGCCTGGCCTTATAAACTTCCAATATCAACTTCCAGGGATGGGGCATCCAGAACTTCTTTGGACAACCTGTTCCAGTGCCTCACCACTCTCACAGTATAGAACTTCTTCCTTATGTTTAATCTAAACCTGCTCTCTTTCAGTTTGAAGCCATTCCCCCTTGTCCTGTGTATTCTTGTAAAAAGTCTTTCTCCATCTTTATGATATTTATCATCATGCAGCAGCTAAACTTCACAGCATTGACTAAAACCGTCATTACAAGAGATGACATTTCATGCTTGCAGATACAATAAATTACTGGTGTACTTTTTAATTTTGAAAATATCTATGCTCTTTCTCCTCCTGCTTAAGTGTGCACCACTGTGGGAGAATTGTGATTAGGGAATTACTCAATCTTAATTAGAAGACAATATTTCTTAACAATCAACTCTTTATAGAGTATTTTAACATAGAAAACCAAAACTCAGTATGAGAACTGTCAGTAAGGGTTTTGTCTCACACAACTGACACTGGCTACAGACAATGAAATCTAAAGATTAGATACCTGGGTTAGCACATCTTTCTTTGCCTGTTTTTGTTTGTTGGTTTGTTTTGTTTGTTTGTTTAATAGCTTTAAGTGATTTCTGGATTTGTCCTCCTTTTCTGAATAAATGTAAATGTATACCAGCTTTTCTTTCTCACAGTTTGGTGCTACAGATTCTTGTTTTAATAGCAGGTTCATTTCTAGCTCCTGGTTATCAGCAACATTTTTGTGGGTTTCTGAATCACTGTTTGGGACAGCTGCTCACACTGTCAACCTGAGACCTGTCTTTAAAATCATACATCCTTGACATGTGTATTTAACTAGCTTGGAGAAAGATGGTTGACTGAAAGCTGCACAGGGTCAGGAAAAGAGCCTGTTACTTGGCAAATACTCACTTAACTTAATTGACCTAAATTGAGCAGGAGAAATTAATCACAATTTCAGCCATTTCTTCTGCCATCTGTGTCTCTCCTTTCACTGGGTTTAATGTTTTCAGTTTTACCACACAAGTGTCAGATACCTGTCTGCTGAAGATGACAACAGGTTTGTCTGCCTTTTTTTATTTTTCTTTTTTTGACAGTATGTAATTGTCCACCAGGAATAAAGAATAAGAGGACAAGCTTTCAGTAGGTGAAAAATATTTTGAAGAGTTTCAGCAATGATGTTGACAACAGATCTGTAAAAGTACAGGTAATAAGCATTGTGGATGGCATACTTGGAAAAAAAAAGTGTTTAGAAGGACAAAAATCAATCAGTTCAAGCTGTATTTGGAATTTGAATTGTGGCTTTAATGACTGGAAATCACTAATATGAATTTATTTTAATTCAAATATTAATCTGTGTTTTGAGAAACACAGATATTTTAAAGCATTGAATCCAGTTTTTAATTTAAGAATCTTTCTAAGTAGGCCATGTGTAATTCTTTCTGGATCAATGAATACTAGAAAGCAGATGTTAGATTTACCTAAAAGAATTTCCTGACACCAGGTAAACACATTTTTTGACCATCAGTGGAATAGCATGCTTCCATATTTAAGCATGGGCTCCCCTTTCTTCATTGCAAAGAATCAGTGTTAAAAAAATTAATTATTCTAAATTGTTGTGATTTCTGTAAATCTGCATTGCTTTTAATATATTTGAAAGAGACCTGCATACTATGAATTAAGCTAGAGTCATGTTTTAAACATATCCTCTGCTTCTTTTGTTATTTAAATTGCTACTTTTGGTTCTGCTGGAAATTATTTTGTCCTCATACATTATGAACATGAGTTTTCCATGTATGACTGCACAAAGAACACTTCATGAATCTCAAACATTGTGGTAGGATTCTTAAAATTACTTAGTATGTCAAAGTTTTGATTCCATGTTTTGCAAATGAGAATATTTACAGACATACATCTTGTCAGAGATATGCTTTATCCTTTCAATAGATCAAGATGAGACTGGGCAAGGGGAAACCACTGAGAGGGTTCCTCATCAAGCATTAAGCTCAGGATACTCATTGAGAAGGAAACATCTACATGGGTAGATAATTTGGGAAATGCTTCAAATAAACTTGATGCAACTTGACCAAATACAAGATTTCTACCCTAAGAATATCTTTTTCTGTTTGAAAACTGGGTCTATTCTAGTGCAAATCAGAACCCAAATCTTCATAGAAACATAGATGTAAATTACTTTTCTGAAACACTTCAGCCACTCTGAGAACATAGAAGCATTGCATATGCTTCTTATAAAGAAAGAATTATAGTACCAAAAAGTTATGCTCATGTAATTGTTACAAATGAAAAGGTTATACAAAGAAAAGTTTAAATGTTGTTTACCATGATTTCCTCTGCAGGAAGGAAATTTATAACAGGTTTATTTAACTAATAAACTATACTATCTTAAACTCCAAGATTAAGAACAGTGTACAGAGGTGATAATATTCCCACAGTCACTTAATTCCTGATGTTCCTTGCTGAGACACAGTAACTCAATCTTCACAGTGGATTCCAGGGTAGACCACTTTCACTGTCTGTGCTAGCCCAGGTATAGAACAGTAGATAACTCATGGGAAACTTTTGTGTAGATTATACACGTGCTGCAAACTTAAGAGGGCTACCATATCGTCACGTATTCTAATATCACACAAAGACTGACTGTTACTGTTTTCATAACCCTTCTTCGTGTGAGGAAATAAAGTATGATGGATCTCTTCTACAGTTTTTACATGCGGTCAAGTCTACCACTCTGGAGAGAGAAATAAATGTTAGAGGCTTTTAGTGCTTATTTCAGCTGAAGAAGTTCTTGTAAGTTACTGGACAAATCCTTTGAATCCCAAGCTCTCAGGGTAGCACTGGGAAAAAAAGGAACATTCATTACTTGAATCTCCCAATTTAATTAGGTGAAAGAAATATTCATGGTTGTATTTTGTAATTTGGTCTTTGCTTTTTACTTCAAGCCATATACAAAAATAGTTACTCACTCTTGGAGAACCTGTTGATGTACTTTGAAGCTACAAAGCAATGTATGTAATAATTTAATGGGAAAAAATGAAGTAAAAGTCTCATTTTTTTATCTTATCTTGAACGCAACATCTCAGCTTCAGATGAATGTACAGTTGCTGGAATGTCTTATTACGTTTAAGACAGCTCTCCAGTAGTTGTTGCTGCATTAAAACATTTTGAAAATTTAGTTTTACGTCAGCATATAAGTAAGAATTGTTCCCTATGAAAGCACTTCATGAAAATATAAAGCATGGTCTTCAATTATTTCATTAAAATTCGTGTTCTCAGCTATAAGGAGGTGGTCTGATGTCTTGCATACTAAGAGAACTTACTATGGTACAAGAGTGTCATCTAGTGAATGATTGTGGTGTAAGAAAATGTCTCAATAGTATTCAGATATTGAGTCGTACTATAAGTACAACTGGTTAGACTGCAGGAATACTCAGAACATTTTAAAACCTTTTTTCAGATCAACATTGCACACTAAAAGAGAATTATTTGAAAACTGTACAATTAAAAGGAAAAAGATAATTTGTCATTTACTGCTCCAAGACACTACATATCCTTCCTTAATGCTTAATCTTGTGTACTAAAACCACGGTTCAAACTTGCAAAACTCAGAGACTGAATGTGAAGCAACTGAAATTAGAAAGTTAATTAGAAGATTTCTTCTTCTAAATAAATTTAACGTTTGTCTGAGTTGTTGACAAACTTTAACACTAATTTGCTTTTCCTTAGGAAAAAATAAACAATTCATTTCTGCAGAAAGGTCTGGAAAAAGTAATACAGCATTTACGTTAAAGGATCTCTTACGCCTTAAAAAAAGTTAGTCCAATTCTGCAGTAGCCTATTTTAATAACTATTCCAATATGTTATACCTGCAGTGGAACAAAAAATTTAAGATGAATGTGAATTATATACCTTCTTATTCTTTGTTATTCAGTATAGCAGTGATTTATCAGCGAAGATAACCAGGAAATAATTACAGAGTTGTAGCTACAAATTGCTATCCCCACTAAATAGACAATTTGAGAGATTTCAGTGAAGAGAAATGGAAGAATGAGGAATTAAACTGCATGTGAAGGCAAAAATCTGTACTAGACAGCAATTGTTGTTAATTTTCATCCTACAGATAGCTAAAGACTCAGAGGTGGGGCAGGGAAAGAAGAATTTTTGGTGTGGGTTTATTGATAACAGTTATAGATTCAGTACTGTTCTGACCATCTGAAGAATCAAAATACTATGCCTTGGAAGTCTGTAGGCTTGAGAACATGATCAGCAGAAAGCTACCCTTTTCTGATAATCAGTATTAAACAGAATTAGTCATTCAGTGTCATACTGCCACAGATTTGTACTTGTTCCCAGAATACAGGTCTGTGAAGACTGCTAAAAAAAGTTTCAGGATTATATTTGCATTATTATAATTAAACCCTATTTGTTGGCTGAATGTTCTTTTCCTCAGCTATGAATTCATTGTTAACCTAGAACGATGACCATATTTTTTAAAAATCATTTGGCCTGTCTTTAGTTTGTGCATGCTGATGCTTTCCTTTCAGAGTACTCTCATGTTGCTTTGCTTATTAGAGAAGCTGTGGATAGTATTTTGTTATCATAATAAAAAAATCATATTCTATCCTCTGTGTAATATATGGCTCACATGTTGAAGTTGGAAATACTCTTTAATAATTCAAGAAATTAGAATTCTTTTATTCTTTCATGCTTTATTCATGAAGGAACATTTTTTCAAATTATGATCATTAAGTATCTTCCCTCCAGAGGAAGGGTCACTCTTGGACAGTGCTGACAACAGCTTGGCTTCTGCTGTTTTCCAGACTATTTCTGCCTCCTGTTTCTTAATGTAATGGCTTATGTGTGTAATCATCGTCTCCGTCAGGGAATGTATCTCTTTTCCAATGTAGGAGACAAACACTGTGCAGTCATAAAATCAAGTTTGCCTAGAATTAAAGAGAAAGATTTTAAATTGTACTATTAAACTCATGCATAAAATACTGCAATCTAGCTCTAAACCAAAATACTCTAAGTGCATTGTCAGAGGTACTGTAACAAGATATATCGTGCTACACTGCCAACATGGCAGATTTCATTCGTCTTCCCAAATGAAAGCCCATATAACTTCTCTGAGTTCTGGATGTGCATTTTTCCCTTTAGGGGGCCCTAAATAAAGTTGGAATATTTTAGGTATATCACTTTAAAAATTGCATCTGTTTACACCCAGTTTTCTTGCCATCTGCTCTATAGATTTCCATCTCTTTTAGAACAATAAATCTATTTACCACTTTCTTTCTTATGGTGCTAAGTTTTCAGCTATATTTTCTATTACATGCTGGCAGCACGCTCAGAGTTGCACTGCCTGTTAACAATCATTAGAAGATGACGTGTTCCCTGGCACCACATTAAGACAGCCCTTATTCAAATGTCTATGGGAAAAATTCAGCAAGGCAGTACTGCTTCAGAAGCTTTGTGTTCCTGGAGATCCTGCAGCATGAGGGACTACAAGGTCACCATGCAATAGATGATCCCCAGCAAAAGGAAAATGACAAGGAGAAAGACCTACATGACTATGACCCCAGTACCTTACCAAGACCCCCCATTTGGAACCATTTTGATGGGTTTCCAGGTGTTAAATCATTAGCTGCCTGGATCAGTCTTATGGATTCTATCCTGACTTTTCCCATCTGGCCATCAAGTGGCCTGTTAGCCCTTCCTTGGGTCAAATAGCTTCCAGGTTTCACAGCTAGGAGGCAGATTCTCTCTGAAGAGCCATACTAAGCCCTTCTACTTAACACAGCTGACAGTATTTATGGCAGCCTCTTCCCAGGTGCTTGTGGTGGTAGTTATATGCAATGGAGATTTCCTTAAATCATTTCGGTTGGAGGTGCAGTGCAGTAGGGATTCGGGTTCTATCCTATTTAATGCTCATGAAGAGGCAGGTGCTTAAGGCTTTTCTGGAAAGATTTGAAGAGAAGATTAAAAACAGCAGCTTGAAGCTACTTGGAGACTGGCAGGGGAGAAACAAGGTAATTTTTATCAAGAGGCTAGTAGTTGTGCTTCCTCAACTGTACCCAAGAGAGGTCATGCTTGTGTGATCAGATCATGGCTAATAGCAATTTTCTTTTAGGTAAGTTCCATTGTGGGGTTTGTTGTTTTTCTCAGAGAATGAATTGATGCTTGGTTCTTGATGTGGTCATAGCTTGTAGCAGTGTGTGTGAACCATTTTAGCTTTATAAGAGTAAGAAAAGTATTCTGTTGAGTTTCACTTCTTTTCAATTCTTTTTAGTCAATCACTTATAAAAGTAGCTCCAGGTGAGATAGTTCCTCATCTTAATTTTACCTTCTCATTTATATATGTCTTCAGGAAATTGAGATGATAGAAATATTGAAGCAGGTCAGATTCAGAATAAAATAAAAATGATCTCTCAGGGCTGGTGATATTTTTGGAAGACAGTGTCATTTCATTGTTATGTTTTTCCTCTACTAAAGTGGACTGAAAATGCCTACCTTGTATGTGTTTGATGCAAAACTACAACAGAGGAAAACAGGAAGAAAATAAGAATGTAAAGGGCTTTTCAATGAGAAAATTTGGTTAAAAGCTTCTACGTAGAATACTTAAATTCTGTGATGATAACAAACATTTGAAATGCTGAATTTGAGAAGAATATTAATTTCCTGGAAATAAGTTAATTGGGGTTCTTTGAACTGTACTTTTATTTGAAGGATATTTTGTTCTGTTACTTCTTAAGCATTGAGAAAGGGAACTGTAAATCAATTTCACATCTTTTGAACTAAGTGTTTATGATGCTGGCGCTTTCATGTGTTTACTCTTTCCTCTAGTGACCAGTTTCCTTAAAAAAGCCAAACCAAAACTGGGCTCAGATAATTACTTGAGAGAAGTGTGCAATATAAGCACAGTGGGAAATGTTGCACAGAGATGTTGCTGACTTGAAAAAGCTCACCATTTGAAATATCTTGTTTTCTCCTGTGATATGCACAGAACTTTTCAAAATGAAAAATTAAAATATCTATATTTACATAATGTGCTATGGAGATTTTCTTTGTTAAAGAGAAAAGGATGCTGTTAAACCTCACAATAGGAGCTTAGCAATCGGAATGAAGTGCAGTTGAATTGGAAGAACATTTTGAGAATAAAGCTTCATATAGGGGACTACATAAGACACTTTCAAGTCTGAGGTACTTTAAGATTCATATCCTTCTCTTCTATATGGCTGAGTCATGTGTAAATATGGACTGTTTTCAGGTTTAGCTGGACTTTCTTTTGAAGCTTTAGTAACAACCACAGAGAGTTCTATTAAAAATGTCCAGGGTTCCTGGTTTTCTTCTCCCCTGCCCCCTTCCTAGAGTGACTTGGCAACTTTAGTATTATGAGTGGTGTTAAACTATGCCTGTTCTTGGCACAGATCTGCAGCTGCAGAGCAAGCTTTAAGCTGAAGACCCGTTCCCCTCAGTACATATTTCTGCAGCTGAGCTTTGAATACTACCAGTATCCTTACATGAAGCTACACTTTAAGGTACTACTTAAAATATTTCCAAGCATGTTTTGAGCATAAGGTTAGAGAAGAGGTCTCCTGAGGTTTCCAGCCTCTATTATCCTGTCATCAGATGGATATTGCTTCTGAGGAAAAATTTTTCACATGGGATGAAATATGCTCTGCATTTTTCATAAAATCTTGAAGACCTGTGGAGTGCTTCCTTTTTTTTCTTGGTTTCCAACAAATAAAACTACATTTAATATAAGACTCCACACATTTCAGTTTATCTAGTCAAAGTAACTATTTTTCAAGCTTTGTTTTGTTGGTTTTTGGTTTTGTTTTGTTTTGTTTTTTTTTTAAATTTTTTTTTGTGTGTGGTTTGTTTGTTTGTGGTGTTTTGTTTCTTTTTTACCAAACTGCATAAAAACATGTACATTTTGGCTGGTTTTATTTTTAATCCATAAAGGAGGTTAGATGTCATGGCAAATTTAGTATTAGTTTTGCTGTGAGAAATAACTGCATCGATTAGCTTCAGGCTAGAGGATTTAAACTTTGTATGTAGACACTTTGATACTTTAATATTGGAGCCTCTATGCTGATAAATTATTTATTAGTTCATCTCCATTGAAATGCTTCATATAGATGTCAGAAGGAATGCATGTTTGCTGTTTCTCTCCAAGATTCTAGAAGTCTCTGAGGACTTTATGTAATTCATATTACACTGAAATATGCATTAGAGCATCTGAAACTGATGTTTTTATGTCTCAAATAAACTGTTTTTTCTTGTTGTATTTTGTATTGTCTATTCTTAGTGCTAAAGTGAAACATTAGATAGTTCGTCATGACTGTTTAAAACCTTTAGGTTATTTTTTTAACTCATGGCCTGAAATTTTTAATGTTATGCCTGTTAAAAACCAAAAAGGACCTTGAAGTTTGTCTTGTTTTCCAACACGTAACATTTTAAATAATAGCCTTACTGAATCAAAACTCGTCTCATAACAAATCCATCAGTGAATCATCCTCAAGCTGACTTAAGCAAGAATACAAAGAACATTATTTTAATCATAGAATAATTTCAGTTGGATGAAATCTCCAGAGGTCTGTCAGTCCAGAGCCAAATTTAAATTTAAGTTTTTGCTAAAGGAAATTCAGCCTGACATTTACTACTTAATCTACGTGGCAGACTTCCATCAGTTCAAAATAATTTTTCCAAAATGTAAGATAAATGACTGCTTATCAAGTATACATTGATTTATACATGCTGGGAATGATGACTTTACACTTTATTTTTTATTTAAAGTGTGGGCAGACTTTAACTCGATAGCTATTGTGCAAGCAAATTACTTTAACACTTTGTGGTAAAGATAGACTGACAGCTAATATGAAAAACCAAGGGGATCATGCCTAGCTCATCTGCTTCAAGTACTGCTCTTTAGCAGTTCCAAATACCTGTGGTTTCTGGGGTCTTCTTGAGTTTGTTGATAACTTTATAAGCTCTACATTTTAGTATATTCCAGTTCTCCAAGTAGTCATTTTCCTTCAGTTTGGGGAGGGAGGGGGAAGAATGAATCTTAACGATATGATCTTCCTACTAGAAGATGAAGTTTTTATCAAGCTAATCCTTTATTTCTTTATTTTTTTTTCATAAACACCTGGAAAAAACCGAGGTGGGATCTCCACAATCGTATTAAGAAGTCTTTGAGTTTTTTGTTGTTGGTGGTGGGGGTTTTTTTGGGGGTTTTTTGTTGTTTTTTTTTTAGGGATGTCTGAGTCATATAAGTAATTGATATAACCTAGGAAAAAAAATCAGCTACTACAATAAAGGTAAGAAAGGCAACCACTCCGATAATGTAAATTCTTTTGCAAAAGAATAAAATCAGGGCCTAAGTATAACAGTTTCCTTTTTGTGATCTGGGAGGGTAAAGAAAGATTGTCCTGGCAGTGTGCCATTGTTGTTAGTTATGATAAACCTTAGAAACCTCAAAGTGGAAGACATCTTTCCCTTTCACGAACAAGCTAAAGTCTGAGCATCCTATCTTATTACTAAATTCATACAGTAAATTCAGGAACTTTCTGGAAGCTGTTGATTTTCCTAAAGCAGGAATGTAGTAGGTGTAGGGCATTGAAATTGCCTGTGACATGCAGGGAATTGTAGAGCTGGGAAATAGGAGTTTTTTAAAGAAAAGAGGAAAGACATGGGAGAAACAGGACTTGAAGGAAAAAGGTGTATACCAGCCAAACATAGCCAGAAATTTCAAACTTTAATTGATGAGGCTCTATTTCTAGGATGCAAAACAGAAGTTGATTTTCACCTATAGCTGTAGTCTTAATTTAGGTATTTTTGACTTGTTGATTGCGACTTTATTGCATTTCGTGAAGAACTGCTTTGTTCAGTTTTGTGTTAATCTAGGTGTATGAAAATAAACTTGTTGCATGTTTGAGAGAATTTTTTTATTTGGAAGAAAAGAGGAATACTGCCCCTGAAAATCCAGGTACTGGTGATCTAATATTTGCTAAGTGAAACTGGCATCATATTGTACTTTTGAGATAGGGTGTTTCAGCTATGGAAAATATGAATAGATTAAAGGAAGATTGCCCCTAAATATTTTTCCTGAATGAAGTCATTATCTCTTTCTTCCCCAATAAAAGAAAACCACAAACCCAGAAAGTTTTCATAACTAAGAAAATGAGTCTTTCAAAATGCTTCCTGCAAATTGAGTGTTCTCATCTCTCAGTGAGAGCCTTCTCACCTCTGGATTCTATCTCAGTAGTTCACACATACCTCTGTATTTTGTTGAATTAAGACATTAGGTTATACAAGGAGTGTTATTTGCCTAAGTGCACTGATAGGTGGTTTAGAAAACACTAATTAAATATAGAAATATCCTGTGGATTTTACATTAAGTAGTGTTGCTTTCCATAACAGTTGAAAATATGATATACTAAATAAATATCTCTGAGAAACAGCTATTTAGTTGTTCCCAGTGGATTTTAAGTTTGAGAGTCACTAAGACTATCAAGAGATCCGTCTGTGTTTTCACATATCTTGATGTGATTTGGTAAACATTAGTTTCCGTAAGAGTCACAGCAAAGTCAGGGGTGACAAAAAACCTTTTCCCAGAGCTCTAGAGAATATGGTACTGAACTTTCTGGGATTCAAAAATACAATGAAAGCGGCTGCACAGACGGCCAGCCGGGGGAAAGGACCACATTCTAAGAGAAAATGGTGATTAAGGGTGGGTTGTGTGCAAGGCATTTCATATTATACTTGTTCTGAGTCTGCTCTAAAGTTGTCTGTCAGAGCTGTGTGTGCTACAGAACACCACTTTAGCAAGGCTCTCGTGGGATAATGATGTGTTGTCCTTATCAAAAAGGTCTTACTATGCTCTTCCACTTGCTGTTTGTTAGTTGCTCTTTTTTTTTATTTTTTTCTCCTGCTAATTTAACCCACATTCCAGCTCCTGAGAAACTGCCTAGTCTTGCACCAGGTTGGGCATCTCTTTACCTTCCTTTGGCCTAAGCATAGC
>JAWWEW010000131.1:32871831-32897383 GCA_035583185.1 Anabacerthia variegaticeps | reverse complement strand
CTTTATTGCATTTCGTGAAGAACTGCTTTGTTCAGTTTTGTGTTAATCTAGGTGTATGAAAATAAACTTGTTGCATGCCTAGTCTTGCACCAGGTTGGGCATCTCTTTACCTTCCTTTGGCCTAAGCATAGCTCCTGTACTGTATTGTAGTTTCTGGCCTATCAAGTTTTTTGGATGGCTGGATTGGCTCCTACATTAGTTTCTTGCTATAAGTTCTTGGTGACCTAAAGGTGCTGTTAAAAAGAACATACAGGCAGGCTGTCCTAAGTCTGGTAAAGGTCCATGAGATCTACTTTGTATGGCAGCAAGAACAGGTGACCTGTTCTTGGCTCCGTTCTCCTGGACACATCTAGTTCCTTACTTGCCTTGTTTTGAAGTGTCACAGCTTCTAACTAATCTATCTTAGAGTCCATGCAAAAGCCAAGATATCGTCAACATAAAAGGAAAAAGAATTAAATTATGATTCTTAAGGTAATGTAGCTGTTCTCAGGGGCCTGACTTATTGAGAAGCAGGAGTGATCAACACTAATAATTTTTACAGGCTTTTAGCAGGCTTTCAGGGAAGCACAGGTTGTTCACCATTGCATTAGTTGTTTGTACATTTTTTTTATGTGTGTTTCAATTTCTATTTTCTTTTTTTACATTTGGTCTAATAGTTATGTGTAGTAACAAGTTTAACTGCAATTGGCATGGTTCTGTTTAAGGTGTGAAAGTACCACAATTTTTTTCTGCAATAAAACAACAAATTATTATAATATATTGGGACTTAGAATGCTGTAGGTTGAACGGTACTGCTAAAAAGGTTCTTAATTTAAAAAGAACCCTGTTATGAAAAAAAGATTATTTCTCTACAGTAGTTTTACCGTTATGTTTCCAGACTCAAAATTTATGGGGTTTTGGTTTTGTTAGGATGACTATTTAAAGATTTGTGTGTCTGTTGGTAAAGCTAAAATACTACAACTTTTGACCTTTCCAGTTCTTGATTCTTTAACTGGGGCTTTCTAAACTTATAGTAGGTTATACTGTAATTTTTCTCATTGTTTAGGTAAATTTATAGATGTGATCCTTTACATAGGAATGGGAAACTGGAAATTTGAACTTAGAATAGCTCCACTGATTTCACTTTTCTCAGTGAAAAGTTTTTAAGATTTGTTAAAACTGAAACAAATTTACATTTGAATTTTATGAGTTTGAATAAATTCACTATATCGAAGCTCTATTTTAAATTGAGTTTGCCAAATCCACTTTCTATTATAGCAGTCCATAAATCATTTTGTTAGCAACTTTTTATTGCTCTAGATTTTAAAAAGTGTTAAAATTTATATACAAATATTTACCCATATATGTTTATTTTTTAATACATATACATATATCTGATATGCGCAAACGTCAAGAATACATTAATATTTTTGTAATTCAAAATGCCATGGATTTTGTTCCTTGTTCACTGTAAATTTCTGAAATGAGTTGCAGAAAAAAAGCAACAGAAAAGACAGCTGCTCCTTAAAAATAGCAAACCCTGTAGTTAAGCACCTCCCAGCAGGACAGCCCTTTGTGTTTGGTGGCTGGGAACAACAGGGGGAGGAAGGAGACCTGCAGGGAAAACAAGCACAGCTTGATCCTAGATCTGTAGAAGCCACAAGAGAGGCATAATATTGGGAGTTGCAGACCCTCAAGGAAGTGTTTCTGTCACAGATTCGGAGGGGAAAAACATTGATATAGAGCTTTTAGCTAGAGTTTTGCAATACACCATTTTGAAAGCAATCTACCAGAACTCCAAGTAATTGTGGTTAATGTAGTTGTCCTTAGCATTACTAGCTGAAAAAAGCATTGTATTTTATTATTTTTTAATTTACTGGTATAAAACACAGCTTCATCAGGCAGAGCAAAAATGCTTTCTATATTGTGAGTGTTGAATTAAGAATTAAGGATAGCTTTTTCACATAGCAAAAAAACTTTGTGCTTTGCAAATATTGCTACCAAATTACTAAAAAGAACATGTAAAGACTGTGCTATATCTCACTAAGGCATTAAAAATATTCCAAAGTAGAAGTTTTCATTACAAGTAGTCTTGATACAATGACTCCTTTGAGGTCCCAAAATTCTCATTGGGGTGATAAGCAGAGATGGCTATGTCATGCATTTTTGCAAGTAAACACCTGGTTAGACAGATATTCAGAATATTCTGAAATATAGAGAAGCAAAGTTAGAGATGCATGCTGTTTAGAGAAGCCACATCTTTGTTGTTGAGAGCAATGATTTTTTTAAACAGTAATTGGCTTAATTGTTTTACTTGGGGAAGGACTGTGTAAAAAAGAAATACTTAAGATGGAAAAAAATTAATAGGTTTTCCTGCTTTTAGCAAGAAAATAAAGTCCCAAACCAAAGAATCCAGTGGTTGCATCTTGCTTTGGAATGAGACATTTAAAAGATTATGCTTACAGGATACATTATCCTCCTTGATATAGGAATTGAGATACAGTAACAGGGACTGAAATAGCTAGACTGTGAAAATTATTTTCATGCTTGAAATTTATATAGTTTATATAATTATTTTTTGAATTATCTTTTTTATCTTTTATAAGTGACTTTCATATTATGAATACAGTTGTGTCTTGTAGTCAAACAGTAGATAACTATTCATGGAAAATGCATTCAATCACTTATTGTATCCAAATTCAAGCAAAACCGGAGGACAAAGAATGATTTCCTGCTTTTCCTAAGTAAGAAGCTCTCTTCTGAATGCAAATCTATTTGTCATAGAAAAAGGTATAAGAACAGCTCATTTTACAAAAAAAAAAAAAAAAAAAGATAATTTTGGCATTCTGAAAAAAGATGAAGTGCTTTAGGAATACTGGGGCATTTCTGTGATAATGTAAGAAATGAAGATCAGTAAGATGTAGTGATTATTTTATATTTTTTTAATGGCATATGAACTGCTTGAAATGTCTTGTCTTTGACCTGCACTAGGTAAAATTCTTAGAGGATTATGATCTCTATGCAGGCATGAAGGAGAGCACAGGACTTGCATCAAGTCAGATAATAATTTAAATCTCTGAAATCATAAACTGTTCTTTTTCTCACCTGTGTTGATATAAGAAAGGAGAGATCCAATTATTGTTGAATCTACCGCTAATTATATTAAATTTATTGATGGTATTCTACTAAGTTTTGAGAACTTCAGGTTGGGATGTACTTGCATTTAATTTTTCCCCCTACTTCCATTCCCAGTATTTCTTTTCCCCTCATCATTACTGCTTTGCTTTCTTGTGCTGATATTCATCAGAATTTTGATCAGATTACTTCTCTTTTCAAATACTGTTCAGAGACAAACTTATACAGATTTTGTGTACAGAATACTGATATCTGTAAGCTTTGCTATCCCTGATAAATGCCATATGGTTCAACATGAAGAAACCTCACTGAGCCCCAGAGATAAAAGGAGTGGCAAACTTGTACATTTTTCATGAACTGAAGTCTTTGAATTTCTGTTACTTTTGAGTGGCTGATGCAGTTGAGCAATTAAAGAATGTAGCTGAGAGAAGAGTGAAGGATTGGTCAAATCTTCCTTGACAAAAATGGAAAAAAAAATAGTTTGAGTTGCGTAAGCTTCTTTTGCAACTGTGATATTTTCCATAAATATTGTAGTTTCCGTTGTGCAGAAAATAATGGTGGCCATAGTCTCAGAATTAAAGCATTGTCTTGGGCTTGTTCAGAAAAGAATCATTGTCTTAGAAAAACATTCTTGGTAGTCTGTGGTATCCAGCTGACAATATATGTCAGCTTTTAAGGCTATCTACAGCACTTCCTTTTCCTCCATAGAGTGTAGGTGACAGCAAATCAAATTATGTGCAGAATATGTTTTTGAGCATTCCACTATTTTTAAATTGCTCAGAGGGGGGATGGTAGCACTTCACATTCATTCCAGTCATATTTATGTTCTCTCACACTCTATTTCAGCCTGAAAATGTAGGAGTTGCTAATGGGTTAATGCTCTTGAAAAACCTTGGGCTAAAATAATAACAGTTGGGAAAAAATTCCACTTTGTCAAGTGAAAAATGTCATGTAATATTGTTCATTATTAAAATCAGTGTATAATTCAGCCTTGTTCTTTTTATGAAAAGAAGAAAAAATCTTATAGGCCTAATTTGTTTCCAGGATCTGCATCTGCGTGCTTGGACTGCATTCTTTCTCATAATAGCAGCTGATGAGACAACTGATGTTTACTCAAAACAGGGCTGGAAATTTAAAAAAAATTAGATGATTTTTCCCCTTACCCTAAATTTCACACACTCAAGAATGCTGTTAAGTACTACTTTGCCTAAAGCAATAGCTGCTCAACATTAAGCAAATGTGAAGGTTGTATTTATAATCAAGAGCTAAGCATGTGGGAACATGTGGTTTCAAGATGTGTGAAGAATGGCCTAAGCACTTGAAACTTAATGAAGGGGTTGCTACAGATTGCAAAGCATATCTTTCCTTGCATCTTCAATTTTTCTGATATACCTTTGCTTTCCAACCTCTCCATTGCATCCATCCTAATGCAATTCCTCAAGAATATCTACTTTTCAAACATGCTCTGCTGGCCTTTAAGGAAAGCAGTGTCTCTTTTGCGAGTTAAGCTCCCAGAGATCACCTCACCCAAAAGTTCTGGAACTCACAGATGCTTGGCTAAATATTGAAATGAAATGTAGCAGTTGCTACAAGCAGATATTTCCCCCCCACCTCACTCCCCAACACTGAAGTTAGAATTTGACTATTCAGTCATTTGGGAAAAAATGAACAGAAACAGTTTAATTTTTAAAAGCTGCCCTACCTTTCCAGGTGGGGCAATTGAATAATATTTTAGCCTTAGGAAGCACAAACCTGATAGATATGCAAATGCAGTAAATCAATTAAAAGATTTTTCCTTTAGGATCTCACATCTAGGTGGGTTGCCTTCAGCTCTAGTTATAAAAATACTGGATTTTTCCTTTGTTGTTTCTTCCTTTTCTGTCCTATATTATTTAATCCTACATTGCAGTCTCCATAGCACATTAACTTCAGTGAGAGTAAACAAAATTTTGGTTTGGTGATTTTTTTTTTTTTTTCAGTTGCCATTTTTCCTTAGTGTAACGCACCAGGAGGTTCCTGTTTCTTTCAAAAAATTGCATGGTGTGGTTAGACAATTCAATGTTGAAAAAGCATTTTTTTTTAAACACCAAACTTATGAAATTCTCTTCTTTACAAAACAAAAAAAGCATGAAAAAGTGCATGAAAAGTCCCACAGTTATCAATAGAATAGAACAATATTTAAGAGTCAGTATTGTAACAAAACTCTACTTATTTCTATTTTTTTTTTTTGGCATTTGCAGTCAACTGCTTTGTAAAATACATCAACTTTTGCTTTACAAAGTCAGAAAGATGTTGGTAAAAGCTGAGGGAAGGTTACTGACAGAACAGAGGGACAAATAAAATTTTAATCATTGAAGTGTTATGTAATTAGAAATAATTGACGTTTCCACAGGATCCATGTGGAAGTACAGCTCTCAATTTTTGTGAAGGAACAAACTAACTAAATGTCACACAATAACATCATGTTCACAGAATGTTCATTATTCCAGATACATACTGGCTGATCTAAATGAAAAAAAAAAAGATTATTCTTGATAGTTTATAAACCTGAAAAAGTAGAATTATATCCTCTGTTCTAACCTTTTATTTGTTAGTTATGCTAGTTGAAGTTGCTATATTATGCTAGTTGCCTGTATTTTCTGTTTATATTCCCAATAGAAAAGAAAATTCATGTGTTTGAGTGTTATGCCTTCATTTAATGAAGGTAAAACTAATGGCAACCTGAATGCTACCAGACCTCCTGGCCCAATTTTTGCTCTTGCTCCCTAACCTTTCCCTTCCTCCTGTGCTTGCACACTGATTTACTAACAGCAGAACTGTTGGGCTAGCAGCAGACTAATTTGGAAATGAAACTGTTGGTTTTAGAGGGTAATTCTTTGGCTCTGTTCATAACACAGTGTCGCCCACCAGGTTAACCCATTCATCTCAATCAGAGGATTAGCATAATATTGGTATTCAATAATTCAGAAATCTTGAGGCTTTTGTGCAATGGCTAGACATGTTGATTGATTTGCAGAGATGACTCTATGTACGTAACTTTTTTTCAGTTAAGGAATGTTAAGAAGTGGCTTAGGTTTGTAGCTAATATTGCCCTTTTAGCAAGTGATTGGCAACATCAGCCTGATTCTGAGACAGGGATATAGTTGGGAATGAGATGCATGAAAAAGAAGAAAGGGAATTTTTTAAGTATATGAACATGCAATTGGAATAATAATTTATCTGTTGCAAAATTTGGTAATAATATGTCTACTTTGTAGAGCTTGCAAGCAGCTGCAACCAAAATAATCAGAAGTTGTTGTGTGAGATAATTTCATGCTAATACAGTGCCCTGTTGCCTTTTCGAAGCACAGTAAAGCATCCTTGTGTGATATATACAGAGTTTTTTGGGACCCTTCAAGGTACTTGTTTAAATTATGCTGAATAATTCATAGCAAGCTAATTAGTTAATTAGTGTTCCATTCTAGTGGAACTTGTGCTATCTTTCTGAATCTGTGTTTCTCATTTGCTCTCACAGTTCATCCTGTAAAAAATGCCAATCGAAGTCTTATCTCTTGCATCTAAATTATTTGTCTGCAGTGTTTTTCTCATTTTGTAAAAAAAAATCTTTTATTATCTGCCCTATTTTTGTATCTCCTGCTGCACTTGTAACAAAAATTCTGAATGCAGTGAAGTGTATCCTAGAAGTGTAGGATTCACAGTGTTGAGAAGAGTAGCTGAGGGTACAAGACGCTGCAGGGACACGGGGATATAAGTGCTATAACGTGATACTGTTACTCATGGCACCGTTAAGGGCCCCAAACGGAACTGTCTGAAGTGGAAGCTGAAGTGGATTGCAATACCTTAAGTTGTGCACTCCTTAGGAGTTCCTGAATTTTAAGCAGATTCTAGTCCTTACAGATCTTTGAAACACTCTAGCATCCTGTTTAAAGAATTGCCACATAAGCAGAACTCAGTGGCTTCATATTTTTAGGGCCAGAGATGAAGCTTAACAGATAGACATGAGCTTTTTAAGATTCCAAACAAAGCACCGTATTTATGGGTATGCACATCATGAAATGAGCACATGTACTTTCCATGCTTTTGTTTCTGACTTGCTGTTCCTCATGCATGTAGCAAAGAATTTTCTGTTTGGGTGGGGGTTTTTTGTTTGTTTTATTTGGTTTTTTGTCTGTTCCCCCTTCCCGCCCCTCACTAATTGCCTCCTCCTTCTATTTAGAACCTGAAACATTTTCAAAATTTAAAGCAGAAATGTAGGAACCAAAAATACTGGTTTAGACTACAAAATAAGTCTGTCTTTGGGAACATCCATTAGATTACACGATCACCAAAGTCTAGCAGTCCTCTATGGTAATCTTGAATTTTTATCATCACTTAGGTCTTGACATTGAGTTGGAAAGGAAGAACAGCAAAAAGCAAAAATAATAAGCAGATTAGAATTATTTTAAAGTTATGTTTAAAGGTATTTAATTTCCACAAATTCAGAATCTCAGAAAGAGTTTTTCAGAATTATTTTTTTTCTTTAATTAAAAAAAATAAAATTGGCTATCCCTGATTTGGAAATGCATGTGGTAGGAATTAAGTATACATGCCCACCATATTGCATTAGTATATAAAGAAGTCAAAGACCATTGTGTAATGAAGGACAGGATCATTTTTCACTCTTAGTGATTCAGTATCTCTTCAGCTCCCATACTTGTCATTCCTGGTTTTGTACTGTCAGACATGTTTCAGGTGGAGGCTGGCAACTCTAAGCTGACACAACAGGCAGGAGATCCTTTTGGTGCCTCTCTTTGGCTGCTTTGTTGTACTGAAAAAAGAAACCAGGGCTGTTTGTTGTTACAGAAAGACTATCCATAATATATAATTTATCAGTACCACTTTGGATTAACAATTAAAGCTAAAGTCTTGCCTTCCAAATGTCTGGGAAGTGATCATGTAGTCATACACATAATTTACAAACTTATTAAGCTGTGCTCTATGAGTGCTTCTCTACTTTGGTAAAGTTAAATAGTCTGTCTTAAACCACAGGTGAGTGAAGGCCACCTATGAATGGAGTAGAGACTGCTTGCCCACCTGGCACTACATCTGAAATACAGGGTGAAAGGCAGTGACTTTTAGCCAGTAGGGATCAACTGCTTCTGAATTCTGTCTGACTTTGTCTGTGGTCCCTTGCCTTGCCATTGATTCTGAACACAATTTTCCATATAGAAGAGATGATTTAAAAAAAAAAAAAAGGACTGTTCAGAAAGCTGTCTTCTTGCTATTTTAGGTTACCAACTCCTCATGTATCACACCAGTCACATGCAGGGGGGCCAAAATCTTGGCACACAAGACATTGCTAGGACAAAAATACTTCTTTAGAGGGGATAGTAGAGGAAGGGGTGGGACTTTCCTCAGTTCCCCAAGCCATGCTAAGTTTCAAACTAAAAATGGTTCTAGGAAACAGCAGAAATGGAAGTGTCACATAGATGATTATGTGTAAAATACAAAGTATTCGCACTCATTTTCTGAGCCTGCATATTGCCCACCATAATTTTCCACAGCATGGGAAGAAGGGAGCGTGTGAAGAGAGAGTTGATCATAACTGATAGTTATTTTGGAAGTTCTTGTAAATAAACCTTTTTTTTCCCTGCTATTAGTACCTTCAGCAGGTGTACCTAGTAATAGGAGATCGCGTTATTGAAAGAACAACTTGATAGCCATTATGTCTTTTTACACAGTTGTATCATTGATAAAAAAATAAGGTAACTATGGAAACACAAAAACACCACTCAGTGTCTTCTTCACTCATGTTTATTTTTAACACCATTGAATCTTGTGAATGGTTCTTCAAATGCTGAAAAAGATTTTTCTGAATGTCTTACTGTGTAAAAGGTGCATGTAGGATTTGACATAAACCTTCATGATATAGAATAATTTTTGCTAAAGATATATAAGAAATGCAAATATTTCTACTATGAAATTTTCCCCAACATTTGTGTAAGTTCAATCTCACTTTCAAACTTTGCAAAAGAAATGCACAGCAGCTAAACTCTTGAAATGAAGAAAAGATAGTTGTGGATTTTGGTACAAGACACACTTAGAGTTGAGGGGGTTTGAGTCCTTGAGAACCTGCTATTGCACTCCTATATAGACAACCATAATTTTTGCAAGTGCCAGCAACTGAAGCTTGTAAGAACTTTTTGATTTCTATACCTTAGAATAGAGAATTATAGTTACGTATTTAGATTCATAAATAGTGATTTATAAGGTGCTTAATCTAAAATCTAAACACATCCTGTGAGGAAAATCATCCATCTCATTGGGCTGTACAAGTTCTTACTCTTGGTGAAAATGAGAGGTGCTATCATTCTGAGATGAACAGGAACAAATAAATAGTGATCAATGCCATCAGTAAGACTGAGGACATAAAAGGGCAAATATTTCTACCTATGTCACTTAGTGAACTGAAATTTTCCTTTCTCCCTTTCCCTCCTCTCCTTTCTTCCCTACCCTTCCAAATTTTCACAACAGTTGATTTCCTTTCACTGGTAACCTATATACAAATTGAATCTAGCAGAATTTTGTAAGCTAAACTTGACAGAATGGGGACACACATTTAGAGGGGAAAAAATATGAAGACATACATCATTCTTTATTTTTTTCCCCTCTAAAAGCATTGCTATTTTAAACCAAAGTAGCTGGTGCTTTGCATATTCATATGCCCTGCATAGGAGTTCACCATCTTTCTCTAAAGAACATCCATTGTGGATCTCAGGCACTTGTCAGAAGCCTGTAAAGTTGGATCTAATGAAATCTCTGGAAGTCTCCTGAATTCTACTGTACAATTATTATTTTTAGAAAACCAGCCATTTTCCTTTTATGGATTTCTGTATCAGCTTGCCATGCTCCTCTGTTTTGATCTTGCAATTAGTCCTGTAACTTAGGTAGAATGGGCCTTTCAGATTCCACAGAAAAATACATACAATATCCTAAGTGAAAGACATAGTGTTACCAAATTAATGTGCATTGTGGGTATTACAATACTCATAAGTTCTGATCAATTAACAGAACAGTAGACAAGCTAAGAATTTTATTCAAATAATTTACTTGAAAAAAACTTCAGAAATAGAACAAGGAACATGGTTTGCATAAGAATTAGTGACTTATCCCTCAGTCAGAGTTCTGAAACTGTTCACTTTTCAGTGGGGATGATCAGCTCAATGCCATTCAGCAGCACTCCTGCACAAGGTGAGCCATAAGGTATTGCCATAGTCATCATTTCTCAGCCAGTGTTTTTCTTTGCCAGTCAACTTTCTTATTGTAACAAAAGTTTTGAAGGGCTAATGTAAGGTTTTTATTTATTTATTTTTTTTAAGCAAGTTTTCTCCAGAGAAGAGGTGGAGAAGGAAAATACTGAATAAAGTTATAAGATATGCAGATGTACCTGTCCAGGAAAGTATCTCTATTTACTGGATTTGCATTAAAGTCTTTCTGAACCGGAACTTAAATTATAAATCCTTCAACTGTCTATAGATAGGAATGTTGAATTGCATGTAAAAAAAAAAAAAAAAAAGAAGTCTTATAAAGAAGAGTTTGTAAGTGTGTTGATTTTGGCTGGGATAAAGTTAATTTTCTTCACAGTAACTGATATGGGGCTGTATTTTGGATTCATACCAGAAACAGTTTTGATAATACAGATGGTTTAGTTACTGACCCTTCTGCTTCTCACCCCACTCTACCAGCAAGCAGGCTGTGGGTACACAAGAAGTTGGAAGAGGACACACCAGGGCACCTGACCCCCTGATCAAAGGGATATTCCATACCATATTCCATTCCATGCTGATTTGTGCTCAGCACGTAAAACTAGGGGAAAGCTAGCAGTGGGCCACAGCTCCAGAACTGGCTGGGCATTGGTCACTTGGTGGTGAAAAATTTTCTCCTTTTTTAATTAAATTTTCCTTTTCATTACAATTTTTAAAATTAATTTAACTGTTCTCATGTCACCCTATGAGGCTTCTGACTTTTACCCTTTTAATTCTCTTTCCCCCTATCCTACTGGGAAGTGAATGGCTGTGTGTTATTTTGGCTGAGGTTAAGTCATAACACCAGGAAAATGATGAACTGAAAAAAAATGAAAATAATTTAGTGATTATATCTGAATGATGGAGCATTTATTTGCTTTAACAATCAATGTTTTACTTGTAAAAGCAATCTTTTTCTCACATTAGAGTACTAAATATTTTCCTGCTTTATTCACTATCACTTTTGTGTTCGCTAGAACATTTCAAATACAAAACATTGAATGCAGGTCTACCTGTGAATAGAAGCATTTTTCTGTTACAAAATTTGTAAAAATATACAAAGAAGTACACAGAGCTTTTCCTCATGACATGAAATGAAGGCTAACCTAATTAATAATTTGTTTATTTTTTCACTATAATAATAGTAAATTATGGGTTTGTGTTTTTGAAATTAAATAGTAATATGAAACGTGCTAAAGGCTAAGTTGTCTCTGGCAAAGACAGTTGAAAATTTTTGATCATCACTTTTCTCAGGCTTTCATATTGTCTTAGGACAAGTCATATTTGTGAAGCATTTCTAGGAGCACCTTTAGGGCAGATGGTAACTCTAGCCACTGTGATATCTCTTTGAGATGGTGGAGAAGTTAATTAAAATATCTTGCACAGTCATGGCAAAAGGCTCTACAGAGCCTTTTGAATCTCTGACAAGGAACTTCAATACCACGTTATTGATTTTCTTTAAATGCTTTGTCTCAATATTTCCATCTGCAGCTGCTCTATTTGTGTGAATCCACAATACGATCATGTCATCCACATCCATGTGATCATGCTGATCATTACAACTTGTTTTGGGGGATGATTTACTTCTCAACCTGTAGATTATTTAACACACACCAGCTCCATTCTTCTAATAATTCTTGAGGAATTCCCATTGAAGGCTTACTACTGGCTATGTGATTATAACCCTCAGCTGTGATGTACTGAAACCTGCATTTCTATGTGGAACTGCTTAAGACTTTCCTTCCCTGATCTTCAGTAGAATGTTCTCCCTGAGGAAAGAAAAAAAAAAAAAGCTATTCCTAAGAAGGGTTTCATTGAATCAATTACATTTTGGCAAGGATTTTTTCCTAGTCAGTAAATATTTGTCAATTTAAATAGAGTCTACAGAACTTGTCTGTCAGATCCTGGTCTCAAGGTAAATCAAATTTATGTTTTTCTTTCCTGTAATGAGATGAATATTTATTTTTCCTTTTGAATGTTTATTTTTTTATTTATTTTTAACTGAGTCCTTAATATCTTTTCTCCTAATTTTGGTTTGATATGGGGGCAAAAAAGTAATGAGTCTTCTGTATATTGAGAAAAAAATGAGATGAATTCAAGGAAGCAGTTTTACACTGGAATGGCTGAAATTAGATTTCTTGATGAGTATTTGCATCTAACAGCAGCTTTGTGGGGAAGCAATATTAAACTAAAACTGTGTCTAATTATATTGTACAGGACAATATGTGTATGTCCCATTTAATTATCAGTGAGAACAACTTTATTTATAGATGAGTGCGGAACAGAATATAAATGAGGTACAAATATTTTTGTCCGAGGATACCAGTATATCAGACTGATATGTTAATGTGACATATGCTTATTGTGGTGGATTTTACTGAAGCATTATCAATTTCTTTGCGTAACTAACAGTGCAGAGATGTGGAAGAGAATAATGTGCTGTCTTCTAGCAAATTTTAATTTATAAAGAGGATAAGCAGAAGTATAGCAACTTCACAAGTAGAATAAATAATAGCTTGAGGTCAAATGCATATGATTTTGCTGGCCCATTGCTTTTCTTGAAGCAGACCATTTCAGACTGCGTTTGTCCCATATCTTGCATTTTCTGCATAGGTTTCCATGAAATTCTATAACTGTCATCATTATTTCCTATTAGCACACAATATCTGCTTTGTTGTTTCCTGGGAAATGTTGACTGGTCGTAAGGGGAGACAGAGAAAACTTTCAGAAAAGCCCATGAATTCAATTGAATGTATTAGATCTCCATTTTTGTGAAGGATCTGAGAAACAGCAGGGAGCATAGCATACATCCAGATTATAATTAATCTGCTAATTAATCTCCTGCTAATTAATAGAGAAGAAATCTTGCAGGAAGAACTAGGGATCTGTTGTCCCTGTGTCAGTTGTCAGGATGCTGCCTTGTCTACTCATGTAGAAAGCTGACAGAGCTATCTATTCGTGCCAGAGTTCTGTATTCTTCTAAAAATGGCTTTTGACTGCACATGAGTTTTCCTGTTTGGTCTTGGTTTTTCTTATCATCAGTAAAACCAGCCTTAAAGGAGACTGTATATATCAGATCCAAATATCAAAACTCTTAATAGTTAAATCCTTTTTCCAGAGGGAGAGCTGAAGTAAAATCCATTAGGGTCCCACATTTCTGATGCCTTTTTTTTCACCTAGGGTAGGGCATCCCTTGTCTGTGCTTGAAAGCCATAAGGTTGGTATTATCTCATCCTAGACAGATAGTTGCTGCACATTCCAGCAGAAGAGAGCTACTGTGGATCAAGATAGTGGTAGGGAAGGTCTTTCCTCTAGATTTCTCCTGGTAATATACTGTATATTAAGGAACTTAAAATAGTAAATCTGTTCTGTTTGATAAAAATGCTTCTACCAATCTTTCATTCTGTTTCTCATGTTCTTGTGTTTCTGGGAAGATGTGTTACTGAATAAACGTGGGGGTGGGAGGAAGTAAGCCTTCCACATAATGAATGGCATTTCTAAAGATAAGTTTCTGAACAGTATTTCTACTTGGGCCCATCTGTTTTTCTAACCAGTTATGCAATCAGATCAGGAAATGTTTAGTAGGTTGAGGTGACAATGGAATAAAATCACAGTACCTTTACCTTAACCTTGTGTCTGAAGAAGTGTGCTCTAGCTTGAAAGAGATGTAGGAAAATTTTAAACAAAAAACACAATCACAAAATTTTACTCACATGATTCATGCAGTAAATTAAATACATATACTTTTGCAACAAAGATTTGATTAGTAGTCTTACAGATAATACTATTTGAAGTTCAGCTGCAAGTCAGACTTTAAACCAATTAAAGTTATGGTCAGGGGAAGGAAAAATGTATATGGAGAATGTAATAAACCAAAATTGAGTGAAATGGGAGTCTATGAGTAAGGAAACAGTGATTTCACTTGTCTGGGAACTATATGAGTAGAGTGGCTGCCTGTCACATTAAGGGTATTCATTACTCATTCATTAAATATATTGTGTTCTTAGTTAAATAACAGTGACAAAGAAAAACATAATTTTGCAAAAATGATTTTTTCCTGATAAAAATAATCATGTTTGATATAAAGAGTGGGCATTGAAAAATAAGAGAGAATAGCATCTTGTTCTTGTGATTTGTGTCAGCTCAGGTTGATTAGAGGTTTCAGTGACTATCCAGGCCTTAAAATGCTTTGAGTTTCTTATATCCTTAAAACCGAAATGAAAATTAAAGGTTCAGTAATCTTCATGTAAAAAATAGCATTTAAGACCATATTTGAATTTTCAGAACTTTATTGAACTTGCAGAAGAGTTGAAAGTAATTTGAAGGACAGTGTCATTTTTATGCCTTTTTAAAAATATATACATAAATTTGTATGTTTTCTTCTATACCATGAGTGAAAACACCCATGAAAATATGTTGTGATAATTGCAGGTGGATTTAATCTTTTAATTTCATTCCTTCTCAAGTCTAGTGTCTAGTCTTCAGTGTGAATGGAACCAAAGACTACACCAGCTACAGTCTTAAGGATGTACTTTTTCCTTTTTTTCTTAATAAGCACAACAATTATAAAACAAAACCAAAAACCTCTCTCTGACAAAAGCTATTTTTCTGGTGTGGTTTTGAGGACTGTTTAAATCAGCAGGAGAAGCTGACAGAGTTGCATGTCTTGGTAAAAAGCAGTTTTCAATAGAATTATGTGTGAAATCATGTTGCTCTGAGCACAGTATGAATTGATAAAGATAGAAACTTCAAGCTGTTAGTGGAAAAAGTTTCAGGTAGTGCTCAATGTAAAACATATTTCTGGGTTTATTTGTGTTAAGTTAATAAGGAAACAATAAGGTTTAAGTCCATGACTATTTCTGCTGTTTCTGTTTCCATGATGTTTGCTCCTTTCTTTCCTCTTTAGTCTTCAGACACACATACATACATCCTTAAGTTATGGAATGGAGGAAAAGAAAGACATCATTGGCAGTCCTTCCTTCACCTCTGTTATGTCTTGCATACCTTTTCGTTTTCACTGATAAGGAGTGCCTGCATAGAGGGTAACCCCTGGCGTGGGTGTCAGGAAGGTAGAAAGAAGTCTGATGCTTTGCTGTGTCTACATTGACAGACATGGGATGAAAGGCAGGTTGAGTATTAACCATAATGCATGTAGAATTAGAAAGGCAAAATGCAATTAGAAAACAAGACATGTAAAGAACAAAAGACTCAGCATAAAGGTATACAAAATTAAAATTTTCATCAGAAGTTGTTCTTCCCTCCCTGCCCTGATGCCTTGTGCACATCTCTGGAATCTATATAATATTATTCTTATCCACATATTTATTTATGGGATAATGAGTGTAAGCAACCTTGACTAGGCTGGAAAAGGTTTCTGTAACAGAGAACAGCCTTTGGATATTCTAAGTTGTGGCTTTAAACTTTCATGTCTGTAATTTCCATCTCAAATTACATGGCTCTTTTGAAATTTGGAGCTAGTATCAGCAGGTAAGGCCACTTTCCATTTCTACTTTATTCTCAAGAACATACAGACAAAACTTTGGTGCTTCCTCTTTCTCCCTGTTGCAACAGCCTTAAGAAGGATGGGTGTTATCTAACTCTATCCACATACAACAAAAATTAATACTTGAACAACGTAAATGTTGCCTTGTGCATTAGAAAATTTGAACTCAACATCTTTCTATAAGAGCAAAGAGTGAAATGTTATTACTCAGGTGTGTGAAGACAGGTGTTGAGTTTTGTTTCTTTTAGGGTCTTTGGGTTTTATTGTTCTTTACTGAAATAGTCACGTTCAACAAATAAACAGAAACTCTTCCTAGAAACTGAGTTACTAGTAGAGGAAAAAACACTCAAGAAACACCATCTGTATCCCTTAAGTATGAAGTCAGAGACTTAAATGAAGGACTGTTCTGAGGTTTGCAATTTCTTATCTTATTGAGAATAATGCCTGTCTATACTCATATACTGTTCCAAGGCTACTATGATACTGAGAGTTTTCATAGCATTTTCATAGCAGATACTTCTCCCTGTTTTTCCTCTGGAAATTGTGGAAACTGGAGTAAGAGAGAGAGACTTTCCAGACAGGTTTGGCAGGTTTGGGTTTTGTGTTTTTTTTTTTTTTGGTTTTTTTTTTTTTCTTCAAAATGTCCTAAGAATGAGGCTATCGTGTCTTCTTTTCCAAAAGAAGAAAGTCCTTCTTTAGATTTAAAATGAAATTAGTTCCTGTGATGTGGCTGGCATGTTCTAGTTTCTAAATACCTAATATACTTGCAGAAGTACAAAGTCTATACCAATTATTATCAAATATTATGGGGATATCACTTTCCTCAGTCATATATAATGGATGTGGGCTGTCAAAGATTGGTAAATAGATGAAGTAATGCATCATAACAATTAAGAGTGCTACATGGATGAAGCGAGACAGGACAAAAATTACATATATTGTCTAAACTTTATCAATAGTGATTCATTAATAAAGTAGACCTGTTCCTTTTATCTGAATATTGTCTAAAATAGTTGTGGCAGTGTATGGAATATTAAACAGTTCCATTACAGTATGGAGACTGCATCTTATCTGCCAGCCTGGTATATGGGTTTTATAATGTCTTTCTGTAGTTCTAGAGTTTATATTGAAGGCATTCAACACAAGCTTTATGATGTCTGATTTTTATTTTTTAACCTATAACACATGGATATAGCTGCTTTCCCCGTGCTCAAAGTATGTGGGAATGGGAGGAAAGTCTAAAAAGTAACAGATTCAAAAGTTGAAATGGCTTATCTGAGACAGCTGCAATATCACGAACATCTTAACGTTTTCAGGATTCTTAGTCCTGTGACTTTGTTTTATAATGTAAATGAGTAGGTTAAAAAAAAGGAAGACAGAATGGGGATAGAAATGTGACATTAAAAGTGTATTTTTTTTTTAAGGGAATAGAAATTAGTGCATTAGATCAAATAACGTCTGTAAGTAAATAAATACAACAGTACTGAGCATGTAATGAACATGCCAGAGTAGCACGAACACCTACCACCCTGCTGCTGTGTGAAGTCTGGTATTTTGTTGTATTTTGTTTGTTTTTTTCTCCTAGAGTCTGCTCCTTTAACTCTTCCTATGAAAGAAAGCTATCTGGTGGCAGTGCAGGCTTTTTAGAGGAGGTAGTAGGAATAAAATCTCTACTTTATTCAAGTAATCCCCCAACACAGTTTTTTATAGAAAAAAATATTTTTCTAGACCTTGGATTTTAGTGCAGACTATTTTCCCCACTGTTTCAATCACATCAACATGTTGCTAAAAACAAAAATGCAGCTTGAAGAAACTGTTTATACACTCTAAAAATGTTCAGTATTGTTTTTGAATTGCTTTAATTACTGCCAGCACACAGTATATGAATTTTTTTGTTAAAGCCTTCCTTTTTTCTTTCCCAGGAGCTATACCTTCATTCTGAATACTTGCAGAACAAATTAATTTCACCAGAACTTGAAGGGGTTTTAGTCTTTTACCATTAGTACCACATTTTAACACTGAGTACTGTTTAAAAGGAAAAAAAGCCAAACCCAACAAATGTGCAAAACCAAACCCAACAAACCAAATAAGAAAACACATACACACAAAAAAAACCACCAAAAAAAGTGTATGCAGATTAGTAAACCAATCTATGGAGGAAATGGTAAACTTCTTATTGCTTGGAAAGGCTATTAAAAGTCTGCCAAATTTATAGGTTGGTTGGCTAGCTACTTCTGGCACGTATTCCAAGAGAACTTCAGCTTGATGTTGCTGCTAACCTTCTGAATTCTCCCCCAGCTATTGGAAAATATATTTAATTCTACAAAATTTAATGATTTTGTACTTCAGAAGAAACTGCTAAATGTAGTTAACTAGGCAAAAATTATTTATCCTATTACCTATTTTACTGAAACAGAAAGGAATAGAAACTATGTCTTGCTTGCTGAAGGATAAACACTGTATTGACACGTGCTTTTGAATGACTAATTAGTATGTTATAATGAACCATAAGTATTAGTGCATAAGAGATTATTTTTGTATTACTGTGTAAGAGCTATTTAAGGCTCTCTGACTCCAAAGCTAAAGATAGTTTCCTGTGTGCAATAAACTAAAACATTTAGACCATGTACAATATAGACTAAATCTGTATTGTGCTTGGGTCTTGATGTACCCAAGGGTACTGGCTCATGCTGGAGGGCTCTTCTTGTGGAGCCCAGTTTCACACACATTTCTCAGGTTTGAGCATTAAAGGAGGTTGTGAATTGAGCCTTTGCCATCCTTTTTTACATTCCTGAACTCCAAAGCAGATTTGCTACTAAGACTGCATGAAGCTTCATAAAAACTTATGATCAATCTGGAAGTCAGAGGAATACTGCAGCCATCAGAAGGTGTGCAGGAAAGAGTAAATGTATATTAATTCAACTGGATAGGAAAGTATTGCCAGTATTCTCTCTCAGCCTTCAAAAATTTGTGGCTCAACTCTTGCTTAAATAGTGTAAAAAGCTTTGTATTACAATGCAGAGCTTTCTTTACCCTGAAACTGTACAGTGACTTCTTGAAATCTTATAAAGTATTAGCATCCACAATATTGCACAGCAAGGGATTTCTAGGTTGACTACACATTATTTGGAGAGATGTCTTTATTGCTTCCTGTGTTGACCTTATATATTGGGTTCTTGGAGTTAAAATGAGTGATCACTTCCTGTTAACTGTTCCTGATTTGGAGCCCTTTATCAAATTTACAGACTGTGTGTGCCCTAAGATATTTGGACACAACTTTTTAAAACGTGGTTTTATAACTTGCATTCTTCTTGATTTCCCCCTGCCGCCCCGGTGTCTCTTCTAGCTATATTATGTTTTGCACAGAGTTTTAAAACAGAAGAGTAACACGAGTAGGTTCCTCATTTTGTTTGCAGCAGCTTTGTGGTTTGTTTTTCTTTTAATTTTTTGCTGATGTTTGACTGGACGTTTTTACAGAATCATGAACTATAGCCTTCTCTTCTGAGTAGTGTGATTTAGCTCACTACCTTTTGTTATGTGTTTTAATTCACGACCGAAGGACATTCTCCTTTCTCATTTAATGAAGCACTTCATGTTTGATGGAATTCCACCAAGATAAACATAAAGACTATACTGTGACTTATAATCTAAAAATGTCGTGGGGCTCTCTAAGTCAAGTGTGCCTTATGGTTCTGTAGACCTGCAGAGAACTCTTTTGGGCTTAGAAAAATTCTATCAAATTCTCCAGTAACAGATAGACTGAAGATTGATTACTTTTGCTCCATGATTATTGATAATAGAGAAATAAGACTTGGTTTAATTTTGGGGGGTATTTTTTTTAAATTATTTTTATCTAGTTATTTCTTCATTCATCCCCAAGATACTGCCACATCTTCAGAGTTCATTTTTTCACTTTATAAGTGGTGTTCTTTCCTTTAGTCAAATCAGGAGAGCTGAGAAATACTTATCTCTCTCTGGGATTTAGAACTAGGACTGGCTGTCTGACTTTACTTTTGGGATTGGTATTTGATTTCTTTGGTAAAGTTTCCTGTTTGAAGTCTTTTATTTGAAGGCTTCTTTATCTTTAATGAGCAAAATCTTGAAGATAAGCAAGGGAAACTTCTGTTAATGGTTCTGAATTTGATATGGTGTTTTGTGTATGCTTGCACATGAGTTTTTATTTCCTACTTGATCTTGTTCCTTAACTCAGTAAGACAAATTCTTAATATCTCAGGACTTTGAGAATTTTCAGGAAAAATTGAAAATGTCTTTGTTTCTGTGAACCATCGAATATCAAAGTCACTCAGAAGCAAACCAATGAAATGACATGTTATAAAAAGCTAACTGGATTGGTTGAACAACAAACTTATTTTTGTTGGACTTGAGTAGACCATTACATAAGCATTCAAAGTTTATAAACACTAACCAGAGAGACAAAATGCTAAAACTGACTGCTCCTAGGGTGATACAGAGTTAATTAGACAATTTGCATTCTGATAACTGAATGGAATGTGTTATAGGACTGTCAAAAATAAGGTCAAATTCAGTTGCTTTAAATATTAAATGAAAACTGACAAAGCAGTGCAGCAATTCTCTGATGTAGCAAACAAACATAAGAAGGGTTAAGTCCATAAAATTGCACAGTTTGGTGGTGTTCCTATCAGAGAATCTAAAAAATGTCTTGTCCTCCAGAGATTCTTTAAATCCCACAGATTTAAATCAAGATCTGCTTATGGTGAAGGCTGGCTCCAAATAAGTTCATGCGCCCAACATTCCTGTAGCCTTCAGGGAAAGCTATTTCTGTAGGCAGATTTCTAGACACAAACACAAGCTGTGCCTTGCAAAACTGTCAGCATTCACTTCCTGGAAGCTTCCTTTAAAGAAATGTTCTTGGGTTGACTAAATCTGGCTTTAAATTCCTCCTTCTGCTCAACTGAGTCTGAAATGGAAGTTATTATGTAGCAGCCTACTGAAAATATTGTAGATATACCCCTGCTTCTTGATGAGTGGAAAAGATTAGATTTCTTTGTATTGGGCAAAAGTGAAGTAATTTCCCTGTACTTGTGATGAACATCCAAAATACTGTAAAACTCTCTTCTCTGGTGGTTTTTTAACCTTTTTCCCTTTTGTTTTGGTTTGGTTGTTTTGTCTATTGTTTGGTTAGTTTTCTGTTTTTTTTGTTTTGTTTCAGCAAGCTTTTGAAAACTAATTGTGCAAACTCTGAGGCAAAAGCTAGAGCTTTGACTTCTCTCCCCTTTTACGAGATAGGTCAGTTGAACCTCTGAACCTGAAGAGTTCATGGTTTGGCAGATAACTCTTCCTCTGCAATGAAAACATTAGAAATATTAACATGAGATTGAGAATACGAGAATTTTAATCCATGGACAAGTTCAATTGTTTAAATATTCTATAGACTGATTTTTTTTTTTTTTCCCCACTAAGAATAAAATATTGTCCATACTGGAAGTTTTGAATTCTGTTTCTGCAATGAAATTTGTGATTCATCTTTGGCTTGAGGTGTGAATAGTGAAGATGTTTTTTAACAGCATGATAAAATACCAATCCATCTCAAAACTTTTGCTATGAGTGAAAGACTTTGAGAATGATGATGAAGTCTGAGGTAAGAAAAGTTTAAATGTTATAGTATTACTTACATAATCCTTTCAGATCACATGAATAGCAAAGGCTGTAAGAAAATACAGTTGTAACAGTATGTATGCATTTTAATATTTACACAGAAAAACATTGCAGGATCTAAACTAATCTTGCTCCAAAGGGACACTTGCTTTATCTGTTTTTCTGAACTCCCTATGTGATTCTTAAATACAGCTGTCAGTCTTCCTCAGTGAAGGTGTACAGCATGCTGTGTACACTTGATGGTAACAAAGGTACCTACCTATTTCCTATGGAGCTCCCAGCTGGTCAGTCTGGAGTAGCTATTGTGGTCATTCCTCTGAAACTGAACCAGGGCTGCTTAATAGCTTTAGTATAATGGGTAATCCACGCAGCAATAGTTCTAAGAGCTTCTGCTCAGGGCCAAGGCCCAGTTGTTTGAATATCTTCTCTCCCCTGAAAAATTTTGTGTTCAGAGAGATATGGGAAATGGGAGTGCCAGCACAAAATGGTACAGGGGAAACGTGAAGATATCTCCATTTTTAAGGGGATTTTTAACATTTTGGGATGCAGGGTTGATTACACATCTATTTTGCCAACAGATTAGTTTCCTGAAAGCAAAGCTATATTTTAAGATGTTTAGAAGTGACATGTTTTGCTGAAAATTGCTGGGTGTCAATTTCAATTGCTTAAGGCACTTGGTTTCCATAACAAACAGATAAACGCTGTATTTAGTAGAGGGTGACTCTGCAGAAACTGCACTATCTCAAAATGTATACATTGTTGGGATGAGGTGAATTTAAACACCGTCAGTGCTCAGTAGAGTGATTGCGTTTTTGTTTTTCTGTTTTTGTTTTTGGTTGGGTTTTTGTGTGTTTTTCTTTTTTTTTTTTGTTTGGGGTTTTGTTGGTTTTTGGTGTGTATGTATGTATACATATATATATAAAAATAAGTAAAATCAAGTTTATCTTAAAATATGCTACCTATACCCGTACTGGATATGATTTGACCTAGAATTGGATTGCTCTTGCACTGAATTGCTTTGGGTGTCTCAGGACAAACTCATCCATGATGGACACAGGTTGTGTCCATCAGTGCAGACAAGGCACAAACGAGGATGGTCGGGAGGAGAGAATAAGATAAATAAAGATTCTGAGAACTCAGGAGGACTTTGTCATTAAGACGATCCTATTCTAATCTCACCTCTCATTTCACTTCAGGGAATAGAGCTTATTTGGGAAGCATGTCAAATTGCCCTCTCAGTGAGGGTGAGGTTCCTGGCAACTCCCTAGCTGCAGTCTGGCTAACAATGGTTATGAGCCCATAAATGTAGTGCTAATATATGTTCTTCATTTTGATCCCTCTAACGGGTTTTGAATTAATTTTATCCAAAATAAGAACTGTCACTAATCTCTTTATTTTGGTTGTGAAAAATTCTACGGATTATGAATTTTTGAAAGCTTAATTATACAAAGGCAATTAAAAAAAAAAAGGAAGATTTGTATGCAAGCACAAGGGGGAAGAATACTTTATACTTTGACAAAAAAACTTAATTCTATTCCTGATATCACTTGCACTTTTTCCACCTTTGAGATTTCAGAAAAAGAGGGGTCTGGGAAAGACCACATGGCATTCCATCTTCTATTCTCACTGCCTAAATTGTATATCTGCAGTTCAGTCAATATATATATAAAAAAAAATCAGTTGTTCTCCATGTAATTAGTATGAAGTGGCTAAGGTTGGATAATAGCTCTTCCTAAATGGCTTCCAGAAAGGATGGAGAATGTGTTTGATAGATTTTTGTTGTTGTTTTACTTCATTTTGTCAAGACAATATATTCTACTATCTTATTCCACTTAGGTCTAAACTGGCCTGACAATTTGTGCATTAAATTTAAAAGTGAAAAATGCTTTAGCAAAACCAATTGGAAAGCTAAATCTACAAAACTTATTTGTGTTGGATAACACATAAAACAAGGAAACAAAAATAGACTTCTCTCATGAAAGTTGTGAAAAAAAAATATATCTTATAGCAATAAACAATACTAAAAGAAGATTAGTACTCATCTCAGTTTGTGGCTAGACCTCAATAAAATGGCATGAAGAAATGAGAAGTTTTCTCAGCAAAAAAACCCTGCAAGGTTCTTATTAATATAAATTTCTTACTAATCTATTGAATATTTTAGGGGAGTAAAAGCAGTTTTTATTTAAGCAAAAGTATTCATGTTTTGATAACTTAAAAAAAAAAAAAGGCAGGAAAATAAATATCTTTTCAGAAACTCGCTTAATAAAGGAAGAAGTCTGGCAATAAACTCCCAAACAAACAAATGAAATAGTCCATTTGGTCTGAGACCTTTTTTTCCTTGTGATTCAGACAGTACAATAAAAAACCCATTATTCACACAGCTCAGCTCTGCAATTGGCTCTATTGCAAAAACACGCTATGTCGGAACTGTGAGAAATTGAGACAGAAACATTAAATTGAGGAAGCAGATGCACACCAGAGGACCGTACCTTAAAAGTTATATTAAACTGTACCAGAATTGGGTTAGATTTTTTTGGGTTTTGATGTTTTTCATTCCTGTGGGGTTTTTGTTAGTTTGTTTTTTCCCTAGCTGTGTGTATGAAAGCAACACTCATTTTGTGTTTTGTTTTTTGGTTTTTTTTTTTGTTTGTTTGGGTGGTGTTTTATTTAATTTTTTTTTTTGTGGGTAGTTTTTTTTTTTTTTTTTGGTGTGTTTCTTTTGTTTGTTTCCTGTTTGTTTTATATGCAGAAATTAGAAAAGATATCATTTTTCACTGTGGATGCATGGTATTATTTTAAGAAAAGCATTCTACCTGGTTTTAAAAGTAAATTTAATATTCAGTGCATGGTTTATTTTTTTAATGCACTTTACTGCAGAGCAATAAATACCAAACCACCACAAATTAACACTTTTTATAGGTGGCATAGAGACACTCTTCTTACTAGCAACAGGAATATTAAAACTTCTTTAAGTTTTAAAATTATTAGATTCTACCAGTTGTGCCAGTAACACAAAAGGACCAAAACATGAGAGTATTAGTAATTATTAGCTGAAACCACAGATCACAATAGAAATGTTGGAAAGTCATATTGTTAACTTCCAAAGAATGACTCGATATGTTAATTGTTTGATGAAAGACCAGGAGATATCTGTGTCTGTATGCACTCTAGACCAGCAGATGACTTAGCCCAAGAACTGCAATCCTGGATGCATCTAACTTAAAGCTTTAAGGTTTGAGTTCATTTAGTACTTCAGAAGCTGTTTATGAAGACACATGTTATTGCAGATTTGCTGGTAAACTTGAAAGTGTTGACCATATTCATTAAGATAAAGGTCAGGCTTATAGGAGGCTTAAATTGTTACAATGAAATGAGAAGTCAGGGAGGGGAGAAGGAGGACAAAGAAATGTTGATGTGTTGGGTTTCTTGGTTTTTTTGGAAGGGGGTTTTGTTGTGGTTTTTTTTTTTTTTTTTGGTTGGTTGGCTTTGCTTGTTGGTTGTTTGTTTTTTGTTTTTTTTTTTTTTTTTTTTGTGTGTGGTGTTTTGTGTTGTTTAAAATTAGTGTGAACTCTGAGTGTCTAAGACCTGTGAGGAAACACTGAGATTCTAAATACGGAATATTATGATAACATCTGTTACCAATGATGGTGTATCAAAAAGTAATTTTTCTTTCTGTTACTACAGCCAGTTTTTTACATCATTATGTTAATGATGTAATGGAAGAACACAGGGAGACATAGACTTAAAAGTGGCTTTGGTGTTCTCTGGTATCCAGCAGTCTCCTATGAAATAGGTTATTTCCAGTTCCCCAGCTCTTACTCTGGTTGGGCAGAACATATGTGCCTCTTATAAATCAGAGCCTGGTAGTTCTTGAGGATATGAGAAGTGGCCTGGTGTTTTGAAGAACTGACCCTCTGTTTTGGATGCACTACCTAAGAAAAACTAAGTGGCCAGAAAGGGCAAGGAAAAATAGTTCTATTGGCGGGGGGGGGGGGGAAAACATTGACTTTTTATA
>JAWWEW010000131.1:32861465-32871821 GCA_035583185.1 Anabacerthia variegaticeps | reverse complement strand
CCCCCCCCCCCCCCCCCCCCCCCCCCCCCCCCCAAAGCTTGGACTTTTTCTAGAGTTTACAGCTACTGTGAATTGTATTATGAGGAAATTGTAGGCTTGTGGTGGCTGGTGTGGAGTTGCTGGAAAACATGCTTGGTAAGAAAGGATGCCAATAACTTCAAAAGCCTGTAGATCTCCCACAATGTATTTTATTATCAATTTATTTTCCCTTTCAATTCTCTGTAGCACTTACTGCAGAAAAAAAGCCCAACAAGAAAATAACAAAAATCACTTTCTGTTTTATCCAAGCCATTCTTCAATGTTCATATTATGATTAAACTCAGAACATTTTGACTAGTGTTTTATTTCTAGACTTTCAAAGAGAAGAAGAAAATAACAAGTCCCTTCCAGGGTTTTCTAAGATACTACTTCCACATTCAACTTTTTAATTTTTTAAAAGTTCTTGGGAGATACAATTATCAGAATGTCTTCTAATGTGTCACAGAAATAAATTAATACAGAGAATTTTATTAGAAAACTGTGGTGATTTGTGCTCCTGAATAACATTTCAGCTCTTGCTAATACCACTAAATAGAAAGAAAAACTATCTTCTTTAAAAAATGCAAATGACATAAACTCAACTTTGTTATTTTTAAAGTGAAACCAAAAGTTTGTGCCTGAAGTTGTGTTAGTTTGTGTCTCAAAACCTATTAAATGTCAATGCTATGTTGCCAATATTTTTCATGTTTTGAAGCAAAATCCATGTAGTTCCTATGAGGGAAACAACAAGCATTTTTATTTGGCAGAATGAGAATATCACATTGTGGGGGGAAAAATATGCAGCCTGGTTTGACAGATGGTGAGACCTGCAAAGCATCCATTGGTATTAAAATTGAATTTAAAATGATTTAGTGGTTTTATAGGTTTTTCTCTATGTGAATGGATGACATATATAAATTGAGTTCAATGGCATTTGCCTCATGCAGATGCTCTCTTCTTTGTTTGGATGGAGCCATTGGAAATGGACTGATTCTCATTTTGGGAGATAGGCAGGTACATGTTTAAAAGCCTGCCTTTTGTCTCTGAAAGGATTTGCTTTTTCAATGCACTTGAGGAATGTTGCTGCTTTGTGTCTGCATTCTCAAGACAATGGATTTGCTGGGCTTTGTAAATAATGCTGCATTGGGATGCTTTCTGCCATCCTTTTTAAGTGAGGTGGAGGGATTTATCTGGAAGTGAAATGAATTTTTTTCTAGGTCAAAAGAAAAAAAAAACCACAAACATTTCATCTAACCATGGCTAACCAGAATTTTAAATGTTAGATGCTTGCACTTAAGCTTGCAAACTAATCCTTAAATACATGTAGATTGATTTTTTTTTTTTTTTTAATTTAGTTTAATTTCCTCCCTTGTTCTCTCCTCCCACCTCAGGTATCCATCACTTTTCATAATTTCAAAGGATATATTTATTAGGTGCTGAGTGCCCTTAAAATTCTGATTCTTTCATTTCAAAAGCACTAGTGAGATGAGAAGGTTAAAATAGACTAACTTCTAGCTTTAAAAATTGTCCTTTGATTTAATTTTATCATCCTTGCTATACAAAACATCAGATATACGTTCACAACTTTAATACTTGAATTTAATGATTTTCTGTGTGTATTCTCATTATGTGCTTTATTCATAACAGAATGGCACTAAGAAAAATAAAGTGTCAGCTCTTTTAAAGCAGATAATTTTCTGTGTGGCTAACACAGGGGTCAGGCTCAGCACTGAGGAGGATTGATGTTATGAATAATACCTATCTGAATGGCAGAAGCTAGACACCGTAAGATCCTTCAGAAGATTGGTATAAATTTTATTTAAGCTCGGCTAGGCCTTGTAATGGCTGAAAATTGTGACCATCTGCTAGCTGCTCATTAAAAAAAAACAGTAAAAAAAAAAAAGATTAGTGGTGTTACAATTACATCTCCCATTTCAGAGATTTTAATGCAACAATTGATAGAAATATAAAAAATTAGGTTCTTTTAAAATCTGGTCATATATTGCCTAAAACAATAGGAAAACTTTTGTATAATTTGCATAGTTATGCATACTTCCTTTCATCTCTGTGTCATGTTTCTCAGGAATATTCAAGCAAGCACCTGGGTGGCAATTTTTAATTGGTACTCTCGAAACCAGCAGTTTCACTTTGTGCTTCCAAGATGTAGTTTTACAAATAATACATTGAAAACAAATGGGATATACTTTTCATTTCAGAGACATGTTTATCCAGGCCTTTCTATTTTAGTATATTCCAGTCTTGAAAACTGAAAAAAGGTATTTTAGAAAATCATTGACGTGGGACTCTTTGGGGAGAGTTGCAAGAACAGCACATATGGATGAGGCCATATGTTTCTAAGATGCTACAACACCTTCAAATTTGCTGACTTGCTGGAACTTTTGAATCTATTTCTGTTCAAGCCCAGTGTGAGTAGAATTAGAATATTTTACAGAGAAGGGACCTAATGTAACCACCTTTGGTGATGTCTCAGATGAGATATTAGATTTTGAACTCTTGCTGATATTTAACTGAGTTTTCTTACCTAGTTTCCATGACCTGCCCCGCATAATTTCTTTAGGGAGACATACTCCTGACTTTTAAAAATTTTGTAATGTATACCAGGAAGTTAGACACTTGTTAAGAAATCAATTTTCTATTCCAGTAAGTGTTCCAGTTGCTGAATTTTACACAGGAATTGAGATGCATTAATCATTTATTTTCAAAACAAGTATTTAGTTGTGCCAGATTAAGTAAAATTTAAATAAATAAACTATGTGAATGCAACTTTCAAATTGACACCACATTTATATTTCCTTATGAAAAACATCAGTGAAGAAAAGCAGAGTTTTGGCTCTAGAATTTAACTGGCATGGATAACTCCTTAATGGGCTTCTCTGGAGATTCTCTCCTTCAGTGTATGTTACTTCACAGTGTTCTTTGAGGGAGAACTATTTCTTATCCTGGTTTATGCATGCCAGATTTTATAGCAAAAGGTTCCTTGGAAACCTTCAAATGGTCCAGGAAAATACATTTCTTTCTGATATACATTTACATTACTTTCTGATATATATTTACATCTAGATATTTCAGTAAATAATTTGGCATCCTTTTCTATGAATTTAGGCATTTGCCACTCACCTGGAATTAAACGCAAGACTTTGACACAATTTGGGGTATCTCTAGGTAACAATTTCTTTCAACAAAGGATAAAACTGTATTCTAACTTTCAAGGGAGTTGTTCATGATGAAATGTCTTCCTATGTGAACTTGCTGTTGTATCTAAAATTGCACATGATCAAACATGCTGGATGTAGACATCTAAATATACAAATGAAGCTCATGATTGATTCATGCCTTAGACTGACTGGGAAGGCAATTTACTGTTCTCTGATCCTAATAAATTTGAGATGATAAGTGTTGCTGAACTGAGCTGTTCAGAGGCAAAGTAGTGCAATATTCATGATTTCATTAATGACTGAGTCCCTTACAGACATCAAGAGATGAATACAGTTTGGTTACCTAAAGGACAACTAACTTGCGAAGTTTGACCCCCACTGGTCATTTCAGTCAATTCTTTCAATATGTGCCACAATTTAGAGCAAGACAAATGTTAGAAGTTTGTTGTTTGGGTTTTTTTTATGTAAATAATTTAAGTAATACCAGTGAAAAATTCTTCAATTATGTATTACTCATAAACCTTCCAGCTATCCCTACTATGACTAATAAATATTGAACAGCTACTGTGAAAAGGTTCCTAACACACTGCAGATAAAAATTGCTCAATTTGCTGTAGGAAGAATCAAAGTACACATCTTTACTCGCTTACAGGTTTTTTAAGTTCAAAATTTGCATAAAACTTCAGCAAGGAATAATTAAAAGGTAAATAAGCTGGCACTGAATGCCTGTATATTTTGTATCATAGTATGTGAAGAGAGGATTTCTGCTTTCTTTCATACTTTTGTGAGCACTGAAAAATTATGAATTCATGTGACTATAGTAGACATAATTTTATAAGGCTCACAATTTCTTCTGAATTTTCCAGCAAAACAAACAAAAAAAACATACAGAAAAGTATATATTTACTCTCTATTTAGAAATGCTTGTAAGGTAGTTTACATATTTTGTTATCTTGATTGTTTCACTGTTCTGGGTATCAGTGAAGAATTTCACTTGGCACAGTGTGAAAAACAGGAATTAAAAAGAATAGTGAGAACCCTGCCCATCATGTCCTCAACAAGCACTGGATGCTCTTTTCTTTTTTCTTTTTCCATGTAGATGTTATTGTGACACTCTACCTGGTACCAAGTAGAGATTAAACTTTGGAGAAAAGTTACCTGAAAGACATGTCACAGAATGTGAAACGGCAGGATGAGAAGGAAAATACTATTTTGTTCATTCAACTATGGTGTGTCGTGATTCATTTGTCAGAACCATTTTCATTTGGAAGTTCAAATTTGCTTGCCAGCTTGACCAGGAGGCTTCTCTTTGACAACTGTGGCATCATAATAATAGCTTTGATACTACCTCTCTGTGAAATCACTTGGAAAACTGAAGATGGTGAAGAAAATAACAGCCTTTATAAAAAACTCATGCTGCAAGTTTACATATCTATATATACTTATATCAAAATTATATGTGTATATATATATGAAGAAGCTTCTGCAAGAAATTTCATGTATTACTGTGATTTAGGTCCAACCTGCCTAAGAGAGGTTTTCTAATTAAACGTATATTCATTTTCTCAACATCAGAATCTATGGCTATACCCCTCTATATTAGTAATGAAAATCCATGGTGAGTCATGTATTTTTACATCTCAAACTTCCTCACCAAATGCATATTCCCACCTTTAACAAAACAGCCATAAGTGAGCAATCACCTCAGAGAAGGATTCACATTTGTATGACAGACTAGATGATACACACAGTATTAGAAGCTAGAAACTGTGATTTACTTAAGAAATCATAGACCATAAAACAAATAAATACATGAGCATAGGCTTCTTAAGCTGTTAGCCAACTCTGAGCATTATCAATGTCAACACCTTGTCAAGAATTTTTTTCTCTATTTTTTTTTTAAGCAGATGCTGTCACTTTTTCTTGTTTTAGCGAAGGAATTCCTATCACTTACTGCCCCTATCTCCATCCTCAATGTTATGACACACATTTATTTGGAAAAATCATTTTGACTCAAGTTGCTGAGAGCAACAGCAGAAGTAGTAAGAAGTTTCATTTGCAAAGAAGAAAATGTTTTTTTCCCTCTCCTATCAGACAGAATATATTTGAGGTAGACAGAGGTGTGCTTAATGAAAGTTACCTACCATAACAGAGTTGGTAAACTTTAGAAATTATTTAATAGAGTAAATATTTTAGAATCTTAATACTAGTGGTTAGTCTGATGGGGAGTATCTGCCATCTGGTGTCTAAATGTGCAGTGCATTTCAAAGGTGAAGAATTGAATGTTCAGGTGTTGAGGGTTGCCTTTATTATCTCTAAGCAAATGTTAAGTGGGGTCAAAAAATGTTCTATTTTTTTTGTAAAGTCTGCAAGGTTCATCTAATTTTGTTTACTCTAAATAGCTGGTATCAGTCACAGCAGACATAACCCTAATGAATGCAATTTGGGGAGGGGGCTGAAAGATGGAAATCCAACAAAATGCGGCAAATAGACATGCTCAGTTTGGTCAGTCCTGACCATGACAAAAATGGTGATCTGCCTACTGAACAGAGATGATGGGATCTTAGCTGCTCTGCCAAACACAAAGAAAGGTGAAAACTAAGTATTTGCCAAGAAATGAGGACTGAAGCTAAATGTCTGGTTGAAATTACACCCAGATATAACATAGCTTTTCTTAATGATTAATATGTAATTTACACCGAATTAGGCATGCTTCTATTTCCTTAAGTACATAATTAGCTTGTAAAAGATCCGTCCAAATTCCGTGTTTATTTCTTCCCTCCTTTCCTCTGCCCTGTGGTCTTTACTGGTTACATTCTAAACATTCTTTCCTTTTATCCTTTACTGCTATCTTGTGGTGTGTGGTGGAAACATCATTTTAATGCCTTTTTCCCTTCCCTTTAATTACTGTTAATAAAAATGTTTCAAGAATGCTTTAAAGCAAAGAAAAACAATTAATTTTGTTTTACATAGGCCTTCACTAAGCCTTGCTTTATATTTAAATATTTCTCTGTTAAAGTATGAATGGACTATGAACACCACTAAGCTATGCATAAATCCAAAACCTGACTTTTTTAACACAGAAAATGCAGTTCTGAAAACTGCCTGCTTCTGACACAACTCTTAGAGCAACAAGACCTCTCAGGTGGTAGTATGGGAAATTATTAAGTATATATCCTTCAGAGTACTTTTTATATAATTCATATCACACCTTTCACTTTTAGCAAATGAAAGCTATGTGGAGATGCAAGAGGCCGGGACCTGTCAACTCTACATAACAAGGGGCACAAAGACCTCTGGGGCCAGCCAGGTGAGAGCACACCAGGAGACACAGCAGGAGCCAAAGGCTTGGAGGGCGAGTGGGACTTGTGCGGGCCCAGGAGTTCGTTTGCTGGGATTCTTCTAGCAGTCACAAGCTTGGGCTGTTTCTGTGTTACTGTGCTGTCAATAGATTGCTTTATGGAACAAGACCTCTGTGAACTTTATGGAACTTTCCATGTGCTATGGGAAGCCTTGGCTCAAACTGGTAAGGAAACCTGGTCTGACTGTGAGTGTGGGGTGTGCAGGGAGTCAAGTAGGGCTCCTGTTGGGTCCCTGGAGCTGTGTACTGTGAAAGGGACTTCAGTCCCAGCAGTTGAAGTCTCTGGTTTTGGGAGTGTGACTGCCAGAGAGTTTCCCCTGCCCTTCCCCTGGCCCTACCTGATGCCCAGACTAGATAAGATTCATTGACACTAGAAAAAAAAGAGATGAATAGTAGCTTTCATGTGAAGCTTTTGGTAGACACTTTCAGATTCTTAATTTACAGTAAATAATGCAGGAACTAAAATTCCGATTAATTCTTTTTACACACTAAAGTTGTTCACAAAATATTACATATTTTCATTAACTCCAGTGATGCTACTCGTTCTGCATTTTTATGGCTTCATGTGAGTACCATCTAGAATTTATTTTATTGAAGGCTGGTCACTCTGTACCATGAGATCTCATGTGGCTTCAGAAATGAAGTATACAATGGTGACCTTTCATGTTCATATTTTTCCTAACTATTTGAAAAGGTATTAAAGTCACTGACCAGAAAATCCTTAAACAATAGAGATTTAAACCTCAAATTTAAATTTAGTCAAACAGTTGTTATAACAAGATAGTTCTTGTGTAAAACTAACTCAGTCTTTCAGCGTTAATGTACACAATATGTGAAAAACTCATGTAGTTCTAATAAGGTACTGAATAAATGGTATGCTGTTTTATTCAGTGATGACTACTAGTTAAGTTTGCTATTTTTTTTAAACCCCACTGCATGTTTACAATATTCACTGATATCAGCACCAGGTCACATCCCTTTATGTCTGTTTTCCTTTCTGTGTGTAAGCTTAGTCTGTTAAAGTTATTAATTTGCTTCCTGACTCAAATATTCAAATATTTGTGACTCTCTTTTTTTAGTAAACCCGCTGTGTTATACGTCAATTCTACTGTTCTTTTCGTAAAAAGTAACTTGGGCTTCTTAAAGTGGTGGGATAACAGCTGTGGTAGGGGAATTTGCTCCTCTACTTCCCCAGCCTCCCGGGGCCTGGAGGGGATTGCGAAATCTCCACGTGGTCAGGAGTGAAAAGATGTAGCAGTCCCAGGTTGGGTGGTCATAGAAAAACCTTTAACTACCTGTGCCCACGCTATTTAAACCCTTCGCGCAGGGTTTAGGAAGGTGGGGTGTGATTGGGTAAGGGTTCAGGGGGAGTGGTGTGGTTTAGGTGGCACAGAGGCCAATAAGGGAGCAGGAGAACCAAAACCCAGTGGGAACCCAGGAATAGGGAATGACAGGGATACATCCAATAAGGCCGGGAGGGGGGGCGTGACTGGATACCCGGGAAAAAGGACAGCTCTTTTCACATGTGAGCAGGGGGTTTCTCGGGATTGCAATCTAAACAGGGGAAAACCTGTACATAAAAGATGCAGGTAATGTTGAATTACAAAGTCTCTGGTCCTTTGGAAGCTGTCACAGCTATGGTCCTGTCCAGGGGGTTCTTTTTACACGATGTATAGTCTGGAAAATCCTCTGTCTCTGTTTCACATGTACTGTAGCAGAAGTCTTTCCCAACAGTGGGAACATTCATTAACTTCTCTCTGATGCCTCTGTTAAAGTCTGCTGCTCTTTGCCTGCCAGTTCTAACAATGTGGGCAGCAGACATGGCTTTCATTGATGTGGTACTGACTTTGCTCACTTTCTTGGCCTGCTTAACTACCCACGTGCAACCAGCCTAACATTGTTATTGCAATGAGTTAGATGACCTAGTGTGTGTATGATTACTCTTCCTTCCCATTCATCTCCTGTGAAATTTTGGCCAGTATGCCCCAAGCCTTCCACATGAACTGAAGGCAGAATGTCTGTGCTCCCTCAGTACAATTCCCCCCTGGGCTTGATCAAAGTCCTCTCTAGGCACAGATATATTATTAGGAACCCTGCCACTAACGCTCAGGAAGTGCCAACAGGTCACTGTGGCTTTGGTCTCATCTCTTCTCATTACAGCATGGGGAAAGATTATCTATACCAGACATCCACTCCTCATAGCTGTCTCTCATTCCTGTCTAGATGGGGATGAAAAACACACTTGAAATGTCAGAATGTTCTATAATAAAAGAATTCTCAACAAAAGGAATTATGAGTTATTTGGGGAGAGGGGTATGAAGTGAAATAAATAGCACACTCTAAACCACTCTCTGAAATGGTTTCAAAAGTAAAAGCAAAAGTTAAATTTTACACAGGGGACAGAACTCATGAACAATAAAAACAAAGTGTTGGAAATTGAATGAAAGAATTCTGACATCCAACGTATAGATAGTAGTTGTTAAACAAATGACATGTTTTTTCTTGTGTGCACAGACGTTTGTCAAATTTATAGAAGCTGTCCAATGACTGAGAAATACTGGGAAACTATAAAACATAAACCTTAGATATTAAACTGAGAGGATGTATGTATATAAGTGAAAAGATGCATCAGAGGTTTTAGGTAAAAAAATTTCAAGTAAAACCATAATTTTTTTACAACAATTACAATAATTTTTTTCAAGTAAGATCTAAAACAGTTATATTGACAGTAGAGTGGTTCAGCTAGTAAAATTGTCTTGTGGATAACAGAACAGTCCAGGCATGGTTCTTGTTGTATTTTCTCAAAAACATTCTCTTCACACTTGTCATAGAAGAATTTACTCCAAATGGAGAATTTGTCATAGCAGATTACGTCATCCACACAACAAGCATTCTCATTAACTGCAGTAAAATGCATCAGCTCTACAAAGGAATCAGGTTGCCTTTTTGCTCTTTGTTTTTCACAGTTATTTTTCTGAAGATCTCCCATAAAACTGTTTCTAGGCTGTTTGATATTTCCTGCTTTGATGAACCATGAAGTTCTTAGTTATACCCAGTGGGATGTGTCATTTTCTATACAAGCAATGCAAATAATTAGCATTCCTGGGGGAGTTCAGTGTTTGAGTGAACAGTACCTCCCTGAAACACAATGTGCTCTGGGGAGGTGGGATGTCGCATAAGCGAAGATTCCCTAAGGTGTATCTGAGGAAGATAATCACCTAGACAGTAGAAGCAGTCTTCTTCAAGTTTGCTATTTAAATGCAAGCTTGTTGTTTGAATGAATCCTGTCTAACTCACCATTACAAATGGTCTGCTAACCAGAATATCAACATTTAGCTAAGATACAGGCAATGATGTCATTCCTCCCTGTACTTCCAAGTATGTTGAGCAAGTTTTCCATGTGTATGAAGTCTTTCATTTACAAAGCATTAGAAATCTGTTCTGTCAAACCATCATTCAGTCAGTATTTTTCAGACCTTCAGTTTGGGTAAAATTAAGAGTATGTGCAAAACTGTTAGGTGCCAATGTTTTTAGCATTTTTTCTGAGCAGTGTCTAAAAGTCCCTGGGTAATACTTTACATCCAGGTGATGATTTTGTGCAGGTCCCATCTCAGCAAGACTGTGCTGTGCTCTCCTGTTCACTGGAGTTAACTTCTCAGAGGGAGCCAGATATGCACGAAGAGCCTGTCCATAGCCACTGCTCCACAGCCTGAAGGAAGTAGAGACTTTTCTCTGAGGAACAAATTGGTTGAGACTTGTTGATCAGTAAATTCCTGCTAGAAACATTCCATGATTTCTGTT
>JAWWEW010000131.1:32799665-32861365 GCA_035583185.1 Anabacerthia variegaticeps | reverse complement strand
GCATTTTCTAAAATTCCCGGGGTAATACTTTACATCCATGTTATGATTTTGTGCAATTCCCCCCCCCCCCCCCCAGAAATGTGTGTGTGTGCAAACACAACAGGCAAGAAGTGGATAACAAATATACAAGATTTGTGAGGCAGTTTTTAGAAAACGACAGTATTTTCCTCTGACAAACTATATTTGTTGTTGTTTATTTTCCCAGTAGATTTTCGTGTCTTTGATTTAAGAGATGTTAGAAATTGCTTATTTATGGCAGGACATATATATTTTTGGATTCTAATGAAAATAATTTATGGCTGGCTTGCGCTTTGTATTTGCCATTAAATTTTAGTTGTCTGTGGTCGAAAATGATCTTATGAAATTTTTTCCTCTTTTAGAATCTATTCTAAGTAATGAAAATATTGTTCATTCCAGGTCACTGAAACTTTGGTGCCAGTCTTAGTGTACTCCTCTTGAAATAAGTTTCTTTTCTGAACTGATACATTATTTTTCTTTCTATCTTAGTTTATTCTGGAATGGTACATGGCAACCTTATTATTTTCTGCTTTCTTCCAAACCAGGATTAAGCAAATGTAATTATATGCTGTGAAAACCATTACAGTAGTCACAAGAAATCACAAAATTGAACCAAATTGATTATATAATTTATCTTAATTGTGAGTTAATTTCCAAAATAAGATAAACAAAAAAACCTTCTGCTTTTATGTAATGTTTATTGAAGCGTTTGAGATAATAGGAAGTTTAAAAAAACTCACATATTTCCCAAAAATGCCTCACTTTCCCTGTCATCAAGACTGCCTGTTTCTCTTACTTTTGACTTGAAAAATTATGTTTTGTGGAATAGAGAATGAGAATACAGAAAAGAGGACAAATCAATTGTATTTTCTTCCAAACTAGCAGCTTCCAAAAAAAAAAAAAAAAAAAAAAAAAAAAAAAAAAGCTTGAAATCCTTCTGTGCTACCACTTTCTGGCAGTCTGTAGAAATTAATTTAAAAATGATAATGTGCCTCATAAGCATTCCTGTATGTCCTATTGCTGCAATAACTGAAGTGTTGATAAAAGATACTGCTTATTACAATGAGATACTGTGGCGTTGGCCAAATGGTATCTGTTGTTAGGTGATAATAGCCAATTGCACTGTCTAGTTATGATCGCTGTTGAATCACAGGTTGCTGGTAATTTGCATTATATCAGTATTTTTGGCAATCCACAAGGACCTGAATTAGTGTAAGACATAATTTTCTTATTGTTTTTGAGTCCATTAAGTAGTTCATTATGCCTTTTGAAAAATATATGATAGATTTCAGTAGACAGACATTTATAGATAAGGTTGCTGTGCTTTGGGTCTTTTTGTTTCTGGTTGGTTTGGGATTTTTTATCTGATTACAAACAAGCTTATGTATAACAGCTGTGGTGGGGAATCGGCTCCTCCACTTCCAGAAGCCTCTTGGGGTCTGGAGGGGATTGTGAAATCCCCATGTGGTCTGTAGTAAAGAGATGTAGCACTCTCAGGTAGTTAGGTCGTAGAAAAGCCTTTAATTACCTGTGCCCAGGGTATTTAAACCCTTCGGGCAGGGTTTGGGAGGTCGGATATGTGATAGGGTAAGGGTTCAGTGGGAGTGGTGTGGTTTGCGGGGCACAGGGGCCAATAAGGGAGCAGGAGGACCAAAACCCAGTGGGGACCCAGGAATAGGGAATGACAGGTGACCCATAAGATCAGGAGGGGGGCGGGGCTGGATACCCGTAAAGAAAAAAACAGGACTCTTTCCTCAGAAAGTCACATGAGTGCTGGGGGTCCTAGAGGTACAATCTAAACAAGGAAAACACATACATTAAAAGGCTCAGGTAATGCTGAATTATAAAGTCTCTGGTCCTTTGGAAGTTGTTACAGTGCTGGTCTTGTTTCTAGGGGTTTCTTTTTCCACAGTGTGTAGTCTGGATGATCCTCTGTCTCTGTTTCCCATGTGCTGTGGCAGAAGTCTTTCCCAACATCTGTGCTGTTTGTACTTTTGTGTATCGGCTGGTTTTCAAAAAAAATGAAACATAAAAAAAACCTCAAACCTTTTTATATCTTTGATAGCTGATTGTTTTCCATGGATCATATGATTATATTTGCTCAGCGACTGTGCCCAGTAATTTAGAATCTTCCTCATGTTCGTGGTGGACTGAAGTGTAGATGCCAAAAGCCTTGAGACTTACGGTCTGTAACAGAGTGGAGACTTCACCTCTCTCTTTCTCCTTCCCAGAAAAGGGAGAGTGTGTTGCTTCTTTCAGCTCCTTGACACATTCTTTTCTTGTCCGAACAGTTTATGTACATTTTGCAGTTGACTTTTAGCTGTTCTCATATAATACACTCAGTTGTATTCTTTTTTCACTGTCTGTTCTGGCTGAAATACTGCATGGGCTGCCTATGTTTCTGGCTCTTAAAACACAAACTGGTCAGTCTATGGTTGTAAACTGTAATATCTATATGCTGGAGAGGGGAGACTCTATAATAAAACTTGCCATCCTATTGGGATAACTTTTCAGAGTCAGCATTTGTAGCTGTTCTATGCATTCCAGGTTAATAATGACAGAACGCCATGGTTTTTAAAGTAAACAAAATGTTGTGCATTGAGGAAAGGAGAGGTTTAATAATTTGGTGGGGGCAGTAGTAATCTCTGTTGTATAGTACCTGCTGGAGACACAAAGTTTAAACAGAATATTTTGTGTACACAAAAAAAACCCAAAACCCAAATCAAACAAATAAATAAAAACAAATAAATAAATAAATAGAAAGCTGGAGGAAAAGGAGAAGAGAGATTTTGGAAAAACAACAGCAATGATGTTAAGGGAAGAATTATTTTATGAAGCAAGATGTTGAAATTCCTCCAAAGACTTGAGGTAGAGGCTTTTCAAGAGGGAAAACTGAACCACATTTCCTCAGAGCAATACAGAGTATTCTTCTTGGCATCAATAAAACATCAAAACAGTAAGAAGTGTCATGAATAAAATGAAGAGAATATTTTGGATTACATGGAAAGCAGAAGTTTGAAAGAATTGTGGTAGATAGGTTGGATTTTGGATTTTAAGTTATTTATTCTGAAGGTTTATGGGTATGATTAGCATGATGGTTTCTGTGTTCTTATTCAAATAGTAAAACCTGACTTTCTTGAATTGCCAAAGAAAATGAGCGGTTAATAAGATAAACTATTAGTATTTATTTTTTTATACTTGAAAAGAAAAAGTAGAAGTAGTATATCAGAACAACAAATGCTAATATTCCTATTCTATGAATAGTGTTTAGCGAAGTCCAGTGATTGTACTGCTACACAGTAGCTTTGAGAAATGGCATTTACTAGAGGCACACGTTTGTTTTCTTGAACTTGTTATTACCACAGATTACCATATAACAAAAGCTTTTTTTCTTTTTCCACAACAGATTGCAGGTAGGGCAAGTGAGGAGAGCAGAAAAAAGTGGATGGCTCGGAAAGGTGGTATACACAACATTGGAACAGTACTAATGAAAAGATTTTGTTTCTTAACCACAAAGATATTTCATCTTGAAAGCAATCTATCCTTAAAACAGTGTTCAGAGCATCTTCTGTGAGACTGTAAGTCTCACATAAACTGAAAAAAGACAAGAATGGTACAGTAACAACTGTGAGCAAAATATGTGAATTAAAAATATAAAAAATTTTTATTAATCTACACTAAATATTGTAGGTGGGGCTGTGTCTGGCTTCAAAAGTTATGTGAAAGGGTCTATCAGAAAGGGACAGGAAACTGTCAGGAAAGGTGACTTTTAGTTTTTTACAAATATTATGAAACTATAAATTATCTAAATGACAATTAGATTCTACATTAAAATACTATCTAAATATGAAGCTGATGGGCTTAAATGAGTTTAATATAAGTAGAAAAGGTCTGAATGTATTGTTATTTCTTGATAAAAAACCCACCACAGTGAAGAATGCGCTATCTAAACACCTTTAGACTGCCACTAGATGGTGACAGTAACTATAAAGAGATCAGCTATGTTGAAGTTCAGTACTGAAACTTGCTTTGCAGACTAGTATTTACGGTCTGGAACCAATAATATCCACCAGCTTTGTAAAACTGGGGAGACACGTAACCATTTTTTATTTCAAAATAACTTTTAGAGCCATTGCTGACTAAAGACCTAAAATCCTGTTGTGCCTTATCCTCTTACTTCAAAATGTGCTGTGTAGTGCACTTTTGTGAGGATGGAAATAACATGGAGCTACATTTTACAGTCCAGTATCAAAAAGGACAATACCAGCCATAGTCTGGAATGCTTCAGGAAGCTGCAAAACATGATTTGGAACATGAATTTATGGAAATGTTCTGTTTGAACACCTGTGTTTCTGTATTTCCTACCATCTCAGCAGCACGGTACAATAGTTTCTGGTTTTCAGATTGGAATTGGAGGTATTGGCATTAGGAAGGGTGTGTAATTTCATGAGCAATATGAGCTCTGCTTTCAAAATTCTGTAAAATATCAGGCCTTAAAGTACACACATACATGTTTTCCTGGCTAAGGGCAACTTAATAGCTTTGAGTTCTGGGAATAATTACAAACAAGTATTTGACTGATTTCAGTGACCTCATCAAAACAACAACAAATTATATTAATTTTGTGCTGGAGAGAATTTCATCTCTGGAGCTTAAAACACTTTTTTGGTCCAAAATAATGCGTGATTTGAAATTTAATTTGGCATCTTTCAGAAAACAGACTCTTTCTTTTCCTTCTGCCCTCTTCTCTTCCCTCAGATGTTTAAGACTACACATAAATATTTTCAGTTTCTAGTAAAGTCTGTGTAAGGTAAATATCTGTGACTAATGAGTATTTTATGTTAGTGCCATTTTCTAGCTTTTTAGACATCTTGTTAATCAGTGTGTATGCAGCACCATTCATCATCAAAAAATTTTCCCAGGATGCTGTGAGGATTTTGGTCTACTCATATATTTAACAGATTTAATAGGCTGTCCAATTGCCTCTCTTAAGGACATGCAATCAAATGCATGCCCATCCCCTTTAATGTACCTGAGGCCCAAAGCCCCGTATTTACATCAGGGTTCACTCTATTCCTGTTTAGGTGTAGTTACCTATCCATAAGCATTAGAATGTAACTGTCTTAACAGATGCTGTTGTGTCTTCCATCATTTATTTTTCTTAGCTGGATTAAAAAATATCAGTGTTCTTCAGTATAGTAGGCCATTAAATGGTAAATTTAAGACATGGTGAATTCAAGTTGAAAGTCTTGTCAAAGTCACTGACAGCAAGACATAACTCATCTCAGGTTTGCTCAGTTTGCAAACTGATATTTGTAGAGATTTAAAACTCTGAGGGTCAGCCAATTAATAGCTCTCTGATAAAGATGACTATGGTTTTCAAGAAGAGCTACCTTCTTTTATGAATAAAAATATTTTGTTTTCTGATTCCATGTTGAAAGTTTATTTCCTATAAGATAATGTTCCCCATTGCTTTTTGTTTCTTAAAATCACTGGCATGAATGTTAACCCTTAACAAATCTGTTTGTTATCAGATGAACATTAGTGTCTCATTAGTGGTTTAGTTTTGAACAGAAGTGTGTTTTTCATGTCAGTAGCCTGGTTGTCTTGCTTTCTGTGCTTTGGTTGATGTGGAGAAGTCTCTTAGTACTTGAACTGGATTAGGCTCAGACAAAATTAAATTACAGATGCTTTACAAGAGTATGCTTAATGCACATCAACCTTCAGTGGGCAATGGGTCCCTTGAGCCATAGTGGAGCTGCTTGAAATAACCTATAGAATTAATATAGTGTGGGTAGTAAGTTTGCAACCTATTTATTCAGATATGCTGATCTCTTGTTTGTCTATGCTACATGCTAAAGCACATGGCCTTACAGTACCAAATTCCAAAGACTTTTGTCTATTCATAAAGTTGTGAAGTGTTTTTTGTGGGTTTTTTTTGCCCTTTGTGGTTTTTGTTGTTGTTTAGTTTTTGGGGCCTTTTTTGCTAGTACTAGTAACACCAAATCCCTTAACTTTGCTAGGTAATGTAATAGTAGCTGTGGGGGCAAAATTATAATCTCCATGGCTAAATAAAAATATTCCTATTGCCCAATAAAACATATATTCAAAGGCATAGTTAAGGATTGGTAAGAATGAGGGTGCTATACCCATAAAGTCACTTCTTTAAATTATGAATGCTATTAAAAGAAGACCAGATGTTCCACTGAGCTCATTTTGCTCCCAGTATTTTTCCTGTAGGTACCATAAGAAGTAATTATTCTGGCTTCAAAATAATGAAGTCAGCTAGGAAGGGGACAAGTTTTCAATAAACATGCCAAAATTTACCTCTTTTGTAAGTGCTGTTTCTTAGAGTTAGCTGAGAAAGTACTATTTTCTTGTTTATTCTTTGTAAGAAAGCCATTCCAGCTAACTAGTTTGTCAAGAATATTGACCCATGAGAAAACAGCTCTCGTTATAGAAACAGAACTACTGCACAAGCTTTAGGTAATTTGATGTGAACACTGTTTATAATTCATGATACTGAAAATTATTTATGCCAATAAATATGCTGTCATGTCCCTACTTCATTTATCAAGTCTGGCTCTCCACTGGTGGTGGAAGATTTCAAGTCAGTATTTGACAATGCGAAACAAGGAATGGGCCAAACTATGTTCTCCAAATACCTTCCTGTTTTTAATATAATATTTCTGTAGGCTTTTAGCTCACTTTACAAAATATCTTATGATTACTTTCTTGAAAGGCATCTGAATTGAAAAAACCTGAACACTAAATAGTACCTTCTACATTTTTTTTGTATTCCTTCACTGTTACATCAGGGTCATGCTTCATCTGTTTACATAAATTGAAGTGTTTTTCACATAGAATATTGAATCTCTGCTCTTCACTTTCAGTCAACTGTCATATTTACTCAGAAATGAATTTTTTCTTAGTAAGTCAGCACAAAGCTTTGCAAGTTAACATTCCTTTATTTATTTAATTTATATATCTGCTAAGCAGAATGTTTCCAGCAGGAAAGCCTACAGGAATTCCTAGAAACAACAACAGTTTGACTCACCAGATAATGAGACAAAAGACAGAATAGATTCTCTTTTGCCCTAAAATGTGTCTCAGTTTGTTCTTATTGATGCAGAAAGACAATTGCCATTTCTTGTATACAGTGATGGAAAAGCTGGTTATATGGCCATGAGTGGTGCTGTTGATGGATGTTTTGCACTATATACACTTCCCTTGCTGTTAGAAAAATGTTTTACTGGAACTATAAAGTCTGAGAACTGAAGTTATTTGTTTTAATAAGGAAGAATGTATTAACTTTGTGATCATAGAAACCATTAATAATAACAGACAGGCTTATTTTACTTAAAAATAACAACAAAACACCCAACAACATCCCCAAAACATTTTAAACTTTATTTATCATACCTTATAGACTTTTTTCCTCCCTAGACGTCTACCATTTATTATATAAGACATGTTTTCACAAGACATTAAAGGAAGAGAGAGATTTAATGCTGCAAAAAGGAATTGACATTCTATTACGATATGGTAGGAATTACTCAGAATGGAGCTGAATAAGTGAGAAATAATGCTATCTGTATATATTACTTTTGAAACATTGCCTGCTCCACTTGCTTAGGAAAAATAAATAAATCAACCTTCTCTAGTTCGCACTCTTACAATTACATTTTTAGCCAATGAGACTGATATTCTTAAGCATTTCCCCAAAGCATACTTAATTTCTTGAAATTTGAAAATTATAACATAACACAAACATTTTATGTGTAAAATTAATTTCAGGGGCAAAACCAGAGAGAAAATGGTCATAAAGCTTAATGAGTACTGGATAAGAACGTATCAAACCTGAAAGGTGTGGTTGCAGAGAAAACTTTTGAAGGCTGACAGACTAAAAATTAAGCTCATGTGTGCTGGCATGTTACATCGACATGTAAGATAGACCAGTAGTCCAGCCTTGTGGCTTTCATGTTGAAATTCAGCACTAATGTTGGTAAATTGTTTGTGCTTGTATTCATGGCCTATATTGCTGGTAAGTTGAGTTCTGCAGCATTTCATTTCATATTTTATACTATGTTGCATAATAGATAGTTCAGTTGTAAAATGTCCTTTACCCACAAAAGAAAATTTTGCAGTCTGACATTTTCAAGTCTTTCTGCCTGGAAGATTACAGTCACATGCAAAACATGATGAATTTTCTTTTGAGATATAATGAAAAGACAAGAGGACATATAAAAGTATTGCAGTGAATTATTACGCAGACTCAGAAATGGAAAGAATGATTATCTAATGAATGTTGCAAATCATAATGCCATCTTTTGAAAACTGTGCTTTGTTTGTAGAACACATGCAAAGAAGGCTATGATTATCATGTAGCCTGATGAGTCTTCACCAAGCAATGGGTGAAATTTAGAGCAATACAGCTTGTTTTATGTTATTTTGATCCAGACAGATCCAGTTACATATTGAACAATAACCCTACAAAAAGCCTAGTAGGAAAGAGACATGCTAACTTTGCATCATGAAATGTTGCCTATGACATGTAGAAATATAAAGGAACACCCCTTAAATTTTTGTGGAAAGCCACAAATTACAGTATCCAGTAGCAAGTCTTTGTGGTTTCTCTACTATTAGTATCAGAAATAGCTGTACACCTGATCTTTATGTTTCTACCTTGCTGATGGATGAACAATGAAAGAATAATATGGGATGTACCATTTTTTTAAAAAAGTGAGACAAGACTATCTGCATGTAAAGTATTGCCTTTCTTATTGCCAATACCACACAAATTTGCATCCCTTGTGTATTCAGAAATTTATCTCAGTTTAAGATTCATGAGTTCCCTCACTTAATTCCTCTTGCATAGCTCAGGAGAGTAGATATTACTGCAAAATATGGCCATAAGACAATACCTCTGTCCTCTGCAAGGTATTTTGGTAAGTAGGAGGTATTGGGGTCACATGTTTTTAAGGATGGAGTATCAGGAATCAGTAATGCAGTTGCATCAAGGGTACACTGCAAAGCAATACTTATTGGAGATGTGTCATCTCCTAAATATGGTGGTGGCAGACATCAAATAGATGTGTGAGACAGGTTCACACCTGCGGTATGTGCAAATATCAAGGCTGCCAGATTCAGCCCCAAAAGAACTTTATCTTTCCTAACCCTGAACACTCAGTCAATACTTATAGACCTCCTGAGTCACTTGTCTTTGCTTCCACCTCCTGTACCCTTCATTTTTACATCCAATTTTTTATCAGAAGCTCATTTTTCTTCCATGCGTGCCCTCTGTCACCTTTACTTGATTTTCTGCTCATTAAGATGGATTATTCTTGAGCTTGGAAGAGGTGATCCTTGAAAATCAACTAAGTCTCCTGGTCCCCTCTCTTTAAGACAGTTTCCCCTGGTATTCTTTCAAGCAGGTACCTGAACAGGTCAAAATCTGCTCTCTAAAACTTGCCATTTGCCTTATTTCCTCTTCTCAGTACCTTGATCTCCATTATCTCATTATCACTGCAGCCAAGGCTGCTCCTCAACCTTTTTACTTCTTTCTTGTTTGTAAGTATGAAGCCTAGCAGAGCATCTCCCCATGTTGATTTCTGTATTACTTGTGTCAGGAAAGTTGTGCCCTTGCCTATGCGTGCTGAGGTTGTAAAACTGCAACTGCAAATAGACTTCCAGTTCCTCCTGTTTGTTTTCTGTGCTGTGTGCAGAAGTGCAGGCTCTCTGGAGAGCACCTCTCTGAAAGCACTGAAATTATCTTTGGTAATAAAAGTCCTATCTTGTCATTTTGGAATATAATGTTTGCTTGAATTGGGCAATGGAAGAGGTATAGTTGTATTTCAGTTGTTCTCCACACTTGCTACATTGATTGCCAACTAAAGATATTGAAAACAAAATGATTTCATTTTTATTTTTCCTTGATATTTTGTTTTATTGTTTTTTTGTTTGGTTGGTTTTTTTAAAGCAGCAAAATCTTTTTCCAAGTGTAGGTAAAACCTCTGGCTATTCTTTACGATGCTCCCTTCATTATTTAATATTATATTCTTGCTTGATCAGACTTGCCTGGGCCTCATTTTGGTAACTGTGATTACTGAAGAACTGAGAGAAGGTTAAGGGAGAAAATAATCCAAAGCCATATCCCAACTGTCATAAGACTGTAATTACTATAGTTATTTCCAGCTCTTCTTTTTCTCTGAGGTAAAAAAAAAGGTACAATTGAATTTTTTTTTTATATTCTTTCAATGTGGTGTCACCAATAGTACAGCAATGTCACACAGAAATCTTGCACTTTGCAAACTTTTTTTCTTTTGTTTATTGTGGGAAATGTGTTTCATAACCCTTTAATTTTCATTATGATTACTTGTTGGAATTCACAATATGCTTTATGCAAATCTTGTTTAAGCAGTTATCATTTACATGTTTTATAAAAGGAAACAAGCAACATGTCTTGCTGACTTTCTTCTCCATCTGCAGAACACTTGAAAAATGTTCCATCATAAATGTAGCTACTGTGTCTAAAAGCTTTTTAAAAGCCATATAAAACTACTTGAGACAGAAATAATGGTCCTTTCTTCACCACCAGTGAAAAGAGAATGTGTAGTCAACAGTGATATAGTAAAAACATGAAAAAAAAAATTCACGAACTTTATTAGATTAATTTCTCATACTGTCAATCACATTGTATTACCTGAGCTTTTGGGAAATGAGTGTCCCTAAAGGATTTAGTGATATGTCAATAATGTTTCTAGGCTTTTGAATATTCTGTTTAATATACAAGTAAGAAAAGTCAGCTATCTTGTGATGTGTCATATAATTATAAACATAATCCTAATAGAGAGGTATAGTGATACTGTCCTGAATAGGCACAAGCTGTACAGAAACATTCTCTGAGTACATTTGGGTTTTGAGTTATTAGATATCCCCTTAAAATTTGAACCTTTTGCAATTTTTCCACTTCAGAGTGGCATATGGAGGAATGAACTTTCAGTGGCATTCCTGACTCTAATGAGGGTTATCAATATGGCCACGCTCCTGTGCATCTGCTACTTGGGAATAAAAGCAGAAGTAACTGGCTTAGCCATGCATGTAAAAAGTGTAATGAACTGTATTATAGCTTGGGTTAAGGTTTGACTTACACAAGGAAGAAGAGAAAATATTTGAATGGACGGAAAAACACTTGGCTTGTATTTATTCTTTCATAATTTTAAAATGTCACTTAAAGGCAGGAGGTATCCTTGGGCTAATGTATAAGAATGTAATTAGAGATGGCCAACAAATGGTGAGCTGTTTTAGTATCAGAAAAGGAAATTTGTGTATGTCCTAATATGAATATATTTGTCGTACTTAAATTTATTATGGGAGAAATTATGAAAAAAAAGTATATAACACTGCCTAGTCAAAAGTTTGTTTTTATTCTTCTGGGACTGCCACAATTCAATAGTCTAAACTAAAAATGAAAATCTAAGGGACGAAAAAGAGGGAATGCTTTTGGCAGATATGGTAGGAAAGAGCATGAAACAGTTGGAGAGTACTTAGAATATAACAATGCTTTTTTGTATTTTTTTTTTTTCTGCTTTGAGGGTAGAACAGAAAACCAGCTTTAGTAGGTGTCCTGTCAAATGTATACCTAACATGAATTACAGATGTGGCTCTTGTTGATGCATGTTTTTATCTCTGTGCCACACACATATTTAGTTTAAGATGCTTGTCATTCTGGTGTGCAGCCTTTAACATTTGTTTTGTCTTTTCTCTCCTGTGGTGCCAAGGAAACAACTTCTTAGGTCCCGTGTCTGCATTTTTGCATACGCTATGTCTTTGCATGTGACAGGTGCCTGGCTCCCTCACTAGAGTCAAAATGGTTCTGATTAAGCAGAAAATGTATTATAATAGGCCTCCATAAGTCCCTTTTGAAAGGTTTCTAATGTTTTCTGGGTTTTTCTGTCATTCCTAGTTCCAGGATACCTTTTCCACACCCCACTCCCCATTTTTTTTTTTTTTTTTTTAAACAGAGGTTTGAACAAGAGTTGCTTGTAGGATGGAGACCACTCCCTTTTTCTCATTCTTTCTTGAGCCAGTAAATATTTTTTTAACTTCCAGAATGAAGTATATTTAATAGTTTGGAAGTATTAGTTTGGTTTACCCTGGCTATGGATCTTTCAGAGTTTTCTTGTATTTGCCTGAATACTTGAGAGACAGAAGAAACACCAAAAGTGACTTGCCATGTCTTTTAAAAAAAAAAAAAATCACAAATCACTTGCTCCATGTAGCTCTATATAAATCTGTAGAAGTACTAATTGGCTCTTTGTTTTGGGTTTTGGTTAGGTTTTTTTTTTTTGCTTTATTTTATTTTTAATGCTGATTCCATTAGTGTGTCTCAAAAAGAAAAATAAGTCATTCTGTTAGTGCCTTATGAACACTCTCCAGTATTCTAGATGAGAAAAATGAAGTACAGAAAAAAGGAACAGAGTTGCTTTGCCTGCCATCACTGCAGGCCACGTTGAATTTAATTTTCCTCTGGTAAGATCATTTTTTTCCAGAGGGACTGGGTGTCTCTGTCATCATGATAAACACATGGTAAAAAACCAAATTTGACTTTACCTTCGTAAGAAATTATTACTTTATGCTGGTAACTGGGCTTCCTGAAGAGTTTTGAATATCTTCTTGTGCAAATGATTTTTGTCCACTCATACTGATAATGGACATGTTCTTCTAATACATTCTCAAAACACCCCATTGTAGTCTTTGTCTGGATTCATGTATAATCCTACAGCAACATTATATAGACAGAATTACATGCTTTTATTTCTTTGTTATAAACTCTCAGGTTATATGTTCCCTATTAAGGATATTTTACGTCTTTAGGACACTGAGCTCATGTATGTTGTGAAAGTGTCCTTTTAAGTATATGCAAATGTTTTTGACTGAATAATCAAATAAGCTAGTGTAATAATTTTTGTAGTTCCATTTAGTACTGCTTTTAAAAATCTCAATAAGCTTCAGGATTTTTTGTTTGTTTTGTTGGTTTTTTGTTTGTTTGTTTTTGAGGGGTGTTGGTCTGTTTGTTTGTTTTCTGGTGTTTCCTTTTTAGGATTAATAATAAGGGCAAAAATTGCTCCTTGTTGAAGAAATTTTCCTTTTCTGGTAAAAGAGTCCTGGGGTATGCCATGCTTACTTTTATTTAAAAAGAAAGTAAATGGTGCTGTTAACATTTCAGATCAAGGCAAGTCAGACATTGAGGTAATGGGGGATGAAATAAGAAAGAAACCTGTGAGTTGAGCCCAGATGTTCCTCAAAATTAAGCCCAAGTGACACTGTCTGGATCACCAAGAGGTGTAGCTTCTGTTGTATTCTGAGGGAGTCAGTGATGCTTATTAAATGAGTTAATCAGTAAACTGAGTGCAGAGAAGAATTATTTTCTTGTAGTAGCAATTATTTTCAATAGTCTGTTTAACTAGAAATAGTGTTTCTGGTTGGAAAGATCTGTGGTCATAAATATGTTAATTAAATGGCAGTATGCAACATACTCTAATTACAGTTTTATGTTCCTAAATATAATACAGAATGTTGGGTTAATTCTGTCGTAACTGTCTATTTTTAACCACATATTACCTTGGAGTATATGTAATTATAAACTTTCTGTGGTGGCAATTCTTTCAAAGAATGTGATGATAAAGTTAGTGCTGATAAATAAACATGTTAAAATATAAAGTATTCCCAAATTCTTATATCAAATTTTCCTGTGCTTTTTTCCAAGATGCTATTGTTTGTGGTAGAAGATCCTTTGAAATCACCTCTATGGTGACTATGTTTAGTTTAAGTTCTATGTTTTGTTTTTTCTTTTTTTTTCCAAAAAGCAAAAGTGAGCCATGTTATCAATCCCTTAAATTAAATGCTTATTTTATTTCAAACACCAATTAAATGTTAATTTCTTTTGACAGCTACAGATAGAAGATTAGAAATTTTTATAGACAGGGAATTCAGAAAGGGTGCTTGAAATTCTTCCCTGGCTTGCACAGATAGAAGAGTTTAATAATGCTTTGGATGATTGTTTCCACAGCTACATTTATATTGTGACACCAAACAATTTCTTATGTATGTCTGTTATCGAATTCTACAGGATGTTTCTCAATACAGAAAAGTTTCAGAGTCTGAAATTTTAACATTAATAAAACTTCTGTCTATGAAGTTGGACATAAATGGACAAGTTCATTCTACCCTTAATATTATGTATATTAAATAGAGATTTAGCATCCGTGATTTGTTCAGTAGACATGTTTATATGTCTCACCTAATTTACTGTGACATAGCTATAAAGAAAAAGGGTTTTCTGAAGAGTAATCTCTACTGCTCATTTAGACATGCTCAACAGATTACACTGAGGGCATGGAACGTAAAAAAACATGGCAAAATAGTGGTGCTTTATCTTCACCAGTTCACTAGTTTACTTCTTATGCCAGATGTTCCCTCATTAAATACCTGGAAGGTCAGTCAGAAGCATGGGGATTTTCCTCTGGTTCTGTATATATAGTTAGGCTATCAACAATTTTACTTAAATTTGTCCATTTTTTTCTGCTTGAGGCACTTGGTTGCTGAGGATGGAAAAAAGTTTTTATTTATTCCAAGAATGAATTATGATTATGAATACCAGTAGGTGAAAAACACAGGCAATTCTTTTATGAAACAGTAGGACAAGTTAGTTTGTAGGAAAATACTTGTCCTTAGTGTTGCCAAGCAAATCTTCTTAGTAGAGATCACAGTATCTCAGAATCTCAGTTAAATGGCACTTGCAGCGAGAGGCAACACTAAGATCAAGGCAAACATAGGAAAAAGTCAAGATGAACCCTAGGAAGTAGATCATTTGAGATTAACATTAAAGGGCTATGATAACCTGAATATTTCTGAAAGTCTAAGGTAAACTTCTATGTTAAATAATCATTAGCTAGCATAAGTTATGCATACATTATTTGTGTCTATTCCATGGAGAAGGAGTTATATGTTGCCTTGAGTTCTGGTCTTTTTAATTTGAAGTTGCTCAGCTCAAAAAGTGATAATGGATAATTCTTGTGTAATAATTTGAATATACATCTCTCTGTATTTATTTTTGCCTTGTGTTTTAAACTATTTACAAAAATTATTTGGAATTCTGTCATGTATGTGTTGTGCATGAAATTTAGGGATATTATGACTGGTGAACAAAAATTTGGAAAAAATAAAAATTAGTTGGACTCCATGATCCTTATGGGACCCTTTCAACTCAAGATATTCTATGGCCATGCTGAGAACCTGGGATACCCTGAGTAAAGCATGAAAGCCCACCCTTAAGAGTGTTTCGATTAAGTAGATTCCCTCTCTGTGTGTGATTTTAGTGAAGGAGAAAAAAAGTAGAGAAAGAAAAATCTGCTTAATATTTGAATAGCCTTTATTTCTACTTTCACAAGCACGCTTAGCTATGGAGAAGACAGGTTGACAGAATATCTTTAAATGTTTGTTCTTGAAGATTAAAAACCAAGTCACTAAGATACTGAAATTGTGGATCAGCTGCTTCTTGGGTGCACATGGCTTCAGACTCTTACTGAATCCAGTGTCATTAGCATGAAATGCTGCACCAGCTGAATAGCATTACAGCCTTAATCTCTGACCTAACCACTCACAGGCAGGAATCCTATTAAATTGTACTATTACAAAGTAGGATGAATACAGTTGGGGTGCAGATGCATATTGTTCTCATATTCGTTGTGGGTCAGAATACATGCCTCTTTAATTCTGCAGTAATATCTCTAGCATAAATGAGCTCTAAAGTGTAGAAATATAAGAAGATCCTTTGACCCTGGGGTCCTGTTCCTTTAGCTAGATAGACTAGTCAAGATCAGATGTATTAAAGCAACACTGTCTGCTTAGATTTTTTTAGTGAAGAAAAGGTGTAATGGTGACTGTATCAGTGCTACAGCTATAGCTGATATAGCTACAGCTATATCAGTGTCTGCAAAATAACAGTGATGCAATAAAATCCCAGTGATCAGACACGGAAAACAGACTATACAAATGAACAGATATGACTTCACTTTTGGTAAAGTGACAAAAACTTATCATTCTGAAGAAAGTTTGTCTATCCTGAGCTAATGTATATATTGTAGCTGTGAATGAGGAAAGTCAGCTCCATGACTCCTATATCAAAATGAGCTACTTCTGCTAGTAAAGAGCAACAATGAAACTAGAAACTCTAATGTGCTCAAACTGTAAAAATACGGGGTGCCCATGATGAGTATTTTTTGTTCTTGTTATCTTTGAACTTTATTGATGAGTTCTGTGCCTCTTTACTGCAATTTGAGCTCCTTCCATCTCTGTGGACACAACACCAGTGACACCTGGAGAAGTTTTGATGTGTTATTTGGAAGAAAGTAAAATGACTCATCCATCACAGTTTACTTTGAGTTAAACACTAGAAACAGGTTGGAATAACGAGAAGGAACAAGTTCCTATCAAGGAAACCTTGCTGCAATATGAATTTCCATTGATGCCCTCATTTTGAATAGTGGGGGTTTTGTTGGGGTCAAATTACCATGGATGGTTGTTTTCTTTTCTTTTCTTGTTCCATCAGATTGCTTTGTCTTGTACCTCATTAATCTATTTTTTTTGCACTAAAAATCATCTCATGTGCATTTCCTCCTGCTTTAGTCTTCCTGTTAGTCACTTGGGCAGGCATCAATATGCATTACATAGTTCTCTCAGCTACAACCCCTTGCCTTTATATCCCTGCTCTGAAGCTCTGAAATTGAGGTTGCCATCAGGCAAGACAGTAACAAAACAATTGCTTTGTAACTGTGAGGGGAAAAAATGTTGAAATAATGCCTTACAGAAAGGTTTCTTCAAGCTCTGATACTTCTTTTTTATTCACATAATTGATATAGCTTCTATTTTGAAGGTGCTTCGACATTGTATCCATTCAGATTAGCTGTCCCAGAAAGTTTGTCAAAATCCAGTATAGGACTTCTTTTCAAGGTATGGTTGTTGTTCCAATGTTTACCTGACTCAGTGAAGAGTGGGAAAGAAAGTGATTATCAGCATCAAAGAAAGTGGTCCCATTTCTTTTACTGCATGAAAGGAAAACTTGCTTATCCAGGATTATCTAAACTTTTATCTGACAATCTAATCTTAATAACCATCAGAAAATTACAGAATAGAAACTGAGCTATCCACAGAAACAAATTAATTGATTCAGGAACTGATAAAGGAGTATTTTCACAAATGTTAGGCTGACAGTTTCTTATGTTTTGTCTCAGATGTATTTATTTATTTATTCTAAGAAAGCAGTTCTCATTTTTTTGTCAAGTGATACAACAGTTTAGTCTGTTTCACGGAGTATCTGGAGTGATGTAATAATTCTGGGAGCAATTGCATTAGATTTCCTTTTCCAGATCCCCAGAATTAATTTCAATCCAGAGACCAAGGAGTGAGCAGTAATAAAGTTGGGAAATTTATCTCAAGGTGAGTACTGGCATGCTTCTTCAAAATAATTCAGACAGCTTCACTTTTATTTATTATCTTGTATTTGGCTTTTGGAATTGTGGAACCTATCTTCTGTCAGTAGTAGCATGCAAGTACTCAACCAGCTTCTTGAAACTTGAGGGTGAAAAACACAGAAAAAGGAGGAGGATCACTTTTAATTTCAACTAGAACTGAATAATTTAATCTGGAAATAAATGGACTGTGTTATTCATTAGAGTTATCAGCCTAGAACTTTTCTTTAGCTATAAACATATTTTAAAAATATAAGAGAAAAATACGTCTGACTTGGAGAAATAATTTATTGATTAAAGATTCTACTGATTTTATATGAAAAAAAATATTTCAAGAGGTTAAATTACATATGTCATACTTTCCTTTTCATGAGATAAAATTGCAACTAATTATTTGTTAGTAACAGAACTTTAGTCTACAGTCTCGAAACTGTAAAAGTTTAGACTGAATTACAAATTAAAAATGCTTGTTAATATCCACATAATGAGGCTACTCTTTCGTGCATGAAGAAAGATCTTAAGGCAAAGAAAATTCCCAGAATAAATGTGCCAGAATAAGGAAGAGACAAAACGTTCAATGACAAAAATATACCATATAAAAATATTCCTCCAAGTTCAAGTTGAGGCTTAATGTCTTGCTTTGATGAGGGACCGGAATGGCAGAGCTGTTTCTTAGTGGATGGCATGGCCTCTGCATAAGAGATATAAACAATCCATTCTGAATAGTGCTTTATATAGAATAGTGCTTTACTTATAGAAAAATTTCTGCACACGCATATTACATAGGATTTAACACTTTGGAGCGAATTACTAGTTGTAAAATTTCAATTTTGGTTTTAACATTGTGAAACCTAGAAGTAAGGAGGTGTTAATCTGCTTTGTTTTCTGCTTTGAGCAGATCTTTAGGTCATGAAAAAAACATTCACAGGAGTTGGGAATATAACCTTCCAGGGACGATAATCTATCTAGCAACTTTAAAGCAAAATGGAGCTTTATATCCTTCATTGCTCTAAAAAGATTGTGAATTGGCAAAATAATATGCAAATTAACTTAAATCTCATCTGTAAATAAATGGAAATGTATCTCACCCAATCAAAGCTGTAATTTTGAATGCAAATGTTTATGGCTAACAGTTATGTGGAACAAAGTTAATAACTGCCTAATTCATTCAAGTGAACCACAACAATATTTGGAAGAGAAGCTGATCGCAACCTGAAAGACTTTACAAAACAGTAACTGAAGAAGAAAAGCTTTACCAGCTCTTTGTAGCAATGACTTGTCCCTTCAAGGTTATTTGTATTAAGGAGTCATATATTTAATCTTTATTCTTCATCTGAAACAGTTAACAATTATCAAAATATGATTTCTTGCATCCTTCAGTGCAATCTCACATTTTTCAAGCCAGAATAATTAGCAGTTGTTCAAATATATTTTCTGAGAAATTACTGTGAAATCCTATTGCTTAATTACAACACACATTATTGATACTTGTTATTTTTCCTATAATTTTGGATGTAAGCTGCAATAAGAAGTCACATACGTGATGGAAAGAAGTTACTTATAAAACTACTTCTATTTATTTTTATTTCCCAGCTTGCCTTTTCTTCATGTCACTATCATCACAACTGTACAAGTGGGGCCGTGTTTTCCTGTGAGCCACAGCCTCTTACACTCCTTAGCTGACCATTCAGTTTTAGTATTCTTTATGGTTAGGTTAGCTGCACTTGTTCCTCAGTCTTATGGGTTTGCTGTTGGATCTTATATTCTTCTTTAACAATAGGAGTTGTTACTGTGATGAAAAAAAGAAAAATTACTTTGAGGGTTCAGTTTTGGTTATAATCATTTTGAGTTTTCTAAATTCTAGAAGTCTGAGAGTTTTGCACATGAACATCTATTTACCAGATATTCAGCCATTTTTGTTGTAATATAGCAATGTAACAGCATAAAGGTATCAAACAGGAAAAATGCATAAGGGAAAAGAAAGAAAGAGAGAGTGAAAAGAATGAGTTGAAGGGAAGAGAGAGAAAAGAGTAAGTGTTTACAGTCACCACTCAAAGGTCTCGTGTGAACTTGGTTGCTGTTGTCACTGGTGTCTTGATTCTTCAGGGAGTGGTAGGGGTAAGGAGCCTATGATACATAGAATTTAGTGGGTTTATATACTCTCAGAAACCCTCCTGTAGCCTCCCCTGTGTGTGTGGGAGCGAAGGTGTTTTGCAGTTACTCTGGTTTTGCAGAGAGCTGGAAGTATTGGTTTTTGCAGTCATTTAGGGCTGGGGGGTAGGGATTGCTTCAGAGGCACCCCTGCTAAGAGTGAAGCCTTCTCCAGGGTAGTGGTGGGAGTGTGCACACAGGGACCTCCTCTGACACAGCCCGGCCCATAGAAGATAAATATCAGGTGCCCAGAGAGTGACAGTCGTGTCCTTTAGATGGGCATCACACCCCCCAAGGAGTCATCCCCGGCCTTCACAACTCTCACAGTTTGTGAGCTATGGCCTCCTCCCCTCACCCTTTGTCTTTACTCTCCTGGCTTCTTTGCACAGCTCACTATAGTATCCAATCTTTTTAGGCAATTAAAAAAGTCCAGTTCCTCACATGGTATACTTACTTGAAGGACAGGAATAAATGGTTCTACAGGAGACAGATGGCAAAGTAATTGCATGTCGAATTTATTAATATTGAATAGAAAGGGCTACAACATCAACAGTTGTGAAAGATGCTGTCATGGCCAGTGTTACCTTTGCGGTGACTCACACATGCAGCTTTGAAAATGTGTCCCTCAACAGCTGTTTTCTTAAACAGTAGCTGTAGAGTGAATTCTAACTTCTTTGACTTTCTAAAAAAATGAGTCAGTCACTGTGTGACTTATTAACATAATGAGTTGTCATAAAGATGCAAGCTTAAAGATGTAGTTGCTAATTAGGCATCTGAAATGTGATGTTTCTTCCCCTTCCCTCCCTTCCTCTAGTTAATGCTACTTTTTTTTTTTTTTTTTTTGAGAAGTGAGGATTGCATCCTTATTTCCCAAAATCTTTGATCTTTCCTCCTGAAACATCTCACCTAGGGGATTCAGATAAAGCAGACAATTTCACATTAAACAAATGTTCTTCATGGATTCTATGGAAAGTAAAAATTTTTGGTTTTAAATTCATCTTTTCACACTGTTGAGAAAACAGGTTGAAATGCCAATAAAAGGTTAGAATCTATGTTCTTGCTTTGCCTTTATATATTACAGCAGGCTTTCTCCTTGTCAGATGAGTATAATATCATCTTTGTCATGTTGTGATAAAATCCATAAAGGCATGCACATATACTGTTATCAGTTTTGCACTACATAAAGGAAACACACCCAGTTCAGTACAGAACTCCCAGTGAAATCAATAGGAATCTCATGTTTTAGGTGCCTATGGAAATTCCCTGGTACCTAAGTGAACCCCAATGATATAACCACCTTCAAATCTCTGGCTTTTAAGTAATGCTTCTGCATTTCTGTAGAGGGATAGGGAAAGTAGTTAAATGTTCAGGATAACCAATTTTCAAAAGGGATGTTATTTAATTGCAGAGTGCTTTGATTGCTGCTTTTTCTCTTTCAGACTTTCCTGCTATTACTTCTAAATCTCATATACATATTGACATATTTTTTAGTATAAACTCCCAAACACTGGTATCAAAATTTACATGCATGGCACAACACTTCTTGTGACAAGCATAACATTGTGGAATTCAAAACAAAGATCTTGACTGCTAGAGCAATCTGGAATTCCAGATGTTTGTTTTACCTAGCTCTAAATGTTGGGAAAGGAACAAACTGTGACCAAATAATACATATTTTTAGTTATCTGCTCCTGATCAGAAGAAATAGAGCCAGAAATGAAAAAAGAGGCTTCTGCTTGAGTGGGGTGTCTCAGAAGGAGAGTGCACATGTCTAGAATTCTTGTTTAAATTATATCAACTTTATTTTAAACACTGCAATCACCATCTTTTATATCATAACTTTATGCAGAACTCATGTGGTAAACAGTAAATCTGGGAGTTTTACCGTTTCTTCTGGAAGGTTTAATGTCATATCTCTTAGCAAAGTATCCTAGTGGCCTAATTAAAAGCCAAAGTAAACTGCTGGCCTCTGCAACTGGATAAATTTTATCAGAAAGGAAAGGAGTTGTAGGATGGTCTTGCTCTTGCTCCCAGATTTTACTTTTTTTCCCATTTTACAGTTTAGGATCAAAGAGATGAAATTTTCCTCTGAATTAGGAATCCTTGGTTTCAAATGCATAAACTTCAGGTCTTCTTTTTACTATTACTTTGAGTCCGTTATTATTTCTCTCCAAGAGAAAGCTGGAGGATAGCGCTGTGTGATTTGGCATTTAAACTACTCATTAGGGCTCTCTTGCCTGTTAAGAAATGGGACTTGGAGGATTTGACCACTGAGATAGTGTTCTATATGTTAAAGAGTTTGGCAAATTTTCCTGACTGTTCAGACTACAGATGTTCTGATTGTGCGAAGACACAAAAATTGCACACCCAGAACTTTTTTGAGTTCAATAAAGAACTGCATTACAAATTAAAGCACCTCTTAGACTGGGAGGCAAATGCTGAGCAGGGATTTGTGGACTCAGTCTGGGGTTTCTATAATACTGAAGAGCCTGCATCATGACTTGGATTTATGTGTTGATGTACACAGACACAATGCCACAGCAGTTTAGTGCTAGCCTTTCAGTCTCCACTACCAAGATTTAAGGCCAAAACGTTTGATTGAATTTTTTGTGTAACACTTAATATGAAACTATTAAAGATGCAGATACCTCAAGGGGTCTTTCAGCAGTTAACAGCTCAGAGTTTATGAACAGTAAGGAGGCAGCAAATTAGTTTAAAAAAATAAAAATAATATTTAAAACAAGTATTCAAGTAGCAGGCAGCTGTGACTGCAGGCTTTTTTAAGACAGAAAAATATACCTGCCTACTGTTTCAGATTAAAACACTGGCAGCTGCAATTCTTCCAGCATAAAGGTGAGCAATATTTTTCAGAGTATGCTTAAGCTGAAAGTGAAACCTGCAAGTATTACAGTCAGCAAACACATTTCTTTATAATTATTGTCTTCTGTGATTAAGGAACAGGAGAGTAATATCAGACTGAATTTGCTGTATGGTTATTTTCATTCTGTTGAGAGTCAAAAAGTCAAACAGAAAGAGCTTCTCCAAGTCATACGCAACACAAACATTTGATAAGTAACTTTGACTTACTGTTTTGCTTTTTTGAAATTAGTGCTTGGTAATTAGCAAACACATTGGCATACCGACAGTTCTGCAAATCTGATGTGTTCTGTGCCCTTAACAAAAACAGTAAGGCAGAGGTGATTTAACTGATATGTTACCCAAACTCTCTCTTTTTGATACTGTAAATTTTATTTTTACACTTACTTGAAACAGAAATGCTTGACAGGATGTGCGTTTTCTATTTGAGTAATTCTTTCAAGAAAGAAAAAAAAAAAACCAATAAAAAAGCCACAACCTCCTGGCCCCCCACTAAAGCTAACACCTCCAAGTTATAGAATTTATAGAATTTACACAGGACAACCTAAAGAATGTACAATGCTGTACTTGACTATTCTTGGTAAGATACATAGAATGAAGCTTTAACACTACAAGAAATTATGAACTGATTAAAAGAGGCATATTCACCTGACAAAAGTGAAAATGAGATTTGAATGGTAGGTATCATAGGAAATTAAGAAAGCTCTGCAAAGGGATTAGTAATTACCTTATTACATCCTTCTGGATTTAATCAAAAAGTTGAAGTGCATATGAAACTGTATCACCCAGAATCACTATGTCAATTGAATTGTATGTGTTTCTGCTAAAAGCAGAGCAAAATTTTACAAACTAATTTTTGAGGCTCCAAAAAGCTGGGAAAAAACCCAAGTGGCAGTCCCCCTCACAAAATTGAAATGGATTTGTTTTTTTGTTGCCATTAGAAAATTCAGTAGCCATAGGAGCATGGAATATAAATATGGCAGAAAATTTCAATTAACATTTAAAGAGATGTACATGTACAAAGATTTGTGAAGATGTTTCTCAGAAAGGGTCAAGTAATGAGCTCACATTTTTTTAATTCCCACTACATTATTACAATATCAGCAGAGAAGTAGATGCTTAAAATCTCTGACATACCTGGCACTTTAAAAATAGGAGCTACACTTGAAAGAGAACCCTCTGTCCTAAGTCATGTCTTGTTTCTCTGTGCATTCACTACAGCTCCATTTTCAGTGTGCTCTCTGCTTTGTCTTGCTATTTTCCAAGTAACTTAGGGTTTTAGATCCATTAAGACAACAGTTGGCTCCTAGGTAACTAGCTTATTTGAAACAGTTATTAGCAAATAATGTGTCTGAGTACAATTTAATTTTATTATTATCTTTTCTCAAATTTAGTTGTAAAGATATTAACTGAATTTCAACTTACAGAGCACTGAGTTAGGTAATTTCAAGATTATAACTGTTTCCAGACATTTTTAATGCAGTTGTAGAATAAGAAAATCTGATCACAAGTCTTCTATGGTAAAGAAGCAAAGGGAATTTCTTACAAATTCTATTTTTCAAAACAAACAAAAGTTGTTTTACTTTTTTTGTATAATTCTGGATTTATTTTACTCCTGCAGTTTAGATCTGAGCCTTTAATATGCTCAGAAACTATTCCAAGGTTCAGTCTCTAATCATGGGAGAGAAGAATTTGCCCTAAAATAAATTAAAAAAAGAAATTTGTTAAGAAGTTAAAAAAAATGCAGAAGACACAGAAGGTATGTATAATTTCTATTTCTCTATTTGTTTAATATTATCCATGCATGTAGCTCTGCTTGAGTGAATTTCTCTGAAGTTAATAGGCATCTTTCAAATGCAGTTTTTCAAGAGTAATTTTATTGTGCTTTGTTTTAGCCTCTGAGGACCCTATTTCATAGAATCATACAATGGTTGAGGTTAGAAGGAAACTTGAAGACCATCTAGTTTTAATCCCCCTGATGTGTGCAAGGACACCTTCAACCAGACCAGGTTGTTCAGAACTCCATCTAACCTGGTCTTCAATACCTCCAGGAATGGGGATTCTACAGTCTCTCTGGGCAACCTGTTGCAGCTCTATAAATCTTTTTGTTAGCTAAAGATGTAGATGAGCCATTAATGCAGGTGTTTTTGAGAACCCTGAGACAACTCATACAGCTTTAAAAATGTGTACGTATTTACTGTATAAAAACTTAATACAACTGGAGGTGTTTTACACTGAGCTACCATGATTATCGTCTGTAGAGAATAGCAGACAGCAAATCATCTTAACTATGTAGCCCTCCCAAGGAAACATAATTAAAAATGTAATTTGCCCCTTTGCATGAAATGAGTTTTAACATGAACAGTTCAGTAAACAAATCTACCTATATAATTAAAGGAACATACAAAATCTATTTAAACCTCACTGAAGGAGAAATATGATATAAGGTCAGCTCAGTGTTTCATCCTACAGTCTTTTTCATTGCCAATTAGACACAGGTGTATGCTACATAAATAAGAAAAACTATGAGTGTGATGGATGTGATTATTTTTCTTCTCAAACATCCTTTTCCTTTTTGCCTCCCTGTTCTAATTAGATAGTTTCCAGCTGTTCAACATTTACTGCTGAGATATGCCATTGGAGAATCACATCCCAAACAAAACACAACCATTCTGAATGCAGTATTCTTTTAGAAATAGTGCTGAAAATGTTATGGTAAATATTTAAACAGAGTTAGAAAAAAAAAAAAATCAGGACTGTAACAAAAGCAGGGAAGAGAAAAATTCATTTAAACTTAATGTAAAAACAGAATCAAAACCATACAGGCAGTGGGAGGAGAATGTAAGGTCTCTTGGAAAAAATAAATGACTTTACGTGAAAGAAAATTTCTTATGTATAATTCTGTAATGGTAAAAACTGTTACTTGTCATCAACATAGAAGAAGTTGCATCTTTCTGCTGATCAGCTGTAGTTGAACCTAATGTTCCCCAAAATGGGCTGGACTCTCAAAGTCAAGCTGGTAGTGAAGTACAGCATTACGAAGTTTGGCTTGTCTCAGTTTCATGTGATTCTTCATGGTACGATGGACAAATATTGCTACCAAGTCACTAGGGCAGGACATGAAGCCAAAACCACAGGCAACTGACGTGCACTAAAGAAATGCAACTACCCACAGAGCCATAAATTGATTGTTAGTTAATGGAGCTGGCAGGTACAGGGATGTCTTGACCACAAGTGTATGATTTGGAGGGTCTACTTTTTCTTTCTTCTTTCCTGCGAATTCCATGCCATGTCTAAGTCTTACAATCTATGGGATGTTTCATTTTTGGTGGATAACTGCTCTTTTTTCATCTTCGTTACCCTGAAAGTAATTTTTTTTCCCCTGCTACCAAGGTTGCATCCCTCCAGCAACAGCTAACTGACCCTTAAACATTTGTGATCACAGCGCCTCTGTGATCAGCCTGTGCTTGTACTGCCAGGGTTGCCCACTGAGGTCGCATTTTATTTCCTTCAGTGGTCAAGCTGTAATGTCCTGATAAAGTAAAAACTGTTTTCTTAACACAACCTCTTCACACATATTTGATGTATGTTTCTGTCCTAGAGCCATTGGTTGAGTAGTTGACGCTACAAAGATAGACTAGATGCCTTTAGGAGATATCTATGTATATAGATACATGTATACGTATATACACATAATGCTTTTAGAACTACTTGGTATTCGTGTCTATTGGTTATGGCAGCAACACTAGCACATAATCAAAGTTGTTTTGCAACATGAATAATAAACTGTTTTTGTTGTTTTGTTTGCTTTAAAAGTCTGGGAAAGGCAACATACATGTTGAACCAATGTATGACAGTTTTATTCAGCTGTCCTTAAATTCTGATTTCATTTCTGCATTTAAATATATCAAGCAGTGTGAAGCACTTATTTTTGGTGACCCACCGGGAGAAACATGGATAGGTAACATTGTGAGCTTCTACGTCACTGTCCAGCTACACATCCCGGCAGCCTGTCCCTTTGTGCTGGCACCTGAGGCATATGGGATATATAAGCAGGATGGCAGGAGACCCTCGAGCAGCAGCTAGTGGGCTGCACAAACACTCAGCTCTCTTCTGGAGGGAATGGGTGTGGCTGCACAGACTGCCTGTGGCCAGAGAGTTAACAAACACAGAGTAGTTGACTGCTGGAGTAGTCCCTGATGGTCTCAGAAGCTGATAATTAGTGTTAGAGGCACCTGCTGCTTCTCTCCCTGCTGCCTTCACCCAATCAAGAAAGCAAGTTTCTTCTCCCAGGGCACCATAACCCCCTTTTTTCCATTCCCGATGTTTTTCCAAAGGATCAAAAAGATTTTAAAAGTGTTCTCCTTGAGCTTCTTACATCTGTTCATCTTGTGAGTACCAAGCAGAATATTGCTGTTTCATTGAGCACTGGTACATACATTTAGACCTGCAACTTGCAAAGTCATCTGTAAGTCTTGAATTTTTATTTATTAATGAATAAAATCCTCTCTGTGTTTCAGTTACACAGTTTGAGAAACTAATGTAAGCACTGAAATACCTTTCTGCTCTCTGCAATTGGATGAAAAAGCTTAAAGACTTAAAGAATTGTTGCTAAGGAAGGTGTGCGGGAAGAATTAATTGAGCATTCAGAAAAATGTGAAGGAAAACATCAAAATTATTGCTGTCCTGGGAAGAAGGTTTCACAGTCCTGAAGTAACTTGTTATGAAATGCTTTTGGTTTTTAAATACTATTTTAATTGCTAATCATTAAATATTTTTTTGTTATTTGCTGTTAAGTTTCGTTGTGTTTTTTTTTTTTTTTTTTTTTTCTTTTTTTTTTTTCCCTACTAATTGTAGATGAATATGAAAGCTTTATGGTTTTTAAGTGCTAGGTTTTAAATTTTGCCTGCTTCCTGTAATGCCTTTTTCGATAATAAGCTGCCTCTTTCTTTAGAGACTTGATTTGTTATGTAAGGTGTAACTGTAAGTTAATTTAATAATTCATGCTCTTAAAAGATTTTTCACTAAGGAAAGAGCATAATGTGCCAATTTAAATGCTATGACTTATGACAAAATTAATTACAATCCAAACTTCAGGGGGAAAAAAATGCACAGGGATATTTCGGATGACAAAAACGTACTTTTCATACTCAAATTTCTGGCATTTATGAGAGCTGGGAGATGGGACATGACTCTATATCCTATTAAAGTTGTTTAGAGGAATCATTATCCTTCCTGTTATGCATCTGAAATTCAAAATGTTTATTAGATGCCAGAAAGAAATTTTGGACAAGTTTTTCAGCTATTACTATGCCTGTATTTAATGTATATATGCTCAAGTTGGACAGAAGCGAGTCTGAGATCTTTCCCTTTCCTCATGTGCCCTCCAACTGAAGCTTTTGTTGAGGCCTAATCTTAGTATTATTTTTTTTTCTGTCTTCCCTTGCCTATAAGCTTATGCTCATCTATCCTCTCAGCTTCTCCTATTTCATATTTTCTTAAGAATTACATTAGCTCCTTGCCAAGACTGAGGATTAAAAAAGCATTCAAATAAACGTTGGCTGAAAAAAATATTTATGTAAGACTAGGTGATTGTAGTTTTGAAGCTGCTCTAGCATTGCTGGGGGTCACATACAATAGCTGTCTTAAACAGCCACACATTTGGTGCTTTCAATATCCTTGGCAACAATATTTTATTTATGCACAACTCATTCCTTATAGTGACAGTTCTTTTGGCTTTCAAACAAAGCAGATTCCGGCAAAGCAGTGACAGAAACTCGTAAGTGCTAGCATTTAGAGACAATCATAACTACTCTTTCCTATTTGAATTAATTTTTCACCTAAAGATGACCTATGCATCCATGCTTTATAATTTTTTAATTACTTTTCATATCTTCAGTTCTAGCAAAAATAAAGTCATAAGTCAAAACTCATGGTGATAGGAAGGGCAAACACAATCAGTTGTGATGTTCTAAAGTAGAAAATAAAGGATTTAGCTCTACTGACATCATTAATAGGGGATAGGCTTAAGACTCTCATGTTTATACCATCCTACCACTCCCTCCAAAACAGGGAATATCAGATGAGATTTTGCAGCAGCTCAGATTTGGGTTAATATCCCGTGTAAAAATTGTTGCTTTTATTTATTTGGATAGAGCTATAAAACAGTTTGCTAACAGCTGCAGAAATAGAGTTGAACATTCCTGCTTGCAGAGACGTGAATGTGAATAATATGTATTTGTAACTGAGGTGATAAAACACAGAATACTCTGGCATATTTTACCAACATTTTAGGATAAGTTGTTCAGTTCAGGACTTATGCTTCTACTGACTTGTTGGAAGAGAACTTTCAGGGCTGGAGTTGGATAGGTTAAATAGAGTATTTATCTGCCCCATCAAAATTGTTGTGGGGAAAGAACCGTTAAATTTATTTATCTATCTTGAAAAGAAGGTTTATATTTGTTAACATGACACCAAAAGATGTTGGGAAAAAAGCATGAAGGTTTCTTGATCCGGCTTCAGTGGACAAAAAGGATTGGCTTGGATGTAGACATGCTAAGATGCTGCTTCACACGTACAAAGGTGTGTTAGCATTTTGTGTTGTGGACTGTGTATATGGACATGTGCTCTATGTTCACATGCCTACTGGGAACAGGTGCTTAGTCTTGCTGCAGGTTGGAACTGGGAGCATGGACCTCTGTTGGATTAAGAGATCTGGCCCTGTTCCTTTAAGAAAGAGGTTGCTTTTGGATAGAGAAGATTAACAGTTTTTGTTGTCTAATGTCTGGCTAGTCTTTGTACCGGAAATAAAATGAAATTTCTGCCATATCCATTTATGTTTTGTGTTTGAGGAGGAATTGAAAAATATTTTAAAATGAGGATGACTGTATGGGGCCTGACAAAAATTTTTTTCTGAACCAGGCATCTTGTCTTTGACAGTGGCAGGAAGCCTATTCCAAATGTGGTGTGGTTCTTCAATAAAATGCTCCCCAGCCTACAGCACTTAAGATTAATGGACAAATTTTGGAAAGATCATAGTTATAAACTTTTACGCTAAGATAAAGTAGGCTTCCTGAAAGACTATATGTTGGAGAGTAGCTGTGTATTAACATTGGTGATTTTGGTTTAACCACAGCTTGGCACAAGATAAGTGTTTAACTGAATAGAAGAATGTGAAATATCACTTGTGTTCCACAGAAATGAAATTTGCCTCTATGTTGTGTCTCAGTCATACTGAGAATCCGAGGTTATTTTGTCTTGTTTAAGCATCTCTTCACAAGTCCACGATTTAGGCTTCATGTTTCGAGTGAAAAAAGAATGGTATGGTTATTCAACATATCAACAGGTAGCAATCGTACAACTACATTTGAGGAAAATATGAGCAAGGTCCCCTCTTCCTCCAGTAGTTGTCCTTGTGATTTTGTCCCTTCCTTATTTACCTTGCATTGTACTAAAGGGGGACTGGGTGTGGGGGGATTTCTAGCTAGTTTTCTTTTAACTGCAGTTCTGACCATACACAGGAGAGCTTCTCAAGCAAAAGCACTTCTGCAGGCGTGCCGTATTTCCATGGGGCTTAGCAGAATTTACTGTGGGGATCAGAAGTGCCGCAGTGTTTAGGCCCAAGAAGGAATAAATTCTGCTAATTCTGTGATAAACCTACCACAGTAACAAATGTTAATACTCTTTGAACTACTACTATGTTTTTCTGACTACTGGCATCACCTTTATATTCAATAGTTGCTTGAAAGGTGAAACTGTTTTACTTTGCTTAGTTTGTAATGGTGAAGGCCAAGAGCTTGTATCCTTTCTATTCCATTAACTACATTTGTGTGATTTTTTTTTAGCAGTTATGGGATAATTTAATTTTCAATTATTAATTTTACTCCTTTTTAATGGCTCTTTCTAGTTCACCTGTACCTTCTGCTGTTAGTATATTTTTACATACTTTATTTTTAATGTGTACCCTTCTGAAAATACTCTTAATGTTCCACATCTGACCCATTTCCCATCAAAAGTACGAGAGTTGTTCATTGTATTACTTTCATGAATATTCTCTTAAAGTTCATTCTTTTAATATGTAGGAGCTTATTTAGGTGTACTTTTTCTTATACATGTGAAGATACTTGAACCTTCAAGAAATTTCTATTAATTCTTACAGACTTCTATTCATTAGCTAGAAAGAAGTTCATTAGTGTAATGATATGATAAATGTTGTTGAACTTCTCTGTAGAATTCCTGGCAGTTCCATTAAATATGAATAATTTAGTGGTCTCTTAATTAAACTTTCATGCACTGTCCATGATCATGATAATCCTAATATGTAACTCTAATTAACACAAAATATTGTAATATTTGTTGCAATGAAGAGGCTTTTTTTTTTTTTTTAAATACAGACTTTCCAGTTTAAATGTCAAAATACTGTAGCCTTACGAGTCATAAGATTCAGGCTTATCAGTCATCTGTTCATTAATTTTTCACATTCTTTATTATATCTTTCACAAATATCTTAAATTACTATTCATTTTCTCATTATTTTAGTGATAAACACCTTATTTTTCACTTTCTTGCAAACAGTTGAATCTAACAAATAATTCCTGTCACACTATATTTTTACAACATTCTTGTTAAGGACCTAGGTAAATAGTGTATGTAGTGTGGTTTTTTTGGTTTTGTTTTGTGGGTTGTTTTTTTTTTTGCTATTTGTGTATAACACAATATTTGTCTCTGCTAACACCTAACTCAAGCTAACAGTTATCTGTAGCATGAAGACTAAAACTGGCTGCTTTTCTTATGTTCTAATTACATGAACATTTTCAGAGGTGATTGTTTTTGGAAACCCAATGTAAGTAAAAGAAGAAGCAGTCGATGCACTAAATTTTCCAAACAAGTGTTTGAATTTGATGTTCCTTCCACAAGATTTCTCATTAACCAAGTTGCCTTATTTATCTATAATTTTTACTGGGCAGATAAGTCACAGGACTTGAACTGCATACTTCTATACCTCTTGCTTCCAACAGCATAATTAAGGTGAAGGGCTAAGAAAAAAATCTCAGTTCCAGAACTTTAAAACAGATTCATAAGGAGATTAAATTTCTGAACTGAGTACAAAAGGTTGCACTCTTTATGCTGTCCTATTTTAGGGGGTCTTGGCTACTGGCTAATGACACATTTGTTTTGGGTTTGTGTCTTTAGCTATTAGGTGAGATGCTAGATTAAGAAACCTTATTCCAACTTCAAAGCAAAAAAAAATAATATTTTTAAATGCTTGCATAAGTTTTATATTTCACTTTTATTATTTTACACTTTCTTTTTGTTTTTTTCTGTGCTTCAGAAAAAAGTTTGTGCATGTTCAGTCAAATCCAGCCCCCTGTGCCTTACAAGGGCTGCCAGTGCAGTTTGACTGGGGAATAATGAAGGAAAAAGTAAGGATCTGCATTACGTTTGTTTTTTTTCTTCTTCTGTGCACATCACATTATTTCAGGTGTCTGAATCACGGGCTGATTTGCTGAGGAGGTTATTGAATCACTCTTCAGTCATATCCTTGTTTTGCCCATAATGTGTTGCAGCCAAAATTGTGGAATCACCTCACACACTGAGGTCTGCTTGGCCTCTGTCAGCCTAACAGTCTATGAAATCTGAGTCATTGATCTGAGCCCAGTGGGTGTACTGACATGCAATGTTCAAACAACTAGCTGTATGTGGATCCTTATAAGAAGAATTTAGTGATTTGTGTCTTATTTTTAATACTTCTTTTTAACTATACTTTTTCCTGATGAACATATAAATTGCAGAGAGAGTGTAACTGTGTACAATCTGAATAAATTATTGAGATGGTTAATGAAATAAAATCTAAAGGTCTTTGTATGAAAATTATTTATGCTTTTAGACAGAATAACCAGACTACCAGTAAAATGAGCCACAGAACATAATCATTATAAATAGAGACCTTATTTGGATGTTTGTGAGAAGACGGTGACTGAATGATGCACGGGAAATTGCAATTTCAACAGTAATCTAAAGGTAAAAAGTCTTTCTTTCACACACAAGAAAAATAGATGTGGTATTGCTGAAAAACATTCAGTTTTATTTACTGAAAGATTACAGAATTGCTTCTACTTTGCAAAGACAATGCTGGAACTGAAATGTAAATTGTTCTCAAGGGTAATTCAAAAGGTTCTCGAGCATTTTGAATAGCATTCCTTTTTATTTTATGCATATTATGTTCTTTTTGCAACTGAGTCACACTTCTCTGCCTAAGGTAAAGTAATTCTTCCTATAGAAGAAAGTATCATAAAGACTGATATATTTTAGTACTTTAGAAGATATTAAGATGACGACAGAACTATCTATATAATACAAAAATAATAGGAAATTATCCTTCTTCTGACATAGTTTTTTCCCCATTCCTACTGAGATAATGTGGTGGTGCTGATGTTCTGCGAACTTCACTTGTGGTGATGGGGCGATGACTAGGCAATTCTCAATATAATTAATTATTGTACCCAGAAAGGAAGAGTAGAGCAATTAGCACTGCAAAAAGAGCAATTGGAATATGGAGGAAAGGGAGGGAATGCTGTCATGGTCTAAATTTTCCATGAACCTAAAATTAAAATCTTGGCAGCTTAGAAAAGAGCATCATCCAAGATGAAAGCAATGCTTATTTAAGATTTTCAAGTAGTGCTGACTTCAGGAAGTATTCCATGGAGCCTGAATGCTCTACATAAAACAGTTGTAGAGGCAGTAATAACAACAAAATAACCTTCTCCCCCCTCTCAAGTCTGAAGTTTCAGTATAAAAAACACCCTTTGAGAAGGATTTTCTTGAACTATCATTTCATGGAACTTGTGTAAAAAAAATCTGCTTAGATAAACTATTATAAGTAATAGCAGATTAAAGACTTTGGCCAAAAATTTCCTAACAAGGTGTAATGTAAACACCCTGTAAATTATCAGCTAATATGGGTATCTTTTTAGACACTTGGATTGATGCTTAACTTTTAGTTACTCTCTGGTCTAAAGCAAGGTGTACATCATTAAGCAAGGCTGGTAACGTCATTAAGAGCAGTTGTAAAATCTTCATCTCTGGAATATAGTAAAAAGATAAAAAAGCACATCAATGTCTACCTGGCAGAGGTTGTGGTGGGAAACAAAGGTATCTAAGAAGCAGGTATCTAACAAGATGATAGTGCCTTTGTGGTTTACGAAATTGATGTTATAGGTTCCTATTAGATGTCACTGTATAATTGGTTGCAAATTCTGTCTTGTCTCTTGGTTATATTGTTGCATCTAAGCCTCTTCCTCTTTGATGCTGTTTAGATTGCTGGGGTCTGCCAGGTCCTTGTTCTCTTTTCAGGGGACCCTCAGCTCTCTCTTGTGGTGCTTACTGCCTTCAGGGGTAGGGATTTTGCACTTATCTAGCACTTTGAGACCAGCTGGGAAAAAGACAGAAGAACTATAATTTTCCACAATATTTTAGAGTTATAGCCTTCTATTCATATATACAGAGGCCTCAAATTTTTTAGCTATTAATACTAGAGTGGACCATCCATTCAGAGGAAATACATGAGGTCTGAGCATGTGGCTTTTTCTCCAGTAAGCCTCAATTGAGTAAAGCAGATTTTTCTGTGTTCCTTCATTTCCATTAACTATAATAGTCTAAAATTCTTGGTGTTATACAACTGGTTTTCTGTTTAGGGTGGGCTTTTGTTTTCTGTTTTGTTTATTTATTTATTTTCTCCCTAAGATATTTCTATTATCATTTTGAACAGTAAAATCACTTAGCCCTTAGTTGGGACCATTTTCTTTGGACAGAGTGAAACCAAAGATAAGACAGAAATGTTCTTCAGCTATGCAGGGATATTTGTGTCTTATTTATTGCAGTATTTCAACTGACCCCTGCCATCAGCTTAGATAAAACATTTGAATGTGGTTTTGCCTTGCTTGGTGGGACAAAGTTGTCATCTTTAATAAGAGACAAGAAATAAAGTCAAATGCTGTAGGCATTCAGTTACAAGGGTCTGGAAGTTTGCACCGATTTTTCAGTGATATGCAAAGCTGGCTATTAATATTTTATAAATTATTTTCATGGTGTGGTTTCAGATTAGCTTCAATATCTATTTTAACTCAATATTGTTTTCAGTGAATGCAGCAGAAGGAATCTGATTTCATCATCTAGAAAAATCATTCATAAGGAATTAAGGACTATTTATTTAAATGCCATATTTTTGCATAAAATTATTCCAAATGCAAACTAAATATATACTGTAATGTACTGGAGGATTATTGTTTTGTTTTGGGATTTTGGGGAGGGTATATATGTGTGTGTGTTCTTTCTTTTTTTCCCCCAGAGAAAATGTCAACGGTGATATTTGCCAGTGCCAGGCCAGTATAAAAGGGTCATCAAGCAATCAAATGCAAATTAAACTATGAAATAAAAAGTGCTTACTATATTTTGCCAGTAGACACCTTGTTTTTAAAATTGAAGATTTCTTGTCCACTTCCAGTCACTGTTATATCTAATGTGATCTTATTCAAAGCGTATTAGGGCTAAGAGAAATTATTTTATCATTATAATTTCTGTACATAATGTAATATTTGCATGCAGGTAATTTGATTTGACTGTATGCAGTTTTATGAAGTGAAGCCTCTTGGGTCCACTCTGTATACCAGCTTCATTAAGAATTACTCTACACAGAACAATTTTTCATCTTGGAAATGGTTTGCAGAGCTGCAGCTAGACTCTTCCTGCTGCCTGATTTGTCTACTTGTCTTGGATAGCATCCTAGTGTTGACTCAGCCCAGGTATTAGCAGCTTTCAATACACCTGTAAAATCAAACCCACTAACTAGGCCAGAGGAACATGTTGAGGTTACAGATCTGAAATTGCTACTGTCTGAAATCATTCCTGTGCTTCTGAGTTTATGCTAGGGTCTTCATTAAATGCTTCTAGCTCAGAGCTTTGCAGCTGTCAGAATAGATACATGAAATTGTATTTGAGCCTTTTTGAGCCCTTTCAGATTGAAACCCTCTTTTAAGCCAAAGAGTAAAGCAAGTACTTTGCTGTATTTGAACCTTAACACATCATGCATTTTACAGGAATAGGCTCATGCTTCTGTATATGAGAATAAATATGCATACTGCAAACTTTGGCAAAGGCTGCTTGAGCAGTCACTGAACTTCAGAAGTTTGTAGCTAACATCATGAAAGTCACTTTTCATTTTGATCTGACATTATAAGAAAGATCCATTATCTGTATTAGTCTGTTAGTATCTTCATATCTTAGTATATCTTCATATCTAAGTATATCTTAGTATCTTTCATACAGAAACAGTAATGATGCAATAATGGCATTTTTAGAGTAAGGATTTCAAAGATGTCAAGTTACAGCTTAAAAAAGAACCTGATCAAAATGACACAAAGTTTTTTTATCTCAGAATCTCTGAAACTCAATTGTACAATGTAGCTGCTGTGACCACAATCTCTCCAAATCCTTCTGTCTCCTTCCCAATTATACAATTAACATTCAAGAATAAATTGGCTCTCTTCTGACATTTCTAGAAGTTCTATATGGGGACAAAAGTCTTCCCTCAACCTTAACTCATCTGTTCTAGAAACTCTGTTGAAACAGGACTCTAGGGAAGAAATGCTTTAATGAGCTCAATGCAAATTAAAATATTCTTTATTCAATCACCTCTGGAGATGCTGCAAAAGAGCCTTTCGAAAATGTGTAGCATGATAGTGCTTTGCAATTTTTGATAGAAAGCGTAAGTTTCTGCATACTGAAGACCAAATGAAATCTTCTGGCACTGTGGGTATGCTTAAGCTGGGCTGTTAAATTTTACAGGCAAAATCTGTAGTACTCCCTGTTGGATGTATATATATTTCATTCTGTGCTAATTAGTGCATAGCCAAATTCCGTTAAGAAGGAACTCAGTAGAGTGAGAGAAGTTGAGCTGAGGTATTTGAGACAGGCAACTGACTTAGTTTGTGTAGTGTAGGTTACATTAAAAAGTGCCAGGTGCAGAATCACTAAAACCTGCAATCACTGAAAACAAAAGACAATCAGAAAAAAAAAAATCTTTTTTTTTTTTTTTTTTTTCTCTGAGTGCATATTATACAAAGAGAATATCTTTGGAAGAGTTTCCTTTGTTCATCTGTAGTCACCAAACCTACAACATACTCATCAAATATTCTCTGAGAGTGCAGGGAAGGGAAAGTATTTGACGTTTTTGATTCAAATATTAATTTAGCCATAAAGTATATTTCTGTTTTCAGACAATTTTATAGGTATAGATGGCTGAAAATTTAAGTCTGATTTCTAGAACCACTAATAATCTTGGGGTTTTTGTGAGTTTGCCTGAGAAAAGGAAAAAAAAAAAAAAGGCTAAGTTTCTTATCTGAAGGTTTTCAGCTAGAGTATTGTGAAACAAAAGAAAAAGAATGGAAACTGAGTAAGAGATGGCAATGTTCACCTAGTACTGAAGTGCTTAAATATGCATATCAAATTATGCAGGGTCTTTTTTGCTTAAGTAGAATAGGAACACTGTTTACTGACTCCCGTTATTTTGATTAATACCTAGATTAATATTTAAATAGTTATTAAACATTGTTCTTGGCATAACTGTTGTCAAAGATCTTGTTATTGTTATGACACATAAGAATGATAAAACAACTATGCTTATAATCTTGTTACAGGCAAAAAAGAAATACACCTTTTAAGAAAAGTGAGAATTTGTTATTTTCTTGATTGAAATCTGAAGAGATTAAGAATTATCTTTAGCAGTTCATATTTAATTATTACAAGAAGAGAAACAATAATAAAGCAAATACTAGTACAGGAATAAGACCTGATACAATTAAATAATACAATTACATGCTGCTTCTAGTAGTTCTTAATATTTTACTGCAGCAAGAAGTAGTGAGGAGGAAGAAGGGAGAAAAATATGACAAGTTGTCAACATCCTTTTACTTTAAGAATTTTGATCATGAAGTTTTCTTCTCCCTTGCCCATAAACTTCAGGCATTCTTATATGTTTGCTAGGACATTGCACCTAGTTTCTTCACTGTTTTGCAAGTGTGCTCTGTGATGCGTTTTATCTATGTTAGATAATTGTTTAGGCATCCATATGTTACGTACAAAACCCAGTTTTGTCTGAAATCAGATTATTGTTTCTTCAACTGACAATTAGTTTGTAAATCCAGGAATTTTCATTGCTAGCCTATGTCCCTGTCCTTAGCAGGTGCACTTCCATCCTTTATCTGGCACTGCCACTTCTAAAAGCCTCTGCTGTTATGCCAGGCCTATGTTAAAGGCATAAATACCACACTGTACACAGAAGGACTTGCTGCTACTATATATATATATATATTAATATTACATGTGTACTATACCAAGACAAGTACATGTAAACCAAGTTAAGCATGCCCATCTGGTTGTTAACAAAGCAGAGAAAGTTCAAGGCAGGTAAAGCCAAGTGCAAAGCAGGCAAACCTGATAAGCCTTAGTCTGGAGGCCTTGCCAACTCAATAGGAAATACGTGACCTACTACTACTGCTGGAAATGCTGTGTTCACAGGACCACAGGGCTGCACATACGGTGTGTTGTTAATTTGCTTCTGAAGGGACAAATCTGAATAATGCTGCTACTAGGCAAGTGTATATTTTGGTTAGGTATTTACATCTCATTTTAATTGCTTTAAGAAGGAGTACATTATTTGTAGTCACTCCAAGCATTGATACCAACTGAACTATGCAGGTTTCTAGTCAGAATGGATTGCCAGATTTTCAGACACTTATGTTGAGAAGGTCCTGTTTATTATAAAAATATTTTTTCACATCATTTTGCTATTGGCATGCATAACAGTGGTAGCTAATGTTTGGGCGAAATGTTTCACTTATTTCAATATTTACAGAATACTTTATGAATGTTAAACAATGTTTTCTTGGTATTTTGTTTCTTTCTATGAAGGCATAAAAATATTGATTGACAGCATTTCAATTAAAAACCTGTAGCTGTTCAAAACCCCTAGTATAAGGACGTAACATCACCCTGATGATCAAGCATATCGGTATTTATACCTGCAACGCATTTGGATTTCTAAGTCTCTGTAAAATTAGCTCACAGACTTATTGTGGTTTATCTGCTGGTTTGGAGTTAGCGGATAAGATTGTATTACTTTTTTTTTCAAAAGTATTCTTCATTTAATTAAAAAGCTATACATTTTTAAAATGTTTTTAATATGATCTTTAAATATAATCACAAAGGTATAAGCTTCAAGATCATATGTTATAATTTCCAGATTTTGATATTATGATATTTTTCATGTCTTGATAACTCCAAGGATGGGTCTTCAAACCCTTTGGACAATGTGTTTCAGTATTTGATGGCTCTCACTGTGATCTTGCAGGTAGCTGGAGTTTCTCTTGTTGCAATTTCTACTTCCGCTGAGCACTTCTGGAAGAGACCAGGTTTGTCTTCTCTCTAGATCCCTATTAGGCAGTCAGAGGGAGCAAATACCCCCTGAACTTCTGACCTCAGATCTCTCTCAGACTCTTCTTGCAGAAGATATGGCAGTGGTGGTAGATTCCCACCTGTTCATTTGAGAGAATGGTGACCTGCTTGAATACAGTCCATCTAGTTACTATTCTGATGCTGCTTTTCAATGGCAGAAATAGACAAAGTGAAGACAAAGGAAAAAAAATAGGTGAATTTAAGTTGGTTATACAGTTCAGCATTGCAGAATTTCACTTTCTTATGTGACCTAAAATATTAGATATTCTCTTTCCTACAACAGTGTTTTTCTGCACGTCTAAGGCTGAAATACTTAATAATTTAAAGGTTTCATCCCATGAAGCAGAAGTTGCATTAAACATTGTTTTATTGCAGAAGCTGAGAAAAAAGCTGAGAGCAGGCTTCTGCAGTGCAAGCAGGCATACTTTTTATTGTACTTCTTCTATATTTATGTATTTATCAGTACAGATACTGATCTGAGCTATGAGGCCAAACAGGAGCCTTAGAAAGCATCCACATGGGACATGACTGTTTTCAGTCACAAGACATGCTCTCTGTGCAGTCGTACCACAGGGGGTTTTCAAGCCTGACCTTTCAATACTCCCGTACACACAAGGCCTGTTTGACCTGCTCAAGACCATTATATATGTCTTATTGTTTTCTTCTAATCTTCTTTGCCGATCCAGGCATCTGGAGCACAGCACTCTGCACCTCCCACAATTCATTGCTTTCAAAGAAATACTACAAGGTTCCTAAAAGTTACAGTTGTTTTTATTGAAATGACCTAAAAACTGGCACAGAACAACAGGGAATAAGAACACAGGAATAAAAGAAGCCAATTCCTTAACAGATTACTGCAAGACATCTAATAATTCCTTTAATAGGACAACCAAATAACATTTCAAAGTAGGTGGGGTTGGGGAGGCCTTCTCAGTCTAAGTATACATTCAGTGTTATTCCTGATTGGATTGTTGGATGAAGGTTTTCTTTGGCCTGAATCTATAGACAAGTGTGTGCTGTTTATTGTTGATGCCAGTATTATCTTTCATTTAACATGGAAATAGAACACGGTTTGCTTTTTTTTTAATAGACTTATTTTCCCAGTTGGTCTTTTTTTTGCAAAGATAAATAAACCGAGATCCTCTCCTTTAACCCTTGAGCCTGCCTACTCCCCAACCTAGGATTCATTTATTTGCTTCAGTTGTATTCTGAATTCATCTTCCTTGAAAACAAGTGATTATGCAGTCTTCATGTGAGCCTCTGTGTGCTACTGACTGGGGTTTTGGGTGTAGAATTAAACTTATTTTCACACAGGAGCTGTAGTTTCCTGCTTTGTTCCAGAAACATAAGGCACAAGAATATCATGCACTGGTACTTTCTTCAGGCCTTTGTCTTTCTTTCTTATACTTACATTTACTTTTACTTTTCATGTACATGACCCCCCAAATTCCTCTCACGAGTTCCTTCAAAGTATCCTACAAAATTTGTTGCATACAATTTTTATTTAACACCAAAACATTTATTTTTCTACTTGCTCTTAATCTTTTTCTAGTATTCTTCTTTAGGTTAGTGCTGAAGAGAGACAGAGTTAGTGCTAGAGACAGACAGAGCATTAAAGCAAAGCCAGCTCTTCATCTGAGAGTCTCAAAAAGGCAGCTAAACTCTAGTGATTTGCATTATTAACAAAATAGGCAATTTCGAATTTTCTTTACTTTTTTTTTTACACACTATTTCTTGGACTGTGCAGGAGCTTTGGATTCCCAATTCCTTGCTGCTGCTCCTGCTGAGCCTCCTGTGGACCCTTACTCTCCCTGGGAGAGGCAGTCTTCCATAGTGATTTCCATCAGAAAGGTCAGTGTTGTCCAAACAAAGGCCTTCAAACTAATAGAATGAGTAGAGTGAGAAGAAACCTAAAAAAGAGGCACTGAATCTGTTGTTTAAAACATTTTTTAAAATAAAAAAAGTTCATTCAAACTAAACTTGACAGTCATAGAGCCATTGATATGGCTCAGCACAACAGCAGAAAAAGTGGTGAGTGTAGGGCTGTTTCTATTCAGAGCGCTTAAGATTTTGCCAAAATAGATACTCACATAACTCAAAAGAGTTTGGACTTCCAAGGAAAAGAAAAAGGCAAATTATAACAATTATCTGCAACCCAAGTAAATTCCATTTAACTCTAATCACGGAATAACTATGCTTTAGGGAGGGTCATAATTTATAGAGAAACACATTTTTATACATCTAGTTTTGGAAGTGTTAGGGTGTGATTTATTTTTCATTATAATGCTACAAAGGAAGAGCAAATGAGTGTGACACTAAGATTTATTTTTTTTTAATATGACATTTGATAACTTACCTCATGAAATTTTGTTTGCATTTTCAGTTTCAATTGTTTCAATTAATAATATTGTAATGCTTACTATACATGTTTGGAATTTAAAATAGTGTATTGATTATTTAGACATATATGATGCTTGAAAATATTTCGTAAGTATGTATTTGATCCTTTGAAAGGAACAAGAAAGCATTAATGTTTTGCAAAGCTATTTTTCTTTTAGTTAAACGACATATATATATCTAGTCAAAGTAATAAAAAACCCAGAAACCTCCATAGCATAGGGTAGCTGTCAAATTTTCAATTTTTTTTCCTTTTAATAAAGGAAACTTAAGCGATTTGAAGATAGAAGCAGCACTTAAGAAATTATGTAGAAGCTTGCTGAGCAATCAAATCTGTGTGAGAATGAAAAGATGGGAAATTTGTCACTGACTGGGGGTTATATACTACATGAAAAATAAAAGTACTGTGGTCTTGCATCTAAGTTTCCTTCAAGGAAACCTTGTAGATCTTCACATTCCTGAACAAAGTTAAATCATCTAGTCATCCATCACTTCTGAAAGCAAAACAAAATTGATGTGCTTTGTTATATTTGATTAGAAACCATTGAGCACGTGCACAAATGGGTAGCGAGCCAAGGAAGATTAGATTTACCAGTGAAAATTAGTACCTTCCCCCACCCCCCCCCCAAATAAATGGGTTTAGTATGAATAACTGTCACTGATTATTTTTCTCAGTTAATTTTCTGCCCTTTAAGATTTTATCCTTTTGCTTTGAAAATACAATTGTTTATTTCTTCATGAAAGGCATACTGTGAAATACTTAGATTAAAAACTTATGTGATGTATCTTTGCAATGATGAAGCTTCTTACTTAATCTGGAGAATAAACACACATTTACCACTGAGGAGTAAAATACATATGCATGTACCTTACACACACATTTACATATAGGTATGTGCACACAAATCTGGGCATCTGTGTACAGAAGTAGATAATGCAAGTGAAAGTGTCTATAGCAGAGGATGCACTTTCCATTATGAACTTTTTATATATTTAAACCTATGGACAAAATACTTTTGTTTCTTATTGTAAGGCAGAATCATATTTTAAGTTCATAAGGATCAGTCTCCCTTTGTTGTAATGACTCAGAGAAAGTTGAAAATTTTTCAGATAAAGTCAAGTGAAGGACAGTATTTGAACTGATCAGTGCAGTATTGACTCACGACATTCTTTTTATTTTGTGGCCTGTCATTTTGTGGGGATTTTTTAGATAATTTTTTAATATCTTCTGTCCTCTCATTGAATGTGGGATTCTTTTAGATTGCTTCACTTTTTAACAATATATTCTGAGGGTATGGGATGGCATGAGTACATGCAGATGTTAATAGGAAGGAGAAAAGATATTGAGACAAAACTGCAGTTACTCTGGATTATAGGAAACTAAGTCGGTATTTGCCTTAATAAACTGCCTTATCAATTGCGTCAGATTTCTCAGAGGAAAGTAGTTTGTTTGATGGAGAAATATATTATGAAAGGAATTATAACCATATTGCATCACAAAAGCAGATATTAGTTGGACAACCAAGGGATAAAGGAGCTGCTGTGAAACAGGAACATGTCTTCTAGTTTCAATTTTCTTCATCCCTCTTCTCGTCTTGTGCTTTTTCTTTATGATCAACCGCTCTGACTCTCTCACCTGCCTGCTAGAATGATAATAGTAAGCAAATGAGGAACATTGTTGAGACAAAACACCAACTTTTTTCTTAGAAATAAAAGCATGCATAACTTTGTGTTTCTTTCTGGTTACCAACAGAAAAAATAAGCAGACTTTACCCTCAATTGGATTTATATATCATTATTTACACATTGCTTAGTTAAATGTTGTTCAAGTCAAATTTTAATAGGAGCAAGACTAAAGTTGTAGATATTGATTCAAGTTATCTTCAGTCTCTTGATAAAAATTAATAAGCTCGGAAAAGTATAAAATACTGTCTTGATAAAAAAAAATCACAAACTAAAATATACTAGTAACAAAGGAAAATATACCAAGTTTAAGTGCTTTAAAATATTTGAGTATTACCTTTTGTTAAGACTGTGATAGCTAGTTCCCTGTCAAGTCAGTCCTGGTGCCACTCATTGCTATTATGCATGGAGTTATGAAGAAAAATATGATGAAAAGGAATAAGAAATGCATAAAGTAAAGAGAAGTGCTCAGGAATTTATTAAAAATGGTTGTGTGGTAGGTAATGGAATGGCAGCCTGAGCTATGGTGCATCATTATTGATGTGCATCATAGACAAAACTTCTGTCCACAGCTGTAGGGAGAGTCAACCAATACCTGAAAAATGTTCTGGTGGTACAGAGCTGATGCAGAGATGAAGAAGCAGCTGCTAGGTGAGTCCTTTTTGCTTGTGTAACCTTGAAGCAAGACAGCCCTGCTGGCATCCCGCTGACTCCCAGCAACCACACTGGCAGCTAAGAGAAGTTAGTGGTTTGCAAAGTTTCTTGCATAACACGGGCACAATAAGAAGTTCTTCTGTGGAATGGTTTTCATAATTACACTGATTATTGCATAGCTATTTAATTTTGGGAAAATATGCTTTCTTCTGAGGTACGCATGAGTTAAACACCATTGTTTTAAGTAAGATCATTTTCTTGTGAGAGCTCTACTCTTTAGAGTTAAAAAAGGGTCAAAAGAAGATTTCATTTGACTTGGATTTCTAGAACTGTCAACAAACTCTAACTTCCACAAATATAGAAATTAGAATCAAGCACAAAATAGTTCCTAATATTTGTCCCTAAATACAAATTTTTCTGTTTTTTTTAAAGGGATGATTGCTATGATCTGAAAAGCAAATATCGTCATTAAGAAAAAGTAAAAATATCAAATTAGTATTAGAAAATTCTAGCATGAAAAATCTTATATCCTATGTATGTTTAACTTTTATAGTTTTTGTCTTGTATTGATGTTGCTACAGACTCAGGTATGAAGTGTATGTGTCTATATATGTTCACAGACAAATTTAGTAAGGGCTGGTATTTGTGCAAAATAGCTTTTTGATTTTGATGTTGCTTTTATGTAGTAATTTGTTATTCTAGAAGCTTATGTTATTTTTTTAGTCATCCCCATCCAAATTTTTAACAGTAATTTTTAAAACAACAAGAGTATGAATCAAATGCATGCTTAGGAACCTTTAATATCAATTTGTGGAGTCTCTAGAAATACTTTGAAAATGCTTCAAATTGGCTTACCAATAATGATTTTTATTTTTAATGTGAAAGAAATTAGTAATTGGTGCCATGGAAATGCATAATCTCTGTTGCCCACAAAAACCTCAGAATCAGAACTGCTCTGAACTATGGCAACCCGTGTTTTTATTTTGTATTTGTCTGTCTTAAGCGAATGCCAAAGCTCTTGCAGGACTTCAAAGCTCAAGTATTGATAAATAAGTTTTCAATTGTTGTAAAAACCATTATAAAACCAATAGATGTAGTTGTTTGGGCTACCCAGCTGGCGTTTTCTACCTCTGTGTTATTTTGTGATATTCCATATTCAGTGGAATATGGTTCTCTTGCTCTTGTGTTACAGGAAAGCAATAGTAAAGGTACAAGAATAGCTGTATGGCAATGAGCCTGTTGTCATTAAGTTGTGTATCTGTTTGTGTGAATGTGAGATGGCAAGCTGAGGGCTGTCAATGTTTCTCTTCACAGAGACTTTCAGCTGTGATGCCAAGAGCGCTATTAAAGCTGGCATTGCTGGTAATTAGATGCACTCATCACATTTACACTGCAGTTTTGGATATGAAAGTAACATTGGTGCAGACATTGATGATCTAGATATATATGTGCAAAATTAGCTAACTCATTTAACTAGGTTTGACTTAATTTAATCAGTGACTTGGTATTAAAAATATTTGAAGAATTCACTGTCAATTAAGGAGAGATAAGCAGAGGTTATGACACTAAATAAACACTGTTTTTACAGTCTGATATTGTAAAAGATATTAGTGCAGTTTATCAATTTGTGGGAAAAAAACAAGCAAAGTGGCTATAGCTCCCTTTCCCCCGCTTTAAATCTTGCATTTTAATCCTCCATCAGTTTCAATGTGTCACTTAAGTAAGTAGCTACTGTGTATAACTGTGCCAATTTACCTATTTTCTTTGTTGAATACACTCAGTTTATTCTTATATTTAACAAGTGCTTACCACTTGTACTCTTCTGATAGATTTAATTTTGCATCCTTCTGCACTATAGTATCTGTACTGGTATTTTCTCTCTTTGAGACATATAATCAACTACACATTCTGCTTTCTTTTTAGGTAGGACCTTAATTTACTGTTTTATCTCCCCAAATGAAATGTGGCTTTCTGTTTTCAAATTTTCTTTCAGTAACACTTTTTCTTTTTTTTTTTTTTTCTGTCATAAAATTAAGAGTGTCTGCTTCAACAATGTAATCTCTAGCTCAGAAAAACCCCCAATGTTAAAGGAGAAATGAAATCTGAAATGGTGAAAAATTTGAAACCAGTATGTACCTACCTAAAATTGAGTACTGTTTTGAGGGAAGGAAACTGTGAGAGAAGGCTGCAGATTGTGCGTGCCTAGGGGCAAGCAGAGGTAAGCACAGCTGACGAGAGAGTTGTCTTCTGTTGGGCCTCATGTCCCAAAGATATATCCTCCAATCCCATTGAGAATATTGCAGATCATGTGGGTGCATCAAGTTAAAACCTTGGTGTTAAAATGTGCTGTATTTCAAGTCATTGTGTCTAGGTTTTTACTGTGTTGCAGGGAGAGGGGACTGATAGCAGTAAATCAATGTTTATTTTCCCCTCTTCCAGACCTCGGGTAATGTATAACAGCAAATCAAAGAAGTGGTACTCATTTTCAAGTATTCAAATAGCACAGTTCTCATATTTAGTTAAAGCTGCCTGAAGGCTAAGAAACACTGGCCTAGTCATGGTTCTTATAGCGGAGATTGTTTGTGAGCATAAATAATATCATCTGAAACACATATAAGAAAAACAAAGATAGGTCCTTGGAGATCTAAAAGTCCTGATGGAAAGAGAAAACATAATGGTCTGAAGTGGTAGTTTTTAAATCTGGTGAATAGCAACATACTGAAAAGTATGAGCATTCTGTAGGAGCTGTGTTGTATTGCGGTCAACATTCTTAAAATAAAGCCAACAAAATAAAGGGAAATGAAGGAGCAATCTCACTCAGCATATACAGCATTCAGGGAATATCAAGTGCATGCTTCAGAAGAACAACAGGAATAAAAGACAGAAAACTGTCAGAATAAGCCCTTTTGGGCCAAATACCTAGAATCTAAATTTACCATACTTTAGAGATGTAGGATTAGAAAATGAAAAAAAAAAAATAAAAAAGATAATTTCTCATTTTTAAAAGCACTCCAAATTATAACATTTGTATTAGAAGATCCTTATTTCACAAGAAAGGCAGAACAAGCCTCAGAATGGGTAAAATCCTACCCTCTTGAGTGTGTGGTATTTATTTTCCTCTGAATTTGAAAGAATTATGGTTTCATAAAATCTCCCAGATAGACTGCACAATAATGTTGCCCAGATGAGAGGATTTTACATAAAAATCCTCACTGATGCTATCAGAGCTTTTCCTGTACAGATGGGAACCAGTGAATCATCTGGCCATTATATTGTATTGCACAGGATTTAATAAGATTGAAGAGAGTTAAAAAATATGGGATAAAAATAAGAGATGCATAACTATTTTGCTGAAAAGAGCTTAAAGAGAGGGGGAGATTGACAGAGGTGCTTAAAGCAGCTACTGGTAAGCATTCATGTAAAACAAGAAATGATTGATCTAGATGTAAGACAACAAATTAAACCTAGTAAAAATGAATGGTTTGTACAATGATTGCAGTTTTATAATTTAAATGTCCCCAGTATAATAATTTTACCTCTAATAGTTTATACTATTAAAGCATCATAAAGCATTTAATTAAGAAAAATCATAAAACCCAACAAAACAACCAAAACCTGGACGTGTCAAAGTGCAATTCAAGATTTTCCCAGGCTAAGATATGGAAAAACTATTTTTCCACATTTTTGTTGATTTAATGATATTGCTATGAGACATCAAATACTCTGAGCAGGATGAGGAAAATTAATGGTATTAGTGAAGCTGAGAGATTGTAAACCTGGTCTTGTATAATACTCTTACCTGATGGAAGTTTCCATATATTAACTCTAAAATTAATTTTCTTAAAGTCATTAAACATTAGGAAATTTAGAGCAACTTACGTAATCTACAGATTGAAAGAGTTCTCATGCAAAATTAAAGTGTTCTGTGTCTTTCTCAAATTAGTTCCCCAGGTAGCTGCACTAAAAACCAGAAGGTTACAAAAAGTATCACTTAAATCAATTTGACACCAGAGAAAGTCCTTATTTCATAAGGAAGAATTGATAATCAAAGACTCAGGCTGCCTGTACCTGGAAGCTGGGTTTTCACCAGTGAGTTGTGATATCACAGGCAGGTTTGAGGTGGCAAAGGAATTGTTTTCTCATAAGAGCAAGGTGGACAAGTTCAGTAGAATGCATTATCATTTTTGGAAATATTACATTACTTATTCTACTTGTCGAGCTAGTTGTAGTGCCTCTGCAATGCTCTGGTTCTTTTGCTGCCTTTCTAAGGCCTTTGCCTTTCCAGTGTTGCTACAGCAGGGACTAGTGCGAGGAAGGAAAGATAATGTTTTCTTTTAATATGGTCTCCAGGTAATACAATAACACAGTAATAAACAGATCATTGCAAGAGTACCTCAGCTAGCTTCACTAGAAAACACAAGAGTAGCAAATAAAACAAAAGTGCACAACTCCGAATAGTTATCATTTAGTGATTACATGTAATTCTTAGAGTTTCGTCATCAGGATAAAGGAAGTTATGCCACCACAGAATGTATTTTTTTCTTCTAAAATATTTCAAACACTAGTACTCATATTTATACTTTTGGCTGCTAGACACACTTCGCAGTCTGTGTTAAGCCTCTGACACTTCAGAAACATCAGCTTTGGTTGGAGAATATGTGTGAGGTAAGGGGCAGAATTATTTTCATGTTTCTGTAAAACTGTGTTCAGTTTTCACGGGTACTTTGTTCTCAATTCAGATATAAAACATTCTTAAAATTTTCTGTATATCTTTTTATAAGAAATAGAAAAGCAGGCCAAAATGGCCAAAAGTCATGAAAAGTGGTGATGTAGTGATGATGTCATGTGCATTTTAGCCAGTCATGCTCATTGTGTGTAAGTCTGAATGCTGCCTTGCATTTATTGCCTACAATTTTTGACACTGACTGTGAATCAAATCTTCATTATGTTCAATTTTTTAAACCTCCCTTTTGCTGGGTATAGTTTGACTAAAACTCCACACAAAGTAAACCAACCAAGAACAATTTAAAGTATGTAATGAGAACTTTATGTGGAGATAATCAGATTCTTGAGGTTTAGTAGTTTTGGTAATATTTGAGTTGAATCCTTGTAGGATGAGTCAATATCTATTTGGACATGGTATCTTCAGTCTGGTTTACTGAACAAAATGGAAAGTCTTTAATTGTTTTCAAGAAATCAGGAATTTTGCCTCAAATACGGAACATACTGATGTTCCACTAAAAAAGTTCAATGTCCTTTGGAACAGGTGCTACAGAAGAATTCTTGTAAACTTGTTCCCTAGAAGAAAAAATAAGCAAAACCACAGTGATACTGGTGAAGCCTAAAGGAATAAAACCTGGTGTATCTGTATGAGGGGGATGATACCAGGATAGCAACTTTAAAACACCTGGAAAAATGCAAGATACTCACTATTTGACAAAACTCCAAGAACACTGAAATGAGGCCCTCATAATTGGGGCTAAGAACTTGGAAATTAAGAAGGGGAAAGCAGTATAGGTATAGTTTTGAGGTTTATGTTGAATTTGGGGAAAAAAATCACACAACTAAAATAATGTAAAAAATAAAAAGAAATACAATAGAAAACATAATATAGTAAGATAAAGACTATACAACCAAAGACTATAACTTTATCAGTTGTTGTTTTTCTGTATTATTGAAAATGTGACGATTTCAATATTTGTGAGTTTATTAAAATTTTAATAATTTAATTATTCTTGTCAAGACATCATCAAAGTTAATAGTGGGTTTCATAACACTGTTTCTTTTAAAATAGCTGGACATCAATAGATTGAAAACTTTAATTCTTCAGTTAGCTGCAGTCCACAAAATCGGAAAGATTAATCGTCTCCTGTAAGGAAAGAATATGTGATTAGAGTCTTCATTTTAAGTATATGTCAAATTCTACAAAGTAAACAACTTCATTTTTTCATCTTAGTTGGGATTAAGGATGAAATTTGAAAAGCCTACATCTCTCAGGAGAATTGTTTTTTTCTAAAAATTCTGATCTCAATTGTGGAGTGGAGTCTATAGCTCTCCATAAGATTATTTTATGCATGCTGTTCACATTCTGAGTCATGTAAACTTACCAGGAAAGAAGGAAAGCAATACAGAGAAAATGTTTAATGTTCTACAGATTGCTCAACTTGTTAATTTTTTCAATAACATAGATTACACTTCTACATTTACTCTTCAGAACACTGCATGTGACAGATATGATATAGCACACCAAAGAGTTTCTCCTGTTTCATGTTTGATGAAAAAGGCACAAAAGATAATGGAAACAAAAAGCACAGCTGCTATTGCCAGCATGAAATTTTGAACTGTACGGGGCACGAGAAAATAGAATATGATAAGGTGTGCCAAAATACAACAAAACATTTATATTGGGAGTTTTCTAATTATTTTATGTTTATCTAATCAAAACAAACACTGCTGGAAGAGCTCAAGTAGAACAGAAGTGATTATTCTTCGAGTCTTGATGCTTAAAATTAGGTATCTAAATCTTCAGTAAAACTCTAAGGGAGTGTATCAAAATAATTGCCGCATTGCTTTAGAGTTCACTGAAGGAAACAACATAAGAATGGTCTCAGTCATGTGATAAATAAAACCTCTTACCCTACATTTAAAATCACAAGAATCGTCCTTTCTAGGAGATTTGGAAGACTGTATCAGGAACATAAAATAATGATTACTCAAAAAGAGAAATATTTGGTTGATGCAGAAATATCTGTAGGCTGCACATAGCTGAGTTCTAAAACACTGCAAGATAGAATTAGTTGGAAAAATCAATTACGGCTTGGATCAGTATTACTTAATTCCTTAAAAGACAATACAGGGAAAGAATCAGTATAAACTGAAGCGTGCCTTATGATCCTTTTTATAATACCACACAACGTTTTTTTTAACCAAAATAGGATGCATGAACTAACCTGTACACAGTATACTTACTGCCTGCAGACCGGTCATTAGTATGTTAAGAAGACCTGCTGGGTGTATGTATGTATAATGAATAAGGGCAAGTTGTGCAGTGACCTTGTTTTGAGTTTAATTGCAATTAATTGCTTCAGATGGATAATGAATGGGGGGTTTGAAGGCAAGATATGAAAGTTAGGATAGAATTTTAAGCAGGTTGGCCATATAGTCAGGTGAGGTTTACTGAGCTGTCACTGCTTATAGATTTGAAATGACACTTCTACACCTTAACATTCTTTGATGAAACTGAACTTGGTAAATACTCCAAAGAACTGGATAGAAATAAGATCCATGCATCAAAATATATCTAAATAATCTAAATTACTTTGCTACTCTGTTTATATGAAAATACACTTTTTCATCCTTTTCTGGTTATGATTTAATTTTGCAGCCATCACTCTACTTCATATGTGGTCACATACTGTTTCATACATAGCCAAATAGATCCACTGGACTGACTACAAATTTAGTTGAGTGGATCCACAGGCAGCAAATCAAATCACCTGCTATAATGGTGCTTTTAATATTCAGAAATAAATACGTTACACCACTTTAATTTTTCTGAGCTGTTTGTTTAACTCTGCATCTTCTTATGGTGCTGTTGGAATGCTTTAGTATATTCACAGAGTGATGAACTAGCTTTGTTTTTGCATATTTTGCTTTAAAGCGAAACTTTTTGCCACCAAATTAGAAAAGAATGAGAGTGCAATCCCCACAGTTTAATATGGTGTTTTGTTTTAAAACTGTGTTTCAAATAATGTTTACATTAAATAAATCTGCACATGATGTGTATTAGCTTAGTCTGCTTTGCTACTACAGCGCTGCCTTGGCAGGGGGGTTTCAACTAGATGATCTCCAGAAGTCTCTACTAACCCTAAGGATTTTGTGATTCTGTGACACCTGTACCTGATCTAGTGTTAATTGAGCTACTGAGGTATTTCTGCATTGCTCGATGGGCTTAGCAGCCATAGTTGGGATAGTTAAAATGTCACAATTATTAAATTTTTCTTGCATCCACAGACACTTAGACTAAAATATTGTCCTATGTGAATAGCAGTTTTAAATAAGAAAATGTAATTTTGCTATGCTTTTATGGCTGGTCTAAGTAATTCTCCTAATAGGCCTTTGTACTGCCTAACACAGGTTTGAGTGCAACATGAATTTATTTTGAAGAGCTTTGGGCAATTATCCGCTATCTGGTCACTGTTGGTAATTCCATTATAAGCTCCATCATGTCCAGTAAAACGTATATGTAGTGTGTAGTACTGGAATGCATTTGAACAAATGCATTCTCTTGCTGATGGTTTTTTGTTTTTTTTTTTTTTTTTTATCCCCTGCATTTTTGGAGTACTGTCTAACTGAACTGAGCAAATATATTGCATGAATAACTCATTAATTTTGCCATTCCTGTATTAGTCAAATCACTGGTTCTCAAATATATTCATTATATGAACTTATGTGGGAATTTATTAGGTGAATAAATCTTCATCTGTAGACAACTTTTACTAGAAGATTATCAAGATTACTGATTTACATTGGGTTCATTCTGTTCTGCAATAGATATAGACATTCTAACATGACTTGGAAATTGTTATTTTTAAACAGATACTGAACTGAGTTTTTTTAGTCCTGCAATCCAGAGTGGCAGTTTTCTATTACAGTTTCCCATTCCCTGGATGGAACTATTCATGAAACCATTCATGATTCATCTCTCAACATTTCTTCTCTGTTTCTTTCATTTTGAACAAAATCTTGGGGAGTTCTTTCCAGAAAAAAAAAGTACAGGTTGAACATAAGTGATCTCTGTGTATCTCTTTTCCCTTTCTTCAGTATCATATGTACTGAGTTTTCTTATCCATTCTCCCCCTTCCACTTGTTCCAGAAATTTAATTCTGTTCTCTCCTTTTCCTTCTCACTTGTTTTTCTATCCCTCAAATCTTTCTTTTGTCTCTTAAGTCACTTGTTATTTCTACTTCCTGTACTCAGCTGTCCAGAGAATCTTTTTGTCTGTGATCTTGTCTTGCCATTTAATCTCTTTGGTTGTTTCACTGGCATTTCTCTCAGGAAATACCCATTCCTAGAAATGTAATGCTGAGTCCTGTGTTTCTGTGCTTCAACCCCAGGTCTTCTGCCCCTGTTTTTAGTATTGTTAATTCAATATTGGTTGTAAGTCACTTTACCCAATCCACACCTCTCTGTCTAGTCTACAGGTTCAGGTTTTTTTCTCTATCACCCCTCAAGATTATGAAAGACACAAATAGATTGTGAGTAAAATACTTCCCATATGAAACATGTTAGTAGTTGCAGAAGACTAAATTTATGTTGTGCATGATTGCAAGTGGAGTGAGGACAGGCTTTCTGGGTTTATCCACCTGGTTCCGTCCTTGAAACTTGACTTCTGCCTCTTTGGTGCTTCGTGAATCACTGAAAACAAACACCTCATAGGTTACTAGCAATTACATGTGTCTGAAGAAAAAAGCTTTTGCAAGTACACATTGTCTCACCCATATTTATTCTCTGAAAGAGCTAAACCCAGTTGTAGTGTGTGTGAAAAGAAATTGTGCTAGGATAGAGATGCCTACAGAAATTAACTATGCATACTGCACCTGCGTTTCAAACCTAGGGATTAATTTAGCAACTTATTAGTCTTTTAATAAAGCTTTCTAATGTAACTTTATATGAATGTCACTTGATATCTTAAACATCTCTCCTTACAAGTAGCACCTAGTATATATTTTATAATGTGCACTACAAACTGTGTAAATCTCTGAATTCTGAAACTTTAGAATTAAGTTGGCTTCCTATTTGAAAACAAATGATTTAGTAGAGGTACAATTGTAAAAGTGTGGCATGCATTTTGATCCTGTTTCAAAATGTTGACAGTATAAGTATACTATATGTATCTTTGGACTTTTTTAGTGAAATAATACAGTGCTTGTATATTCTGTAGCACACACTGAGCAAGTAATCACAGCAGGCATGTTTTACAGTGGCTATAAATAGTTTTCCTGAATCAATAGTGTTGGATTATATCAGGCAAGCAGTACCATTTATGCTAAGAGGTGTGCATGCTGTGATTTTTCTGAACTCTCTTTAAAGTTCAGTTTTGTGTGTTTTTTGATTATACTAAAATATTAGATCATCACTACTGATGACTTGTAATCACTGCTTTTAAATTGACACGTTGATTGATAAATCAGGATTATCATGTGATTAAGAATGAATAAGAAATGGGAAACTTCTGTTCCCTGCAGTGCCCCAGATTTCTTTTGTGACTGCTTAAACAGCTTAGCCTCTAAGCTTTTTCCCATTTAAACAAAAGGAGGGCATCAGTGTTTTCTTGTGGAAATATACAGGAGCAATGTCTCCTGTAAATCAGTAAAGTAGTCAGATGTGTTAAGGATAAACACAGAAATTTATTTTATAGTGAATTTCAACAACTTCTTTGTAATTGTTTTTAGAAACAAATAAGATCTTATTTTCTACTAGCATTTTTTTTCCAAATTTTGTTATATTCACGTGTGACTAGGTAGTATTTTTCAAACAAATTTCTATACATTCACAGAAATGAAGAACAAGAACCTACTTGGCCTCTTTCTGACTCCAATAGAAATTACATGAAGAGGATGATAAATTACATATAAAGGTCTTTTAACTGAATATTTAATAAGCTGTAATACATTAATACATTTTTTTCCCCTTCTTGAGTAAAGCACTTGGAGAAAATCTGATTTTTGGCAAATCTCAGCTTTTCAAATATTACTGAATTTTCACCAATAGGTGAAAATAGATTTTCTACATTTAATCGGATAGTATGTCATTTGTAATTACAGATCTGCCTTTTTAAATTAGCTAAGTTTTGGAGTAGAGCTAGCTGAGTCCTGAACTAGGTTTATTGAGATGTACAAGAAGTGAAGAGTTTCAAGTAACCATTTAACATCCCTCATATTACTGAAGAAGTGTGTGCCTATTAACACTTCAAACCATATCACTGGCAGGAGCAAGTCCTTTTCTTGTGAGTGTCAGTCTCTAGAATGACCTATGAAAAAGGAAAATAAAATTTGTGCAGAATATAAGACTACAGCTTTCATTTTGTCCCAGGAACTACATTCTAAGTAAGAAATATGAAGGGTTTTTTTTTGTTTGTTTGTTTGTTTTTTTTTTTTGGTTGTTTTTTTTTAAGTAGGATTTGCCAACGTGCAGCTGTCATACTATCTCTTTTATATCACATCATTCCCCTGTGGAGGAGCAGTGACAAAATGGTTAGAAATTAGTTGCAAGGGCAAAAGAAGATATTAGGATGCAAGGGATGAATATTCCATTGTTCTCAAACTGCTTATCTTTTTGTTTGTTTGTTTGGCTGGTTGGTTGGTTGGGTTTTTGGGTGGTTTTTTTTTGTTTGTTTATTTTTTGGTTCTGATTCAGATTACTATAATGTCGTCTGGAAAGACAAAGGAGAATTCTGGCTGAGTAGAACTGTGAACTAACTGATGTTTAGAATAATGATATTGTCTCCCAGCTGGAAAGTTCACTGCATTCTTTACCATATGTAGTTGTAATATCAGTATGAATCTCTGATGAAATTTATCTCCTAAAGAAGTGAAAAATTCTACAATAACAAAGTCACAAAGACAATAAGCCAGAATACCTGCCCTATTTAATATTCCTTGTGCTCTTCTGGAACAAGCTGATTGCTCTCAAGGAGAGACAGGGTGAGATGTGCCTATGGACCTTATTATATTCTCCTCTTGTTCTCTAGAACTGTAGGAAAATGTCTCTCACCCCGTGCAGATACCAGAGTTCACGGACCTATTTGCTTCAAAGTGAATAAGTGCATTCTTTGAAGAAGTGGTTCCTTTATATTCTTAGTACAGCCTGGGATGGAATCGCATATATGATGAGATACATGGCTAGTAGTGAATTAGGCTACACAACAGTGTATGTTAATTTAGACTCTTGTTCCAGACATGCCATCGCTATTTGGATTGGCTTATTTCCCAGCAAAATCCACAAGTAATCATGCTGCATCTCCATCACACAGATTTAGGACAAATGTAATGATCAGACAATTCATGAATGCTTACAAACTGCACAGGGCATTTGAACACACTTGATGTTTGAGCACTGCCACAGAAGAATGCACGGCTTTTTAAAATTTTTTTGTGAAGTTTAATTCCTATAATGATGCATAAGATATACAAAAGGATGATATTTATCCATTGCTGCTCAAGGGGATTTTTACTGGTTGGGAACATGTTATGTAAACTGCAGTGACAGCAGATATTAACAATTTGCCAATGTTCCTCAGCGTCAGGTTAGGTGCGTTCTTATTTTGGGTTTGGTGGTGTTGTGTTTTTAAGTAAAGTATCAGACACATCTCACTAGAGTTTTTATGTGATGCTTACAGGTCACTGTAACTTGGAAAACAAAGAAATATGTTAAGGGAAGAACGAGAGGCCCTTATGGAACTTTTGCTTAAAAATCAGCTTTACAAGACTGATATAGAGTTATTGCTTCTTTATCGATAAAATTTCAAAAGCTATGCTTTCTACACAATAAGTTAAACAGCTATTTTCTATTCTATCACAGACTAGCTAAACTCCTAGCTATATGACATATGTCTCCAGAAATCACCCGTGTGGGACTTTGAGGAAGTGAGTTTCAAAATAGAGAATATCTTGTATTCATGGGCAGAAATAAATCATGGCAAAGGCGTATGGATGTCAGGATTACTGCCATAGAAATTCATAGGTAAAAATTAAAAAATTGAAGTATCTAAATATGTTGGAAAACCAATTTAAAGAATAAACAAGCCTAATCCAAAGACTTTGACACTCTTGTTAATATATAATTCATATAAATGAAATATCTCATTATGGTTTTAGTAAACTTTTTAATGAAAAATACTTTTTCTAGATAAACACAGTATGATATGTTTACCTGAATGCACATTTAAATACTCAAGATTGAATGAGCTACCAAATTCTGAAATGTAGAGTATTAGTTCTTTCACTTGGATCAGTGAATACTTTCAGCTGCAAAGGTTTCTCATTTGATTATTTGCTTTAAGTTCTCCAGTCAATTGAAAGACGACTGCACAGCAGAGGAAAATAAAAGTTTGAATTAATATTCTAGTTTAAATCCGGTACAGAAAAAAAGAGACCTTGCTCCTTCTTTCTTACACTTTTTACAGGCTTCTTTTTTGGACGTGCAATGCTAAGGTTCCCCAGTAGATGCCCTAAGAGATCTCTTATAAACGTAATGACAAAGCACTGAAATTGAGTATCTGCAGCTTTCTCTATGTGGAGTCTTTTTTTTTAATAGAAACTGTATTATCTGCTATCGAGTGGTATTATGATTTCAGATTTTAGTGATAATGAATAATGAAATTATTTGATCCCAAATGGAGTCAAAAAAAGCTGGGTGATAAAAAATTAAATATTTATCCTTATTGCCTAATTATTTTTCAATAGTAATTTTTAATGTGGATATTAATCCTGTAGTGTATTATCTCTTTACTGTTTAATCAGTTGTTACTTTATATTCACAAGATGAGAAAGGGGACAACGTCATCTTGTCAGAATCACTATCACTGCCAAACTGCTATACACTGAAATGAACTTATAGCATTTATTTGATTATAAATGATGGCAACATCTACAGATCTAACCTCAGAGTCTAGGCTTCCCCCCACCACCGCCAACCCTGAATTTACATCTGTTGCTTTGTGGTATAAGATTGAATTATTTTGATGAATTTCAAAGATAGTTTTCCTGCGTGTGAACAATATTGCATATTCCTTTTATTTGAGTCCCTTTGTGACAATTGGCTTCGAGGAGATATGTGAGAAACCTTAATGTGCCTTTCTGATCCTTTTTGTCATTTGGGAGATCTCCTGTGACAGGTGGTTGGCACAACCTTTCTCCAAGCCACAAGTAAGCTAATTTTCTTCTATGCCATTTGCCAGTGTCTATCATTCCGGTGCTCATGATGCCCAGCTGTTATAAAAGCACCCGTCCAGGTCTAAGTACATTTCTTGTGCTTTTTGTTCAGGACAGAGTTTATAGTAGATAAATTAACATCTTTCCTTAAAACGTCGAACAGACATTGAGTGAATTAGACCAGTGGAAAATAAGTGAAAGATGTATGTGTCCAAACTTCATGCTGTGTGTGTGCAAGAGAGAGAGAGATTTGGAGGATTATTCACGCTATCCCATATCAGAGCACCCTGAGAGTTCCTTTGCTGTCATTGACTTCAAGCTAATCAATGATCTTCACCATTAACAGCTGCACTGAAGGGGCAGCTGCTGTCTTCAAAAAGAAAAAAAAAAAAAGGCTGAATAATTTGAATAATTTGTTAAGAAGAAGTGGAAATTAAACCCTACAAATGGCAGTACTTTGGATTGTATATTTTGAAATAAGATTTCATTACTGCTTGAATATGTCAGTGCCTGAAACAATTTTTAGTATTAAGATACAGATGCAAGTGTGTTCAAAGTGTTGCATGTGCTTGATTCAAAGAAGAAAAACCAAAACCAGTATTTTTTGGGTTTTTTTAGTCTTGTTTACTACATCGTAACTGTCAGGCTAGTTGGGGCAATAAATTAATACTTGGTAGTATTAGATCTTAATATCTTTAATTCTTTGGTAAGTATTCATAGGAATGTTTTTCCCAATTTAAATGTTTAAAGATATATTACAGAAAAATAAATTGAACTTGCAAGTGGTGGGGGGTACCAAGCCCAATGGAAGTCTGGAATAATGTCAAGAATGAGTAACAGTGCAAATTTTGGAAATTTCCTATTTTTCCCTTACTGATTGTTAATACAAAATCCCAAGCACAATTTTTTTAAAAAATAAAACCACTAAACAGCTTTAGAAGCACTAGCAGTAGAAAAGCCAAGAGAAGAAAAATACTAACTTCTGGAATTTTGTGCTCACTCTAATTCTGCATTTATTTTGCATGCAATGCTGTTTGCAAGGAATGTAACCCCTTCTCCAGAATTATTTGCAGTAGAAAAGGAGATATAAATCAGTCAAAGAAAGTGACTGTTATTCTAACTAGTATGAGAGCAGATGTTTTGGACTGTCCTGGTTTTGGACTGCTAGGTGAAGTCAATCACAGCAGGGACAAATACTAAATGGATCGCTAAACTTTTACTGTGTGTTATTTGCATTAACTTCCCTTTAACATATTGAGACTTTGGTCCTCTGTTTGTCTCACATAAAATTTGCTCCTGTATCGGATGTTATATTAAGTACTTGCTGCATGTGTTCTCCTTTGCCCAACGGCAAATGGTTCAAATATGGTAATTAGAGTAGAAAAGTAAAACCTAAGCATAACTGATTGTCAAGCACATGGCACTCGAGTATACCAAACTGAAAACTGTGTGCCATACTATATGGGATTTGTAAGATACTATCATAAAGTATCCAAATTAAGGTTGTGGAAACCAGAAACATACTACTAGGCATCAACAGTCTCTCTGGACTAACAATTAATTGTTAAACACTTCCTTCAAGTAGTGTATATTGTTTGCATGGCATCAAGTGAAGCAATATCCCAGTGCAATATTTTGTGGATGAAAATGTTTGAACTGTGAAAAGTGATGAGGTAATGTATGAGCCACAAATAAAAATAATTAAAAATTTAATTCATTCACATGTTTTGTGTGCGTGCAAAAATAGAGCCAACAATGCACAAAATGGAGCTTGTAAATAATATCCATTGGCCAGAAGACAGCTTTCAGGACATGAATAGGCAGAGTTTATTATCCAACTATGGCCTATGATAGCTGATACAGATCTAAATTAGAGGAAAAATTAGGAAAAAATGTATGTGCTACAAATACATCAAAGTAAGTTTAATTAAATATGAACTTCTAAATTGAATATCTCAGTGAGCATACAAAGAAAAAAAGATAAGGAAGATCAGATAAACACACTCAAAAATACAAGAATGCTAAGATATCTTAATCTACACTGTTGTATCATTATTTACATTCAAATTTAAGAGTGCAAGTCCTCCCAAGACAGGGGTTTTCAGAATTTTTTAAGGGTATTCTATATGATCTTTTTGGGACTCTTTTGTCTACTAATTTGCAAACTCAAGCGATAAGTTATGGTATGTCAAATTTTGCACAATTTTATAGATTTTCTGACTACTTCATTAATTGGGTTATATAAAATATTTAGGTAATTGTTGATTTTTTGTTTCATGTACTTTTATAATGGCAAAGGAGAATGGATGAGCAAGATCCCTGTTTGCCCTCATACTGTTTTGATTTCCTCTTTGTTTTGAACAAGTTGTTTTTGGTTTTACCTCTGTCCCAAGAGAGTTTCTAGTGTAGTTGTGCTAGTGGACTCAGTATCAGTTTTGTACTGCAAAGGTTGTCATTAAGTAGTGCAATTTTATTCTGTCTGTACTTTGCAAAGAACCTGAGAGAGCTTAAGAGAAAAAATTGGGGAGAAGTAGAATAATAGGGGGTCAGAAATGCTACCCAGATGCCAGCCAAGCTGTTTTTGTGATAACTGGCAATTTTAAGGGGTTGGGTCAATGAAAGTCTGGTTTATTTGGCTTTATATTCCACACTCTGTGTGTCAAAGTTAATCGTGTTTCTTCTTGCAGTGCCATGACCTAATTAGCAGTCCAGTAAGGATTCTCTCTCTAAACTAATGCAATCCAACTTATCCCATTTCCTATGTTAGCTAGTTCAGTTTTTTAGGTATGGTATTTATCCAGTTTTGTTTCTCACTACAGTTTATTCCGCATGTCGACACAAGTGTAATTAACCTAGAAAGCTGATGTACGTCAGAGCAGCTGACCTCTGCTGGCTTTACCCTAGTCATGGGTGATTTAAAGACAGTTTAATGCTTTAATCTGTAACGTATTTTCCCAAAAGGCTCTAAACAGGTAACCTATAATGAGTAGATACTTAATTTTCATAATGATTTCACATTGAAGATGAAGTAGGTACTCTTTAAAAGTGGTGGAGTGGATAGTAAATTAATTTAAAAGTAATAAATCAGATAACTAAACCTGTTATCTCACAATAAAGCAGATTCGAGTGAGACTTCAAACTACTGTTTCATTGCTCGACTTCACACAAGCATATTTCTAATTTTTTAAGCCATTAGCTTCCAGTTGGATTTTTTTGTTTTGTTTTGTTTGTTTCTGTTCATCCAACGGTACCTCTTTTCCTGCTTCTAATCAGAGCATGTAATTAATGGTCTTATCTCAAGGTGGTGTTTTTGTCCCTGTATGTTTTCCATAACTAAATATGATTCCCAGTAAGATGTTGCTGTTTCTGGCTTGGGCTACCCGTGGACTCCACCTCGACGCTCAAGCACTAAAATTTGGTATGGATGATAGGGGTTGCCCACATAGACTGTGCAAAGCCTCCAGCATACTTGAGCTTTCAGATAGCCCGTTGATATATTAAAGCTTATAAATATTGCATAACACCCACCCTGCTTGAAACATGCAAGCACAACAACCCTCTGCGCTCCAGCGATGAATTACTCGCTGTTCCACAGCAGTTGCTCTCCTTCCTGCCGCCGCCCGGGGACACGGCCCGGTGGGCAGCGGGGGGACGGGGGGCTCCGGGGAAAACGGAGCGAGAGGGGCGATGTCCCCGAGGAGGGGAAGCCGGAGGAGGGAGGCGGTGAACTCTGCCGTGACAACAGCCCTCCCCGTGCGCAGGGAGCCCTTCGGCGAGAAGGGGCGGGGGAAACACGAGGCGTTGCCTTTCCCTGTCCCGCGGAAAAAAACCAGAACACAAAAAGAGACGAGGGAGGCGGTAGTTGCGAGCAAGTTTTGTGGCAGGCGGGGAGCCGGCGGGGGCGGTGGGGGGGCGGTGCCGGCGGGCCGTGCCGTGCCGTGCCGTG
>JAWWEW010000131.1:32783280-32799565 GCA_035583185.1 Anabacerthia variegaticeps | reverse complement strand
GTGCCGTGCCGAGCGGAGCCGAGCGGGGCGGTGCGGGCGGGGCGGCTCCAGCGCGCGGCGGCGGCGGCGGCGCGGGCGGTGCTGTCCGGGCGCGGCGGTGCTGAAGGGAGCGCGCCCCGCGCCGCCTCCCGCGGCCCCTGCCTCGGGGCCGCCGAGCTGCTCCCAGAGCCGGCCCCCCGCGGGAAGCGCCGCGCCGGGAACTGCCGCGGCGAGTTTGCTCCGGGCTGGTGCCTCCGTCTCTGGGTCGCGGCGAGCCCGCTTTTTGGCTTTGTTACAGGAAGAAGTGTTCCTCCTTTTTGCGATTTGCGCGGGGACACGGCGAGCTGGTTTTTTTTCCTATTTTTCCCCTTGCGGATTTTAGTCACCCTTGGACAAGGTAAGCAGCAATACTAACATATAAATAAATATATATATACACATATGTATATATATATATATATATACTTCACAGAAATGATGGCGGGGTGCCGGATGGGATGGAGGAGCTGGCAAATAAAGGCAGAGCAAAGTTGGAAGCCTGGTAGCCCATAGGTTGGTGTAGGGGCAAGGCTTGGAAAAGGAGTGCAGTTTTCAGTGAAAAGGGCTCTGCAAACAAAAGATGGATCTGAATGAGAAGTTAAGAGACTTATTTTTATTGAAAACTGGCTGCCAGGGTAATATTTAAATGTTTGAGAATATTTTATATTAGAAATTTTGAATATTCTAAAATTATCTCAAAAGGCATTACAGAACCTTCTTTGTATGAGCACTGGTTTTGGGGTACTAGAGAAGATCTGGTTGATTCTGTCTGGGGCAAGAGAGGATATGCGAGGTCATTCTGGGAAGTAGAGAGTAAAGTAGGAATTAAAGAGGATTTAAAAGCATAGCCCCATGTTGATCTGTGTTCTGGTGCGTGCCTGTATGCGTCTGTAACAGAAGGATGGTGATACCTTGTTACTCGACAAACGATTCAGCACTGTAACACTGGGAACTTGTGAAATAGCACCTTTATGAAAGGGATCATCACTGCCTCTGCCTCCAAGGTCAACGTGCTGTGTGTGTGTCCATCAAAGTTGTGGATTTTTTTTTCCTTTGGTGTTGCTTGAACATCAGGCCTGCTTCCAGGATGCAGCTGGGTGTAAATGAGAATCCTGTGTTTAATAATATTGTATTATGTTGCATTTATAGGACTGCTGTTGTCAGTAATCGAATTGAACTGAGAAACGCGGGCAGACGTAATGTTTTGCTCTTTCAGCAGTGTTTAACCTTTCACAAGCTTGGTAGGGAACTGTGCTTCACAGAGGAGTTTGCTGCTGCTTCTGTGAGTTGTCAGAGTTGTGCACATGCAGAGCTGAGTGCCACACAGGGATTTCTGCACGCACGGAGCTGAGCGCCATGCAGGGATTTTTGTCTGAGATTAAGGCTCTTTCCAGAAGGAATAAGCTGCTGCTGGTAGCCAGTGCTACTGTGATGGCTGAACAGAACAAGCAGGCAAATGAGGCCCCCACCTTGCATTTTTTAGGATTATGTAGCATTTCATACTCTTTTGCCTGTCATAAATTTTCTTGGGAATTGGAACCTAAACCACAAGTGTTTCTCCACACAGTTTTCCTGCACAAGTGCTAGTAGTTGTAGTAACTGAGCAAAAGGTAACTTTTGCTGTTTTTTTATAACTCCTGAATCATTTACTTCATGTTAAGATGGGTTGTTTTACGGAATGTTTTTATCAGCTAGAGTATAAAGATAGCCATCGGGCAGCAGCACAGAGCTACTGATGAGTAAAATTGAAAGCAAGCAAATTAAGGAGGAAGTTGTTTAGGTTGCCAGGGTTTTCATTACATTTGGGTAGAATTAGGAAATACGTTTTATTTTTCTGTCCCTCGACCCCTCCCCCCTCTCCCCTGTCATAAAACAGCTATTTCCTTCCTCTCTCAGCAGTAGGGAAAGAAAGTTTATTACACAGCACTTGCACTGCTTGCAAACCTTCGTTAATAGTCTACTCATTACGTAGGACAGCTCTTATTATCTGTCATTGACATGAATATTAATTTGCTTTGAAATATTTTGATATAATTTTAAACCATGCTTTTTAGGGTATGGAGATTCAGGTTGCTTACTTTCCTAAGTAGACGCTATAAAACTACTTTGAAAAAGTTATTTTGAACCATGTAGTGCATACAGTACAATAACTGAGGGGATAAAACCCAACACAACAGACCAACCCCCAACCATTAATTGTATGGTTGAACTTTTGATGTTTATACAGGGCCTGAACCTGCACATCCTTGTTCACTTGAGTAGTCTTTATTCATACACATAGTCCAGTTAAAAGAAAAAAGACTGCCTCCATCATTACATAATTAAAAGTCATTGACCTTGCTGAGATCCATCATTTTACCAGCATCAATCAGATGATAAACTTTGATGCTAAGACATTAATCCTATGCTTTGAAATTTATGTCTTATGTCTGATTTTATTTTCTGTATCATGTTTTCCCTTCATTCATATTAGGTTTCTTTTTTTTGTCTATAAATCATGTTTAAAAAATGGAGATTTGAAATGATATGTAGACCCAGAAGGAAGCAAAATGGCACTGCCATTTTTCAACAAAATGGTGTTCTAAATATACTTATACATCAAGAATGGTCCATAGCAATTTTGGTCACTGGTTCTAATTAGAAAAAATCTGGTTTTGGTAATAAACCTTCTTCCAGCATATTTGTAAACTTCTAAGGATATGATTTGGTATAATATGCAGTTCCAAGACCTTTAACAACACCATGCAAATGCTGAAGAAAACCAGATGTTAATAACTTGGCCAAAGGACTGACTGCAGAACTAATGGAAAGTCAGGGAGGAGTTTTGTTACAAAAACAGGATTCAGGGAAACTCCCTGTGTAATGAGCTGCTTTATAGACCCTGCTTATGCTGACCATGTGCATGTGAGGGAATATACCTATAACTACTGACAATATCAACATATGCACAACTCGTCAGGGGTCCAGAGCTTACTTTTGACAGTGAATCACTTGGTTGTTTGTTGGGTTATGGTCTTTGACAACAAATGGTTATCAGTGCCCAAATGCTGTTGTTGCTCAGTTCTGGGTGTGTTCTAGACCTACCTAAGCAGTTTGTTATTCTGATTTTTTGTGTGTGAGTTTATCCAATAATCCTCAGTATTTGTTTAAAAAAGCAAATTCAATTTTAGAAGAAAAAAGCTGTTACAGCCACATAAATTATGTATTCAATAAATACCAATACTTATTTTCCTAAGATATATGCATGAAGTTTTAAACTGTGGCTTTACATAACATTTTAGAAAATACAAATTTTGTGTCACTCTTTTCTGATTTTTAGAGACTATAAAACAATAATGCCAGCAAGGCTTGGTTCTGTTAAGTTATAAACCTAAATATAAAGGTGGAGCTCCAATAGGAATAGTTCTGCCTTTTAAGGAATCTGAACTTGGCTTTGATATCTCAAAGGTAACTGGTCAAATGAAATTTAGGAAGTCAATTCTGAATATTTTCTCCAATCTGGCAAATATGGGACAATTCTGGACGTTAAATATCACAGGAGTGAATTACCGGCTAAAGGGAAAGCAGTGAATCAAATGCAACTCTCAACTTTGTTCTTCAGACTTTCTAAGCAAAAGTGGGACAATAACCATTTATTAGTCAGTGTAGCTTGGCCTATTACAGTATGTAATTTTAAAGTAAAATAAATAGATTACCAGGTTTGTTTGTAAATCTGTTTAATCCCATTTTTCACTTCAAGACTTTTTTTTTTTCCCCTCCCTTCTGAAGCATAGGAAATAGCTGTCAGCAAATGAAAAGACTGGAAACTTGTTTGCATAAGTTATTGTACATATTTAATACATCATGCTTTCCTTGCCTCTTGATAGATGGAAAAGACAAAGAACATATTTATATTATTGGAAGAGAAGTAAGTTGAATTTTTTCTCTGTAGTAAAGAGACATTGAAAGTGCTGTGGGTTGACCAAGAGTTGCGGTTGATCAGCATCTTTGAATATATTGTTGTGTCAAACTCACTCTAACACCTTCAATATCAAGGGTTACTAATGCCCAGGAAAAATATTCAAGAGAAATCAAACCCACAGGTTCATTCTCTTTTCTGCTGTTTTACAAGTTCTTTTTTTAGGTATTGGGTTAGCTGAGTAACCTCTAGTTACAAAAGGTCTCCTAGAAGGTAGGTTGTGTCCCTTTCCAGCAGCTGCATTTATTAACAGAGGTGTCTTCCTTCAGATGGGCCAGTGCAGATCAAGAATTTCCTGTACAGTTACTGTGGCAGAAGTACTGCAAAAATGCTCCTTAATTGTCACTATCTCTCATTTCCTCTCCGCTATTGTTGCTTGTTTGTGTTGGCTAAATATACTGGCCAAGAGAGGTTGCTGTGGTGTAGCCAGGCATGATTCCTTACCAATCAGGTATGGGAATGACTTGAAAATATGTATTTGTTATCTATTTTTAGTTTTATTTGATAGCAATGCTCCTGCAGATATTTACCCTTACTACCCTAGAAATGATCATAATAAGTCTATTCAATTAATCATTCTTTTTTGGCATACGCTGTGTGAAATTAATGGTGAATTATTTGGCTGTGTTGCTGAGTTGTGCAAATCAAGAAAATAAGAAGTTCTAAAGAGTTAAATGAGGGAAGAGTTGGCAAAGATTGCACTGACTGCTTGAAGTAGGTTGAAGTTCACAGTTTATTTGCATTTGAATTAACTGAGGTTGGTGTCCAGCAGTGCTTTTCAGAGCAGACTTCAGAAAGACTTTTTTGTGTAATAAAGTTCTTAAAAATGTTAGATGGAATATGAAGGATATTTAAAATACTTCTTTCTTTTCTTGACAGAGAGTGCTTTTTTCTCCTTTTACTCTAAGTGAGGCTTATTGTAATTTGAAATATTTTTACCACTGAATAGGCGGTCTTGTGGTAAAAGCCACTATCATTTTTAGATCAGCATATTAAAAACTTTCTGAAAGTATTTTTAGTTCCTTCATAAAAAAAATTCTTAATATCTACAATCTACAAAAAGAAATAATCTGAAAACAGCTCATAACTTTAATCAGATAAAACGTTATTAATTATAAAAAAAAATTTTTCCATTAAATAATAGGAAGTTCTAGATTATTACATTGCATACTTTTGTTTCCATTAGGAAACAAAATATTTTAGAGACTGTCTGCGTTGTAACTCTGAACTGTATGTATTTTCATTATTATAACAGACCTTTGTCTTCCTAAGTAATATGTAAATCATTATACTTCTAATCACATTTAAACAAATCCACAACAAAACAAAAACAGGTAGAAAAGTCTTACATGATGGGTAGTGAAAATAAACTTTGTTTTCAAAGAGCTTGCAGATTATGACATGCTTCAAAGTTCAGTGTTCTATTTTTCTAAAATACATTTCCTTCCATAAACTTTACTTCAACCTACTATAACTGATAATGTATTTTACTTATGGTTTTTAGTAAATTTTGTCAAATATAATGGCTAGGAGAATAAAAAAAAAAACAACACTTTCACATCATTTTGGTAGATCAATTAAAAAATTCATATGCAAAGGCAGTCAAAAAAAAAAGTTTAGCTTTTGATTCTGTTACAGACTGAATATAGTGCACTAATATTGCAATTATATAAATAATTGCGGACTGTATTTGGTGACAGTCATGCCCTTCCAGTGACAAAAAGAGACATGTAAGATTCAAACACATTTAGTATATAAACAAAAAAGACTGGTATCTGCTTTCTGAGAACAAACTCTAGTGTAATGGAAAGGTAAATGTACATGAATGAATGACCAATTCACAAGTGCCTGTCTTTAAGAGTTGCAATAACTTTTTATTAATACAGCAGAAAATAACCTATTGTACCTAAGTAAAAAACAAGATGCACCATGTCAGAGTTGAAAATGCTTTTTGCAAATATCTTTTAAAAGAAGATTATTTTTTGTTGCATTTTGGAGAGGTTTTTGTCCCTTCTGCATCATCACTTCTATCAGTGTCTAATTTTTCCCTCCTAAGGGTCTGTTTTGAGTCTTAAGTCAACAAAAAGCAGAAGCTTTTATGAGATATGAAGTTTGTACCACATCTTAGTAACTATTCTCTTTTTATGAAAGATTTGAGATTGTTGAACGTGTAGAAATAAATCTGAGGCCAGGTACCTTTGGTAAAGGTAGATTTTCTCAGTGTTTTCCAGGTCCTCAGGACTGAGAAGTGAATTCTTAGAAAACTGTCAGACAGACACTACCATTTCCAAACATTCGCTCAGCTATCCCTGCAGTATTCGTAGGAGAGCAAACTGTGATATTATGAATGAAAGAATTCTTTGGGTTGGTAGGGATCTTAAAAATCATCTAGTTCCAACCCCTGTCATGGGCAGGGACACCTTCCACCAGAACAGGTTGCTCAAAGTCCATCTAATCTGGCCTTGAACACCTCCAGGTCTGGGGCACCCACAACTTCTCTGGGCAACTTGCTCTGGTGCATCACCATCCTCATAGTGAAGAATTTCCTCCTCATACATAATATAAACATTCCCTCTCTCAGTTCAAAGCTTTTTGCCCTTGTCCTATCACTGTATGCCCCTGTAGAAAGTACCTCTTCATCTATCTTGTACCTTTAGGTACTGGAAGGCAGCAATGTGGTCTCCCTGGAACCTTCTCTTCTCCAGGCTGAACAACCCCAGCTCTCTGAGTCTGGCCAGGTGCTTCATAGGAGAGGGACTCCAGCCCTCTTATCACCTTGGTAGCCCTCACCTAGACTTGCTCCAACAGGGCCACATGCTTATGTTGGTGTTCTCAGACCTTGATCCAGTACTCCAGGTGTGGTCTCATGAGAACAGAATGGAGAAGCACCTCCCTGGACCTTCTGTCCACACTTCTTTTGATGCAGCCCAGGATACCCTTGTCTTTCTGGACTGCAAGGGCACATTCCTGGATCATGTTGAACTTCTTGTCAACCAACACCCCTAAGCCGTTCTCTCTCCAGTGTGTCAACTGTACCACACAGCTTAGAGTTGTTGGCAAACTTGCTGACGTTGCACTCAGTCCCACTGTCCGTGTCACTGACAAAGATGTTAAGTAGCTCCAGTCCCAATACAAGCCTGTGATGAATGCCACTTGTCACTGGTCTTCACTTGGACATTAAGCTATTGACCACAAATATGAGTGTGACCATCCAGCCAGTTCCTTAGCCACTGAGTGGTCCACCCATCAAATCAATTTTTCTCTAGTTTAGAGAAATAATTTAAATTAATAGAATCTAACTTAAATTTAGTTATTTATTAAAAAGTAGCATCTTATTTTGACAGCGAGCCCTTCTTTTCTCTCCACTCTGTTTCAAGACAGAAGAATAAGTTCAGCTCATTATCCATTTTTGCAGTGGAAAGGCCACAGAGAAAGAGGAGATGGCCTTCATGACGGTGCTTTTGGTTTGTCCTTGTAAAATGGAATTACGTTGCATGGGTCCTCCCTCTCCTTGCAACAGCCAAGGTTAGACATAACCTCAACTTCAGAGAGAAATCAATGTCTTTAATCTTGAGTGCTGATTTTTAAGTTGAAATACAGTTCATCACATTTCTGTTCTTCTGTATTATCAAGTATTTTGACAGAGGTAATTCTTATTTAAAATAAACTACAAGACACACATCACCAGCTTGAAGACTGATTATATATTTCATTTATTTCCTATGCTTTTTAAGGTGAATGAATCTTAGCTTGTATAGTGGAGTGTTAAAAATATTATTTTTTTAAATTTGTTGGTCCTCTTACATACATTGTGTGATTCTGTCTTTCATTTATACTACCTTTATATTCTCATGTAATTCAGAAACCCAGCACTAATTAGTGCTACTGTAGTATTTCAACACAAAAAAAATTTAGATTTTACAATTTTTTGCTCAAGGCTGCTTTTGATAAACAGTAATATTCTGTAAAAAATTTTCTACACATTGATGCACATGGTCTGATTTATTTCTTTCCTTGGGATACTGAAAGAAGAAAAAAATCATAATTAACATCACTTCTGGGATTTAACTTTTGTATTATCCTAATTATTTTGTGAACTGAAGACAGTTTTTCAAGTGAATTTAAACTATATTGCTTAGCTATAATTGCGTTTTAGACTACTGTCTATTAGGCTGATTCTCTTATTTTATGCTTGGAGAATTACTGTCACAGAAATATTTCAACCCTCTACATTTGTATGTTCGTGTTGCAGTCAGAGGGGTGGGGGGAGGTTAGCTGCACCTTGGAGGTTTTGTTTGAAACAGTAGAATGCTTCAAGCATCAGATCTTAAAATTGGTGTCCCCAAAAGACCAAAAAATCTAATATTTTAATATATTCATGTACTTTATATGTTTTCTGTGTAATAGTTATATTCATCTACTGCTCTAGGCTCTCATTAATCTCTTTCATGCATAAGTAAACTTTTAAAAGAGCTGCTATGCTTGTCTTTGTAAAAATATACATTTTATATGCATAAACCCTTAATAAATCTATACTGAAAATTTGATTTATATTTCCAAAGTCTCAGACATCAATATAAAAAAATAATACCCCCCATTGTTATGATTGCTGAGATAGAACAGCTCTCACATTAATAAAGAGATATAAATGAAAGTTTGTGATATAATTTGCTGACTGTAATGATTTAGAGTGCTTTTATTAATTTATGTGCTGCATCTGACTCCTCCGTGAACAGTGTGAAATATTATGGCTAATAATTTTGGCTTTATTATTCTCTGCTTTCCTTTTGAGAGACAAAAAGTCCAATTTTAGTGAGTTAGTCTTGTATTTTTTATAAACTGGGTACGTTCCTAGATTAATCATGAGTAAATGGTGGAAGAAAGCATAAAGAGCTGATAATGAAGCTCTGATTGGTTAAAACAATTAGCAGAGAGTCTTGTACCTTTGTTCTTTTTTCTAATGAAGAAAGTGAACAGTAGATTGTATACACACATGACAATTCTGAACTTTAAAATTTGTGTTATTTAAGTATTAAGTATTTAATATTTCCATTAAGAAAAATGTCTTCACTAAAAGGTGGTTGAGCCACTATCCCTGGAGCTGTTCAAAAAACACATGGATGTGATGCTTGGGGACATTGTTTAGTGATAAACACTGCTGTGCTGGGCTAACAATTGGACTCAATGGTCTTAGAGATCTTTTCCAACAAATACATATTCTATGATTCTATTCAATTTGGGCTCCTCCAAAAAGAGCTACAGAAATAGTTGCAATGTATTGTAAAAATCTTTAATAATTGTTAGAGTTTTTTTAAAGATTCAAAGTAAAGATTTATTTTAAACTTCCCATAAATTTGAGATTCTTAAAGTCTCAGATTATTATTTTGATTTTCAACATCAGTTTTCTTATTCCAGCATGCAGCAGCAGAAGGATGCTGTGGCATATTCATTTGTGTCCATCCACAACCCTGTGAGGCCCAGGCTGATGTTTTTAAAGGAAAGGATTTGGTAATTTGGAAAGTTCTTAAGCATTGGTTAGCCATTTCTCAATAGAACTAAATTTCTGAGATGGCTGTTGGTGAAGACAACCAATTTACAAGCCACAGCTATTATGGGAAGTCAAGAAGGATTATCACTTGCTGAAAAGAGTGTATTGCTATCACTCTAGTCAGTGAATATTTGAGGATGAGTAGCATCTCAGCAAACTCACTGTTTTGCCATAAGACTAGGTTTGTAAGCCAATAATCATTATGAATTTTCCATTGCTTTTGACTAGTGTCTGAGGGATCAATTATAGTGTTGTAATAACTGCATGAGAATTATTTGTGTGGGACAGAAGTAATGCATTCTAACCTCCTATTTCTGGTATTTATGTCCAGCAGTAATTGTGCACTTTGTTTTTCTTGTGTTGTCTTTCAAATTGTTGGTGTTTTTTTCTACCTATATTTGATAGTCATCTATTTCACAAATGGCCTCTTGGCCTCAAAAAGCCAGCTTTTTTTTTTTGTGTTTAAGATTGTGTATTTAATTATCTATCACAATAGGTATCTGTTCATAATGTCATCTTGCATGAAATATAAAATGTCAACTTGTAAGACTTCATAAGTTAAAACACCTAAAGTAACTTCAACTGAGGCAGAAAGAAATAGAAAAGTGCTACTGAAAAGAGTCAAATTGCTTTCAATCAGCATACAATGCAAATCTAAATGAATATGCAATTTTCAGTGAAGGTTCAGCTAATTTACAAAGATAAGTGATAAAAGTGGAGCTTCAGAGTGGAAGTTTCCTGAAGGAAAATAATGCATCTAGCAAATATATGAATGTGAAGTTTGTTAAAGAGTACAACTGGAGGAGAAACAACCCAGAGAAAGGCTTTGTCATAGTAAATACTTTTACAATTTAATTATAATTCTATAAAGGTGGTGGTGGGGTATTATCACTATATGGAAATTTGATCTTTGAGTTTTTGTACATGAAAAACTTCTAAGAAATGTTGCTCAGAAATTTCTAATTTAGGATGCTTCTGAGTTCACCTAGTCCCTCAAGGTTTTCAAGAAATGGAATACAGGAAATAAAAGACTATGTTTTCTAGGAGCTGGACAGTAAGAATCCTTCTACTCCTTTTGCCTTCTACTAATACACATCCATACCCACGAAAAGCCTCATAACTGCCCAAAAATGAATGGTCAGAATTTGGCAGATCTGGGCTTAAAAAAACAGAGTGGAGAGTGAAGACAAAAATCTTTTAATGTGCATATAACTTCACAAAAATGTTAGAATGTGCACTTAAATATTAGAGGGGAGGGTATTTTGGACTGAGAAATAATTTTTCTTTTCCTTCATTTTAAGAGACTCTCCTTTTCCTCTTCAGAAGGGATTAAATTTTAGTGTAAAACATTTAGGCAGGGGGCAGAAGCCTTTGTCCTATTTCACGAGATAAATTGTTCTTGTTTGCTGGATATCATAGCATGTACTAGGAGTAAAAACATTGATGAAATAATCCTAAATCAGAGGAACAGAACTCATGATCCACCGAAAGAGAATGAAATTATGAAGTAGATACTTTCCTTAAATACACAAAGGAGAAAAGTCTGCAATTAATAAACTTGTAACATTGTGGCTACTTTTCTTGATAGGAGTTTCTAATGGGAAAAGAAATGTGGAATTACTAGTGGAAAAAGAGACGAAAACAAATAGCTTTTCTGTGCTCCCAGACTGACTGAAAAGTGGTATGGTTACATTTACATTAATATTATCATAGCAGGTTTCATCAGTGAAAATATGAGGATAAAACAGACACCATATGTGCAGCTCCACACTTAATTACTAGAAGACCACTTCTGTAATTAAGATCATGGCACTGTTTTGAAATTTGTTTCTTCCTTTTTATCTTTGTATCCATGTTATTTCTGGCTGTATGCAGGAAATATTATGAAATTAGAGCCAGTGAGCAAATCTAACAACAGAAGACTATTAATGGTAAAAATGTGTATTACTAAAGAAGACTCCTAAATTTCTGGATGCTCACAAAGGGCTGTTATGATGCATATTGTCAATTTTTTTATTGTTTGTTTTTGTTGTTTTTGTTATGTCATGAAACAAAAGAACCCCAACAAAAAAAAAAAAAAACCCACCCAAACCCATCCTAAAACGTGGAATGCTGCTCTAGAATGGATGCTTACAATAGATAAAATAATAGATAGTTGAGAGTCCCGGTACCAGAAAAGTTTTCCATTTTGCTGTGGAATTCTGGATCAAGTTTATTGTCACTGCAATCTAAGACAATACCAATGTACTAAGCTTGCTTAAGCAGCTAAATTATATTGTAGGTATGTTGATTAAAAGTTTAGTGTGTTCACTTTGACATAATTTGGCAAATAAAGCCATAATCAGAGAATATGATATATATTTTCACTCCATAGGTAAATAGATTAATAGTATTAATTCAACTGTGTTGAAGCCACTGCTATCCTTCCCAGTCTTTCCTTTTCTTCCACCTTTGGCCAATGATGTTGATGTGAGTGGCGAACTGGACTAGGGAGCTGATCTGACTGGAAATTAATCTTTTCCTCCACTACACTCCACCTGTCAGTTGGGGTACCATGCCCAAAAATCATTTTAAGCTCTCATGAAACAAGCCAGATTCCATGAAAATTAAGTTAAACTAATTTGAACTAGTGTGTAATGGGTGATGTTCAAACAATCAATGCTTGTGTTGTTGATGTGGCTGGTTTTAAGCATAGGAGGCTGCCCAAAGCAGCCAGCTTTGGGAGAGAGCAGCAATGGCTCTTGTTGTGTTTCCAAGTGTTCAACATGGAAATTGCAGTGGGTGCAGTGTCAGCAGTGAGTGTTGGCATCTTTCATTAAGATTTAGTGAATATGAGCACCATGCATGGTACATGGGACATGGGATGTCCCAGCTTCTTCCTTAGATTCATCCCTTTTCCCCCTCATCTCCTGCACCATGCTAATAAGATGAGCAGTGAACCTGATGCATCAGTTTGGTTCCCTGTATTTACTGCCTTTATCCTTCTTTGACACTCCCCTTTTCTTCCTGCTGGAACGTTCAATTGATACAGGACAGAGTCCAAGGCCTTATTTTTGGAGAAGACAAGGAGAGAAGGTTTGACTTGGTTTTTCTATCAAGCTGTGGTTTGAGATAATCTGTGTACTCACTTATTCTGGAGGATAGAAATTGTTCTCTCTCCATTAAATGTGCAAATTCCCTCATTTATGCAATTTTAAGACTGTGACAATGAGAAAGAAAGTTGGATTTTTCTCTCCCCATGTAGGCAGGGTAATCCTAATTTTTCACTAGGGGCCAAAAGTGAGTGATTTTTGGAATGCAAGAATGACTATATGAAACTGATTAATATGAAAGTGATTAATTAAAGTGATCTGGATATCTTCAATTGAAGCTTTTCCCACTGCTTAGTAGTCACAAGAACTGCAAGACTGTAAGTAGTTTTTAGATTCCATTACATGTTGCTGAACCAGATGAAAAACCTTTTTTTTTTTTTTTATATATAATCTGCAAAATAACCTTCAAAAAAACTCTTTCGCTGTTTCGAAGTTTTCTCTGTTTTGTGGCTTGCAGAAAATCTCATCTGCATAACAAGAAATATTTGAAATTGCTGAAGTGTAGGCATTCCCAGACCTTCAAACTACAGATAGAGGCAAGAGAAGCTTTCAGTTCTAATAGCATAGGGATGCTTATGTGAGTCAGCACCAAGAATGCATTTGTGCAGACAGTAATTGATTCATCGATAATGGGCCAGTGTGTAGTTGCAGCACTTGGACATTCGCCACCGGTCATGTGATTGGCACTTGTGACAGACCAGTTGGAACATGATGTTCAGCAACATCTCTTGATTCCTCTTCATGAGTGTTGCACTTCACAAAGGTGTTCTAGATAATCCCAGTCTATGCAGTTGGCTCAAAAATGGGAGTAGTGTCAAGGTGGGGTGACAAAAAGAGCACAAACTTAGATTTCAGGGAACAGGGAGGTGGTTACTGTTGAGACTGTAGCTTCAGACAGACACCTTTATGTGAGAAGAGAGATGGGATGTTGTTTTCTCTGCACACAGTTCAGAACAAATGTGATATGGAGCATTAATTTTGTACTGAAATTCAATTATTTTTTTCCTTTTAGTTAAGAAGCTCTTTCTAGTGTTTCCTGGCACACTGATGGTCAAAACTTAATTTCAGTTTTACATTTTACATTATTTTTAATGTAAAAAAATTTACATTAATTTTACATTATTTTTTTCTGTATTTCTATTATATAAGTAAAACGGAAGATATTCACCTTTTTGCCTTTCCAAAAATAACAAAACCCCACAAAATAAACCAATCCAAAAATCAAAACAAGTAAAATATGTAAAACTCTTTTTTTGGGTCAATGAATGAACACAACAAATTTTGTTTTCAATGTATTGTACAGTGATGGTTGAGGAGAGACAAAATACATTCCTTTCACACACTACAGTTTCGTCACCACACTCTGGCTGCTCCTTTCTCTGTTTTGTATTATCCCCATTTCATTCTTTTTAGAAGTGACGATTATTTTTAGCTAATGAATTATTGAAAAAAATCTTATTTTACAATTCTATTTAGCTACAACCTAATCAGGACATTGTAGGTTTTCTGTATTACTGTTAGCTTTCCAGCATACATTTGGAAAGCTTTTTTGTCTAGTAGATATATTAGAGCAATATAAAACCATAAGCAATAAAATCCAGTAAAATAGTATAAGACACTTAAGACATAGAAGGAAGTTAAGATTCTGATCCTATTGAATGGGATTGTGAGCATACAGTAAGAGAAATGCATTGTTTTATTAGAAATATCTATGCAAAATTTAAAGAAGGCTGCAGTTGTTCCATGAAAAATTAGTATGTACTATAATGGTACACTAAATTAACTATAAATGTAGAATGTAAAAGTCCAAGTCAGCTGTCATGGTCAAATTTTTTTCTTTTTTTCTTTTTTTTTTTTTTTTAATCAGGTATGATAGGGTGACGTTTTGTGTTCTATAATATATCAGAACTGTATGTGTTTCCTTCGTATTATACTTAGTCTATTAATTTCATCTTACATAAGGAGACATCTTCTTTTATTCACTTGGACTTTAATGTCCAAGCACATTGAACTGAGAACTCCTGCCAGCTTCATAACTGACAGAACAAGTGCAATTTTCTGTGTTTCTTTCTGATTGTGCTGAATTCAGGTTCATGAAGAAAGTTGACCTCTGTGGCAGTAAAGTAGAAAGAGAGTCAAGACACCACAAAGCAGGAAAGAAGAGAGGCGAAAAACTCCACAGCAGTTAAACTGAAAAAGAGAAAATACCTATAACTATTTTGGCCTTTCAAGTACAGAACACTTTCCTCTATTTGTATATTTCTGTGAACCTATATGAATGTAGTTTTTTTTAAAGATAATCACAACCTTTGAATTTCTTACATTTTAGTTAGCAGAGATTTCAAAGTTTTGTTTTCATCTTAAGCATCCTTGTGAATGCTCATTGTCACTAAATCCTATAAATAGGGTAAAATTCTACATATCACATGTGGATTTTAGAGTTGTGTTCGTGTTGTTAATTAGGTCAGGAAATCATCTGTAGTTAGCTTAATTATATTAATGTGGCCCCAATGGGAGAGTACTCGAGGGCAAATGTATTTTTGGTTCAATCCTGATAAGGACAAACTGCCCTGAGCTACAAATAGTCCTTATTTATTTAAATAGCTGCAATATTCATCTCTCATTTTGGATCCTGATTGAACTGTGGTTCGATCCAATTATACCAAAATCCACACGCATCTTTATTCTCTGTAGTTCGATAATTTCATATTTCCTATCAGTGTTTGCACTGTTGTGTATGCTCTTTCTGTCACACCAGAGCACATCCATGTCCTTCTGTTTGAGGAGCTCATGGTTTCTTGCATGTCATAGGATTTCCCATAATCATGTCTCTCTGATACGCGCTTTAGTTATCTTCCCATCCTATGAAGGCTGCTGAAACACTATTTCCCCCACCCCTAAATACCTTCTGGCTTTACATTTTTGTGGTTTAGGACCTGGTTTCCTTTTTCAGTACTTTAAAATTCTTTTGTTACTTCAACCCTTATTAGATGTAAAATCCCCAAACCTGTCTATTCCAGTCTTTGCCATTTTCATGGTGGTCTTGAGCAACAATCTCCAGATGGGCTGACTTTAAACCAGCTGGTTTGACTGGGTGAAAAAGATGGGATCCACGTCTCTTGGCTAGAGCACTTGAATGGAGCAAGTTTCATGGATGTAAAAGGATAAAATCATGACATTAACCAGAATACTTAATAGAAAGAGATTCTCCAAATTATCATGGCTGTCTGAATTAATGATAGGCATATAATGGTTTAGCATTTATTCCAGGAGTTCAAAGACACAAAGGTTTCAGTGCTAACTACTGTTTTTCCAAATTGCAACATTTCCTTGAATAAGGCAAGGGAGAAATAGTGGTGGTAGATTAGCATATCATAACAAATATGGAGAATTTTAGTCTTTAATTTAGCAGCTTACGTGTTTAAAAAAGATGTTGCATCTTAAGCAGCCATTTTGCCTTTTCTAGGATAACTGCTCAAAAATACACTTACAAATTTACTATGAAAGTGTCAACAGCTGTTGTTTCTTTTTACATTTAATTAATGTCAGCAGTATTTTATTTAGAAGACAAAATTAAAAACTTGAAACCTGCGGTGGTTTAGTTTTCTTGGTTTTGGTTCAGGCCTTCCTTGGTAACCAGGTTATAACTAAGGAAGTATTCCACACCAT
>JAWWEW010000131.1:32696948-32783180 GCA_035583185.1 Anabacerthia variegaticeps | reverse complement strand
TGCCTTGGGATTTGTTCTGTAGATTCATAGTGTTTGATTGTATATAGTTGTAATATATGTTAATATATATATATATAAATCTTTCATATAATTGTCTTTCTGGTACTTTTTTCCCTTTTCTCTTTTGGGGGGGGGTGGGGGTGGAATCCGTGTGGCCGGCAGTTGGGTTTGGCACGGAGCCAACTCAACCCTCCACAAACCCAAAATATTTATCTCTTCTAGCATGTGCAGTTACACAATAGCATATTAGCATATTAGGTGTTAATTTACAAATTTTGCAAAATATTGACAGTACCAAGCTATTAACCTGAGTTCTAAGAAGGCAGGTTTTCTATTTTTGATTTTATAACATAAAGCAGTTGAATTCCCATCAGTTCAGATACTGCCATGATGGCAAACATTAATCCTCTACGATATGGAGGAACCAGCTGTGACAAGTTGGCTTAATGAGGGAAGAAAGAGACCACCTTGCTAACAGTTCAAATTCCACAAACTAGCATTTGCATATACAAATGATGCTGAAACCACCCTGACATTGATACTGAGGTCTTAGGAAAAAATTAGATCAAAATAACTCAGATCCATTAAAAAAAAGGTTCCTCTGAGATATGCAAAATGTAGTATCCTCATTTTGTTCTTTCTGTAATACTAAACAAATTATGAGACCATATGAAGAACCTGGTAAGAAAGCTTTAAAATTGCCATTTCTCTTTTCATTGTAATTCATTGAAACATGGGTCTCTAACAATAAGGCATCTGGGTGTCATCCTTTAAATAAATAAATAAATGTACTGAAAATTGTAAGATTACATTAGAGCATGAAGTTAGCAGCAAAGATTTCACCTAATAAGTGTCTTCACTGCATCTGTGTTTTAGGTGTTTTGACTTTTCACAAATGCCACTGTCACACTCAGGCCACCTGTGTACAGGCTCATGGGAGCTACTGTAAGCCTTTAGGGCCAGTTCCAAAGATGCTCTTCTAGAAAAGCCCTGGGCAAATGAATCCTGTTTGCATCCCCCCCACAGACACTTTGCTGCCTTGGCACCTGCTGTTACCTACCTGGCAATGCAAGTAGCGTGAAGGCAGAGAGGGAGAGCAACTGTGAAAGGCATGGAAACGTGGCACTTGTGCTGCTGCTCACCATGGAGGTGCCTTGAGGTACCTGCCTTGGAGCCACCTGACATGTTTGTAATGTCTGCACAGAGATCAAGTGCGGTAATACAGGACCAAGAGTGCACGAATCTGCCCTCCACCTGCTGTTTGTGCAGCATGATGGTTTTGCAATTTAAATTGGGAAAAGAGCGAGGGAGAGATGGGCAGGAGTCAGCAGAAGGCAGGATTCATCTGGCATGGAGAGTGCTTTTTATGACATTTTTAAAAAAAGTATGTCTCTGCATGTGTGTTCCAGCACATGTGCTGTCAGCAGCATCTCTGGCTGTTCCAAAATGACTGTGCCAGGCTCTTTTGGTAGGTGAAGGATGAAGAGCGTGTGCCTGCGCAGTCAGTGGCTATAGCCACACAAAGTAGCAGCTGAGAGACAGAACAGATTGGGACACAGATGCACGAACTGTTGGCTGCCATGGCAGTGCTGCACTTCACTGTTGCAAGCCCCAAGCCTCTTATATAGAGTTAAGGTGACCTAATAACTCTGGTTCAGAGTGTGGCTGCCACTTCTGGAGGAGAATTGGAAGGTGACAGCATGAGGTATGCCGCACGCAAAAGCTGTCAGCAAGTCTTGGGGGTGAGAGCTGACATCATGACACTGTGATCTGCTTTCCACGTAGCATTTTGACAAGGACAAACTTTCTAGATATGGGTTATGGCTGCATTCATAGAGAGAATATGATACTGTGATTACTTTGTAAGAACCCCGTTTTTGGTGTGAAGATATCTGTTGTAAGGTTTTTGATGACAGAGGCTGTGTGAAGATGTAGGGCACTAGGGTACAGTAGAGGCAGACTAATGGGAAAAGACAGGCTTTTAATGAAAACATCTGCTATTTGTTCAAACGCAATATAATAGTGCCTATTTAGACAAAAAATACTTTGTTTGCAGATTCTTAAGAAATGGTGGCTTCATGTATTTCATGAGCAGTTATTTGCATACGTCATTATGCGCAATGAAACCCTCAAAGTCAAAAGCAATGAAGCATGGTTCATATTTATTACTGTAGCTGCATTATAAACCTACTAATAACACTCTCTATGGTGACAGAGCTTATGGTCTTTTTCTGATCTGCACAAAATAGATAATTAATTTTATTCTTTTTTTTTTTTTTTTTCAGATTAGTAGCATGTAAAAGACAGACTGATATGTCCTGAGAGTAGAGAGTACTACTCCTGATAAGTTAAAAGTGACCTTTTAAATAATGCCAGGTTAATATCTGGTGTGTCTTTTAAAGGTAGGAGGAACACAATGATCAAAAAGTATTTAAGATTTCATTTATTATACTTTGTAGAGGCATTACGTTGATCTGATCAGTTTATCAGGGTAGAATAATTATATTTTCAAATGAATTATATATGTATTATTAATGCCAAATATCCTGCCTACTCACCATTTATTAACCCTGAACAGAATATAATAGCTGAGAAATTTTAGAAAAGAGTCTTTGAAAATGGAAAATTTATTAATTTAAATGTATTTATTTAATTTAAATAATTAAAATATGTATACATTTTAAAATAGGGCATTCTCATAATTTGTATGTATTTTCACTCTTCATATTAACTCTGGCTAAGACAGCTTACATTAATTAGAATTTTTTTTTTTTTAATACACAGTGTAAATATACATTATCATGTTTGGAACTGGTTGTGTATAATATGATACTTTTCCAGTCTTCTCTGTGGAGATTGAAAGCCTGGGGACAGGTAAAATACTGCTTAGCATAGATTTGCTAAAATCTTATAGGAACAACCTCTCTCCTAGTCCAACAAGGAGGAGTCAGGTAGAGAGCAAAATTTACATTACCAATGAACTGCTGAGAAGATTAGAAATAACAACTTTGAGAGGAAGCACTCATTATGATATTGAAAATATATTAGTCATTATTAGATTTTCATAAGTAAGGTGTCAGAACTGGGATTTAGTTTCTTTTCCACAAAATACTGAACTTGCAAGGGTGAAAAGCACTAGCAGGAGAGAAAAGGGAGTTACAGGTTTGCATTGTATTTTTGCAAGAATTAAAAGAAATTGTCTTCAACTCAGGGAAGGCTAGCTGATGATCAGGGATAATGGTGGACATTCTGTGAACTTTTCATGTAGTTTCCTTTTCTTGAAAAAAACAAACAAACAAACAACAAAAAAATCGCTGAAAAATATGTGAAGGTTCCAGTTCACTTACGTAAATGAGGCAAGTGAGATGCCCTAAGGTATTCCCTCTGTCAGTTCAGAAGGTATAGCTCTCCCAATAGTGCTCCTCAGCCAAGGGTTTGAAGGAAAAAAACTTGTCACAGAATAAAAGTCCTCTTATAGATAATAACTTATCAAAGTTTCAGCACTAACTGAAATGGAAAGCAGTCAATAGTGAGAAAACTGCAGAGTGCATCAGATTCATAAATGCTCTGGAAATGTACTAAAAAGTGAAATGGCAGAGGTTTCTGAGAATCAGAAAGGAAAATCTAAATTTGATACTGAAGAACTTACTGTAAGGTGTGAAGTAAGGAAATAACCATTATCTGTACGACATCCTTCACTCTATTCCGCCTCAGATTTTAAGGGAAATCAAAGCCTGACAAAGAACAACACAAAAGATTCCTACAACATAGATCAGTTTAACACTAAAATAGCACGTTAAGCTCATTGTTAATGCACATGAGGAAAGAAACTCAGGACCCTAAATATTTGCATGCAATGAGGGGGAAAAAAACTCCTACACACTAGTTATTTACATGCAGTGTGTAGCTTTAAATTAGCTGCTTTCATTCATAGGATGGAAGATACGGAGTTACTGCTATTAGTTGTTTGAAGAATGCCAGTGGCAGACATAATACATAAATATTAGAAGACGTACAAGAATATTTTTTATTTCTCTCTACATTGTAACCTATAAACTATATTATAAATGAGGAAAGCGAAGAGAAAGAAGCAGGAAAATGCAGAGGTACAGTTTGGTATCTGTTTAAAAAGAGTGTAAACCAAATAAATTCATCAGATTTCTAAACATAGTTATATGAATACAAAGAAGTAACACTCTTCACACCCACATAATGTTATGGAAATAAAAATATACATTGAAAAAGGAAGGAGACAAACTTAAGAACCTAAAGTCCCCATCAGTGAATATTAGACAAACTGGTGAGCTGCTGTTTCTGGCTCAGGCAGTAAAAGGACTTGAGGGAATATACTACTTTATTCCTACCTCTTTACTTCCTTCAAGCATCTACCATTGGCCACCAATTTAATAATACGTAGCTATTAAACAGTATTTGGCTCTGTTTACAGTGTCACATCAGTTCTTAGTACAAATAAAGAATCGGAGCAATATTTTTGGAAACAATAAGGTACACTTTGATTTATAGCTGTTTAATGACAAAGCCTGGTGAAGTTGGTGAAATTAATGACTAAACAGGATCTAGATAATTAGTGCAAATTTAAGTTCAGAAATCTGTAATTTTCCCCCAGAGTGCATGGTATAAGCATCCTTTAAAAATACAATTTCTGATCCATTGATAATATAACATTGAAAGAAAAGTACAAAAGTCCTTTACTTATCATTTGTGTTGTACCTCCAAGAAGAAATAAGAAGGAAGTAGTTTTAGGTAACAGAAATATATAGGCTTGATACCTTATTTCTTTCTATTTGCCTATGTGCAGCAACGAAATCTGGAATTGTAGTGAAGCTTTGAAAAGTTATTTTTATTCCTACTTTTTAGTTCAGCTCTTTAAAAATGTAAGTCATTAAGGAGAGATCATCATTTTTTAAATAAAGACTTATCACTGTTTTAAGGAGTGGTTCTGGTAGTATTTAAAAGATGTGCAATAAATTCAATTTATGGTACTCTGGAAAAAGGTAGATTTTTTTCGTTTCTAAAATGGCAAATAATAACTCCAGATACCCTGCATACTTTGGTGATTTTAGGTGGCATCTGTCCAAAAAGCTGACTTTTTAAATTTTAGTCATAAATGTTCATCTAAGTAACAGGCAATGAAGTCAGAAACTGAGCATGTAGTAATTTTCTCTTCTGTACAAGTACAAAGAATAAGCCTTTCAAGGTCGAACAATTTTGAAAACTATAAGGACTCTATTCTTTTATACCACATGAGGCTAAAATATGTACAGTTTAGATGAGAGGGTGGTGGAATGTGGCTGCCCTTACCATTGTCTGTGAAATGACTGTTCTTCAACCAAATTTTCATTGTACATAGAGATACTCCACAAGTACACAAAGCAAACAAAGGTTCAACTGTGCATGGCTAGTTTTAGCATGCACAAATGCTAAAGTAATCTGATTCTGATCTTGAAAGTCAGAAATGAACTATTTTCAAAGTTCTGGAGTTTTTTTTTTACAAACACAAATTAAGGGGTATTTTCTTTGAGATCAAAAGTCAAGATTCTGATTTTTCTTATTTCTTTGTTTTTGTGGGTTTTTTTTGTTTGTTTGTTTGCTTGTTTTTTTTATTTTTTTCCCTTAAATGGACTTACTGTTCTAATAGCAGTCACAGTGAGAACTAACATAGAAACAGAGAAGGAAAATGCCATAGCACAATGTACTTGAATCCTCAGAGTTCTGAAATAATCCTTTTTGGCATTTCAAAGCAGTGATCTTATTGTTGCAATAATCCCATAGTAAAGGTCCACCAAAACATCTGACTAGCAGTCTGTTTAGGTGGAAGTATGAGGAGAACGCACGAAAACAAATTTGCTCTGTCATTTCCTGTCTTCACTATAATATCAAGTTACTGAACAGGTGTAAAAGAACAAGCCTCAAGTTATTTATGTAAAATATCTCTCTGTAATAGATCTTATTTTCTGTGTTTCACATTATTCTCTGCTTAATATATTTTGTGTGAGCTCTCCTAGGAGAGATACTTCTACTATGTACATTAGAAAAGCTGGAGCACCAAGAAAAGGTAATTGAACTGGAAACTGGTGGAATAAGCAATGATAAATGAGAAGAAATGTTAACTTTGATTAATAGGGAGACCCAGAAGGAGAGGGGGTTTGGTGGAACAAAAAGTGATGTCAAAGTAGTATGGCGTACAAATGTCAAACTTTTGTTTGAGTTACAACTGTGAAAGCAAGGCAGACTGGTAAAAAAATCAACTGGAATGAGAAGGAAACAGCAACCTTTAAGTGTTTTTACCTTTTGGTAGAGTAGCCTCCAAAGAGGTATAGCAGACTTATGTAGGATCCTGTTACTGAGATGTGAATAGACGTAAGACTAGAGTCCATTTACTACCTTTAATATCTCCACAGGAACTAATTCTATGCAGTCTCTGCCTTCAGGTGACTGTGAGGACTATCATAGGAAGAATGATAGGAATCAAATCCACTGTTTGTGTAACAGTATTGCCAGAAGCATGACTGTAAATGATGCAGGATAATAAGTGATCCCCAATTTGTTCACATTTTATGCTCAACTGATTCCCCATAGAAAAGAAAACGTCAGGCAAGACTTTAACATTCTATACACACTCTGTGCTCCTCGGGCGCACTTAAAATGTTTTCTACTTAGTCCTGTATATCTCTGTTCTTATCAGAGATTTCTATATTGGAGGGGTAAGTGAACTAAAAGCAAAGTAGACAGGGGAAAAAAACAAACCACTCATGCATAAGTCAGCCTGCATGAAGGTTGTTCACCTCTGTCCCATATTGCAGGACTAAATAATATAGTATAAACAGTCTGACTTGGTAATGTCTTGAAGAGATGAGGATCAGTTTACTGTGTTGTCTGTTTAACAGGATACTTTCAATAAAAATACTGAATATCAATCATAAATGTTGCATATTTCTAATAAATTCTGAAACCACTTATGAAATGTACATTTGTAGGTCCATTAGGAACCATATAAAGAAACTCTCATGCCATGTGTATCTATAAATCTGTGAGCATGATTGTTATAGGCTTTTAAGTTGTGAACAGTGCATCATGAGAGACTATATTTAATAGAAAAAGTTGATGAACGTATGATCAACGATCATTTTTTCCCTTCATCTGAGAAAAAGTTTTGCATTTTTCACCATCGGTTTTCTATTATGTTCTGTTTTTTTCTGTGATTTTTCCTGATTGTTTCCTCAGTGACTCTCTCATGTGAGTATTGAATAGCAATAAGAAAACGCTCAGTTCAGCACAATCAAATTGATATTGTCATCCCAAATACTACTACCATTTTTTCTCTTTGCTGTTGTGCCAGATAGATTGCCCTGTATCTGCTATATTTATTCAAGTCCACAAATGGAATATCAGTATTGTAAACTTTTATGATATGACTTATGCCAAAATAATATTGCAACACTGAACTCTTACATTTTATTTTGACAGGAACAGACCTGTAAAGATGTTTATGTTGTGGTCCACTGGTTTACTTCTTGGATGCATTTTGCTGGGAACAGAAGGGTGGCCAGTCAACGAAGGATATGACTTTAGGCCCTATCAGCCCCTAGTAAGATTACGCCACAAGGTATGGATTATTCTCTAACACTTCTTGCTTTTCTTTCATGGTCAAGGGATAAATTACACTCCAGCCTTATCTTGTTTCTGTTTCTTGGGGTAATTTTGAGAAAGCAACTTTTTCAGTAACAATGCCTGCAAAAATATATGCTTGATTTAACAAGTAAACAGGAGATATTTTGACTTGGAAGCCCCAAAAACTTTCAAAGAGGGTGAGCTAAAATCTGTTTTAGTTTCACAAACTAGAGATTATGTATATCAACAGAAACTCAGAGAGATAGATCTAGGAGAGCCAGTCTCCTAAAACAACTGTCAGCCTCTGCTTAAGGCAAAGATTTATCCTAGTCCTCACTGAATTTCAGACCAAGCAGCAAGTAGGGGAAATGCCCATCAATGGAGCATGGTGTTGAAGTTTACTGATTAACAAAAACTTGTTTGCATAAGGTAGATGTTCCCAGTGCTTGCTGAATTTAGGAGTTTTGGACCATGGCATAGTGCAGCTGTTTCCAGAGATACAGAGTTTCTGTGTGCAAGCACTACATGGTTGAATTCAAATTTTGCCCACCTGACCTTCATTTGTCATGAGTCCAGAACTCCTAAAAGAGTTCTCAGATAACAAATCCTCCTTCATTTCTGGTACCTGGAAGGGAAACTTCTGTGCTGGTTCTGTAAAACAAGCAAAAGGGTTGCAATATTTCCATAGGCTGCCTAGAACTAGCAGATCTGATCAACATAATTCTCCTTGGCATGGTAGTAGTCATGGCAGGAACCTCTGAGAAGCCTTAAGTCCTACTGTCAGGCCAGCAAAGATGCAAAAAAAAAACTTCTTTTCACCCTTCTGAATCTGCGTGCTTCAACTAAGAAGTCTGAATTATAGCCAGAAACTCTAAATGTTAGTTTCTGTAAATGTTTCTAGATCTGGCTAGTTTTATTTCTCATGTATTTTTATAAAATATGATAAATATTTATTCTTAGTCCTCGTTTAAAAAAAAAAAAAATGGACCAAGTATTGTGTGATTCTGTCTCAGTATATTAGGGGAAGGAAGTGATAACTGAGTTCTCAAACGAGCAAAATATTTGCTTATTAGCTTATTATTTTATACTATGTAGATTAAATATAAAAAGTTTCTAGCAGATGGAAAACAAAAAAAATAAAATTTATGTTTTTATTATACAGCTGTGCATCCTCTAGAGAATGTTGTTCAATCAGAATAAATAATGAATCAGGCCACAGCCAAGGAAATACATAACTGTATAAGCACGCAGGTGTTTAAACTGGGTATTTTTCAAAACTTTGTCTCATGAGTTTACCTCCATATGTCAGATTTAAGCAAAATAAAATAAGAAAAGAAAAATACTTTGAAATCTAGAAAGAGAGAGACTAGTAATGAAACCATGAAATGAATCATGTGAGAGAGAAATCACCTGTACAAAAACCCACAAAAACAAAACCATGATACCTGTGAGAAGAATGAATGACAGAATATGGGGTATGGGGTATAATGAGCATAATTTCTGAGATTTAGATGTTCTCTGACTGTAATAAATATATGTGGAACTAGGAATATGTTGTTTTTTCTTAATAATACTTCTAATCCAGTGATAACACTCATATAATACTTGGAATAGGCTGTCATAAACATTTCAAGTTTAATATTGGGAGGATCACACATACACATATAAAAACAACATAAAGAAAAAGAATATTGAAAATTTGATATTAAAAAAATTAAAAAAACAAAGTGTGATGGGTTTTTTTCTAGGCAATCTGTCTAGATGAAAAAAATGATTTAGTGAATAGTTCAGATTTTGTTATTATGGATATGTGTTAGTATAAAAAAATCTAGCAATATAAGTCTTATCTAAAGTCAATTTTTAAAATCAACATTGGCACCGATATGCATATTCAAAACATGTAAATAATATGGTAAAGAAGACTTTCTGCTTCAATCAAGCACTTAATAAATCAAGTGCTTAGATTAAGTTATGTGAGTAGAATACTTACTACAAACAGATGATAATGAATATCAGCAGAGTCATATTTGCTTTGATCAAGCAATATGTATGCAAGTTTATATGTGTGAAGATTAAAAACAAGGAAAGAATAATCACTCTTGCTCTAATAAAGGGAAATTTATCTGACTTGGATGATAGTCCAACCAGAGCAACTCCAAATGTCAGCCTGCAGGGAAAAGCAATCCTGTTGATATTTAGGTATTATCTTGAAATAATAATTGTGTTCATGGTGAGAACAGGCATTCATATAATAAAGCTTTTGTTGTTTTAAAAGGGATTATGAGCAAATTCAGCTTCTCATGCACAGAAATTACAAGTAGGCATTTAGTCTGTATTTATGATAATCTGAATGCTTAAGAAAAGCATTCATAAGGAAAAAAAACTTTATAAATAGGGAAAATCTTTATACACAAGACAACATTGTTGTACTGTGAGGGTGATTGAGCATTGGAACAGATTTTCTAGTGAGCTTGTCAAGTCTTCATCCCTGCAGATATTTAAAAACTGTCTGGACATGGTCCTAGGTAACCTGTTGTAGGTGAACATGCTTGAGCAGGGAGGTTAGACAAGGTCTAACGACGTCTTTTCCAACCTCAAATATTCTTTGATTCTGTGCTTCATTATAGTTAACAATTACATATAACAAAATATAATTAAGTTTTTTTATCAATGTATGTGGTCAGCCTAATAGTTGGGGATTTTACTGATGAAACCTGAAAAGGTTTAAAGAGATTTTTCAATCTTTGATGAAAGATTTTTTTAAAAAAAAAGTTTTTACAAAATCTTTTGAAAGAGGTTTACAAAGTGTTTTTAGAAAATCTAAATGTCACTGTAGTGAACAACATACGATATTCCTTAATCCACTGCTTCAATCGGTTGATATTAAAATGTGTGGTGCAACAAATAATCCAACTTTCATAAATTGAGATGTTTGACAAGTTCAGTCTTTTTCAGAGGATTAGTAGAGACAATTCAGCTCAGTTGGTTAGAGCATGGTTCTAATAACACCAGGGTTGTGGGTTTGATCCCTGTATGGGCCATTCACTTAAGAGTTGTACTTGATGATCCTTGTGGGCCACTTCCCACTCAGAACATTCTGTGATTCTGTACTTATCAGGTTTTGTTAAATGTTTTATAAGTAATTTATCCACATCTTCACCCCACTGTTCCCATACAAGGCTATTCAGTCTATAGCTTTTAATTAATTTTCAGACCAAAGTGGTAGTTGGGTAAGTTTGTGTTGGGATGTGATTCAATCTGTGTGGTTCCACACATACTGATCTGCAGAGGAAAGCAAATCATGCAAGTAAATCACTATAAAGTTCCATCAGATTTTGCCAGGTAAGATACCTGGCTTTCTAGGGAGGTCTAAAAAATTAGCTAAAGATACAATTTAGAGATTAGAGAACCTTCTAATTAAGGAATTGCCTTCATGACTTTTTTAGGTTTCGGTGTGTACCTGTGTGTACCTACATACCTTTTTCCAGTAACAGAATATTGAGATATATTGTTATCCTCCCCTACAGATGGCTTCATCTGTGTTGCTGGTTTCCATAGACTTTTGGGATGGTTTTTAAGTTTTTTATAATAAATTGAACATGAGGACAGATACTTGAACAATTACATGGGGATATCTCATGCTATTTTAAATAGAATAGGATATATAGCTGAAATATTTCTTATAGCACAGTTGTGAACTCATATTCTTCTTCAGTGGCGGAAATAACTAGGAAAATTGGTGTTATTGATAGAAACATTCTGTGCTGCAGTGCATGAGAGCCTGCATCCAGTTTTTTCCTTAGAAGATAACAGTGCTGCCTTTAAGAAATCAGGATTTTCATTGGTAATTGAAAGCACTATTTTTCCATCTCCAGTATTACTTTTTTTGTTGTTGTTAAAGCTGTGCAGAAAATTATAATAGAATATGCTTTAAGTATCTTAATTTCTGAGTATGGACTGCAATGTTTCCTTGGCTAATGTCAGAGCAGTCTGGCACTATATGAAATATCCATGTTTTGACACTAACCAAAAGTTCAATCTGGTGTGGTGGATATTGCTGATTTCCCAACTTTGTTCTTCATATCCTTTAAATACGCAGCCATTTTTTACTGTGTAGAAATATATATATATATATTTTGTTTTAACTTGATCTGTAAGAATTGCAGACTATTCTTCTGCGTACTTTATGATATGGTATATTAATGAAAAAGTTTTCTAATTTTATTATATATTTGTTGGAACTATTCTAGCATTACAGTGGAATTTTTAATATCCAGTACCTAAGATGGGCCGCTGACTTGCAAATATTAGTTTTATTTTTCTGGAAATTTTCCAACAGAAATCTGCAATAATTTATAAAATATAACTCTAAGAACTTGAAGCAGTTCATGCCTAAGTTATAGTTATTACATAAATTATGACCCAGAGTATAATTATAACAATGTTCATTATCATGGCCATTATAATGTGTACTGGGTTTCCGTGTCCAGGTTTTGGTGGAAGGGGAGTTGCAGGGGTGGTTTCTGTGAGAAGCTGCCAGAAACTTCCCCCAGTGTCTGGTAGAGCCAATGCCAGCCAGCTCCAGGACAGACCCACCCCTGGCCAAGGCCAAGCCAATTAGGAATGATAACAACACCTCTGTGATAACATGTTGAAGAAGGGAAAAAAAAAGTTTTGGGCAGATGAAAACTGCAGCCAGGGAAGAGCAGAGTGAGAACATGTAAACAACAATGTAGGCACCAAGGTCAGTGCAGAAGGAGGGGAAGGAGGTGCTCCAGGTGCCAAAGCTGAGGTTACCCTGCAGCCCATGATGCAGCCCATGGTGGAGCAGCCGTGCCCCTGCAGCCCATGGAGCGATGCAGGGATCCACCTGCAGACTGTGGAGGAGCCCACGCCAGAGTGGGTATATGCACAAAAGAGGCTGTGACCTCGTAGGATGCCCATGACGGAGCAGGGTCCTGGTAGTACTTGTGGTCCTGTGGGGAACTCACACTGGAGCAGCTTGTTTGTGAGGGACTGCACCCCATGGAGATGTGAGCCACATGGCAGCAGTTTGTGAAGAACTGTTGCCCATGGGATAGAATAGCGCTGGAGAGACTCGTGCAGGACTGTCCCCCGTGGGAGGGACCTCACAGGGGCCCCTCTTTGAACAGCAGCAGAAACAGCAAGTGACCATAACAGACATTCTCTGTCTCCTTGCACCACTGAGGGGGAGGAGGTAGAACTTGGAAGGAAGGAGGGGTGGGGGAAAGTGTTTTTAAGATTATTTTACTTGTCATTCTTTGTGCTATGATCCTGTTAGTAACAAATTTAACTAATATCCTCACTTTGAGTCTGTTTTGCCCATGATGGTGATCAATAAGTGACCTCTCACAGCTGTTATCTCATGAACCCTTTGTTGTATTTTTTCTCCTCCCGCCAGTTGCAGAGGGGAGTGAGAGAGCAGCTTTCCTGGGTAGCTGGAATCCAGCCAAGGTCAACTCCCTACGAAAGGCAATGAAGATCAAATGTATGACTGCATTGTTTATATATGACATATTCAAAACCAGGAAGAGATGAGTTGTCTTGAACCAGAACTGAGAAAGAATGTTATGAAGTGCTTCTGAAAGTTTTATTTTCAGTCCCTTTTCCTTATTAAACTGCCATGGCTTACACTTACATGGTTATGCTGGAAAATACTAGGCTGTGTCTGAACAGCATGTGAATTTCTTGTTAAGCCAAGTTCTTCATTTGTCAAAACACTGGAAAAGTTTGTAAGGTACTTTCCATTTGGGAGTCTTCTTACATTGCTGCTGAAGTATTGTAAGCAGTTTGTTAATACCTAGGTTCCCACCTGATATCATTGGGAAATATTTCTAGCATCCTAATGAATTTTCTTCTTGTCATTTGCATGCCTCTGACGCCAATATTTTCAGTGAAAAAGTGCGTGCTCTGAGATTTCCAGGTATAAACAGGCAGGTGGCAGCCAACAGAAAGCTTTCTGTTGGCTGCTGATTCTCCGTCAGGGTCTATGAAATATGGAATATAGCCTATACATCCATATGTATACTCCAGAGCATGCCAGCTCTGCGGATCTAACATGTGCATGCACAACCCTCCTTGGCAAGCGAGGTGTTTCACATGGGTTAGAAGGGAATAATGCTGGCAGCAGTGGCTCATTAATGGGTGGGAAGCTGTTCCCTTCAGTCTCACCAGACAGTCGGTGAAGGTGCTAATTTAGTAATTGTCCCCTGGACTCCTACTTAGGCTCGGTTCTGAGTTTATGGGATGAGAGCCATTACATTCACAATAGTCAGGGTTGTAGTGCAAGCTCTGCCTTCGTGGCATGGACAGGTGTCAGATCAGGGGAACCTGGGAACAGAGAGGGAGTTTGGCCTGTGCCTGAGCCTCGGCCTTAGCCTGGGTCTGTGCAGGACCCTCCGTCAGGAAAGGGATGTTGTTGTCCATCTGAGCATGCAGGGTAGAGGATATGGCAAGGGGGATGTGCTTTGCTTTCACCAGCTTTCATGGATATCTGCTAACAACTGCCATGTTGATTCAAACTGTTTGCAGTCTTGTCCTAATTTTGTCTTGTTTTACTGAAGGGCTAGTGGGAACTGAGTCAGATGTGCAGCCCTCGCTCTAGTCTGTGGTATTTCTCTAGACTAAGACATTTCTAACTTCCTATGAAAAACCTTCCTGTCTCCCTTTTTCCTCTCTCTTTCCTTCTTACTACTGCTGTTTGCTGCTAAATTCAGCAGTTCAGCCCTGATTCTCATTATTTCAGGCATCAGGATTAGGTCAGTTTAGAGGGGTTTAGGTTACATTAGAATTAGGTCTGACTTAGAGGTGTTTAAGCAGTGAGGACTTTGAATGAAACAAAGCGAGAGAAAAACATAAGCTTCTCTTCCAGATTATTAAAGACAAATTTGAATGTAAAAGCAGAAGGCACAGAAAACATGTTTTGCTGGTTTTTTTTTGCCTGAAGATTATAAAATATTCTCCCTCAACTAATAGCACAGTGAAACTCCTGTAGATGTAGACAGGCTGAGTGCTCAATTATTTTATTCTCATTTAAGGTGTCATGGCCAAGACAGAAATGCACAAAAAGTAGTACTTCAGGATTCAAAAGTATCCTGAGTTCTCCGTGTGCGGTCTGGTCTCCAAACCACCTGAGATTTTGTAGTTCACAGTGTCTACGTGGAAAATGTTTGCTTGTAGGATCTGAGAAGTCCTAAAATTTGATTCGCAAAATCCTGTCCTAGAGAGAGAGAAGGAAAAAAAGCCCATTGTAGTGAATTCTGAGGACCTAGAACAGAGCTTTTTCTGGTAATGTCAATGCTACTCTCAGCTCTAAAGTAACATGAGAATTTTCTTCCTTCTGATGTTCCATAAACACAGTATCTATGCAAATTCCAGGATTTTAAGTAACAAGACTCACTTTTTCTTTGTTTTTCCCCCTTAATCACTTGTTAAAGTGTAGTCAGGAAGTCTTATGAATTTTTTTTATTTTTTATTTTATTTTGTTTTGCTTTTCTCAGGAGAGGGAGAGAACTCTGCATTCTAATTTGCTTTTTCCTGTGGGCCATAGCATTCAAAAGGCACGGGTAATTTTTTTCTTTTTTTTTAAGTCCCATTATAATCATTGTACATTAATAAGCTAGTATCAATTAAACATGTTATTTCTGCTACCTCTCACTACATGCTCAGAGCATTTTTGTTAAAAAAGTCTTAGGAAATTTTGCTTCTAAAATCATCCTGTAAGATTTCTTCTGTAGTCCTTCTTTCAACTAGTCAGTAAGTGGAGGGTGGAATGTCAAAGTTTGAAATTAAGGCAAGTATGAAGTCCTCATTTCAAGCTGCCTGCTGATACTCATTAGCAACAACAATCTGTAAACCTTTATTCAGATCAGTGGGGCTACTGAGGGAGCAAAGGTGTGTCTCAACTATTGCACTGTACCTCTTGCTGAACCTATACTTTTTGTTCCTGTTACTGAACATCATCACTGTGGAAAAGATTGTAAGGAATTACAAGATTTACATGTATTATCTACCTTTTGATTAACATTGCTTTTTTAATCTCACATGGCAGACGGGCAATAAAGAATGAAAGACAAAGTAGTGGTATATGGAAGTAGTGTGACTATCTTCTCTAGTACTTATCTTGGCCTTCTCACATTGCTTTCTAGGAAAAGGATTTCCAGTTAGCCTCTGAATAGATAAGACAGTAGTTTTTTACTTCTCTGGTGTTTAGGAATCAATGCAAACACAATCTATATTGGCTGTAATTTCAGATTCTTGATTAGCGTTAGGTTTTTTCATATTCTATTATGATGGCAAATTGTCATCACAGATTGCAATCACAGTAGTAACAAAACAAAGCCTGAAGAGATTTGTTTGATATATTATGTGGGATGATATGCTCCTTTTCAAATTTGTGCAGTTTGGATTTCTAAGGTCATGAAAGAGGTCAGATACTTGAAATTTTTGTTTATAAGATGAGGCTCTTTTCCATGCCTTCCTTGCTGTCTTTGACTCTTCAGGTCCTTAAGACTGTGCTATATGTAATTCCATCTTTCCCGCCCACCCCCTTCCCCAATCAGTCAAATGCTTTATTTTATTCTTTTACATTTCTCCTTTTTATCAGTCATTTCCCCCCATGGATTTAATACCTATTTTTGTTACCTCAAAGATGTAGATTTTTATTATCTTTATTAACTGTTATTCTTTTTTTTTAAAAAAAAAAGAAAGTGATATCCTGTAGCATAGACAATGCTTATAATGTGAAAAATAATATACAAAAATCAATATTAAATATTACTGAATCACAAACATGATGTATAATAGTTTTATTGGTGTGCAGACAAACTGGGCTGTACCCCAGAATTTTATTTTATTTTTAAACTAAAGAGCGATCCACTTGGCTTATGGTTTATTTTTCATCCTTCTGATTCTAGTTAGCTATTTAAATTCTATTTTTTAAATGAAAATAATAGCGTAGTTTAAGCATTTGGTTTTGTGTTGGGTTTGTGTGGCCAGTTTTTGGCACTGTGGGGGCTACAGGGATGACTTCTGTGAGAAGCTGTGAGAAGCTTCCCCTATGTCCAGAAGAGCCAATGTCAGCTGGCCAGGGCCAAGCCAATGGTAGTAACACCTCTGTGATAACATATTTAAGAAGGAAAAAAAAGTTATTGTAATTGCAGCTAGAGAAGAGCAGTGAGAACATGTGAGAGGAACAGCTCTGCAGACATCAAGTTAGGGGGAGGAGGTGCTCCAGAGCAGAGATTCCCTTGCAGCCTGTGGTGAAGACCATACTGAGGCAACTGTGTCCCTGCGGAGGGCCACAGGGGTGCAGAGATCCACCTGCAGCCCATGGAGGAGACCTCCAGCCACTGGAGCAGGTGGATGCCAAAAAGTGGGCTGTGAACCCACTAGAAATCCCTGCCGGGGCAGGTTCCTGGCAGACACCTTCAGACCTGTGCATGAGGAGCCCACACTGAAGGTTTCCTGGCTGGACTTGTGACCCTGTGGGGGACCCACACTGGAGCAGACTGTGCCTGAAGGATTGCACACCGTGGAAGAGTTACCCACGTTGCTGCTGTTTCCTGTGGGATGGACTCATGTTGAAGAAGTTCATTGAGGGCTGTCTCCTGTGAGAGGGACCTGAGCAGGGCAAAGAGTCTTCTCCCTCAGCAGTGGCAGGAATGTCTCCCTGAATTGCCTGGGGGAATGAGTTAGAGCTTGAGAAGCAGGGAGTGGTGAGGAGAAGCTGTTTTTAAGATTTACTATACTTCTCATGATCCTGCTCTGATTTTGTTAGTAGTAAATTTTATTAATAGCCCTAAGCTGAATCTGCCTTGCCTGGGATGGTGTTTGATGAGTGATTTCTCCCAGTCCTTATTTTTTCTTATATTTTCTCTCCCTCTCCATTTGTGGAGGGGAGTGATAGAGTGGTTTTGGTGGGTGCCTAGTATCCAGCCAGGGTCAACCCACTACAGTTTTAAACATTAGTATACTGTGCATCTGCACAGTAATGTATTCCCAAATGAGAAAACACAACACTGGTATACAGGAATAATATTTTGTAAGAAAACTCTCTGTTGCATTGGGCCTTCGTATAGAATCAAAGCACAGTATTTGTATAGACTCCTTCTAAACTCACCCTAGTTAGATTGGATAAAGATTAGGTTTTACATCCATGTTTCTTTTCAATATCTTTATTTTAAAACATCCTTAATAATTTCATGCCTATACTTTGTGTGGTAGAAAAACAACTTCAGAAGAAATTATCTCTTTTTAGCACTAGGAATATATCTCACTAGTTTTAAGTATTTTTTCTTTATTGCTTACTTTGTTCTATTGTTTTCAGTAGTAATTTTGAACTGTGATAATTTTGCTAAGAGTTTAATGTGCAGTGGAAGCACAAATCTGGTATTTTTTAGATAAAACCATATTTGATGGAATGATACTATACTTTTTTTCTTTTACAATATTCACTGTTCTGATTTTGTGTTATCAAGATGTCAAGTTAAACAACCCATCTGTACTTCATGTGAACCATGGCTTTTCTTCCCTTGCAATACCAAGTATTTGCTGTCACAATATGTAAGCTATTCCTTTAGCATTTATTTTCCTGGTAAGTTAAAATTCTTTCATTTGAAAGCTTTGCAAAGAGGCATGGTAAGAAACATCAATCTGTGTTTATGTATATTAGGTTTAGGTATATTTGATTTATCTTTCTTCAGCAGCTTTTCCTTGTGGGTTTTGTAACTGGAAAATTCTATGACTTTAGCTCCATTGTTTATAAAGCAAAAAGTAAGAACGTCTCGTAGACTTCTGTCCTCTTAATTTGTGGATGTACTGAAGTAATCTATGCTTACCTTAAAATGCCTTCAGTTCTGGGCAGGGTGACTGCCAGATTACAGTAGTTGTCATGACATTTTATTTTTAGTCTTCCTTTTTTTATAATTGCTGGTGGGATCATATAAGTAGTCCAGCTCAGGGCAATGTATTTGTTCCTGATAACTGATTCCATGGTAAATTATACCAGATAAGAACATGCAATCCCTTCAACCAAGAGTTCAGAGAATGGGATGTCTTTCAGTTTGATTTATTTCCCATATGAAACAAAACCAAACAGCAGCATCAGCAGCAACAACAACAACAACAACAACAGAAAAACCTTTTCAAATAATGAGGCTAAACATTAAGATGTCCGTTGAAAACATTGAAGATTTTGGTAGCTATGTTTTGGCCTAACACAAAGAAAATGGAGAGTTTAATGACTGCCTAATTAAAAGATGTCTTAATTACATCTTTTTTTAATTATTATTATTATGTATTGATACAACTATGGTTAAATGCTTTTAAGAACATGGAAAGTTAATGCCTAAAATGTCAAAAGAAAGATCTCCCAAGCTTTACTAATACAAAAAAATACTGTTATTTGACCTAATTAAAAGTGCTTATAGAAAGGTTTGGGCTAGAAAGTATTTTAAAGATCATCTAGTCCTGACCCTCCTGCCATGCACAGGGACACCTTTCCCTAGACCAGGTTACCCAAAGCCCCATCCAACCTGGCCTTGAACACTTCCAGGGCTGGGGCATCTACAGCTTCTCTGGGCAACCATCTTCCAGTGACTCACCACTCTAATAATGAAGAATTTCTTCCCAACTTCTAAACTAAACCTACTCTCTCTTTCCATTTGAAGCCACTGCCCCTTGTCCTGTCACTACATGTCCTTGTGAAAAGTTCCTCTGGCTTTATTATAGGCCCTCTTTAAGTATAGGAAGACCACAATAATGTCTTCCCAGGATCTTTGTGGCCCTCTCATGAACTCACTCCCACAGGTCCATGTACTTCTTGTGCTGGGTATCCCAGAACTAGACACAGTACTCCAGGTGCGGTCTCATGAAATTCAAGAGATGAGAAAGAAATTTTTGTTTTACTTGACATATCTTTTTAGTTTTCTGTAATTTTTTTTTCATTTAATGTACTACATTAACTGCAAAACTGCGTTTATGCTATGCATATAAATGAACACCGTATAAACAGTGAGTTTGTATTAACTAAGTATAATAGCAATAAATATTTCTTTAACATTGCATAATATTAATAGCAACTGCTTAACGTTTGTTGTTAATTCTATATATAACCTTGCACAATTGAATTCTCTTGCTCAATGCATTGTAACAAAATACTAATTTGAAGTAAGAAAAATCTAACAAGCTTGTTCTGGGACCCTTCTTCCAATGAAAACAAACTAAACAAAAATTATTAGTCATTTGTTTAACGTATTGGTTATAACTCTGGCTATGTAACCTGAAATAAACAGCCTATAATTCAAGTATGTTTTCTAGGGAGATGTAAGGTCTATCACTCTCTTGAGGCATCAGCACAATTTTCAATTCACTAGTGTTTGTGAAAATGCCATTGCTTTCTATTACTTTTACCTGAGGATTATTTGAATACATAAGTGCAAGTAATAAAGCATTAATATTACATTATCTTAATAGATTTTATTCAGCTTGTTGGTATGTCTAATATTATTTGGTGTTACATCATTTGATGTAATGATTCTGAAATTAATAGCAACTACTGTAAGCTGATCCTAAACATTGTGAAAGACTAATCCCATTGCAGTTGATAGTTTGTGGGGTTTTTCTAAAGGTCTGAGAAACAATTACATTGGCCAGTCTAACTTTTCATATAAAGGTCATCCATTTATTTCTTTATTCCTTCATTCTTCCTCTAAGTGGGACATGATTAAAACATGCCTTTCAAAGAAATTACTGAATTGTAAATATTTTCTATACCGTAATATTTTCAAATAATTTCTTTTGATGAGTTATTATTAGCAATTAGTAAAGGACAGAGTTTACCATTTGGATATATCTTTCTTGTTTTTCCAGTGACTGCTTCCTGATATCTACTCCATCATTAGATGGGATACAATAATCCAATGAAAGTCATTGGTTAGGTACAAGTAAATATTTAAAAGACATTATTTGTAGTTTATGATTCATAAGAAGCCATATTTTATTTGTGTCTCCTAGTATCAGTCTAAGGCAGGGAAGAAAAATAGATGTCTTCATGTATATATATCTACATTTAAAGAAGGAACTAGAATTGAAAAATACACTATTATCTCTTAGATTAGAATTTCAGATATTTACTGAATTGTTATTTCAGGTTTCTGCAGACATTTTTTTTTTTTTTAAGCTACTTCTTTCCAACATGAATGCCAAGAGAAAATTACTAAAAGCTTTACAGTACATTGCCTATTTCACAGTAGGGAAACTGTAACCAATTGTTAGTATATCTGTAGTGTATATATCTGTATTTCATAATTCATTTTGAAAAATTAGTTGAAATACAACAATGAAATACTTAGTTTTTCTTGAGTTTTCTAAGATTCAGTAGAAAAAAAAATGATCCTAATTTTACTTTCTAGTTTCCTAAATGTCACACAGTGGGTAATATGATATAACCTTTCACCAAATCTCTGGTTTAAATGAATGTAGTCCTCAAATATAGAGTTCAACACTTTACAAAAGGGCAGGTGCAATCGATTAATATTCATATAATGAACTTCTCTCTTCCTTTGCAACACTACCTTATCTAGCGCTGTAAAATGAATGGTGGAAACAAACAATTATTCCTAGAAATGTCTCAGCATATTGATTTTAATCAATACTGGTAGATAGACTATAATTTTATTCATAATTATGTCTTAATGCAGTCTAAATATTACTTGCATTCCTGTATTGTAAGGAAATAATTGATGTTTATGCTCGTGCCTATATTCTCTGTCATTCTTCCTGCAGATTTTCTTCTATCTGGACAAAAATTTTCAAAGAGGAAAAATAAGATCTGAATGAGCCTCAGGCAGCCTGAATAATAAAATGCAGAGCACATTATGTGGGTTTTAGAAAATTACACTTAAAAACCATCTCTGAAATTTAAAAAGAAAAACGAATAGGGGTTTTAGGCAAATTACTCCCATTAATGTCATTGGGAATTGTGCAGCTAGGATCCATCTGTACTGGGTGGGGGAGTTTTTTTGAAAAAAAAAATAGCACTATATTGTTAGGAAATATACTACTTTTCAGTACGTATGAGGGTACCTGGAGTTTAGGAGCTCACATAAGGGAGAAGATAATAGAATACCCATTAAATACCATCTCCCAGAATTTACAGTGATAATTCAGTATGCTAAAAAATTGCCTATTGGAGATCTTTTCCCCCTTTCTTTGCCTACTCAAATCTGGAGTGTTCTCAGATAATTTCAAAATAAATATATATGCTGAATATATACTTTATGAGGTATACAAGAAAAGTATATTCATCTACAAGTGCCCTGTGTTATTGCATTTCTTTCTTAGTTAGCTGGAAGTACATCTTTTGCAGTCTATGCATGGAAAAGTAATTCTGCACTAAGTGTCTGAGCATTTAAAGTTTAATGCAAACTATGCACAAATAGCGGTAATTACTTCTGTAAAGTCATTATTTACGTAGCACTCATAGCTCCTCCAATTTAGCTAAGGAGAGCTCTAGCCTGGATTTGACTACATAAATTGGCTTATACAATCTTCAGTGTATAAACTGTTTTGGTCATAGGGATACATGTTTTAATGCAAAAGAATATACTTCTTCCACTGCTTAAACCATGCATTAAGCATTTTAATGATTAAAGTGTTATAAAACCAGCAACAGTGCACAGTAATATAAAATTGGTAGAACTTTTTTGTCATCTGCTATGAAACTGCTTAAAAATTTTTTATGTATTTGGTCTTTCATCAAAGACATCATATATGAAGACATATGAAGACATCATATTTAAGAAGCTATAGTTACACTGTATTTCTGAAAGCTGCCTAAGATATTTACCCAGGGAAAGCTTCAGTTCTATTGATTATTTTTTTCCTATTCAACTGAGGTAATTTTTTCTAGGACAATTGTCCCAATGAAGTTCTAATGTTACCATAACGAGTAACAATGGAAGAATGGAAGAATTTATCCTTAAAGCCAGCATGAAGATTTTATTAGATTTTTCTTTCATTGTGGAAAAAATGACAAAATTTGGAAACCAGGCCTTTTTCTCCTTTAGTAAAATTAAGGAAAGACTGTATTTGGCCTTTGATTACTGTTTTGTTGAGCCTGTAGAATCATCAGGGTTCCCCTTGAACAAGGTCTTACATTGGAAATAAAGCAAACCCAACCAGCCAACCAACGAAAAAAACAAATAAAAAACCCCAGAAAAGAACAAAAAAATCAAAACCAAATTCCTCCCCCCCCCCACCAGAAAATTTTACAGTCCTACTAAAAGAATGATTTCATGAAATCAAAATAATACCTGCAGCCTACTCCTCACAGCTCTTTTTACACTAGGCAGCAGTTTTAGGAAACGTGTCCATATGCATCATGAACACCCCTACCAGAAGGAGCTGCTGCTTTGAAAATGCATTAATGTGCCTCTCTCTGCCTATTTTGAAAAAGAAGTGTTATTTTACAGAATGCAACACATGGTGTACACAATGTTAGTGTGTCTTTAGCAGGAAGCTATTTCAACTCAATTGATACTGAAGAACATTGGGATTTAGACTGCAACTTTAGCCCAGAACAATTGTTTCACCTTGTGGACATAGTCTTTGTCTGCTCTGCTTTACATGGTACAAGGCTGCCTTTAAGACTAACATGTGTCCTTGCAGCCATCTAGGTGATTTGCTTTTATGTAAAACCTGTGGGTTAGCCTTTGTGTAGAACTTCTGTCCATTTTCCATCCATAAAAGTGCATACTTTGTTGAAGCCTGGTCTAGAGATAGTTTTCCGTCAAAGTATGTGTGCATAGATGAGATGATTTTGAACTTTTTCATACTTTTATTTCTTCCCTGCTTCCACTTTGCTTTTAAGGGATTGTTATTTGCTGCAGGCAAAGAGGAACAACTGGGTATCCTGGGTCTGCCATGATTGTTCTTTGCGTTCCTTGAAGATCTAAATCAGCTAACCAAGAACCAAACCAAGCACATTTTTCAGGTTCCCTGCACCTGCAACCTCTGTGGTTGGGCTTTTTTTTTTGGTTTGGTTCTGGTTTTAGTGATACAAATCTCATGTAACCAGGCTTCCCAAACTGGGTTCCTTTCATATGGGCTCGTGAATTCAAGACTCCATCAGATTTTCTCCAGAGGCCTGTAAGGCTTACTCTAAGACTATAATATCTAGTAATACCTACTCCTGGAAACACCATTAATTCTGAAAACTTCCAACAGCTTTATATATTACCTTATTTTTGCCTAGCAACCTTGCTCTGCATCTTGTTTCCTACCCACAATCTTATATTCATGTGATGCCTTAATCAATACAAGAACAACCTGTGGCATGTTATTTTCATAGAATTTGCTGCTATAAATGGTGGCAATCTCTGAGAAGACTGGGCTGTGTATGCAAAATACCAGTTCAAGAATCCTGCTGCAAACATTACTAAAAAGCTCTCTGCAGTAAACAGTATTCTGACAAGAGCAAGAGGAAAGTGGTTCACTTTTTGCACATTCCTTCTTCCTTACCATAGTAAGCAGGGCCTTGCTTGTTGCTGCTTAACAGAATATCTTTACAAATGTAAATGTCATTGCTTCTGCTTTGCATACATTTTTAGTTTAAATTGCAATTGTACTGCAGTTGCTAAGAGTCTGATGAGTCTTATTCTGTGAAACTTCTTTGAAAGACAAATGTTCAGCCTAATGGCATTGATCAAATTGGTTCTGAGAATAGATTACCAGATTGCCTTGTGCTGTATCTGCACTTGTACTCTATGGCTGTGACCATGCTGCTATTTCATCCATGAATAAACAGTTGTTCTACATGTGTAATTCAGATTTCTCGTAATTACAATTGTATTAATATAAGTGAATATATTGTTCAACTACTTTAGCTTGTGTATGCTTTAACATGATAAAAATAACTATCTTCATATCTATCTCAATGAAATATTTTCTTTAATAACAATTATTTCTTTATTTTTTATTATTGTTATTTTTAGTTACTATATAATAACAAAGTATCCTACTGCAGAATTAGCATTAAGGGTAATGAACACAAAACTAATTTTCTGTGTTTTCATTACATTTTATGATATGACTAATGATATTTTTTCATTCTAAAATGTTAATCAAGCAAATAACTTTGCACTCCTTTTTTTCAATAGAGCTTCTGTAATTAGTGGTTTATGTTTATTAAATTATTTAAATTTTTGTCACATATCAAGGACAATCTACCATATGTTTTACACTAATTAGTACTTTGTTTATTTTAAGAATTCCATTAATTCAGCAGCTACTTTTTAAATAAAGCCAGCATGGAAAAGCAAACTGCCTGAGTTTTGCAAAGAAGAATTAAGGCTCCTCTTTATAAGTAGCCCACTCTGGCATACACATACCCAAATCCTCAGCAGATGATTCAGGAAGAGAGACAAGTGAAGTTCTAGATGCAATACAGTTATGTACTTTGTCTTTTAAACACCACAGTATTAAGTGGAGGACAATATGCTTTTATGTGGAACATCCATTGTTTATAAATATTAACTTTTCTTTCAAAAAGGGAAAAACAATCAGAATGCACATGATACAAGTTTAAATGGCACTAAGAAATGAGCTTCACTGTTTCTAAAATGACTTGGTGTATTTTGTTTGTCCTAGAATGACATCTACCTTTACAGATCAGCTCTGGTCTTAATAAATAGCTTTTTATCTTCCTTCTTGGGATTTACTATACATTAAGAGTCCATTTGACCATCCTTCTCTTCTGCCCTTATTACTAATATGAAGCCCGTCTAAATAAAACTTGGTACTATGCCAACCTTATTTAGGAAACATAATTTCTGAACAATGATGATGTCAAAGTGTTAGAATGTTTTAAGAGATGTTGATAGTATTTGTGTGTTAAGACACAACAAAGAAAATAGCATCCGAAAATGAGAATTTATACCTCAAAAAAGCATTTGTGTGTATTTAAATCAGTTTCTTTGCAAAGCCTCATTTTATATATATTGCAAATAGTTTATAACTTATGATTTGCCACAATAGCAGAAATATGTGTTGAAGTGGGTCTTTCAAATCCTCAACACCAATGTTTATACAGCATAAGTATGTTTTAATACAGTGATGTTTGCACATTTACATACTTTCTAATGGTATATGAGTAGAATTATTTTATTTTCAGAATAGCTAGCATCAAAACCTTAGCACTCTGCACAGATGAAGGTGGGAAGAAATGTCATGATGAAAAATTGTTTATCCCTGTCACATTCCTGTACCCTGAGAGTTTTGGTTTTTTGGTTGTTTGGGTGTGGGTTTTTTTGCCTTTTTTTTTTTTTGTTTGTTTGTTTTTTTTAATTTTTGAGTGCTAACAGAGTATTTTCTTAGTAGTTTTCATAGCAGCATAAAATTAAAATTTGAGTCTTTTGAGAAAACGAAGCCATGAAAAGCTTAAGCAAAAATCTTCAGCTGAAATTAAGGTAAATAAATATATTAGAAAAAATAAGGTCTGAAAAGATACGTTTAGCTAATGCCTCCTTACCTTGAAATCTTAACACCTATATAAAAAAAATTCCAAACACTTTTTTAAATTTTAAAATGTCATCTGAGTAACTTTTTTCTCTTCTCCAAACTTTGCCAAGCTTGTTTTACTCTGTTCTCCCTAAAATTCTCATCCTTTTTACTGTTTCTCATATCCTTTGATATCAGGATTTGATTTTAAGTATTGCTTTCCTGCAAAGCTTCTCTGATCCAGTAATCAGTTCTTGGATTAAGTCTTCAGGATCTATTTGTCATAGAGTAAGCAAGAGATGTTATAGACTTTTCAGCTTTGTTGGGAAAAAATTCCATTCTTCTGATTTCAAACTAAAGAGAAAAACTGGTGAGTTTTGCGGCACTTAGCAGTGTCTGTGAGCCCTATAAATTTCAGTATCTGAGCGCTAACATAACTTGGCTACACCTTGACTCTAAATGCTGGTGGGTTGTTGGTTGGTGTTTTAATAAGCGCAAACTGCTTATCATGGACGAGATTCCTTTGCTTTTACACTGGCCTATTAAAGTGTGAGTTTCACTCCCTGACCTGGAGAAGTTTGAAAACATACTTTGCAGATAGGTGTAGGTTTTGATATAGTTATTTGTTTTGAAAAGACAAAAAAAGAATCATTGATTTAGATTTGTAAGATTGGGTTTGTGGGAACAACACAGATATTGCATCCTTACCCATATTATTTCACAAATTAAGAAAAGTTGAAACAATATATTTTAGTTTTTTGTAGATTAGATGCCCTCACTGCTTAAGTTAATGGTGGCTAAATATTTCTATGTCCCTGTGAATTAGAAAATACTTTTGCATTATCAATTAGAGCTTTATTCTTCAGATCAGTTTCAGTTTTCCTTGGTAGAGTTTAAACAGCTATGTGACTTCAGAGAACTGGTTTCCAGTAATATTTTCTTTGTTAGTCAGTCAAAGATAGGTAATAAGTCTTATTCTGAAATTATTTGAACAGTAACTGGGCAAAATGCTATCAAAAGATATACTATTAAAAGGCACATGTATTGGTTTAGAAGCACTAACTTCTTTCTATAGTTTTATGTGTACAGTCTGGATGCATTTAAGACTAAATGAACCTGTTATGAGCATAGTAATAACAAACCCTTGGTGTATACAGATAAAATAAACCAGTGCAATTAGAACTGAAAAGCTGTAAGTATGCTCTCTTTGTTATCAATAAGTTATAAGGTGTCAAAAATACCTCTTAGAAATTGAAACAAAACAAACCAAAAAGTTATCATTTCCTCTTTTTCTTAAAGTTATAAAAGAAAAAAATATTTTATAATAGAAAAACAAATTTAGAAGTGCTATGCATTTAGCCTATTCCTAATGTGTTTTTTTTTTTTTTTTTTACTGGCATAAACTTATAAAGCAGCAAATATTTGAAGAATTGCTGTATCCAAAACAAAGAGCATAATTTTGAGCAAACACTGCCTTGAGTAAATTCTCATTCTTCAAAATTACACCAGGTTTTACAGGGAATTGTTGAATTATGAATATCTCTCAATATAAAGTGAGAGAAACCACATGGCTTCTTTGGGTAATGTGTTCCAGCACTTAATCAAAGTCATTGTGAAAGAAAAATTGTGGAAAACAGTGGGGGAGTTTAAAAACAGTGTGCTGATTTTACTTTGGAGCAGGAAGTCTCATTTTGATTTTATGATTTTTGTGATAACTGATTCTGCAAGTAATATATTTTTCTGCTTTTAATTGCAGCAGGAGAAGAATCAGGAAAGCTTGAGAAATAAAGGTAAGTGACAATTATTTTCAAAATGTGGATATTCTTATAATCCAGATGGATTGTTTGGTGAGTAATTTTGTATTTGAAATGACAAAAATATATACAGGAAAGGGATTGAAATGTAGAAAATAAATGTATTAGCTACTGGTTTTGGACCTCTGAGATGAACAAGGCTGACTACTGTACTCTGGGTGGGATGGGCTGCACAGTTTCGCACTAAGTGTGTCTTGACTATGAATGCTTATTATACTTCAGTAAAACATGAGTAACATCACTTTAGCTTCTTCCTTTTGTTCAGTAAATATGCAACTGAATGGGATTCCAATTCATCATGTCCTTAGTAGGCTGCCTTGCAAAATGATTATTGTGGGTGCTTTTTGCATACTGCACCTTACTCTGTGCTAGTGGCTAAGCACTATGTGAAATAGAATATCCAGGTTAAAGAAACAGCCTTGTATCAAGGAAATTAAGAATTCTGAAATCCAAAGTATGGATTTCATGCTTCTTTTTCTAATAAAAATCGGTTAAGAGACAAAACATTGAAATCTCTTGCTTAGAAATTTGCTAAGCAACCAATGAAAGGCAAAATTGCCAGTAGTGGCAAAGATTGTTCTCTTGATATTTTAGTTGCTTATACAAGTAGGATACTTTAAAACAGAAAGCAGAGGGAAGATAGCAGAAAGAACGCCAGTTAAATGTTACAAGGAGAGGAGGGAATTAAGTGACAAACTAACCTATGTCTTTTTTATTGCCTTAGGAAGCAATGAGTAATCACATCACCTGAGTTGGTGTTCTTAATTCAGTTATTTATGTACCACAGTACTCATCTAACTCAATTGGGTTATTTTCCCCTCACACTAAGGCTACACACGGGCATCTAAAGACAAACTAAAGTTGACGGTTGATTGGAATTGTGTCAGGACAATCACATTGTTCATGATGATACGATAATTTACATTATCACTTGAAGAGTGTGCATGGGAAAAATAACTGATCCAAAAAATAGCCTTCAATTTTAATCAACTGATGATTTATAATTTTCTTTTCTGAGGCAATACAATATAAAGTTGAATAATCTCTAGACGTTGTGAGTGTATCCATGATGTATTGTTCATAAACCTCTCATGTCTTATGACAATACAAATTATTAAAAAGACTGTGAAAACTCAGATGAGATTACAGAAATAAGGTATTTGCTCTAAAATTAAGCATTCACAATTACAAACTTTAAGCATCTAGCTACAAAGAAGAATCCTGAAATTGGCCACTTTGTGGTATTTTATGATTTGTTTCAGTTATAGTATGACGTCTGACAGTCTTTCTCCCATACCCCACCCTATCCTGTTGCCAGGTGGTCATTATGGTTATGTATGTGATCAGTAAGTAAAATTAGGAACAAACTAATGACCTAGGGTGGGAGTGCCCATCTTATGCATTAGCTGTTAGTTTAGTTAATTAACCAGAGAAACAATTTTCAAAGGCTTATAAAATATTGCCCACGACTACAGCTGAAGGAATGCAGTAAAGTGCTTGAAGGGAGATACCCATTAACTTCAAACAGGCAGTGAAATTGGTGCACAGCTGCACTAAATTTGTTGTGATTGTATCTGTAATGTCTCTTGAAGAAATTTTTAACCTACTAAACTTCCTGCATAATATGCATGTCTCTGCCTAAACTGGCAATTCGACTTGGAAGATTTCAGTGGTCTGGAAGTCTGTTCGTGTCCAGAGTAGGCTTTGGAACATATATCTGTACCTACAGGTATACTTTATTCCGTAATTCTTTTTTGGGGTAATTTTATGATTGGAGTTTGGGGTTTTTTGGTGTTTTTTTTTTTTTTTCCCTTGTCTCTTTATAGTTTTTATTTTTTTTTTTTCAAGTGCTCTTTTCCTATGACATTGCGAAGTTTCAGAAAGATATTTTTATTTCACTTGTAACTTACAGCATATAAGGTCTTAAAACTCTTTGTGCCTAAAATACTGATTGATTTGGATGAAACAAGAGTCAGTGTATCAGCATAAACATTTTTGTGTTTTCAATGAGTGACACTACCCTTCATGTGTAATATTGAAACGTCTTGTGCTTTGCATGTGTTCTCGTGAGACAGGTAAATTATCCTCAGGTTCTCAGGACAAGGTTCTGAGACACTATCCCTTACGCACTGAGTATTGCAGCCATTCTGTATGGGAAAAGGATGAAATGTTGTCTGTGGTTCCTTGACTGCTCTGACACTTTCAGAACCCATGTTGTCTTCTTAATTCAGAAGTAAATTACATCTTATCCCTACCAAGTAAAACACTGGAGTCTGTCATGACTCATAATGTCCATTGATAGCAGTATTTCAGTATCTAATTTTTATTAATAATTCCATGAGATTGTATTTTTATGAGGGGATGATGTTGCAGCAGAATTAAAGATGAATGCCTTTTGACTTCAGCAGAGTCAAGATATTAGTAACAAGAATCATTCTGTATCTTATATTATAAACGGATTACTATTCATGTTTTAGTAAGGATGTTTTTTATTGTTCTGTAGTGTTTCTTTTTTTTTCTCCTGACATTTTTTTGATCCACTTATTTTTCCCATCTGTTACTTCTGCTGTCAGCCTCTAAGACAATCACAGTAGATGAGAAGCCAATACTCAAACATACCCTGTTCTGACACTAATCCCATCTCTCTCTCATCTCTGATATTCTTTTTATTGTTTTATTTAACAGATAACAGATCTTTTTGTACACTGTTTGAGAAAAGCAACACAGCTTTTATGTAAAATAGTATGTTAACATTTTGCAATTTTAGTGTATGCTGGCAAACTTCCTTATACTTCTGAGAATTTTTTTTGTGCACCAAAATGATTATCACTAGTGCAAAATATTCAAGAAAACTTTTATTTCTGAGATACCAGAAGGTTGACTAGTGAAACATATCAACTGTTTGCCAAACCTGAAAGTCATCTCAATTTTTTTGACCAGAAAAAGCACCAGCACACAGGAAATAATACCACAAAATATTTCAGTTAAAGAGTAGGGTTATTGATGATCAGTTCCTAAACTCAGTCACGGTTTGCATTACAGTACAATAATTTCTGACCATTTAGAAATCAGTTTCAGTATAGATAAGCAGTGTGTAATATACGTTTCCAAAATACCCCAGCAAAACCAGAGAAAAAAAAATTCTGAATTTATGCTGAGAGTGAGGTGATTGTTTTGTTGATATTGAGCAATGATATTATAATGCACACAAGTTGTGTAACTTTGGCTATTTATTTTATCAAGGTAAAGAACTCTTACTGAAAGATATAAAAAGTGCTCTGCTCCAGCTAAGATTTGAAAGGATACACTTTTCATAGTATTTTCAAAATGTGCATGCAAATTATTTTAATGATAGTAAGTTGAAGACTTTTGCTTTAGTTAAGTGCACTTTAGATACCCACTGCGTAGTATGCTGTTGAAATGTTTACTAGCTACTATTGATCTGAGCTTTAAACTTCATTGACACTCAAAACTAAACAGTTTAAAGAATTTTGACTGACATAATAATTTTAATTACAACTTGAGTTTCTATTTGTACTCAGTTCTCATTTTATGCTTACCTTAGTAATCTGAATGTAAAACCATTGTTGACTCACAAATCAGTTTCAAAAACATAATTCTCTATGATTATGTACAGATTGCTAGACTTTTCTGATATCATTAAGAAACATCTGTTCCTTTTATAATCTGTAGCTATCAAAATTAAAGAGGAAACCATATGGGCATCACTTTCATATTTTACTTGCTTTTTATTTCTTAAAAAGTTAACATACCTGCGCAGCACTTGTGGCCCTGTCTGGGATTCCTGATTGGTGTAGTCTTTTTCTATATGATAAATGTAAGACAAGAAGGAATAAGAAAAAATTGAGATAGTTCAATATTGAAAGAATTTAAGAGAGAAAACCAGTATGGTGTTAATTAAAGCAATACCTTGCAAAAATTAAGTTCTATCTGGGGATACTCTGAAATGCCAGTGGGTGAACAAACTGTTAGATCTATCCTGTAATATGGCTGGCTGTTATTATTTTTGATAATGGACAAAGCTATGAATGTTTTGGTGTAGAATACATGACATCGGTGTCCTTTGTCATGTTAAGCCAATTAGCTGTGGGAAAAAATACACTTCATTACTTTCTGTAATGTATGCAGTGACTCATTATGTCTGCTAAATCAAATTATTCTAAATTCATATTTCACCACATCTGTATTAATTGTGCATTCTTAGAATCTGAACTGCAATCCTCCTGGACTGAATTGATTAATGCTTTAGTTTATTACACTGTAATAACCCTTCCCTACTAGAGCAGTATATTTCAGAAAAAAATGTAGTCTTTTAGAGAATATGTGTAATAGCAAGCAGGTTAGTAAATGTTTGTCCAAGAATGCTGTTTTCATTGAAATGCGGACACTAAATAATCTGATTTACAGTCTTCTTTGGTCTGAAGTTTTTTTTTTTTTTGGTCATTATGTTCCAACCTACTTGAGTGAATAAACTTTCAAGTGTTGGTAGGAGGATTGTTTGAACTAACTGTGCCAAATACTATCCCCTCTATCCTGTTTCAGTCCCCTCCAAAGCCTAGTCAACTGAAACTCAAATCTCTTTTGTCACTCAAGAATTGCCATAAGAAATACAATTCTGTTTTCCACCTGAACAATTCTCCTTTTCTTTTTGTTTCCCTGCTCTTACAAAAGACCTACAGACACAATGTTATTAACTGATTCTTGTAGGGTTTTCTTTATTTATTCTTATCTTGGAATGGCTTTAGCATGATTAATATTTATAAAAATACTTTTTCCTCCCCTCTGAGTCAATTCAGAGTCAGATTATAAAACGAAACAAAGCTCCTTATGTGGGAAAATATTTTTCAATATAACATTAATCTTAGTATTATTTTTGAACAAGCCTGAAGCTCACTGTGAGGAAGCAAAGTGTGTGGGTCAGAAGGTCAGATATCAATTCTAGGTAATATCTTTGATAACAAGATGATTACCCAGACATAGAAAGCATACATTAAGAGCAAGATCTGTGCTGTACTATACAAGCTCGTGAAAGCTTATCTTATTTATTTTAAACAAAGCATTATCTGATGACACTGAATTCCAGTCTTGATACTTCTCCGTCAACACAGCCCAATATTTGTATAGTCAGACTTGCTACCAATGTAGTGCCATAGTGTAAATGGCACAAATATATTTGACTCACCAGTTGTTGCCATGAGGTAAATGTATTTTGTCTTAGTCAAAAAAGTAATTAAAAGTGCTCAAGTAATAAGTGAATACAACATGGTGCAAATATTTTATGGAATTGCAGCATTTACCTTCCACATATCCCATAAATTCTAGACATGTATTCCATACCAGTAAAAAGTTGTCTGCAGTTTTAGAATTTCTTGAGTGTTATGTTACAGATTATGTCTGCATTTCTGCATAGCAGTTTTTCCAACTTTATATTGATTGCCTCCTAAGTTTCTAAGTTCATTTTTGCTGAGAGGAAATAGAAATATTAAAAAGTAACTAAAATCCCAAAGAGTCAGAATGGGTCTAAAAAGTTTTTGTAAATTACACAAAAATTTACAGCTGTCAGTGTATATTCAAAAGATGAATTAACAAGATGTGTCTGTAATTTTTCTTAAATTCATGTCTGTTATTTCTGCCACTAATTAGAGCTATGTAAGGGGATCACACATCTTATGACCACTACGGAGATGACTACTGATATTTCTTGCATGCAGTTATCATACACATATGTATTGTATATATAAAGATAATAGAGAAAATATGAAGGAAAAAATGTTCTACAAGTGCATTTTATTGCATTCCTAAAAGGATGAAATTCATGTGTGATGTGTTTGACCCATCAAAGTTTAGCAGCTTTAGGAATTATAGATACAAAGAATTTCATTCTTATTTGAATTTTCTTTATGGCAGAGAAATGGACATCTGACTTTATTTTTTTTTCTCATATGTATAACCTGTGTCAAAATCTCATGAAAGAACTCTTCTGCAAAATGGTATAGCTATACTAACAAGATACAATAATTATTTCTGTATGTAGCAGCATAGTAGAGGTAACATACGAGACTGGTATCCCTATTTAGCTTTTTTTTAAAAAAAAAAAAAAAATCATCTCTGTCCTCCTAAAATTTCAGTTACATTCTGTTAAATTGTTACCATTTCAAGGTGGATATTGTGAACTTGACTAGAGAGAATACCTTCAGCGGTATTGGGGAAGTTTCTCTTTGAAGTGCCCAAAGAGTTAATTTGAACATATTCAGCAGAGAAGACCTTCAGCACTGGCAGGGGAGGGGAAGGCTGAATACTGACTGGAACACATATTCATTCTATTAAGACTTTTGTAGCTTTAAAGAAGTCACTCAGTGGATGAATGTTTATTTAAATTTAAATGTAAATGTATTAGTAGGCTGAATGACGTTTTAATGATGTGTGACCCTCAGAAGATTTTGAATTAGCAGCATAGTTTGATTTTGGGGTTTTTTCCCACATAAATTTTTGTTTTAAAGCTTCTGTTTAAAAGTAGCTACTGTTTAACTTGAACATTATATTGAACATGTTTTGGATAGTTTCTTGTATTGTTTCAGGAGTAGGCTGAGTCAATGAATATGCCTTGACTTTAAGTTAGTCTAATCTTTTATTATTAATAATGTTGAGGTTTTAAAGTTAAAAAATAATGCCAAAAGCTTTGTAATTTCATATGTTAAGGTTGTTATTTGTGCTAAAGACAATACGTATTTTCAATAATACTTGCTTTGGTTTACCTCTTTCTTTCGTCTTAAAAGAGGTACACAAACCACAGATGGCTTTCTGAAGTAATTTGAATTAGCTCTTGAGCACTGAAAGCTTGCACTGAATTCAGAAAGAGAATGCATTGCAATGCAATGAGAAAGTATACTTGGATCCTTTAATGTACGTATATATGCATATATGTATATACAAATACACACACATTAGTGCAGAGTCTATAGGCTATGAATGTCATGTTTGTCACATGTAGTGAATATTCATTTGATTACCCTAACAATGGAAACCTAAATGTAAAACAGGTCATTCATTCCATGTGAAGCTTATCTGTTTTAAATTGTTACCTCCCTCTTCTGTGTACCCTACTCCTTTGCAGAACCTTCATTCTTGGAATTAAGAGCAAAATATGATTTGTGTCAGCACCGTAGGTATCCTAGTTAAGTTTGGCATATAACAGCCAGGCTGGGGCAGGCTGTTTCACAGTATTTGTGATGTAGAGTGCAATTGTTATGACCAAAAATAATTAAATGAGAATGATAGTGCAATTCATGTTTTGTGTAACAGACTGTAGAAGCAAAATAGTCTTCCTATCTTAACAACTTGAAATTTTCCTTTTAGAATAGATTTTCAGAAAGAATAATGTATATCAGAAACTATCCTAATGCTGTTACACTAGAAACTTAGATTTTCTTTGTAAATAAGTATACAATGTAATAGGTAAAAAATCCATGCTAGTTTTTTTGGGGAAAGCAACTTTTGTTATTTGTTTATATTTGTTTTCAGCATAACCCTGTCTTTATCAGTAGATCTATCTATTATCTCAATATAAGCTTATCTGAAATATTCTGCTGTAATATCTTGTTACTGAGCAAAAAGAGTCTAGAATATTTATGTCACTGAAAGAGATATACATAGAGACTGAAATATCTACAGACATCTTTACGAGCTCTACAACAGTTGGTTTTGTTGGTTTTTTTTGTTTTGTTTTGTTTTATTTTTTGTTTGTTTTGTGTGTGTGTGTGTTTTTTTTTTTTGTTTGTTTTGTTTTGTTTTTTTGGTTTTTTTAGATATGAACTTAAAACCAAGTTTAGGCAAGAGTTTAATTAGACTGTTCATAAAGAAGAGTTTAAAGTTGAGGGAGGGTTGTCCTGAAAGCAAAAGTGAAGTGCAGGAGAAATACATAGCATTCAGAAGCAAAAGATCTGGTTTACATACTTGTATTTCAGAAATAAATTATGTCTAATTGATATTCTTTTAAAATAAATACCTGTAAATAGTTGTGGGTTTTTTTAACTCAGGTACCATGCTACTATTTTGTCTTGTATATTTATAACACTGATATCTATCACCATAACTTGCATATAGGTTTTCTGTGCTGTTTATAGGCTATAAACTTTTAAGAACACTTACGCAGAGAAAGACTAACATGTGTGTGTTACCTAGGAGAAATTTCCAAACTCACAATGTCTAAAACAGAATTATTATTTGCATTCATTTTGAATTCTCTAGAATACTACTGAGTATATATAAGAACATATTTTCTCAGATATCTCTTGCAAGCAACTTAAAGGACAATCAGAACTTATATAAACTTGAAAGATGAGTCTTTCCACCTCAACCCTCACTCCTAATTATTGCAGTACTGTATATAATTCAGATTCTAGTTGAAACAATTACAATAGTCATTTTTTGCCTTAGTCTTTGAATAGCAAGGGTTGATGCATTTCATTATCATGAAGGTCATGTTCTAGTTTACTCCAAGCACACTCTTACCACTTGCTTCAGACACTAGAATACCATTAACAATGTCACATCCTGTTAATGTTTACATCATAACTGGAAACAGATATTACAGTGAAGTGCAAATTAAAGACTGCTAAAATGCCTGCCACTAACAATTATGGTGGGGCAGTATAAAATTTCTCATTTGTTTCCAAAGGTCAGATTAATAAAGCTACATGTCACATTATCATAAAGGGTGGATCTAGCTGTCTGTTTTGATTATGCTTAAAAGTCTAGTGTTTCTAAGGAAACTTTGCAAGGAATGAATGCATCCATTTTAACTAGCAGTTTAAGTGTGGGTAATTACTAGACTTTATTTTGAAGGGATCCAAACCAGGGGCTGCAGTTACTTAAATGTCTTTCTGCTTTTTAATTTACAAGTATTGAAATTAGATTTCTTTTATAAATTCCTTTCAGTTCTTAATCCTTAAAGTAGCACCCCAACTATGAAAAGTTAATTCCTTAGATGAATGAGCTGTAAACAAAACTGCATCAAATACTAAAAGTAGACCTATCTATATATATCCCTACATAACACAAATTAGAAGCACAAGCAACTGAACTCTTTAAATTAAAAACGTTAATTCTATTAAGATAATGGATAGATATAGCTTAAATTTTAATACTCTAGAGTCAAATTAAAATTCTGTTTGTAATGCAGCTATTCAAGTGATTATGCAGTTTATGCAGTTGATTATTCACTTTAGCAAGTGAACACAGCTTTCTATACTTTCTTTCTAATAATAAAAATTCTGGCCATTTTTCAAAATAGCTTTATAAAGGTTTGCTGAAATATGAAAATTAATTTGTGATTACAAAAAAAGAAAAAAAAAGAGTGTTTGCTTGGATTTTTCCTTTAAATACACATAAATTAAAAAAAAAAATAACAACATCCTGTGAAGAAAAATGAGAATACTGGTTTGGTATGAAGTTGTTAGTAGACTTACTAAGATATAGATCTGAATATATTACTGAAGAAATTGAATGATTCTGAGGTTTATGTCAAAAATAAGATTAGATATGATGGCACAAATTACAAGAAACTGGAATAACATTTTTGCTATAATCAGGAAACAACAGAGAAAAAAAAGGTTTATCAACTCTATGATAACTTGAGTAACCAAAATTTCATAAAACTTCAGATGTTCATAACATATCAAGGAAGTTTTTCCTAGAAGAAATAAAGAAATAATAAAAGTATTATATATGGCACTACTTAAGCCTCACCTGACATACTATATCTATGTCTGAATGTTCATGATTTAGACTGAATTTAATTTAATCAATAGCAAATACAGAGAAGGGTTATTCTAGTGATCAGACAGTATTGTGTAAGTAAAACTCAAGAACACAGTTTGTTTTTCCTGGCAGCATGGAATACCTGAAAGTGTGTTGGTAAAAATGCTTGAAAAGAGCATGGAAGTCCTGAAATGAAAAGTTAGCTAGATTATTTTAAACTAGAAACATGCAGCAAGACATTTCTCTGTGTGCAGTTTATTCCTCTCTGCATGAATTAGTATGGTATTAAAATTGCTATGTGTGATTGTGTGTAAATGATAAATTAAAAATGGAATGGAACCTGTTTCAGGAGGAATTTCCCTGGTTCTGTGAAACTGAGGAGATTTGGTGCTTTGCCTGTATACAAATTTGTTTGAATTCATGCAACGTGATGAATTAAAGAAAACCTCGGGAAATTGAAAGAGATGGTACAAGGAGCTGCTCAGCCTCTCCTTTGAATTGAAGCAAACCTTCCCTTATCTGGAAGAGTAATCTAAGGTGTGTGTCTCTAGGGCAAGGTAATATGTGTCATTTGGGTTATGATAAAAATCTCAGGTTTTTTGCCTCCACTTTCCATTGTAAAGATTACTCTATTTGTGCAGCCAAAGCCTGGATAATTTCCCATAAAATCTTCTTTTTCATTGTTTCTTCCCACCTGTGGTCTATTTTGTATAAGCTCTGTCTCCTTTTTTCATACCAGCCGTTCATATCTTTCATGATTTGACATGACAGAAAGTAATCTGTGTTCTCAAGGGGGAACATATGTGAGACTTAACGTGCAACTTCCCTTGAATATTCAAGGGTAGGATATGCCTTTGAACTTTCAAAGCTTTTTAGAGATCAAGTGTTTGAAATATCTCCTAGCTTTTTTCATAGTTGTAGGGCACATAGCTTTCAGTTTCAGGTTCTAAAGAGGAGTGGACTTTATGGGACACTCTGAGTAAAAACAGATAAGGTTAACACTCACTTTGGATCATGTCTTGCAGACATATTTTTTGTAATTTGACCTATGTTTCCATCACCTTGGAGGCCCTGATGAATCTTCAAGAAAGAATTGTATTTTATTAATTAATAGTGATTAAAATATTTTCTAATTTTCAAAATAGTGTCTGAAATCATAGTAGGATAGATTCTGACTGACTTTTGTGGGGATTTTTATGTACATGATGTATAGATAATTGTCAGAAAAAAGTTTGTCTTTCAAAATAGTAATAGTTGGCAATAAGGTTTGCCAAATTTTGTTTTGTTCAGCTATTGAAAGGTTAGCCATTTGGTGCCGTATATTGACAGTTAAGAACCTGTAATTCTCTGTGGCTCTGCATAACTAGATAAGTGGAGGCCTTTGACTGTTTAGCCAACATTTATTGATCAAAAAGCTGTTTATCAGAGTTTTCAGCCTGGGAAAGAAATACAGTAAGGCATATTTTTGTCCATACATGTACTAGAATTTTCTCACACAGGTCTTGGTTAAAAGGTAAATCCATCATTGATAAAGTAATGGCTGTTTTCTGATTAAATAATCCAAGACACTTGACATGAATGATTACATATGTAAATACAATTCTATAAGTGTCTTTGTATTCAAAAGCAAAGTTATAGAGTAGGATGCTTTCTTCTCTTCATGCTTGCTGGACTTTGTTGCACATAGAATTTATTTGGATATGTGGTGCCCAGGCTATAGATTTTTGGTTTTCTATCACTTGGCATCCTGTCTAAATTTAACCTAAGCATAGGCTTAGGTTGATATGCTGTCTGGATCTCAATACAAAAATTCTTGATAACAAGGTTCAAGTTACTCTCTATTTAAATTATGCACACAGAACACAGATACAGTTGTCACTGCTGGCCCACTAGCAATAATCAGTCAAATCTTGATGTTTTTATTCTTTTAAAACACTGCAAATATCAGTGATGGCATTGTTTTTATGGAAATCTAAGAAAAAGTTTCATTATGTCTCAGAAATAAATAAATCCAAGAATATTAATGGAAGCATTTTTCTTAGCTTTATACAGTCCTGCATACAGCTGATTAAATAAAGGCTCTTAGAAGGAGGGAAAGATTAAAAAAAATTAGTAAATAGAAAGGCATACAAAAATCCCATTTGTATTGTAGGTGCCACCAAGGTTCTACTAAGCACACATTGATTCTTCCTTATAGAAGCTGTGATTTTGTAACTTTAAGGATAATTGCCCAGCAAAAATGAGGGGGAAAAAAACCAATAAAAATATTCTGGTAGCATAATCATAATTTCTTTGCTCAAAGGGCAGTGTACGTGGCTTGCACTCTGGTCTAATTAACAGTCATCTGACTTTCTTTCCCCAGAAACATTGCTCTTTATAATTGTAACTGGCATCTCTAAATAAAAGCAATACATAGAGTTATGAGTATAATTAATGAAATAAAATTGGCAGAAATACAGAATGACAAAAGCTAAAGAGCATGTATTTATGTTGCTTAAAGTCTTTCTAGGGTGGTTCAGCATACATACACATGAAATGTTGCTACAGACATACAGTAAAAATTGTGTAGAAATAGAGTCACTACTCAAAACAGAAATAAGACTCTTAAGAAAAAAAGCCATTTCTTGTGAGTCTTTAATTGCCTTTAAATACATATTCTAAACACTCACTTGAAGGCATTATGTCATCTACTGCAAGTGTCATAAAAAGAGCAGGAAAATCTTGACCCTTCTGCCACCCATTTCTCTATTTCCACTTGAAACTGAAATGTTGGATTAGGCAATATTAGGAAGTGTAAAGTAGTTCAAGATTAAAACATAGAAGTTGAAGTATCCAGTATTATAGATGTTTCTTTTAAGTTTGCCTTTGTAGTGTGTTTGGGGAGGCTTTTGGTAAAGCATGTCATGTGACTCTGCCTGAGTGCATGCACTTATTCTGGATCAATGTTCTTTAAAACATTAACATTTTTCATAGGTCTGTGTTCTAACATACTTGCTGGACATACTGATTGCTGAATGTGCAAGGTGTGTGACCTGTTATGATCCTCTTTCCTTGCTCATTAAGAAAAATAAGTCTTTTCATGTGCCCACTTATCTTTATACGCGGTCAATTGCAAATGACATTTCTTCCTTTCCTCGTCTCTCCAGAGAGCTATTATGAGACATGAAGCCTGTTTACTTTCTTTCAAGCTTTTCTATACTGACTGAGAGTGCCCTTTTCCACATGTCTACTTTATTTTTCCAATTGTGGAAATGCTTAGAGTTTAGGGGAATCATAAATGTAAGCAAGCTACATGCTTGCCATACGGAGCGTGAAGGTCAGTACTGTTTCCCACAGTGGGATTTCAGTATCCCATCAGACGCTTTAGCAATCTGATCTAGTTGCTATCAGAAAAGTCAATATTTGCATTTTGTTGAATATGCATGGCCACCAGTGTTTGGAAAAAGAGTTATTTGGTATCTGTGCTTGTGTGATTATCTTGTTTGCATTCACAAGATACTATCTGCAAATCCTCTAATGATTCAAAGACAATGTTGTATGAAGTTATTTCATTATTAGGATTAATTCATTGCTATTCTAAATTAAACAGGCTTAGAATTTGATGTTCTTTAATTTCAGCTAGGGCACTGGAAGGACAACTTTTAAGAAAAATGTCAAAAAGTGCTTTAATTCACATAATATTAAGCGTACATGAAGAAGCCATTTTAGTTCATATTATGTATGTCTATCACTTTTTTAAGAACTTCTTAATAGCACTAGTTGTTGAGAAATGCTGGTTTACCTGCAAACAATAGTGCAAAATAGATTACTGGCATTTAAAGGGCTCAAAAATTAGCTAATTGATGGAATTAAAAAAAACCCTCATTTGAATATGAATATTTTTTAACTAGTGTGCAATTGTGATTTGCAGGCCATAGAGTCAGAGGAGTTCTCTATCAGTAGAGTCTTATATACGTATATTGAGCCTGATTGACTTTGGTGGGATTCGGCTGGTGTGCTTGATTTTGATGGTGGACAGAGACAAATCAGAGTACATAATTCTGAAAGATTTGAAGCACAGAAAAAAAATCCTTTTCAGAGTACCATAAAAGCATCTTAGCAATACATTTGCAAAATTACTCCCTTATGCTTTGGAAAATATAGGGTAGAGATCAGTCATTTAGAAATTGTAACTCTTTTCAGACTGAATCAGTTCAAGGGAGTTCTCTTGCTTTCTTTGCACAGAAAAGTGCTACCTTTGTTGACTAAGTTGAGGTGGCAGAGGTGGGCTGTGTCTAGCAAAAAAATAAGGGCCAAAAAAATTCTGCCGTCTTCCAACATATGGAAACAATACATTCTAAGTTTTCTTTTGAAGGAAATACCCCTGTGTTGAACATAACTGAGCAGCCAATTTAATCGTGCCTCTGGTCATTGAAGATGGCACCTATGGAAGATGGAGCTGGACATCAGAGCAACCAGGAAAGTGCTTTAAGGTCGAAAGGGGGAGATCTGGGGGGAGACCTCTGATACCATTCTCAAAATAAGAGAGAAAATCTGGATGCCAGTTGGTTAATTGGATCTTAATTTTTTCTTGGTGTTTGACTCAGGATTTGTGAGTTCTAGTGAGCTTTACATTGACTGTGTGAGTCATGTCATACACTCGCAGAAAGTTAACAGCCTCCTAACTTTATATTCTGTCCTAAATGTTTTGTAACTTTGGATGGTGTAGAGGCCCAGAAAAGCTGGGGTGGATTGTGGTGATGTCATTTCGTGAAATGTTAGATTTTCTGCAAAACATATGAGGGGGGAAAGCGTTTCTAGAAATCAGTTCATGGGAGAATCTAGGGGCTAAATATGTTATTATTTCCTAAATAAAAAGTTAACAGTAGCAGTTTGTCAGCCATGGCATACAACTGCAGAAGATGCAAGGATAGCATTAAATTTAAAACAGTGTATAGGATGTATGTGCATGTCATATCAATATTTGGTTTTGTCAAAGTTATGGAGCACATATGCAATCCATCCAGCTACTAGAAAATGACCTTTATTTGCAGTATCTGTATGCCCTCTGTTATTGGTGGTTCTTTTATTCCCAAGAACTTCATGAGATAAGGTAGGCCTTTCAGAAGCAGGAACTGAAGTCCATACTGTATGAACTGAATTTGTTAGTGCCTTGAGTCTGTTAGTCTTTCCACAGAGATACATAATCAAGAGCTTGAAATACACATTATATTCATTTCAATGCCAGTGCTTACGTATTGATTTCTGAAATTTTGTCATGTCGTGTAAAACAGAAACTGGAAGCCAGATTCACAGTGGAAAAATCAGAAGCATTCTAGAATTTTTCCACTCACCTTTACAAGACACACCGAAATGCCTTACTTTTGGTATTTTTCTTTTCATTACTATTGTCTCACTACTAAATATTCCATAGTTTCATAATTTTTGCTTTTATGTGGATTTCTGCTGGTTAATTCTGCTTTGTTGTCCTGAGAGGAGAATAGAATATTTCTTGCTCTTTTTTTGATCGCCTTTTACATTTTGACATGTTTTTCTGGAGTTAGAAAGAATGTCATCTTGAACAATATCAAACTGACTTTTTGGCTGTTGGGCCGAAAATGTTTGGCTACCCCTACACTAAATAAATAAACAGCAAATGATAAATAATGGAGTAGTCATTTTCTTCTACTAAATAATGAAATTCATATAATGAAAAAATAAACCATTCTATTTTATGTTATTTGAAAAATTGATAACTAGTTTGTAGGTTTTTCATTATTCAGAAAACAGGAAAAGTGCAATACATTTGGATTTGATCTGTTCTTTCCCTCTAACTGTACAACTACAAGGTTTAGCAGAATATGTTTTATCTGCTCACTTCTTTATGTTACACTTTATGTTACAAAATAGATATTCAAAAAATCAAAGTATGTTTTTGGCCTTCAGTGGTGTAACAGTCTTTGAGTATAGCCTAAATGGTAGTCTGAGTTGTCACTGGGAATTCTTCAAAGATATGAATGTATTGGCTAATTGTTTAGTACTAAAAATGTATTTGCTGTTTGTATTTCAGTAAGAGAGCTATAGCTAATAGGTGGTGTAACGCTGCCTACCTTTTCAGTAATAATTAATATTTGCAAAATTAGTTCTACCTTGATTCCAGTTTGCAGAAATCATCATATGCTGGTTTTGACAGAGAGCCCTATGACTGACATGAAGATTTACACAGAAATATCTTAAGAAGGTGTCAAATGCATGACTTTCTCATTTATAGTAATTGTGTTTAAGACAATGTGTTGTGTGTGCTTTAGCTGTGAATTTCAAGATGTGCTGGAATTGTTGACTGAGCTATCACAGTGTGTTATAATACTGAAGATATCTGAACATAAAATATACAGTGCAGCAAAAAAGTATTCTGTACTTCTGTTGATAACATTTCATGTATGTTTTTAGAACCTCAAAAGTAACTTTATTGCCAAAATGGTTTACAGCTTAATCCAAGCGACACAAAAGAAATTCTGGATGAACCTATGAGGTAAAGTCTGCAGCACTTCTATCTTTTTGATAGATTTGTATTTTTTCCTATATAAGTAATAATTTTATTAAACTAAAATACAAGGAAAAAGAAATATAAAATTGGTCCACTGCAGTGGAGACCTTATACAATAGGAAATGCAAAACCTCACAGATGAGCAAAACCTTGTATTCCTTTCCTTTTCTTCAATTCTCTTTTCTTTAAGATCTTATAGTTTTGAGACGTATTGTGAAAATTCTATTAAAAATAAGTGATTAAAAGACAGTGAATCCAATAATGATTTGTTATGAATGCCATAAAATAAAGCTAGAAAACATTTTCCTTTTTTCTTTTTAACAACTTTTCAACAGTTGTGAAAAGTTAACAAATTATGACTGTTAACTATAACTGTTAACTAACAAAATAAATGTTTGCAAAGATGTTGAAGTTAAGGAACTAATTTAATTTGTTTCATCATTGTAAATTGGTTTCCTGAGCTTATTGTTTGGACACAAAATTTTATATTGGATAAAATCATTTCACTATTAAGGGAGTGGGAAATGTTTAAAGAGAAATTAGTTTGTGTCAAAGTTACTTTTGATATGCTAAATGACTGATGAACTTACGCCCCTATTGGCACTGCTGAAAAGACAGTTGTGTGCTTTTAATATAGTGTTACAAATCAAAAAGATATTGCCATAGAAATGCTTTTTTCTTTCACTCTGGTCAGTAACATGATTTTTTAATAGATGAGCTCAAGGTTACAGGTTTGCATTCCTAAGGGGACTTAAGTAAAAGGCATCATCCTGTAAATGTTAAAGGACTGACATGGAAGACAGATTTTGGATGCCTATGCAAGCTTTCTGAGGAAAACTTCTGTGCATACAGATTTTCAAGCATCTACATACAAGTTAACCTTATGTTTGTGTATTCTTTGTATATAAACTGTATGCAAAATAAGACAGTGTCTTCCTATGCTACAAGACTTCAAAAGCAAAAATTAAGATCTAAATTGACTGGGGGAGGGGGGAAAGGTGGGGTGGCAGGGGAAAGTCATTAATGGTGCCCACTGGAATATTTATCTCTAACACTCAATTTTTAAAATCTGTACAACATCACTGAGCAAATAATCTGTTTAGATCTATTTTGCTGCACTATGTAGTGCATCTTTTCAAAGACTTCCAGAAAAGATCTAATATCAGAAACTGTATTGTCCATGAGCTGAAAATGTGTGTGCATGCAAATTATGGTACATACTAGTAGAAAATTATAATATGAACTACAGATTTGCTTATATTTCCTTAAAAAATAGACCTTGATTTATGAATTAAAATTACAGTAGGAGAACCAGTAGTTATTAGAGTTATTTTGGGGTATTTGGAAAAATATTAATCTTTTTTTCACTACAATAGTTATTTGAGTGAAAAACCTTTTCAGTTAGGCTGGGCTTGAAATATTAAAATATCTTTGACTTATGATGTTGAAATATAGCAGCCAGTTTAGGAGAGGCAGTGAGGGACCAAAAATACCTGACAGGATAAAACATCAGTGAGATAGGTTAGTGCCGGTGAGAATTGTAAACCATCCACAAATATGTAATATCTGATGACTCTTGTTGGAAAAGGTTAATTTTATGGTTGTAATTAAAAATTAAATAAAGATACATTTGTAGTGATACACAGTCTAGCAAAAAAACTCCAACAAACTAGAGCCTGTAAATGGCTAGAGCTACAGGTTTTGAGTATCTTACTCAGAAGGATTTACCACCCCCAAACCCTGACCAACACTGGGTAGGAGTCGCTCTCTGAAATGAAGATTATGCTGTTATGTTTGTCATGTAGAGGTTCATATGCTCTTCTGAGATGTGGAAGATATGAATTTGAGTCAGATCCTACTGATTTTACTATTTAAGTTAGATCATAATACATCTCAGTGAGATGGTAAAGACTCTGAGGAAGAATTTGACCCTGTAGGTTATCAGATATTTTATTTATTTTAATCCTTAGATGCCTGTTACATGTCAAAAAGGTCTGACCAGAACTTACTCTAAAGTTTACAGTGTCGAATTCATGAAACAGATGCTATATTGTTTTAGTGGCTGTCATCCTGTACTCTTAAAAAAATAGCATAAAAAAGCAATCTCTGAGCTTTGTTCATATGTACTACTGTAATTAATTTAATTACTGTAGTCCAATATGCTCTTGGATACTCATCCATATGTTGCCGGTGCTCTTTGAAGTTATAATTCCGCGTGCCTTTATGTATTGAAGATTTCTTCAAGTATGTGTGATATTAGAATCCAGTAATCTAAAATGCAGAAATTAGTTTTAGCCCATGCAGTGCTCTTCTGTAGCTAGTTCATGCTCCAAGGGTTCTACTAAAGTTACAGGCTCTCTGAGTCTTTATTTTTGGCAGTAAATTACAGTACATATTGCAGATCCAGCACATCAAAATAGATTTTCATATAGAAATCTTGGATCTCTGAAAAAATTATACACCTGCACAGATCTTGACTGTACTTCTTTAATGTCCTCAAGAGCTCTAATCTGAAGGCTTCTTCTGTACTTCTTTTGTGTCAGCTTTTCTCATGGTACTTGCTTACCCTAGAATATACAAAACTACCTTACTGACATAAACACTAGGTGGATCACAAGTCATATTCTTCTGTATCTAACATATTTTGCTGGTTTGGAAGCAGAATTTTTGAACGGGAGAGCTAGCCCCAGTAGAGATTACATTTGTAATCCCTGCTTACATTAAAGGAGTCTGGACTTTTGTCTCAGAGGAAACCATTAAAATATTTGCAAACCACTAATCTGTTCTGGCATTTTCTATTGTTTATCTAGGGCAAATCTACTGGGTAGTAATTCTGCTTGATATTTCCTTATTTGGATGCTGTTAAGATACACAGAACAAAAATAGCATACGAGATAGAAATAATCATTAAAAAATCAAACTAGCATGACTAAACCCACATGGAGTCTAAAGCTTGTGTGGTCTCATGCTTATCATTTAAAAGTAAAACAAATACCAAAATCAATTTAAAAATATCTAACCTTGATCTTGAAGAAGACATATTTGGTTATTTGATATTGTCTTTCTTGACTCAGCTGGACATGGCTGAAATGTCTCATTACAACAGAAAATGGCTGTGTTATTATTAAACATTAACATTAAAGTTTAAGATGCCTGTGCATGGTAAAACTTTATATTATTTGGTGACTTTTTTTTTGTAAGTTTACTTGGGAATTACTAATTTCTGCTTGAGAAAAGTGTTGGAAATTTAGAAACATGGACAATAGACATTAAAAACTTAGGTAATCAAGACTACATCCTTAAGGTATTACATTTTCACTGACTCTAGTGCGCAATCTACAGGAGAATGTGCAAAAGAACTGGATTTATGTCAATAGGCAGGGAGATGATTGTATTCATATTGAGGTTGCCTAACATGACACACAGCCTTCAACTTGAAGAAATAAATCTCATATTTGTTTATTTTTCATTTCAGTAGCAGGAATTGATTTCAATATTTCTATTGTTCTATTGTTCTGGGATGTTACACTCTATATGGAGAAAAGAGGCAATTTTTATGTCTCCCCAAACCATCGAAGGTTAAAATTTGAATTCTGCCTGGAAGACAACAGAACTGAGGCAGATCACAGTTAAAACTCTGATGTGAACTTCTCTGCTAACAATCAGGCAACAACACTCTGTACCAACCTCTCTCTTTCAGAGTTTAGTTCTATGTATAAAGTGCATTTATATACCAAAACAAAAGAATCCCACAACTGGCAACTGCAACACAGAACAGAGGTAGGGGAGGAAAGACTAAGAAAATTGAAGGAATGCTCCTAGCTGCAGTCATGACATAGACACAGAATATTGCCAAGAATCTAATAATTAGGAACTTATATTTTGAATATTTGTGTTCCATCTTAGGGATTATAAGTGTTACTACATTTCTAGCAATTTATCATTATGTTCTTGATTTTAGGGAGACAACTATAAGAATTGAAAAGCAATTATTTTCAGAACACATTTGTAGCATATATTGGGTTATTGAATACAGGATGTATTGATACAATGGAGGGTGTGCTCCTGTTGTCTTAATTCCGGTCAACATTATCCATACACCTTAAGCATATTTTTAGACAGTTTGCAGAAAACAACAACCAGGAAAACCAGAACACCAGAGTTTAAATTACCTAGTCTCCAAGATTTAGAGTCAAAGGTAAAAATGCAATAGAAGTCACCAGACCTCAAGCCCATTGTATCATACCTTAGAAAACATGGTTTCAGAAACGTATCTATACCTACAGGTATTAGAAATATTAGTACCATGAAAAACAGTGGGAAAAGTGGAAGATCTGAAAACAGTGTTTCCCTTTTCTTGCAAAAATTTAATTTTATATAATTTCTTTTAGCTAATATTGGATTGGATGTTATGCAAATAAGAACAACTTTAATTTCAATAGCTAATGTGTGTTTATGTGGTACTAATTCTTTTATTTTTTTTTTTTTTTTCCTGAGGACTGGTCCGATTATTCACCACAATAGGAAATAAACTTTCTCTGCCACATTGTGTAGTTAATAGAAATTTTATGCTTTATCTGCTATGCTAGCAGTCACTTTCTTTCCATCCCACATCTGTCTGCACTGCCCAACCTTTGAGAGGCATATTCCTTGAGTATTGGTGCTGTTTTTCTTTATAAAAGATTTCCCTTTGGACTTTTTTTACTGAGTGAAACATAGTGAAAAGGCAAGTAAACTGTATCATGAAAAATACATACGCTTAAAACTGAATGAGATAAATTGCAAAAAAAAAAAAAAAAGAAAAAAGAAAAAACCTACATTTTCACATTATCTGCTTACTGCAGAAAAAAAATTAGGTTTATTTTTAAGTCCCTGAAACTTGAGAACTGGAGCTTGCTTAAAAAGTACTGGTACTCCTTTAGATGAATTTTCAACACACAGCCTGAGCTCTGCATTCCTAGTTGAGACATTTTACATAAGAAATTGTGACCTAACAAAGGAAGTGTTCTCATTTCTGAAATCCACTGAGCCATTTTAGAAGTAGTTGTTGCAAGGTACCATGCATGAAGAATGTATTGCTATTAGGAACAAAAAGAGATAACATCATAGTAACATTATAGTAGTGTTGATCTTGATTTATTTGAAGTGTTCAGAGAACACAACTATAGACAGCAGTCTGAAAACTCTCCACCACCAAATCTTCTAGGCTCTGAAAAAAAACCTCAAAAAAAAAAACCCAAACACCAAAAAAACCCCCAAAAACAATAAGGAAACACAGAGCAACTTGCATTCTTTCACTTCTCTGAAACATTATATTTTACTTGTAACCTTCTTGTGTTCTGTCAGTTACCCTGATAACTCTGGATTTGTTTTTGTGTCTGTAAGTAAGTAGGGTATCAATTCCACTGTGATTATAAGAGCAGAGGTACAGCCCTAAACCTGGTTATGATGAGGTCACAGAGAAAAAGGAACACTTCTAACCCTGAAGAAATACCACATTGGGAAGGTTTTATGTTGGTGTGCTGTCATGGTCTGATCAAGGAGATTTCAGGCTGACATGTGACTTTTAGTACTACTTTCTGCAAATTTAACCTCTCTGCAATTTGAGACTTCAAAAGTTTAATGTCAATGTAGAGAACATGAACTGTTCATGTTCTTCTACTGCCATATTAACATATATGACATGAACATTGACACAGAAGTCATCACAGAAGTGATTCAAGTACAAGTTACAGACAGAAGTTAATTTTAAGAGGATTGCATATAATTGTATTTTTATAGCTCTGACCTTCTTACACTTGCAGTGAGCAACAGATATAAGTCTTGTACAAACTTCTATAAAATTTAAGGCTTTATTTTTAATATGGAGCTTTGGGCTATTTAAGAGACGTTGCAAGTGATTAAACCTTAAGAAAAATGACAAGGAAAATTATGCAGTAGTGAATATGGCTATCAATGAAATAGACAAACAAATCCAGTGGCAATGCTAAAGTGAACTCATCTTGCATTCAAAACATAATGATTGCCCTTGATGACTACAGTGAAACCTTTTATTAGCATTAGGAATATGTTTGCTTACAAGAGATCTGACAAACCTAGCACAAGAAGTTTAACTGCTGAATGAATTTTAGGTAACATTAAAATTGTTTTGAAACCCTTTCACTCTTTAATAAAGCTCCTGATATTTATTCAACTTCATATAGGTTGTTTTTTTGCCTTAGTTATCAGTTCTGTCCAAAGGTAAATTACCTGCCTCCTGGTGAGTACAGTTAACTCCTTATTAGCTATCATCAGATTCCTTTTATTTTTCTTTTCCTTCTTTTATAATCTGGTTTTTTTTTAAAAAAAAAATGAAGCTTTTAGAGTAGCCTTTTCCTTTTTTTTCCCTTTTATCTATTTTCTCTTGTCAGTCATCTCATAATAACTTTTTAAGTGTCTTGATCAGGTTGACTTAACATGGAAACAGAAATTTTTGAAATACATTCTACCATGTTTGTCCTAATCAACAACTTTACAAAACGGACTACCCGATTAGTATTTTGCAAAGAGGAAAGAAGATATTTTCAATATGTGCTGCACATGAGTAATGTCAGGCCAGCTACTATATACATGCCAGCATGCCATTTGGTTTATCTATTTGTTCTACTCATCTACTTATCCTGCACTTTGACTATTATCTGGTAGCATGCTAAAGGAAACTTGAATTTACAGTGAAAAAGGAAAAAAATCGGAGCAAGGAAAAATAAAGACCAAAGGCAGACCTGAGAGACAGAAGACAACCTGTGAGAAAACAAGTTTCATTAGGCTGATGGCTCTAAGAGCAATTTATATCCTTATTTTTAACCCTTATTAGATGTAGCCAATTTGTCAGTTTCTCACTAATAAAATTATGTAAGTTAATAAAAGAGATGGAAAAAGGGAAACTGGATCACAAACTTCATTTTTCTGTAAAGGAATGACTGAACGCCTTCCACAAAGAACAACTCAGAGGGGGTGGGCTCAGGATTTAAACAGAAAAATGTTTGAAATACTAAATCTTAATCCTTATGCAAGCAGATATGTGGACCTTCATACTCATTTTTTTCCATGCATCTCAGTGCTGAATCGTGTGGGCTTTGAATACCTGATTCAGATTAGTCATTAGCCAACAGGGGATAATATGCCTGTGTTTCCTCTTTGGCTTCCACCTCTTCTTTGGAGGAATGGGTGACCTACATGGACTGTTTGCTGTTGATGCACAGCAGGAGTGTGAATTGCTTTGTTTCACTGCAGTGACCAGGAGAGCGGCTAGTGTTTAGAGAACTTAATTAGTATTAATGTGGCTTAAATCTGCCTTCTGACTGAAGCTTGTCTATCTTAAATAAATTTTATAGAAAGTCATCAAGTATCAGTTTGTATATGATGCCTTTGTAATAACACTACATTGTTTGTGAAGTATAAGTATTATTCTGTGGTGCTAGTAAGTTGTTTAAGGGAGCATTACTGTGCCAAAACAGCTACAGTAGTATGGTATTTCACAGGAGTATTAAATTATTATGATTCCTTCTTCTCACCTTTACTAGAATTCACGAAATGAATATGACTATTATCTTTGGGTGGTTGAGGATTTTTTGCAGTTTTTTTAAAACTTTATCTCAGAAGGAATAGCAGGAGGCATTCAGAAGATACAATTATTTAAAGTTGGAGTAGTAAAAATGGGAAAAATGAAAAAAAAACTTCTAAATTCTGTACTTTAGAAGTAATGAGGCAAAATGCTGTTGTAAAGTGTTGCAAAGGATGGCAGAGGAGATGTGCATGTGTGTTAGTGCAGAGTGAGCAGTATTCATTATTTTCCTTTTCTGAAATGACACTAGAAAGAATATTCATTTCACTCCAAGAGGATGGAAGAGATGAGGTTTCTGAACAGATTATAAGATTTCTGTTCTCTGTTATCTGTTGCTAGATTTTTATAGAGTTAAAGCTTAACCCTAGGTGTACCCTCTATAAAGAAGCTTTATACTACTGAGAACCATTAATGTGAGTAGTATTAAAGGAAAGCAAGCTGTGAAGGGAACAAGAATTACTTTCCAGTGCAGTACTGCACTATATCAGAGACATATGGTGAAGAGTTTCCCAATACTGGGAAAATTGAAAGTGTACTCAGGCTTGGACAAATTTTGTACAGTAGTTGCTGGTCCTCTTTTGTTTCAGAAATGAATCAAAATTCTATGATGACAGCAAATTGAGACTTCTCAGAATTAAGTGGAATTTGTTCAGAATCAAGAGGATTTTTACCCTCAGTAAATTTTATTGCCTTGAAGTATTTTAAATGTGTGCTGTTTTTGTATCCTGTGCCTTCACCAAGAATCAGGCTACTGTCTATTACAGTCTCAACGTGGTCAATTTTTTCCAATGTCTTCCCATGGTGAATTTTTTTCCAACAAATTTATATTTTCTAATAAAAAATCTATGTAACTGAAAAACACTATGTGATTCTGGCAGGAACAGTATTTCCAGTCAGTTTCATTCCATATGATCATTATTTTCTCAGTATCTTTATCATCAAAATGCTTACTAGTGCATTTTAAACTCTTCTGGGACCCTGAAGAGTATTGAATAATAAAGAAAACAATTGAGATGACATTCACTGTATTTTGTGATTTTAGCACATGCAGAAAAGCTTGCAATGTGAATTGAAAATTTGAAGTTAAATTTTACTCTATCAGGAAACTGTATTTATCCTTATTTGTTCATCAGGATTATTGATTCCTTAATAATTTAGTTAATTTCCTTTGATTTTATAAAGTACTTGAAAAAAGCATGAAAGATCATAATGATTGTTCCAGTGTTCTTTATCAGAATCCTTATGAAAAGGAAGAGCTTGGTTATTCCTTCATGCCGCTAAGTATGCTGTGTACCTTCATTACACGTTCAGATTTGATTTTGTGGAATCACTTGTGTCGTGTTATATAGACAGGATTGATAAGAATCCTACCAAACACAGCATGAGGACAACTGTAGTACAGTAACATATTATTTACATGACAAGTTGACTTTTGCTAATGAAGTACTTAGTTTTAATATTAAACATGTGCTTGAGACTTTTTAAATAGCTTACTAAATTCTTCCTCACCTTTTGAGTTACTTCTGTCTTTAGAACAGTTTCTTATACTCTTTTTTTCATGTTGAGTAGTTGCTAATTTTTTGGCAATTACCCTAAAAGTTATCTTTAAAGCATAGAATTATTCATAGCTGCTACCATGTATGATGGAGCATGGAAAAAAAGAATCTAGGCCCTCAGCAATACCTTGTAGATAATTTGCAAATTATTTTACTCTGCTTTTAATCTTTAAATACTAGTTGCTTTTGGCAGATTCCTCTCTTGAAAGCAGCATTAAAAGACACTATAATTCAGAGATTTGATTTGCCTGATGAATATGCCTACTAATCAAAGTTGGTGAAATATGTATGTTTTCTCCCTTAGGATTTAAAGAAGAATGTATGAGACTATGTCAAGTACTGTCAAAAAAAAAGACTGACTTAAAAATGGGAAGTAGGCCCTAGTGTGCGCAAGGAAAATTTAGATATTACTAGATTTGTTTGTGTTTTTAATGCTAAAATATCAATTAACTTGGTTTTTTTTTTTTACCTAGTTTTTTTACCTTACACAGATGCAAGAGCATTTTATATCTGAGCAAAAGGGCTGGAATTCAGGATTCAAAATATGAAAAGATTTTAGATCCTCTATGTAGTGAATGAAATGCCTTTGATATGCCCACAGGCCTATTTGTGTCAATTCAGTCTAATATTTTGATTTCAGAATGACCATTTAATTAGGATGATCTTTTGTCAAAATTTGAATGCTATTGGTGAAAAGAAAATGAACTCGTTCTGCAGCAGGAAGATTTGTAGTGGTGGATGTACCCTCCTTTTATCTCACACGAGATTTTTCTGGAGGAGTTTTAGCAACTGACTGACCTTTCTTCCTGAACTGGAATAAATGAGCAATGACACCTTTCCCCCATATTTACGTCCTTTTGACAATAACAATGATCCCTGTTTATGCAAAATTTCCCCAGTAGCTTCTAGAAGGGAACTCTGTGTTCTGTATCTTTAAGATGGCCTTAATTCTTAGGAAAAAAGGCAGCTCATTATTTAACTATCAGTTGTTTGTTCTTTGTTAGCTGTTGACATCAGTGTGTTCTGATGTTTGCAGTTTTCCTTTTGATCTCTCAGAAATATTCTACTTGAAATAGAAACTGAATCATTGATTGCAATTTAGTCATATATATGCATAGTTTTACAATGGGTTTTGTATAGAGAAGTTGTAATTTTTATTAAACTTGAACCTGCTTCCTGTTCTGTGTGAACAGAGATTGTTTGGCTTGCCTCCAGACCATCAGAGGTTCATTCCAAAGCTATTCTTTTTGAAACAAAGCCATAAGCATCCTACTTTGTTATGCATCACTTTTTAATTTGTACATTTGTGGTGATCTGTTTCTCTTCTCTATATATTTCTTATAAATATGTTGTTTACAAACTATGCATTTCTCATATAGCAGCAATACAAAATGTATTCCAAATGTTTCTGATGAAACATTGTTTGTAAGACTGTAAGTCAGACAGATTGGCCTAGGTAGACTCAAGTAGAGGTACAACTTTCTGTCACAACTTCCAGAATAACATAATGATGGATTTCGTTATTGCAGTACCAAAAACGTAAAAAGAAATAAATACAGAATAACAGCTGCCTGCCAAAGCTTTCACATTAAGCAAGTTTTGAGTGGCTAAGCAAAAATGTGTAGTTGTTTGTTAATTGTGGTTTGCAGAAAGAAGGAATTTTCTCTGTCATTGGAAAAAAGGAGAGGATAATAGAAAGGAAAGAAGCTTTTTGGAGGGAAGTAAAAGGAAATGTTGGACTGGAACACCTTATTTCTTTAAAAAGAGCCACTAGCTATTATTTCAACTGTAAGAATAGGTTAGAGTCACAGCAATAAAACTGCTTTTTCTTGATGAGTGAGAGGGAAATAATTTCTTTTTATCCTTCTACACTTCCATTTTATTTTCCAGAAAGTATAGAAGTATTAGGAAAAGCAATCAAAGAGTTTCAGAATAACCTTCTATTTTCTGTTACACAGAGAAACATGTGTTCTTTGCCCTTCATGCTTCCCCATTTACATAGAAGTTATGTGATTTATAACATTCATAGCAAATAACTGTCAATAACAGCTCCTTTTACCTCACATTTTACTTTCCTTTGTTTTCCTTTCTTAGAATTACATGCACTGCTATGTATTGTGTGCTTAGACCATAGTGCATGTCAATATTCCATGAAGTCAGTTGTATAATACCTTGGAATTCACAATTTATAGGACAGTTAGATTTGTGTGGTATCATAGGGATATAGAGTTATATGCCTGGTGATAGATGTTACAAGACTAATTCATAAAATGCATTTTTTCATTTTAGCCTCAGATTTTGTTGATGGTTATTTTTGAAAGTCTGTCTGCACTAGCATTAAGGTAAATCTAGTTTTTAATACTACTTGAGTTCATTTTATGAGACATTATATAAGATGAATTATGCATTATTTCATGCATACTTGCAATGTTGTCTTTTACACAGTAGATTTCACTTTAGATGTCATTTTGTTTCATTTCATATTTTTATTTAACACTTGACTTGTCATGGCCTTTGGATATTCTACTGTTTTCTACTTCAGCTCAGTGTTTATAGACCTATTTTCCTCCCATTTCCTCACAGGTCTGTAACATTTAGCTTTTCTTTGTTTTTACATTGACTGTTCTTCAGGAAAACTACATTGTTTCAGAATGGCTGAACAATAGTAACAGTGAAATACACTGAGTTTCTTTAGATGAATCTTTATTTTCTAATGTTGCTCTTATTCTAGAGGGAATGTAGAAATTACATTCTTTTCGCACATTCCGGTACTTTTCAATAGTTTTTTTTTTTTTTTTTTTGAAAACTACCATGCTTCAGGGAATTCATCTTGCTCACAAAATTTCATAATATCAAGAAACAATTCCTACTGCTATCTCCAAGTCTCTTATGATTACGTTTTTTCAGTTGGTGTAGAAATTCAGTCTATTCAAGGCCAAGAATTTATACCTGACTGAATTAATGCAACACTGGATTTTCACAGAAAATGTTAGGGAAATTAGGCGAGGTAGGTAACATAACCTTGTAAAATAAGGTTCTTGTGGAGAAGCAGTAAAGCAACACACACACCCCCTTGCTCTACATTGGATTATTTATTTTTTTTTTACTTAAGTGGAAAACCCCTATAGTTCTATACAAGACTTCTATGTTTAATTTTTTTTTTTTTTTTTTGTAAAACTCTTCCCTCATTTTTCTTCGAAAAATTGGATCACTGAATGCTTCAAACAAGTCCACACAATCTTTGAATGGCACAAACAAAAGTGGAGAGTTCAATAGAACTCTGAAGAAAAGTGTTTCAAATAACAGCAGGTTAAAATATGAATGGTCTCTGGTTAGGTGTTCAGTCCTTCTCCCTTTTTTCCCCTGTATGTTTTTGGCAATGGAATGGTATGTCATATAAACAGAAGGATATTTTTACCACATGAAAACATTTCAAATAACTTGGTATTGAAAATAAGTCGTGGTGGATATGTAGATTATTAACACATTTGAGATCATAGTACAGATATGTCTTCTAAATGTTTTCTCTGAATCAAGTAAACAAACGGAACCTGATGTTTTACTATTTTTTTTTTAGCTGTGTTTTGTGTATTTCCTTAGATGTGAACCTAGGAACTGAAATCACATGCTTGGGATCTTTGATTAATTTTTTTTTTCTGTCTTCGTGTCTTCCATCAAAGCTAAATTCAGTCATGACTGGAAAAACTGGCTTCCCTTGGCTTGTATTCTTTGCTGGTCAAAAAACTGGCTGGATGGCAGAGCCCAGAGAGTGGTGGTGAATGGAGTTACATCCAGTTGGTGTTTGGTCACTAGTTGGGTTCCCAGGGCTCAGTATTGGAACCAGCTCTGTTTCATATCTTTGTCCATGATCTGGATGAGGGTGGCGAGTGCACCTTCGGTAAGTTTGCATATGACACCCACTGAGCAGGAGTGTCGATCTCCTGGAGGGTCCTCTGCTTGGGTCACTACAACACCAGGCAGCTCTGCAGGCTGTGGGCAGAGTGGCTGGAAAGCTGCTTGACAGGAAACGACCCGAGGGTGCTGGTCAGCATTGGCTGAACATGAGCCAGCAGCATGCCCAGGTGGCTGAGAAGGCCAATGGATCCTGGACTGTCTCAGCAACAGTGCGGCCAGCAGGATTAGGGAAGTGATTGTTCCCACATACTCGGCACTGGTGAGGCCACACCTCGAATCTTGTGTTCAGTTTTGGGCCTCTCACTACAAGAAAGATTTTGAGGTTCTGGAGCATGCCCAGAGAAGGGCAATGAAGCTGGTGAAGGACAATGAAGCACAAATCTTATGTGGACCAGCTGAAGGAGCTGGGTTTGTTTATCCTGAGAAAAGGAGGCTCGGGTGACCTTACTGCTCTCTACGACTACCTGGAAAGAGGCTGTAGAGAGGTGGGTATTGGTCTCTTCTCCCAAGTAACAAGCAATTGGACAGGCCTGAAGTTGCATTGATGTGTGTGTTAGATTGGATATTGGGCAAAATTACCTCACTGAAAGGGTGGCCAGGCACTGGAACAAGCTGGCCAGGGAAATAGTAGAGTCACCATCCCTGGAAGTGCTCAAGAAATGTGTAGATGTGGCACCTGAGGACATTGTTAGCGGACCTGCCAGTGCTAGCTTAAAGGTTGGACTCAATGACCTTAAAGGTCTTTTACATCCTTAATGATTCTATGCCAAATTGATTTTTGAAAGTATTAAATTGATTATTTTTTTTCCCCCCAAGCTGGTGGCTATCCCTCAGGAAGTCTAAACTGGAGTGAAGGTTCTTCCTGCCTCTCACTAAATGGAATAAAGAAAATAAACTTAAGGTAGCCTGAATTACCTCGAGTCTGAATTCAGAAGTGAGGAATACGAGTATGGCTCTTGTTATTGAGCATTAGATTCTGGAGTCTGAATTGAAAATTGGGGAAAAAAAAAAGTAATGCTTTCTTCATCTGCTGTTTCTTGTGACATGTTTTGTCATTAATAGGATTCTGTTGGATATCCTTATGAGATTGCACATTATTTTACAATCAAAAGTACTAAGTACTCTCTGAAAAACTGTCAACAAGATAGATGTTTTCTTTTTAGTAAAACATAATATTAAAAGGTGAGGATAGGGTTAGAAAAATCATTCTATTTACTAAACACTTTTTGTCAGTTGTTTTGTTATCTATACATTTGTTCAGTATCAACTTACCTGGCTCTCAGTAGTTTTAAAAAATCTGCTGTTCACCATGCATGAATTCAAAGAACAGTTAGTTCACTATACTTGCATATCAGCGTAGATTCAATAAACTAGGAAGAATCACTCATGAGCTGTTTGTTAATATCTCACCATAAAATGATATTTCCTTGATTTCACTAAACAGAAATTATAGAGGTACAAAAAACCATACAGCATAACTTCTCATTTTTTCAGTACTCAAGGAATGCCAAATTAAAATGGCAAATAGTCCATTTGCAGGGAAAAAAAAAAAGTTTAGTCATTAGCACTAAGTGTGATTTCTGTGTTAGCTGCAGGAATCTCATGGTACTGGCACAACTTCAGATGGTGTACTTTGCTCAATTCTTTGCACATTTTTATCTGTTTCAGCTGGCATCACTGCTTTTGAAATCTTCAGCATCTGTTTTACCATAGCACACAGGTATCAAGTTACAGAACTTTCATACTTTTTTTTTCCCTGAGTTAATTTTTGGTGCTCTTGTGGTGTTTCTGTGAGTGCAATGTTACTGTCAAGACCATTGTCTATTCAGAAAAGTTCTTCAAGAAGGGAGAAGTGAGAAAGAAAAGCATATAATTCTTGTGGGAATGAGGAAGAGAGAGAAACATGTAAGTTCAGTACTTGCACATTGTTCAGTATGCATACTCAGACAAAATCATTCTACTGCAATAAACTTGTGTTAAAAAAAGAAATTGGCCATATGTATTGATAAATATTTTTAAACCTGCTATTAAATTTAGAAGGAAAATTAAGAATATTAAGGAAGTAGAAAACATTCTTTCTAGGTGACGGGCTTTCCAACTCTTTTTCAAGAAAAGTATAAGGGAGCTCCAGAGACCTTTACACACAAATAAATTATCCATCATTTTGCTGTTTTCCAGAATTTGTAGTGCTAACTGGTGCTACTAGTGTGAAAGTTGTTTATGAATACTTGCATAACAATACTATTAAATTGTCTTTTAGCTGTAGTTTGACATTCACAAAGTGATGTAGGTTAAATTCTGTATGAAATATTGAATATGTTTAAAGACACAACAAGAAGTTTGTGTTGATCAGCATGACTTGAAGTACACTGATGTCCAAATCTTTCATGGCAATTTATGGATTAAACTGCTTTAAAAGTACTTCTTATTTGTATTTACTTGGTTTTTTTGTTGTTGTGTTTTTTTTCCTTAGACTATATTACTGAGCTATTTAATCTGCATACAAAATGAATTAAGACAGTAAAATAAATTCTGCCATGTCTTTAAATTAACATAAGCGTTATATGAATGTTACCTTACAAAGCATTAATAAAAAGAAAATAATGCAGTTCCAATTCAGTTATGCTTGTGTGTAAGGATAAATGAATACCGTCAACTTATAACTGATATATGGAAAACTAAGGCAGTTATCTGGATCATTCCAGGAACTTTAAACTAACAATTAATTAATTTAAATTCTTTTCTCATATAGATTTCTCTGACAGTTTTCAAAGTGTTGTAAAGGCAAACCTTAAGCACAGAAAAAAAAATTATACATTATAATTTCAGTCATTTAGCTAAACTGTTTATGATAAAAACAATTGTAAAAATTTAGTTACAAATGCATTGCTATTTTAAAAGGATTTGTGATGAAATATTTATTTCTGCTGCAATTAATAATTTAGGGTTGCCAAGCATAAACAGCATTTGTTGACCTGAAATAACTTTCTATTCAGTAAAATATAAAAAAATATTATTAGCTCAAAATAGTTATTCCCATGGCAAAATATATTTCTCTAGTTACAAAAAATAAATTTACATCTACATGTCTCATTTCATAAATTAAATGAAAGCACTGGAGGAAGTAGGACATGTAACAAACTATTTATCTTTTATCAATGGGTATGAAAGTTAGTTGTCCTTTTGAAAATTCCATATACAACAAATATTACAAGAAATATAACCGGATTTGCATTTTCATTCTGCGCTTGTGTAGCTAAGCCATTGAAACAATTGTCAGAGTCTTGACCTGTGGTGGCCATAGCTTCCAGTTTAATTTTCTGGTGGGAAGAAATGCAACAGCTGAACCGGATGTGCGAAAGTTACAAACCACTGGAAACATTTTTGTAGACAGCACTCTCTTGAATAGTAGTTTAAAATTATCTTTTTGGTTTTGTGCAATTAGTTCTGTAGCTTGTGCTTCGGAAATGCTTAAGGATGAGCTATGACTATAGCTCTAGATTAATTCTTATGTAGCAATGCTAGTGGGTTTTATCAAATTCTAATATTGCCCAAGGATAAAAGTACTATTTTTTCCACGTTTATGGGAGCAATTTGTCACTAGACAGAAGTTATATCTAATACAAACCCCATGACAGCTGGAATATCTGACTAGAATTTTTCTTTCTGTTGAAAGCTAAGTGCTTTCTCATTCATAGAGACATATACACTTTTCTCAAAAGACTGACTTTCCATGATGTAGGAGATAGGACTTTGTACTTTGACTTTAGTTTGCTTTTGCATATCTATTAGACAAGAATAATCGATTCTATAGTGAACTATTTCTACAAAGACTACCAGACATAAAATTGAAACTGTGTCTCTGTGGTTGAGCAGCAAAATTATACTTGAAGTTTTTTTCTTTTTTTTTTTTTTTTTTTTTTTTTTTTAAGGAATTATATTTAAAAAAATATATCTTTAGTCTATGCAAAGACGGAGAAAATTTTTTCAGTAGACACATTGCTTTTATATTTATTTGAGTGGACATCTCTGGTTTATCAGGTATTTTTTAAACAGACCTATACATAGATTATTTTAAATGAAATTTTTACATAGATTTTTGCTTTTTAAAATTTTCAGAAAAGAAATATTCTTGTATGTCAAGATGAAGATTTTTGATACTTCATTTTTCCATGTGTTTTTTCTTTTCATGGACTGATATTTTTGATACTTGTGAATATTTTGAGTTAACTAACACCTTCAGAAAAAAACCCACAACTTTGCTGAACAGATGAGGCAGATAGGATCAGTTCTGCTCTGTAGAAACAGGTGTATATACATTGCATTGTGCTATGCATCACTTTTAGCTCACTTAAAATAGCAGAATTGAGTCCTGAAAGTTCAAGCATACTGGAAATTAATTCCTTTTAATGGAGTCCAGAGGGAAAGGGTATTGCTTCACCATGCATATGTATGTTCTTTATAAATACAAGACTCCCTCTTACTGTCTCTAAAATATTTACCTTCTCTAGGTTGTTGTGGGTTTTTTTTTTTGTTTGGGTTTTGGTTTGGTTTGTTGGGTTTTTTTTATAATTTGTTTTGTTTGTAGGTTTTGGTTTTTTTCTCCTTCAAAAATCCAAACAGGGGTCATTGGTGTCAAAGTTTGCGGAACATAAACAAATGAAATTTAATAGTGTAAGAGTTATTAAAGTGGGCTATGACCTTAGCGTTTATGTACCACACAGGTAAAGGCCATGGAAATTTTTAGTATCTTACTACTTTTGTAAAAGAAATCAAATTAGAAATTCCATATATCAAAATTATTATGTTTTTCTTCTAAATATACTTTTTTCCTAAAAAGTTCCACTGATTACTGGTTTAGATTATAGCACACTCCCCACATTTCCTTTGCTGGATTTACTCATACCTGACAAGCTCTCAAAGCTTCCACAGTGTTCCTTTACTGGGTCTGGCTGGGATGAAGTTAATTTTCTTTATAGCAGGTGACATACTAATCTCACTGGTGATCAAGACAGTGCTGAGTTTTATCTATCACTGAACATTCTTGAACAGCATAAAAGCCTTTTCTTTTTCCCACTCTGCCCCTCTCCACGCATGAAGTTGGGATAGGACACGGCTGGTACAACTGGCCCAAGCTGGCCCAAAGGATGTCCCATACCATATGAAGTTCTCTGCTCAGCAATAACAGCTGGGCAAAAGGAGAAGGACAGGGAGGATATTGGTCCTGTTACTTGTGCTATTTTGCAAAAGATGGCTGGGCATCTGCCTGCCAATGGAAATTAGTGAATGAATTGCTTCCGCATTCCTGGGAGAATGAGCAAGTGACTGGATGGGCAGTTAGCTGCCATCCAGGGTCAACCCATCACAATTCCTTAGTAACAACTAGGAAAAAATGGACAATGTAAAATTTACTAGCAGGAAATGTTTCACATCAGTAAAACTGAAAATACTTGCCATTTCTTTTTTAGCTTCCCTTGAACAGTAATGATCCTGCACTTTAACCATATGGTTTAAATGCTGCTCAATGTCTGTGCTACTTTTTCTAGTAGAGGTCCCTGGGGAAGGTAAGAAAAAGACATCATAGCTCTTTTCTGAAAGGAGGGATTAAAAGTGAAAAACTCCAACATAACAGTGTTGTTTCAGTGTCTAACACAGGAATTGCATAACATCTGTATTATGGTATGCTAGTTTGTACCACAGATAACTGAATGACCTTTTTAAGTGACAGCTACTTGATCAGGGGATGAATTTTCTCTTTATAATATTGTTTCATATAGAAGCATATTTAATTCTAGGGAAAGCCACATATGCCTATGGAGGACACAATACTCTTTTACTATACTGTTAAGTCAAAATGGAAAAATCTGTTCTTCATGAGAAAAGTTTCCAAAGAGGAACACTTAATATTATTGTGTGATTCAGCAGTTGCTACCTTGGTTCTTGAAACCAAATCCTAACAGCCTTTCTAATTTTGAACTAAGTAAAAGGAAATGTCAAGTAGAAAATTTAACTGAAACTTTTGCTTATTTTGATCATTTTTGCTAAAACTAATCAGTTTGTTTTTTTGTTTTTTGAATAACAAATGAGCAATACTCAGGTTGTTTTGTCTGACTGAACTGAGCTAGCCCTTTGTGATATTCAGCAAGCCTCACTTCAAATAGACATTAAAATGTGTAAAAGGTTGTTCAGACTATGACCTTTTCAAAACTGCTGTCGTTGTGATGCACATTTCCTGCTCTTGGTGACATCGGGTAATGTGTTTGGCAGAATAGAGGATTGCCTGCTGTGCTGCAATTGAAAAGCAATCAACCATTTAAATAAAGGTCCATGTATCTGTGATGAGGCAAACATGTAATTTGTTTCCTGATTTGTTTTAAAGAAACTCTTTTTGCCCCCGGTTTGATGTTAAATGAATAATAAACATTTTTCCAAAGATAAAGATAATATGTGAGAAAGGCAAACACAGTAAATGCTAGGTGCAGGTAAGGATTTAATTGAAAGTAATGAATTGTTGGCTTGAAACTTGTCAAAGGACATTGGTCTACATTTACACTTCGAGCCCACAGTACTCTTATTACAAATCTACTCAGCTGTTTGTGTCAGACCTGTATGCCTTTTCCATTCCCCTGTGTAAGGCAAGTAGAATGTCTGGAGACCACAGATCATTTTACCAATTTAATGGTCACTGGTCAAATGTAAGGAGGGTGATTAATGAAGGGGATTTTTACAAGGCTTAGTATTGCACCCAAGGATCACCTTCTAGCAGCGAAAGAGAATTGGGCAACCGTTTCTTGGTTCCCATGAGTACATGAACTGTCCTTGCCAGGATAGTAATGTCACCTGAGGGAACCAGCAGCCCCCTGGGTATGAGGTTGCAAAAGACCTTGCTGTCTGGGCCCTGGGCGCAGGGCCAGAGCACTGCACAGCAGCACTTTGCTGGTGAAGATGATTTTGGTACAGGCAGAAAGCTGAACAGGGCACCTCACTGGAGGACAAGCTGTGCAGTAGAGTTGTCACAGTCCTTTATTATGCTCTGATATGAAAGCAGGTGTTTAATAGTCCTCCGAGGGGGCAAAGAAGTTTATAGAGGCAGGAACCTGAAGAAAACCTTTTTCAATTGCAAGAGGTGGGGGCCAGGCAGCTGCTGAGCCCCTTGATATGGTCACCTGGAGCAGATCAAGCCCATAAAGGGGCTGCTACCAGGAAGAGGGAGGAGCAGGTGAAGGCTCTGGAAGGTGGGAAAGGTTTCAGCCTAATAAGCAAAAGATATTTTCCTGTAGTTCTTGTTGCATTGTAGTTTCTCCTCATTTTCTTATGTGGTACTTTTCTTCTTTGTCTTCAATTTGGTTCAGGCGGAGGAGGTATGATTTGATTTTTCTCTTTTCTGAGGAAATTAAATTCTGTGAATTTTGCTGAAGATGGCTGCTAAGTGTGGATAAAAGAAACTGATTCACATGAACAAAGATGCTGAACTGATTGTTTCTGGCTAACAGATGAACTTTTTGGGTGAAGTTTCAGTATTTCAGGTTAATAGCTGGGTATTCAATGCTTACAAATCTTGGTATTACTTGGTATTATTTTCTTCTTTTTTTTTTTTTTTCACGCTAGTTTTGCATGTTATTTCCTTTATAAGTATGGTGCTTTCTCCTAATTTGTTCCAGTTTACCTTTACATGACAATATGAAAGTGACATTACTTGAATACAGATCATGATTCTCCTAAATGTGTTTACCTTTGACGTTTAAGGTTGAAAAAAGCCTGTACAATCATAATGTCTGTGTCTATTTCTGTTGGTCAGCCCTTACTGTTAAATATTAAACGTACCAGAAGTCCTCAGTGAATTTAAATGGAGGTGCAAATCTTTACAGTGGTTCCAGTCCTCCTCCAAGAAAGTGGGGATGGAGGGGAAGGGCAGGGGGGGCATGGTGCTTTCTTGTGTGCATGAGTGCAGAGGGGTTAGGCAGGGAAGAATAAAGGAGAGAACAGTACAAGACGCAGCCAAAAACTGATTTTACACACAGGCAAAGTAAACTGTTGTATAAAGTGGTCTGATGCTGAAAGCAAACCATGACACAGCAAGGTGATTGTCAACCATGTGTACGATTTTCTTTCACTCCTGCAGGTGGGAGGAGGGCTGAGGGCTGTAGGTTCTGTAGCTGAGGGTGTTCATCCCACTGCTGCACATGGTGCTTTTGTTTGCCCTTGTTTTCCACCCTCTCTTCTTTGAACCACTGGTGCAGTTGATGCACTCTTCTGTTTTGCCTCTGACTCTGAGGAAACTTTGAAGGAGACCCAAATTACTGCTTTCAATGACAGCTAGGCAGAGCAGAGTTTAGAAAAAAAGTATGTTATATGGAACTGCTTGACAAAGCTGTTAAGAGGAGCTGTTTCTTGGGTGGAAAGAGGAATAGCTCACTCTTGTTTTATCTTTCTCAAAGCAAGTTTGTATTTCTACTCTTGAAAACCTGCTGAGAGGAAGAACAGTATTCTAACAAAAATTTCTCCCACAATTTTTTAAAGCTACCTTGCTGTACAACTATTTTATGGTTTTGAATCATTAGAAAGTAGAAGGCATTGATTTAAGTAAACCTTGCATTATTTTACACCTCTGTGCAGTTATTATCTTGAGCTCTATATTTTTAATCCTAATTTTTGGTTTAAAACTTCCTAGCATTTTTTTTTTTTTTTTTTTTTGATAACTGAATGTGTGTTGGCATATGTGTTGTTGCTCTTTAGAGTAATGTAGCACATTCTTATATTGGTCATCTTTTGAAGTTCTTTCAGCTTGCATCTCATTACGTAAACATTATAAAGTTATGACTTAACAGTATGAGGCAGCAGAGTTGCTCAGACTTGTTCATCTAAATTTCCATATGCTGATGGCTCATGCTTAGAATGTTTATTTGAAAGATCAGCCTTTTGTGAATACTCTTCCACCACCTTTGTAAATAGGGATCTCTTTCAGGCATTTCTCTATTTTGTTAATAATCATTGTACTCAAACTCTGTGTCTAAATTTAATGATTTTCCTTGTGGTGAAGGACAGTAAGATTTTTCCATTCTAGAAAGCTTTTTTTCTTCATACCTGTAATGTAGAAAATTTAGTGCTTTCTCTTCTACCAAAATTTATTAGTCAAGGCCCTCTTTGTTCTGTTAGAGAAATGTGCTTTTTTTTTTTTTTTTTTTTTTTGACAAGTTTGTTATTCTACAGTCAGGAAAAATGCTATCATTTAAGTAGTCTTTCCCAACCATGATTTCTTGCCATAATTTCCTCTTTTTCTGTGTCCTTCTGCTTCCATTACTGCACGTAGACAAGAAACTTCAGAATGTACTGGAGAGCTAATTATTTTATTTTTTTCATGTGCTTAAACATACACTCCTAGAAAATCTGAGGGGAAAAAAAATCTTGAATGTGAAGAGATGAGAAGAGACTTTTTAAGTGTAGAGACAAGAGACTCCTCTGAGTTTAATCTTATATTTTAAAAGAATGTGAGATTGGATTTTTTTCTTTCTTAAGGTTGGGTTTTTAAACTTAGGGTATTGAAGGGGGGTTTTGGAAATCTGGGTGTATATTTCCTTCTATTTGTATGAGTTTCATGTTGAAGTTACTGGTATGAATGACTATTTAAATTGAAGATCACCCATAAGTGTTAGGGATAAGTCAGTAGGGATAAGACAAGTAAATATATATGAAATAAGAATTTTTCTTGCTTTAAGAATTTGTAAGAACTACTTATGTGTCCATATGTAATTTATAAAAGATGCACATTAAAATTACTTTGCATGTAAATCCATGAGTAAAACAAGTGAGATTTTGCTGTACACTACCACCCTGCCCAGGTGACAATATTGCAGAGGTCCTGTGTCTTCAAAAAAATGTACGAAATAGAAATTCCTGCTAATGTATCCAAAAGTTTAGCTAGAATTTGGAATACAGGTAAATTAGTTTTCAGTTTGTTACAGTATCAGTATCAGCTCACACAATTAACCAAAGGTCCTACAGTTCAAATTCAAGACATCAGGAGAGGCGAGGCCCTCTATCACCATATTTGGAAAATAGATTGGTAAGAAGTGTTTGAAATCTTTCACCCTTTTAAAAAGGTTTGTGCTGTTAGTTATGTGGTGGAAATTTATTACTATAAGAACTATATTGACAAATTTTGAGCATTTTTTGATTTACTCTAAAGTAATCCACTTCTTTCTTTTTTATTTTGTTCCCTGCTGAAATTTTTTCTGATCAAAATAAAAAATGCTGAATTACTGAAGAATTTCGTGTACCAAGAGTGCTGAGTAATGACTAATGCAGATTTAGTGTCATGCTCAGTCCATGTAATTACAAGCTGTTCTTGCTAGTGAAATCAAAATTTGTTGAGGAACTGCTGCAAAAATACTGCAGTTTAAGAATAGAAAACATCTAGAGCTTTAATATTTATGAGCAGATACAGTTCATACTGAGGTCATGCTTGTTGTTAATGCCCTATGAGTGTTAATGGTAGGTGGTGATCAATCTTATTTGCTACCTTTTTTTTTCCATTTTTTTTTCCCCCTTCTCCCCACTGATGTCCCTGAAATATTTGTGCTTTATTTGAAACTTGAGACTACATGAACACATAACAAAATGATGCCTAAGGTTTTCTTTGATTTTTTGATTTTTTTAAATTTTATAGATTTTAGAAGTTATTGTAGATCTAATGTAGTAGTAAAATAACTTCAGTAGCTTAATGTTTACACATACCAACCCCATCCTATATCAATCTCTCAAAATTCCAGTAGCTGTTTAGTCTGTATTTCAAGGTAAAATTGCAGGGAAGGGCCTCAAAGCCTGCAACAGAAGATAAAGACATAGAAGGACCTCCAGATCTGAAGCTTTAGAAGGCCTCCAAGGACTCAAAGTACTGTGAAGACAACGATGATGAAGGAAGGGTCCCGAGCCCCCAGACCCAATTCCCAATGGGGTGTGCTGGTGGCAAAACCGAGCAGGACTGGGGGAAATAGCAGAGTGGGAATGGAGGGACATTATTATAAAATCTTGAAAGCTGGGTCAAAGGGAGGGATCCTGTGTAAATGTATTCCTGGAGCCTCATTAAAGCTCCTGCTCATTTATCTAATCTCCTACTACAAGGTGCCTGGAGGGTTTTTTTCTCACTCTTTAAGGCATCAAAATAAGGATTACAGTCTTGGTTGAGTCTTTCATAGATAGCGTTTTAAACATATATACGACTGTAGAGTTGGAATGGTCATTTAGAGAATGGTTTTCAATAAGAGGGAGGAATAGGACACCACAAAGAACCATCAGTTATTTGTACCCAAGATATTGATGCATTATCTCCAAAAATATGTGCTACTTTGTTTTGCATGACATGTACCTACAATGCAGCAAGTTATGATAGAAGCCATGAGTGCAAATTGTGTTGCTAGAGAAATAAAAAACTGAGTTTGTGAGAGAGGGCTCAACACACAGAAAGTCTGTGAGTGTGTTCCAGCCCAGGGCCAACTGTAGAATATGGTGATTCATTCTCTTATGAATTTCTGAAGTTAGGAATGTTTCCTTAAAATGATTACTTAAAAGGAAAAAGTCTATATTTCTGTGAGCCTTTTGCATGTTAAAACATGCACTAAATTCCCAAGTGTGAATGATGCAAGTATGCAAGTGTGATCTGCAACTTGCTGAACTCTGGGTGCTGTTGACTTAGCCTTTAAAAAGGAAATCTGTACAAGGAATCCCAACTGACAACTTGAAACAGTTTGGCATTGTTTTTTTTTTTGTGTGTGTTTGTTTGTTTTTAAGTGTTTTGGGTTTTTTATTAAAAGCTAAAACTTTCACTTTCTCTGCTTTTTAAAAACTTATTTTTGTTCTTTCATTTCATGTCTGCTTAGAGTTTTAAATTTCAAGAGAATCTGGAAAAGCTCTGGCACTGCTTTGGCTGTGTTGGGTATAATACATTTTTACTGATGGCTCTTAAACATGGTATTTCTTTTTAACTATGATAATTTAGATGTTTCATGATTTACATTGAGATAGAAAAAAGTACTGTTTTACTCATAGTACTGTAGATCCTCTTGGAATCCACATATACAGTTTTTTGGCTGAAAATTCAGAGTACATCACTAATATGGGTACACACTTTTCTGTTGTGTTGTTGCACTCGACAAATATAGACTGGCTTATCATCACATAAGCAATAACAACTTGATGGAAAAACATTAGTATATGTGGCTAGATTATTTGTTATCCTGACTTACTCGTTTTCAGTCTCTTAATATTAAGTATGCTGGATTGCTTAGTTTCTTTACAAAATTATTGAATTATATCTAAATATAGAAATTTAAGTTCATCTTGTGCTATCCCACTTTCTAGATTTACTTGCTTAGATAGGAGAATAGCCTTCAGAAAAATTTGGTGTTTGTGATGGTGTTCCTGAACAGGTCCTGCATCTTAAGCAATTTTATCCCAGGAGGTATATTTACACTGACATTCATAACACCCAGCTAAACAACCCAAAAAAACCCCATAAAAATCCCAGCAAACTTAAAAACAAACAAACAAACAAAAAAAAACAAAAAACAAAACCGAAACAAACAAAAAAAAAACCTTTTCCATTTTCACAATAACAAAAGTATATCTCCATTAATAATAATTCTAGGAAGGAAATATAATGGTGTCAGTTTCGTGGGAGTCACTGAAATAGGCATTTCATGGATGGCCTGCAAGTTATGGTCCATACTGGTTGGAAATATGGGGGTTTTTGCTAATGAGAACATTCTCGTAACTTTGTGGCAATTCTATTTCAAGATGAAAATTATGGAAATACCTTTTATAGAAACATAAAATAAAAGTAATTTGTCAAATATAATAATTCTTGCAAGTTGGGTTGGAGCAGTGGAAAGCCGCAGAAGTTGGTTTTACTTAATCTGTTTTTTTTTTCTTTTATTGGTTTGGTTTATTGCTATCTAAACCCATTTATTAGTATCTCACAGTAGCTATTTAATATTTATTGGTTTGTTTACATTTTCAGAATTGGGTGCACTTTAGTTCAAATTTGTTTGTGAATATTTTGTCACTTCATTTGCATTTGCAATGATTTTATGCATATTTTTTTTGCTATGAGTGATCTATCTGGTAATCTGCGAACCACTGTTTGGCAGACTGTTCCAGAGAACACTTTTAAACTGTTTCTTCTTAAACATGTACAATATGTACTATAAACCACTTGAAAGACTACATAGCTGCTCCTTTTCAGCACAGAACAGTACTTGTTAAATATGCTAAACCTAAGGCTATAACTGTGGCTGGAGAAAGAATCCTTCCTCTATTGAGTTCAATGGGAATTTTACCACAGACTTCAACTGAAGAAGTTACATAGACAGTGATGCTTGCAAATATATGTATTGGTTTTGAATACTGTGAAATTGAAACATTTATAAAACATGTCATAACAAATATAGTTTTTCATTAGGCTTAAATTCTTGCCTGTTCATTGCTGTACATAATTGATATATGATGGTGTATACCGATATTATAAATATCAATATATATTATGTAAATCATTCTCCCTTATTTAAAAAGAGCGGTTTTGCATTCAGGCATCAGATTCAATTACAGTAATAGAATGAAGTCCCAAGTGAAGTCTTAAGTGGGTTCTATTTTCATAGGAACATACAACACAATACATTGTTGAGTCACCACACACCTGTCAATAATTCAGAGAGGCAGTGAGACTGACATCTCTATTTTCCATTCAGAAAGCAGAAACAAGAGTGGACTTTGGCCTCAATTCCATCACTTCAAAGTTGTTCTTAAATACTGTAATATGTGTACGTGACCTAGGCTGTAAAGTACTCTTGGACGTTGCAAGACCTTATTTGAGGTTGTCACTAATACAAGGAAACTGGGTTTATGTTAATTTCTGTCAGTTAATGTCTGTTGTTTGTATATAATGGTGATACATTGACACAAGGAGAAATATTTTCAAAAACTTCTGGGAAATTTTTAATGTTGAATTGAGTTTGCTTGTTTCAAGTCAGTTTGGTGCATGGTCAATTTTTGCTTAAACCCACCATTAGTCTGGTCTATATATGTGAATAAAAAGCACTATAGTGTAGTTGTTTCAGCCATATGTGAATATGTATTCCTCTTAACTTTGTGCTGAAGTTATTATCAAGCAATATAAGAAAAGCATGTAATTTGACCAAATTTTATGGTTGTGTGCTTTCTGTAGTACATTTGTCTAGAAAATTTTTGCTGTATGAGATAGCAAGAAATCAAAGCACGGTTGTCTAATAGACCTGAAAGCTTAACAAGAAGAAGTGGTGAGATTTTTCTGCCCCTAAAGTGAAGAACATGAATTCTCCGTGGTTACGAGAAGTGTGTGTCAAACTATGGTGTTGACATGTTAGCACTTCAGTATATATAATATGACCAAGTCACTATAAATTATGAATTGCAATATGCTTTTTCACACTATTTTTATATGGGTTAGCCAAGTGTTATTCAACTAGAGTGTGGAGGTACAGAAAGTGTTGCAAGGAATTACAGTGCTAAGTGTTCTGGAGATTAGGAGTGTGGAGCAAGAGGATAAAATGAAGTAACTATGAAGGGCAGTGTCTATTTCCACATTTGGAAACATTTTATTATTTTTATGTTTCTTTTAGGGCACAATTATGTTATCAGAACACCTATGCAGTCAGAGTTTTGGTAATTGCAATTGACAAATTGTATTTTTGTTTTTACATCATACCCTTTCCCTCACCAAGAAGCCATAGTTCAATGGCAATCAAAATGAAAACTGAGGCTATAATAAGAAATATTACTGTGCACTGAACTTTCCCTTTCCCCAAGAGATCTGCTTCTGACAAACAGTGCTTGTCTTACATGGTGGCAACAGCACAGATGGGATAGAAGGTAGACAGGTGGCTTTGGTAGCCTAAGGTATACAATCCATTTCCATGCTTTAGGAGCAGAAGGAACTGGAAGTTACGGCCAGCAGAAACTCCTTTATCTCTACAGCAGCACTCTTAAAGCTCTGCTTGCTATCAAAATTATATTTGTCCTTGTTGACATACAGCCTCATTTGATTCCTAGCCACCATTCACTTGAATGTCCTATTCATCCATGCTCTCTTCCCTGAAATGTCATCATATTGACACCACAGAGCTTTTGTTGGTTTTTGGGGATTTTTTTTTTTTTTTTTAATGCTCCATGTTGTTCAGGAGTCTTGACCCAACTGTAGTTATTCTCATGTATCAGTCTTGATGTGTGAATGCCCATTTTATCTGCCTCTCAGAGTTCATGGAGATTCTGGATGATGCTTTTAGTCATAGGGTTTATTTTTAGGTTGCTTTTAGTCATATGGTTTAGTTTTAGGTTGTCCTGCGAGAAGCACAGAGTTGGACTCAATGATCCTTATGAGTCTCTTCCAACTTGAGATATTCTATGATCTAAATTCTAGAGAATACATTGTTCTATTGCAAGCAATAATATTAGGGTGAAAATATTGCAAGCAATAATATTAGGGTGAAAACATTACAAGCAATAATCTTGCAGCGGTTTAACCCCAAGTACGGTCCCCGTTAGCAACCACGCACACTCACTTGCATTGCAAGGATAAAACCAAGAACAAGAACCTTTATTCAGTTTGATAACACATATTTATACCCCTAAGCTCTAACAATGGATGTTCTATTCTTTATCAAGGAATTTATATATTTGCTACAATATTCTAGATTACTAAACAAGAATATAGAAGGCCTTATTCACTATTGTAAAACACCTGCTGTGCAAGCTATAACTTGTTACTTCTGTGATCTTTCCCAAGGCTTTCTTCCCATGGGAGGGACAATGCTGCTTGTTTCAGGAGCAGCTTTGCTTGCCTCAGCCATGGGGCCTTTCTCAGGGGAATCCATGTTTTGAACCCCAACATAATATTAGGGTGAAAAACGTGAATATACATTTAAAAAGACATGATTTACTATGATTTATTTTTTAATGAAGAGTGTATTATGACAATGACTAAAAATATAAAAATCATGATAAAGAGACTAAATTTGTTTCATTTCAGGTTGACTTATGTTAAACATTAGTCAAGGATGTAACAAAAGACAGTCTCACTTTATTTACACAATTCAATCATTTTTGTATCTTGCATGCAAAAAAACAACATGTAATTAATCAAGGCTTCTTTTTATTTATTTTTTTCAGGGTATCTTGGTCAGGATGGCCACTTTGGATCATGTGAAAACAAGTACTGTGGTCTGGGTAGACACTGTGTTGTGAATGGGAAGACTGGTCAAGCTGAATGTCTGTGCATGGAGCACTGCAAGCCACATTACAAGCCTGTGTGCGGTTCTGATGGAGAATTCTATGAAAACCACTGCGAAGTGCACAGGGCTGCCTGTCTGAAAAAGCAAAAGATCACCATTGTACACAATGAAGATTGTTTCTTTAAAGGTAAGCATGACTGAACAAAACCTGGAATATTGCTATCAAGTATGTGTATTCAAGCAGTTCGGTTAAATCTCTATAGAGACTGCACTGAGTGTACAGTGAATAAATGACTTGAAGTTAATAGAGTAAGTATTGCACTCCAGAGATATCTTATGGATTTTTTTTTTCCCTTTTATTTATACTCAGTGCTCTGGGCAATCACCCCTTTTTTACTTGAATAAACCAGTTGTCTCTTGGAAATTAATCTATGGCAGCTTGCCTTACAAATGTGGTTGCTGACCTCATTCATCTGAATGTACTTACAGTCCCAAAGCCAGAAGGATGTTAGTCTTTGTTACAGGAAAAACAGAATTTAGGATTTCAGAGGGCTTTCGGAAGGTTGCAGAACCTGTGCTTGTATTTGGTATTGTAGTTGATAGACCAGCAGCTTGTTCATGGATAAATGGGTCTTCCTTGCTTTGAATTTGGACAATGAAAAGTTTATTTGTGTAATTATGAAAGCATGCCCGTTTAGTTACTTTTTATTCTTCTGAATGCTGAGAGATACACCTTATATGAAACATTTTATGCTGAAGATGTCAACAATAGCAACTTGCTGTTTTTATTGTGTAATTTGAGCACACTGCAGGTTTCTGGAATTCTGCCAATACAGACCTTGATTCAAAATGTTTGAGTACTTTGACAGACTTGCAGCATGTTTTTACTGGTCAAAACAGGTGGATGGTTTGAGGAGGGAGGGAAGATGTTTTTAAATAAGGCCTTTTTAATTAGTCTACCTAGGGTTTGAATTGATTGGTATTGTTTTTAAAGACTGTCTTATTTTTGTTAACATTCTTATGTGCTGTGTATGTATTTGCACTCTGAGTAATAGCAACTAATAACTACTATCACCCAAGAAAGAGGTCTACGAAAATATTTCTGTTAAATGAAATTTGCCTTTGTTGGGAACATTCATTTAAATTATAATATTTCTCTTGAATGCAATCTTGTAAATTCTGGTTAGAATTTTAGTATAAGGTTGTTCAAATGAAGCCAGTTTTAAAATTTTAAAACTTGAATTTTTTGCTATATTTGTCATTGACAAATTGTCCTTTAAATGAATAGTTGGGCTTTTTTTCCCAAATCCAAACTCCCATGCACAAATACGACTCATTGTCAGTTTGGAGACCAGTGGCAAGTGGTGTCCCTCAGGGGTCAGTACAGGGGCCAATACTGTTCAACATCTTTGTCAGCAACATTGATAGTGGGATCATGTGCACTCTCAGCAAATCTAAAAAAAATATGAAGCTGTATGGTGCAGCCAACATGCTGGAGGGAAGGGGTACTGTCTGTGGGGGCCTTGACAGGCTTGAGGGGTGGGCCAGTGCAGACCTCATAAAGTTCAACAAAGAAAAGTGTGAGGTCTTATACCTGGATTGTGGCCATTCCAGACACACCTACAAGTTGGTCTGAGAAGTGATTGAGAGAAGCCCAGTGAAGAAGGACTTGGGGGTGATGGTTAAAGAAAAGCTCATCATGAGCAGTGTGTGCTCACAGCTCAGAAAGTCAGTAGAATCCTGGGCTGCATTAGAAGGAGTGTGGCCAGCAGGTCAAAGGACGTGATTCTGCCCGTTTAGTGTGCATTTGTGAGATCCCACCTGTTGTACTGCATTCAGTTCTGGTGTCCCCAACATAGGAAGGATATGGAACCATTGGAGCAAGTAGAGAGGCCATGAAGTTGATAAGAGGAAACATTTCCCCAACAGGCCTAGAAAGTTGTGGCTGTTCAGCCTGGAGAAGAGAAGGTCTCATGGACACTTAATAGAAACCTTCCGGTATCTGAAGGGGGACTGCAGGGAAGCACTTTTTTTGGAAGCTGTAGTGATAGGACAATGAGTAATGGATACAAATTGAAAGAGGAGACATTTAGGTCAGATAGTAGGAAGAAATTTTTTACTTTGAGGGTGGTGAGACACCAGCACAGGCTGTCCAGGGAGGTTATGGATGCCCCAGCCTTGGCAGAGTTGAAAGCCAGGTTGGATAAGGCCTTGAGCAACCCAGTCTAGTGGGAGGTGTCCCTGCCCCTGGCAGCAGGGTTGGGACTAGATGATCTTTTAAGTCCCTTCCAAGCCCTTAAAATTATATGATTCAATGAAATACCAGTATTTTTATTATTTTTATGAAGGGTTTTGTAGTAGAAAAAAAATCAAGCATGGGTTGAGCATGAGACACACACATGGGGAACTCACCAAAAATTGTTGCTTCCCAATAACTTAAAGAAAAAAAAATACAATGTTTACAAAACTGGACCTTGCTGAGTGAATGAGTTGACTGCCAAGGTGAAGGACCCTTTCCTCCTTTGCCTCTGTCAAACATGTTAAGCTCAGCAGCTTCATCAAAACATGCTAAGGCACAGGCATTCATAAATTAAAGTGGGGGTGTCAAAATCTTCTAATGGCAACTACACATGTAAGTAATAGTGAAGGTTTAAATTTGTTCAAAACTAACTGTGGATGCTGTATAAAATTGATGTATCTCAATACATAGACTTTATCACAATATGTAGACTTTAAGTAAGTAGCATGTGTTCTGAGGTGGTGGAAAATTAAAATTTTGATTTTAGGAGTATAGCATATAGGCTTGTTGGGAATGATTTGTATAATAACACCGAAACATGAATGCTGCCCTCCTAATCACAATCTCTTTTTAAAAACTTCGATGCTATAATAATAGTAATAGAAGAAATGACAGTAAAAAACCACTAAAATGTTTAAATGTGTGGCCTAATTTCAAATCTTCAGTACAGTGCAGTGTATACAATACAAATAAATTCAGGGTGTGTTTGGGAAAAAATAGTTTCTTTTTCTAGAGAGGGGAAAAAAAATAGGAAAATTTATTTACTGAAATGGAAGTGAGACAGTACTTTGGATAGAAATATCATCCAAATATTGCCTAAAATTTTGTTAGCTCACCTTTAAATATTAAGTATTGCTTAAATATTTTTAAATATTATTTTCATACTTATTGTAGTGGACAGTAGAGTACCTGAATGGTGTTCAATTTCAGACATTTAATTTAGATTCTGGATTAAAAAAAAAAAAAGTTTCTCTTTTAGTCAATTACAATCTTCAGCAAAGAATTACAATACCTAAGTGACTTACCCTGATATGCATTCTGGAAACCTATCTGAAGTCCCCTAATTTGGGCACTATAACTACATGCCTACAAATAGCGTTAAATATTTAATTTTTTGTCTTCTTTCTAATGTTTACTTCAATGGTGTTAAATGGCTGAGACTAGGGACAGTTAGTTTTCTTTGTATTATTTGGTATATGTGGGCCTTATCAATACTAATTTCTACCATATTAACTTCAGCTTATTCATTGCTGTAATACAGCACAGTGATATTAAGGCATTGTTACCTTTTGTGACTATTGAGTATGTCCTCCAACATTCACTAGATCTTTATGGCAAAGCATGAAGTAGGCATCAAACTGTTTTCAAGTGATTTCCACCTTTTATAGAACACTTCTAAGCTAGCCATTAGTGGGTTGCCTTCAATAAGACTGAAGGTTCTGCCAGTTACAGTTCAAAAGTATTAGAAAGGTAAAAGGATGAAACTCCCAGTAGAAGGTCTCCTGGATAAAGAAGGTGAACGCTGTCACTGTTGATGGTGTCAGAAGGGCACTGCCACATGTCCTCCTTATTAGTTTAGTGGGCATCATCCTCTAGCACAAAAGATCTCACTTCAAAGAGCTGCTTCTGAGACCAGAGAAATAAAAAAAAAGATCTTGCATTTAGAAAACAAATATTCTGAGCATTTTTTTTTAGCCTTGCATAAAATTCTTCAATGGAGGCTAATCTGAACTAGGGCGGAATGTGAGGGGAATGAGGTTCCTACAAGAATGCCTGCAAGATGCTGTTACATAATAGGGGAGTCACTGTCAACAATTACTATATTATGGCAGCAGCTAAGTATTTTTGCTTTCTGGTTCATTGCTAATTGATTTTCAGATCAAACAACTGTGTACATAGGTTTGGTTTTTTTTGTTGTTGTATCTTTTATCTGTTCTAAACTTTATATTTATCTCTAATAAGGTAAACTTACTAGGTTTTCTGGTTTCAAATCCTCATAATGGGTTGACACTCTCTTCCCTCTCTTCCTTCCCCTGCCCCCTCTTCGTGTGGATATATTTCTTCAGGCATAAATTTTACGTTTTAAATTGGGCATGGAGCTCAAGATCAGAGAAGCAGAGAAATACACCTTATTTTAATGAGTAAGCTTACCAGAAATACCTTAAGTATTCTGTGTCTTGAGAAAAATATTTTAGAAGCAAATGTTCAATATACCCAATTAATATTACAATGGCAGCTAGGTAGCTATAATTATTTAAATAATACATCTTGTATCTGAATGATTTATAGTTGATCTCAAACATGAGTTCTACTTATTGGTTTGAAAATTGCCCTTTTAAAGACTTACATGATAAGTGGAGTTAAAGGATTGGCTTCCTAAATTAGAGAGATCTTTGGCTTATCTGTTGAAATTCCATTAGCATCACTGAGAAATGTGTGTCTTAGATAAGCTGTGCAAGGAACAACACAGACAAAAAGCATCAAATCAAATCTCAAAGAGCCATGTCTGAAACATTTGATAAATGTATTTTGAGGTAGCAAAAGTTAGCTGTTTCAAAGCTGGACTCTGCTGACGTGCTGGAGGTTTTTAAATGAAAACTTCAAATTCTTGTCCATTATGTCTTTTATTTTAGATTATTTATCACCAGATTCACTAAATTCTTTTTTTCCTTTTTTTCATTATCACTTGCTAGCTTTATTTCTTCACACCAAATTAAATCACTCATTTTTCCAAAATATGTGTGGAATGCAAGCATAAAAAGAGTAATTGAAATTGAATGTTTTATGTATCTCTTTGTTTTTCCTTGATGATTGAGACTGTTATGCTAATTGTACATTTTTGATCATGGATAAAGATAATGCCCACACTAAACCAGAAATTACTTTCTTCCACTCATACTCCAGTTTTTCCATCAGTTACTTATTGGTGTGTCATGATGCATCAGACACTGAAAAATTTTTCTAATGGCTTGGTTAGATGTTAGCTGTGATCCTGAGAGTTACTTGATTATCTGTTTCAATTTCTTCTCATATAGAATCAAAATGTATTCTGCAGAGAAGCTAATTATTTATAGTCCCCTTTCCTATATATCTAGATTTGAAGTATCTTGTATGCCTGTAGAGTCTTCTATTTCCCACCAAGAAAGTCCAGTGTCCTGTAACTGGATGTTAGTGAATGAAAGTTTCACAGGTGCTTTCAGAGGAGCTCTTAGGCCCTAGCTATCTAAAAATGTTGTAAAGTATTTAGGATTATTCTAATAATGTAAAAACTCTTTAAAAAATGGGTTGTGATCTAAGGAACTGTTCAGTGATGGGAAGCAGAGGAAATATGAAAGATGAACTAAGGAAATATTAATGACAAAATTCTAAGTTTGAAGCTTAGCTTATTCATTAGATCTGATATTGACAATATGAGATGGGAATTCTGATTTGCTGCTGCTGTTGTGGTTTGGCATCACTTCTGTTTGCTTGGTGAATAAATAATTCACATAGGGCATGGATATAAGAGCATGCAGAGTCCACCTCTCTGTTTCTGGTGTTCTCAAGCCATGTGCTTTGTGTTTCAGAGCAGCTTCAGTCTGTGGTAAGAAGAGCAGACTAACCATCTGACTCACACTGCTTGATGCTGTTGTCTGACCCCTTCCTGGCTGTTGCTAGCTGGAGCTTTAACAAGCCCCAGAGGGTGGTGATTCAAATGGATCCCTCCACCCACCCCTATCTTTATTCTGTCAAGTGGCGTCGTGAAGTTAATGGCTTTGTGGGGAATTTAGAAAGCTGGAAAAATCGTTCTTCACCTTCTGTAAAGTTCAGTTGGACTCTTGTGTGGGACAATGTACCAGGTAGTGAATGTCACAATCTGGATGTCAAATAAGCTTCAGTTACATTTTTGTTTTTATATTCACTTATTTGCTTCATTTTCCTAAACCCAAGCCAGTCAATCTAAATAAGAGAGTAAAAACTTCCCCATGACAAACTTTGTCTTGTATTTTCTTTGCACCCTAAGCTGCTTGTATACTTTATATTATATTTATATTATATTTATTTGCATACAGTGCTGCACTCACTGTATGACAGATGGCAATTTGCTTGGAATCCCCAGGAATACAACAAATACTCCTATGAACTATGTATGAACTCCTATGTACTATGAATTTTATAGAATATTTCTGGAATAAAGTTTACTTCATATGTAAGCTTTTTATTTATAAGTAGCTTCTGTAGCATCCTTGTGATGTTAACAATATTTTAATCTCTTCACTTTTTCTTTCTGTCTCATTTTTCATTTGGTGAATATTTTAATCTGTTAAATAGTCTGGGAGCTTCAGATTCCTTACTACTGTTACTAAAATGTCTAGATTTCTGAAGACTACTATTACGTTTGCTTTTCAGACTGTTCTCAAAACAAAGTAGATGCTTAGGTAAGAGAATTTGCTCCTGAGACTAAGTTGTTCAGGGCAGTGAGGATAAGAGCTGATGATGCAAAAATTCAAAAGGTATGGGCAGACTGGAAAAAGTTCAGAAGACATTAGCAGGACTGACTAAAAGTAGTAAATGGCTTAAAGGGGATATGAAGGCGTCTTATAAAATCATCAGGGCATGCTAAGAGTGGATATGAGTAGGCTGCTTTGTATTCCAATAAAAGAAATGATCAAATGAGTAAGCAGAACATATTCAAAACAAGCTTTGGTGTTTGATACAGCAGATCTCATGAGTAAAAGCAACATAGGATTTGAGAAACAGACTGTAAGTACGAGGGGAAAGGTTGTAGGCTTTTCCTTTTGAAAAAGGGCTGGGGGAAGCGAGTTGAACTAACACTAGCCCATAGAAAAGAACTAGAACACTGATCTAGCTTCCACTGTGACTTCAATAGGACTAGTTCAAAGATTTTAGGGTTTTTTTGTGTGTGTGATTTGTGCCCTCAGTGAGTGTGGTCTTAGACTGGGTCCTGAAATATTGACACATTAATTTAGAAGTACTGACATTTATTAATCTCATTTGAAGTTCATACACTTACAAAGCAAACAAGTCTCTGTCATCTCATTATTTTCACTTCAGGAAATATTTCATATTTTCTTAAATATATATCTTGAACAGTCATTATTTAATGTTGATCATTAGCCAGTCTTTCAAAAGAAATTTATGATAACCTAAATAACAATGTGCTGCAGTATCTTCTTTGCAAAATACCTCTTTTTCTAAGATGTATTTGCTTTTTTACTTTGGTTATCACTTGGCTTCTCTGTTGAAGTTCTCAAACCCATCATTATTACATTCTTTCTGGAAGCTTGAATTCCTGCAGATAGCATACACCCTTAAGGCTGCTGCTGATAAACTGTCAAGCTTCAGCTATCACTCAAGATGTATGTTCAGCATAAACTGGATTGTGAACAGAAATATCAAAAGTCTTTCAGAGCCCTATCAGAAAACTAAGAAGTAAGAAGGATTCGGCTGGATCTTAAGGAAGTTTAATAGAGCATAGGGATTTGACTGAGATTAGTAATTCAGCTGATGATCTCATATGTTCACTTTATTGTAACACTTATACATAAGAAATTAATCTTAAATACTGAATTCGTACAGGGATTGTATATGTTTTTAACTATTAATGTTAGTAATTACACATTCACAGACCAGTAAAAATCACTGTTAATGGCAAGTGTGCCACTTCTTTCAGTGTTTCGTCTGAAAGTGATGAATTAACGAATGGTAAACAGGTTCTTTTTGATGTCCTTTGAAACCATGCTAAATTTTAGCACTGTTACTGTAGTCTGCTGTCCCCACATGCTCCATTTTCTTGAGTTGCATCACCCGTGAGATTTGGAAAACTCTTGTTTTTCCTCCAACATCTGTGCAAGATTTGTCAAAAATTCCCCACAATTATCTTAAATTGCATAAACTAACTGCCATACAAATCCTGCATATGTAATATCTGCTACTAAATCTGAAGAGTGAAGTAAAGTTCAAGATATTTGTGAGAACCTGCATATAACAAGCTTAATCTAAAAACTAAATGTTCAACAGATCCTACTCATATTGTACCATTTTGTAACTAAAGTTTTGACCTCTACTCTTTCTTTCCTCCTTTGCACTAAATTCATACCCCCAAAATGTAGGATGGGGCAATTACAAGCCTCAAACGTTATGAATACAGGCTTGAGTTTTTTTGACTGGCTAAACATATACTGCAAAGACATCCCGTATTTTCAGTGTCTGGAGCAGTCATGATCTTTGTTTATCAGTCCCTTCAATCCTTGAAAAAGCTTGTTAATGAGCTCTAACCTGTTATTTATTCTACATTCATATATTGATGAGGATTTAGTGTTCTCTTGATAATATCTGTACAAAACCTAATGAGGCTTATAATTTCTTGTAAGGTCACTGCTGCTGTTTGATACTGCACAAAGAGATGGGCCTGCAGACATCAAAGATTTTGAGTGGTAGAAAATTTAAAAACTTCTAATGCTTCTAATAAAGATGTTGTAGCACCAGATAATTTCTGAAATTCCCTTTTAATCTCAACCATTCTGTGCATAAACATCTCTGAAAAACATCCTTATGGGTCTTCAGCCTGGTTTTGAAGAAGCAGAATTTAGCACACTGTGCTAAAATTCAGCCAGTATTTTCTGGTCCTGTTGAGGAAGAATTGGACAGATCAGAGGAAGAGAAACAGAGTTTTCTAGCAAAGTGTAGTCAGTGGAGATGTAACATTAGAGTCCTACTAGTGTCCTCTCTTCTAACATGGTAACTTGGGCCTGCAGATCAAGTGACCAGGACAATGCTGGTCATATTGTTCTTTGCTGCTCAAATGGCCTTTATAAAAAAGTTCAGTAAAAGGCAGAAAAACCACCACACAACTTCTTTTAAGACATTCTAAAATAAATATGTGGACCGCTAATATTGGGAATAGCAAATGTGCTCAAAACTGGAAAAAAAACCCAGGTAGCAGTAGTCCATGCTGTAGTTGTGCAATGGGTCTGCTTGTACTCCAAACCTTAAACTTCTGGCTGGCAGTTATTTTTTTTGTTTGTTTGGTTGGTTTTTTTTTTGTTTGTTTTTTGTTTGTTTGGTTTTTTTTTGGAGATCAAATTGGGTTCTATGGAAGAGTGGTGAAAATTATTACACAGTAAATCAAACTAAATTCATACTATTTTGTCATAAATTTATAATAAAGGAAGTCTTTAGACAGATGCATAACTTTTTGCTTTAGAGTAAGCACAGTGTTAAGATAATAATGCACATTGGCTTGCCTAACGTAAACTTTAAAAAGTTTTATTTAAATTATCCTAGGTCTTGTGGGAAATTTCTCTGATGGAACATATTGTTGGCCTTTAAAAATCATTAGCAATTGGATGCATGTACAAGGCTTTGGCATGGTATTTGTAATTCAAGTTGGCTAGTATGTGGTGTATCAACTTAAAAAAAAGCCATAGTTTCTTTTACAATCCCTGAAGAGAAGTAGGCATGCAAAAATGATTTTGAATTTCCATTTCTGACTCTAGTAGCTAATAATGGAAAGAATAAATCTACTGTGGATTAAACTTGTAAATTAGCAGCTTTCTCCTGTGGCTTGCTGTTTACTCTCTTTTAACAGGATCATAGAGAGTTTTGTGGGTTCACAGTAAACTAAAACTAGGAAACTAGTGTTGCCTTTTCAGTGTTATTTGTTTTTAACATGTAACACCTTAGTGGAACCTGAGAAATGTAATATGGTTCAAAGAAACTTAATCTGCTCAGTTGACAGTACCTAGTTCAGGAAAATTCTATCAATATCTCTAAATTTTGGGAGTTTTTTCAGCTTTCTTTGAATCTAATGGAGAGTGCAGAATATAAGTAATGAGATGTAAGAGTCAGATGCTTCCAAAATAAATTCTTACTAGATCACTACATAGATGATTTCCAGTTTTTGCCTTTGATTTGTCTCATCTCCTGACTAGAACACGTTGTGGTACAAAGATGACCTCCTGCCACCATGCTTGTGATGGCAGCTACCAGGTTGTTGTGCTTTTAATTTTTAAAGTTATGGCATGAATGAGTGTTAGAAGTAACGTGAAGCAATTAGTTAAGTATATTACCTTAGTTCAAAAAATATTTATACTACTGTAGCCAGTATTTATACTTTTTCTACTGTAACAGAAAACATTGCAAACAAAAGACAATAATATAAGGTTTGGCAGAGACTTACAATAAGGGATTCAATGACAGCATTTTTTTTTTTTTGGTATGGGATTGTTGATACCACACAATACTCCTTTTGGACATAAACTGCAATTGAAATAAAACATATTATCAGGTAAAGACTCTGTCCTGAGATAGTAAAGATATAGCTCATATTGAAATTTATATGGATTTGCCAAAAGAGTCCTCGTGCTGAAACTGATTTTAAAAGATTAATTTCAGGAAATCAAAATAATTAATTTTTGCTTCAATCTAATTTAATTCTCTCTTTCTTTGACTCTGAACTTTTCCCTTTTGCTATCATTGAAAACAGAGCTTTGTTACTAATTATTTATAAATATTGTCTATGAAATTTGTAAAAATTTGAAGTTTTTACTTTTCATGAAAAAACTAGCCTGCTCTCATTGGCCTCAGCAAATGTACTTTTCCTGATACTTAAGAATTCAGGGTGATGAAATCTAATTAGATCCTTTTAGTTTTCTCCTTATCTGGAGTGATAATATGGATTTAATTTAAAATTGTTGAAAGCAAACAACAGAAATAAAGGAAAACAGATTGCAGCAAAAATAAGTTAAACTGTAGCCTGAAGAAATAAGCTAAAGTAAAATTATAGAAAACTTTCACTTGCTAAGAATTATGTTTTATACTTTAGCATGTACTTGTATTGACTTTGGGTGAAATTAAATCCTGAACTATATACTGCCAGGAAAGTTTGTTTCCCTGAGGGCTGGGACAGATGGTGGAGATTTTTTTTTACTTTTCACTATTTAGAAACTAAGTCTTCTGAATCTCAACAAGAAAAAGTATTTTTGCCAAAAAAACCTGCTGATGTTGGCCTTAAATCAGTAGAATTCTTAGCTGAATTCTCTGTAGATTTATTACTTAGACTCCTGTTAAATAGGCAGTGTATTGAAGTTTTGCTATTAGCAGTGTTTGAATAGAGATTTGATATCAATCTAATAATGTTTGTTATACAGAACAGGAAAAGTACTATTGACAAAATTGCAAGTTTTCATTTATTATTCAGTCTTTATTTGTCAGGATATTTAATTGTGAAGGAGGAAGCTATTAATTAACATCTTCCAGTCATCACTTTGATAATTAGAAGAATAAAAATCTAAACGCATAGAGAATAGCAGAACTGTTGTTAATCATGAGCACGAGTAAATCTCACCTGGAGAAGGAGAAAAAAAAGTATTCCTGGAATCTAGTAAAATGCCAAGCCTTGTATATCAGGGGAAAAAAAAAAAAAATCTGAAAGTAGAAAAAAAAAATCTTTGCAATGTTAAATACTAATTATGGTCAAGAAGTTTTTTTGCATCCGTGCTTCTAAATTTAAGAGAACTACTGAATGGATGAGTCCTTTGTTATTGTCATATTCCATCTTCTCTTTGATAAAGGTCCTTGCTGTTCAAAAGGAACATAAAGATTTTTATTGGTCCCTAGTGATGCAAACTATTGTCATACAATCATCATTTTAGAGTATGTGCTCTGTGTGCACTTAGATTTGCTGTCACTTTATCACAATTGTGGAAGCATCTTTAAGTGTACCTGCTTAAGCAGATGGTGAATGGTCACACTGGGAATATATCTCTTTTTTAGTCTATAATGAAGTTTGAAGGCACACATTTTAGCTATGATAGTTGGGAAAACATTTTTTTCATAAATCTTATAGGAAAAAACCTGGTAAAACATTTCAGTCACTAATAATACTGAGTACATGAAATTGATATAGATTAGGTACTTGACTGAACATAAGTGACACATGCAATGCATAAGAATGCTAATACTTCCTTTAATTTTTATAGTACTTTTTTCTTTTTAAAGAAATTAAAAAGTACGTGTGTTTCAGATTTTTGTTTACAAAAAACCCTGAAGTACTAAGGATTGCTGTGAGGCAGGGGAAAACCTTCTAGTCGGTGTGGATGTTTCCCTGACACTATGATTTGAGTGGACTCAGGATCTAATTCAAACCTTCCTACTGAGGCTAATGAACATTAGGTTCATTGAAGTCAGTTAGTTGAAGAATATTTGCTATATTACATGCTTGAAAAATATGAGTCCAAAGGAGAAAATACTCTGATAGAAGTTTGACATAAATAAGCCTTAAAAAAGACCCCAAACTAACAAAAAACCAAAACAAAACAATATACA
>JAWWEW010000131.1:32681852-32696848 GCA_035583185.1 Anabacerthia variegaticeps | reverse complement strand
GTGAAATTTGTTGTTCTTATACAAAATGCAGTCAGGTCGGTGTTCTGAAGTCTATTTTCAGATCACATATCTCAGGCCAAATCTAAGTCTTGAGCTGCCCACTTACTTGATAATTTCAGTACTCACATGGAAGGTGCAGAATAACAGGAAAGAACTAAAGGGGAAACACTCTGAAGATTTTAAATACTCTTTCAAAAGCCTCGTAGTTTGGGAATTAAGCTTCAAAAAGAAGCCATAGCCTAGGCTTTTTGTAAAGCTGTCTAGTATCCTGCTGCATGACTATTCCAGGGATAAATTAGGATCCCTAGACCATTTGCAGAGGTGCTGGATTTGTGTAGCATCAAAACAAAAATGAATGCTCAATCTTCAAATTTTTTTTTCACATGGAAAATTAGTTTTAGGTAGCTTAATGACAACAAGTAGCAGAGAGCTGAAAATAAGGATCTCAATATATCACAGAGTGACTGTATGCTGAACTGGTGCTTTCCTGTTGGTATACCCTGGGATTCTCATCCCTAGTGATTAAGGAACCATGTCCCGATTTCTCCTTTATTTCCTTAACATATTCCACAAAAAGTAATGATTAGAGAAAAGGGCACAAGTTAACAAGCTTGAGTGCTTTTCTGAAATGGTCTTTGGATTTGCCTGAAATGTAAATCCAGACCCAGAAGCCACAAAGAGCTCCCAGCTTATATTGGATGTGGTTTACCTGCTCTATATGTTTTGGAAATTTACCTCACAGTTTACTAATTTGTTTCTTGTGTGACTACTTTAAAGTGTTAAAAAGTTTAAATGTATTCTGAAAATTCTGATACTTTTAAAAAATAGTTGGACATCCTTTGTTTATGTCCAGCATTTTTAGAGAATAGGTAGTTGAAAAACAGAAAAAAGGCAACATTAGAGGGAATTCTTATGACATTTCATGTTCTTGTGGTGGTTTTGGTTTTTTAGTTTGTTAAATTTTTTTAAGGTTTTTTCAGTCTTAATTCTATTCATGTTAGACTGTGAAATAACCTTGGAAATAAAGTAAATAGAAGTGTTTCTATTGATCTTTTGCTCTCAGTGGACTTAAAATAAGGTATAGTCCTGTTCCTAGGCAGCAGGAAGTCTATATAGACCTATGATAGAAAGCTATTACTAGGTTAAGTCCTGAGTTAACAGCTGATAGGGAGAGCCAGCAGTTCAACTGAAATAGTTATAACAACTTACAGCCCTTATTCATTGTTTTAGTTTATAGATAATGAACATATGTCTAGACACAATATGTACAGCCATGAGAATTGTCCTTATATTCTCTTTGTAACACTGTGTACATCTGTATATTACTTTGAGATCAGTTCACCCCCATAAAAGTGTTAAAAAACTCCAACAAAACAAATGAACAAACAAAAAAAACCCAAAAAACCAAACCAAACAAGCCCCACCAGAATACGTTCCTTGATTTTGTTAGTTGTTTTCCTCTATTTGCAAGTATTAATGGTGATGGTGGCAATGAAGAAACTTTCAAGCCTCATGAGGCCCGGATGTGCATCTCAGTATTTCTATATCATACCACAAAAAATCTGTGGATAGGACCAGTCTGTGGTACTTTGCCTGCTTCTGGAAGATGAAAGCCTAGGTACATAGACTAAAAAGGGTTGTTTTCCTGAACAATGTTGTTATTTAGATGATCAAAGGATTGGGATGCTAGGGTGCATTGTAGATACATTTTCAGTCTACATGTACCATTTTCCTGAGTTGTATACAAATTTTTTACCAAACATTCTGGACCTTCCTTGAAGGTAAAGGAATTTTTGAAATGAAAAGTGAATGGTGGCACAGATAGATTTCTAATTTTGTGCTTATTTTTGTTAAGTTTCACGTGGTGCTTTATTTCTATTTTGAGAAAAAGATTGGAACTCTGAAATGATAATCTGATAACATAAAAAATCCATACAGAGTTCACCCAATAAATGGGTTGGTATTTGCGGTATTTAAGTGTTCTTTTATAGGGCATAATTTAAGGACTTGAGTTTTCAGTGCAGAGGACTGAATGGAATATTATTGTTTCTAAAAGCCAGATGATAAATCAAACAAAGGAACTTAATTCTCTGTCTCTTGTAAGAGAAAGTGAGTAATTTTAATATATGTAACCCTTTTTATTTGCTTATGGGACTGGTGAAGAAGATGAGGTTCACTTTGCAAGAAGTTGAATGCAAATTTTGCAGAAATTACTTGTGCAAATAAAAATTAGCTGGAATGTTCTTGGAAAATTCTTTCCATTGTCACTTTAAAAAAAAGTATTTTAAAACAGTTATTTTTTAAAAAAAATATAGTGGTTACAGGAAACAGATGGACAAAGCTCTTCTTTGCACAGAGCTGAGTAGATGCAATACTACAAGGACAGGATGATCATTTGACACAACTAATAAGTCCTAATAATAGGCCTAATAAATCCCCAGAAATGGCATCCATTTAAATTTATTTACCATACTTATTCTGAGATACTAAAATGGAAATAAGAGTAGAGTCATACTCCTTGAATAAAAAAATCAAAACCAAAAAATCCACAACAAAAGAAAAACATACAAAGCGAAGAAGCTGTCCCTCTAAAATTCCTGTCAAAATAAATTCTCAAAAACTGATCCTACAGCCATGTCACCATTTTCCTTGGCATAAAAATGTTGGCTACTCCACTCTGTGAGTTGGCTGCCCTTGTTTTTTCTTGGTCTTTCTCTCAGACTTGAGATCAGCGATATGCAGTCATGCTAGAAAGCAGCCTGGAACGATCCACCAATATCAGTTTAAAGGTGGTTTATCTGAATACCAAATTATCAGATCAAAAAGCATCCTAGAAACAGAGGACTTAGTAGCACGAGTATTCACAGGCTATGATTGTTGTCAGCTCCTTAATCCTTTCCTTGATACACAAAATCGAGCTAGGTAATTATACTCTCTGAGGGCTGAAAATGAGCAGCTGTTCATTCATTGTGTTTTTTGTTTTGTTCAGTTTGAGGGTTTTTAAGTATCTCCACAGGAACAGTGGGAAACCTGTGGGTACCTTTGAGAAGTAGCTTCTCTTCTGATCTGAGCTATTGGAAAAAGGGAAAGTTAACTGTGTGCAAATAAAAGGCTGCACAATTATCTAATAATACTTTTTCCTACATTTCTCACTTACTGCTTTCCTAACTTCAGGAATGTAAGAAGGTTCTCTTAATTTGAAGAAATGTGTTTCATAGATTATTAAAGTTTTCAGAATGAGTTGTGCTCTCAAAAGTATTTCTGAATGCCGAGATGAGGCTATGCACAATTTGGTGTGCTTGTTTCAACAAATCGCTATGTTTTGAAGTTCAGATTAGCACATTCCTAACATTAAATTTTTAGTGTGAGCACATTTTAAATATTCCTAAATTGTTACTCTGGGAGTAATGTCTCAGACTTCTGAAATGTAGACTATTAAAATTGCCAGAGAAGTGAATTGTGTTCTTCCTTTTAAATTCATCTACTTATTGGTAATTGAGGAATAGTGATGTTCAGCAGAGTGTGTAGGTGTATAAAGGTTCAGGTAGAACTAATACTAGTTTGTGATGGAACAGAACACAGGGACAGAGAGTTCCTGTGGAATTAGATTTCCTGTTGACAGACTTTATATGTCTCAGTCTAGAAACAATCCAAGTCTGCTGGTATATTTTGTGCATTTTGTTCCCTGTGAGACAGTCCTAAGTTGAAGAATTTTTCTGCATGAATGATTTGGAGGGATTTACTTTCTCTCCTTCAGAGGATGCACATCTATTATGTGAAACCTCCACCTTCCTTTATATTTTAGGGAATAAAATACAGCAGAGATATTCTCTGATTCTGGGAACTTTGTTCTGTTTTGTTTTGCATTTTTGAATATTGCATCACTGAGTTTTTTCCCTTTCTTATATGACAAGTGTGACAGTTGAGACAAATTGCAGTCACCTCAGTGTTCTGTTATTTAGTATTCAGAATCTGTTTGGTCTTTCTTGAAGTGTCCTCGGTCGATGTTTCTAAGATTGAACATTTCTTTCTCATCTCCATCAGAGTCTCTATGGCTTTAGAAAGAATTCTAATGCCCTGAGATTTCAACCATTGTGGTTTAACCTGCAGGCAGCTAAACACCACAGAAAGGTGTTTAGAAAATGAACTCAATCCCAACCAAAACCAGGACACAGTGAACTCATTTTGTTGTGTAAATTGTAAGGTTTTATTCTGTATCATTTTTTATAATGCAGTAGTTGCTGCAGCTCAGGTTATCTACCCAGCTTCTTTGTGTCAGTGCATATAACCGCTGCAGAAAATTCTTAGTTTTTAAGGTAAATTAACCCATATAGGTTGTTGTTCGTATATGCAAACCTAAATACTACTAAATTTATGTTTATGTATTTATACATAATAATGTGTTTAAAAAGACCTATTGGCTGTTAATTTGTGTCTTCAGGGAAGGATGGTTTACCATCACAATTTATGCATTTTTTATTTTTTTTTAAAATCCAGAGTGGCAACTATGTAACCAGAAGAAAGTGATAGTAATTAGCCAATGTTCAATGGGAGTGTGCTATCACAGTCCCCTGGACCTGTCAGGGAGGTGAAATACAAACACTGTGAGGAAATTACAAGCTAGTATATGGAACTTCCAAGATTTTTAAAATAAACAAGCAAAAAAATCACTCCCAAAACCCCCCAAAACACCTTGCCTAAATCCCTAAACTAATGAGTTTTAGCTTTAATTTAAAGAGGGGAAAAAAAAAATTAAAAAAATACAGGAGAGACAGCTTGCATGGAGTAGAAATGAAGTGTTTCAAGAAGTTAAAGAGGAAAAGAACACTGTAGTTTGTACATGACTGATAAGAGATGGATGAAAGTAAAATCTCAGTTGTTCTTGAGTTTCTTAAAGGAAAAATGAAAGTTGTCTCTTTCCTTCTGCCTCTGCTCTTGTCTTAGTGTCCAGAAGTTGCCATGTTATACCACTTCCTTTTAGTAGATACCCATTTGTGACAAAAAATAACCTCCTAAAAGAAGGTTTTATTTAAAGGAGCCTTAATAGTTTTCCCTTGTGCCACTGAGATTGAGTTTTCATCTCCGGTTTGAATCTCTACAGGGAGTATTTTCATCAGTATGAACACTAAATGGCCAGTTCAGACTTGCTTGTGGAAAAAAGTTCCTTGATTACCTGATAATCATCTCTGCTCACAATAAAAATTGGTCTGCTCTGGGCAGCACTTTTAAATGTTTTGGTGATCTGAATTCTCTTGACTGCTAATAAGATGCAGGAAGAGGCATTGAATAGTTTTTGGATGTATTTCAAAGTACAGGCATTTAATAGCATTTTAACTCCTTTTGCAGGCAATAGCACCATTTTCTTAATAGAAAAGAGACCTCTTAAATGTAGAAACTTATCAATTGGGCTATTTTCAATTTCCTCACTGACATCCAGTATCAACCCTCAAATACCTCTCATACTGTTATGACAGTCATAGCAATTCAGCCAGACTAATAAATATATAATTATTTTCTTAATCCACAATTTGAAAACAATTCCTTTGAACAGTTTTCCAGACATGGTTTCATGGGATAGTTCATAAAACTTTTTATTCATATCCAAAAGCCTTTGCTGAATTTAGGAATGCACAATAATTTGCTTTTGGTTGTAAGTCCAAAAATATTTTCATTTTATTTGAGTTTACATTAAAGGAAAAGGAAAAAAAAAATAATATACTCCTGGTAAATTATCTGGTACAGAAAGGTAACAAAATACCTCTGGCTAAAGTAACACAAAGGTTGCCTATAGATATAACGTGGGTACACATGCAGTGCTACTTTCAGGAAGGACAGGACTGTGTGGTATTTTTGATTTAAGGCCTAATACTAAAACCACATGAGCAAGTCAACATAGTGTTAAACAGCAACTAAGAACACTGACCAGTTTAAATGAGCTAACTTCATGTTTGTGAATATCTAGGATTGAGCTGGACATTGTCTACCAAGGGTCAGGCAAGATGTAAGCTCTGTCAAAAACTTCTGCTATGTCATGGAAACAGAATCATTTGCATTTGCCAGTGCGTAATAATTCATGCAACTTTTTTAGGGCATAACAGTTCTTTAAACTATTTCCTCCACTGGGAATATGAACTGGGTTTAATGGTCTGCCTGAAGTAACACCCTGCGTGAAGTAACATCATCATTATGTGTCTAACAGCCATGGTGGGGGATCGGCTCCTCTACTTCCCCAGCCTCCCCAGGTCTGGAGGGGATTGCGAAATCCCCACGTGCTCATGAGTGAAAAGATGTAGCAGTCCAAGGTCGGGTGGTCATAGAAAAGCCTTTAATTAACTTTGGCCAGGGTATTTGAACCCCTTGGGCGGGGTTTAGGAAGGTAGAGTGTGATTGGGTAAGGGTTCAGGGGGAGTGGTGTGGTTTGGGGGACATCGGGGCCAATAAGGGAACAGGAGAACCAAAACCCAGTGGGAACCCAGGAATAGGGAATGACAGGGGATACATCCAATAGGATCGGGAGGGAGACGGGGCTGGATACCCAGGAAAAGGGAAAGCTCTTTTTGCATGTGAGCAGGGATTTCTAGGGATTGCAATCTAAACAGGGGAAAACCTGTACATAAAAGACGCAGGTGATGTTGGATGATAAAGTCTCTGGTCCTTTGGAAGTTGTCACAGTGCTGGTCCTGTATCCTGGGGCTTCTTTTTCCACGATGTATACTCTGGAAAGTCCTCTGTCTCTGTTTCACCTGTGCTGTTGCAGAAGTATTTCCCAACATGTGTCTTTCTACCTATTTGCTAATATACAGAATACTGGGAATTGTAATTATCTGGTGTACTTATATTAGTAATAATCAGTAGAAGAGGCACGTGGCATAATCAGCTGAAGGCAAAGTTGTTGGGGAAGGGTCACACTGGTGTGTTGGTGTGTGTGTGTATACTCACACTCCCTTTCTCTTCCTCTCTCCTTTTTTCATACAGTCATAGAATGGTTTGGGTTAGAAGAGACATGAAAGGTCTTTTAGTTCCAACCCTCCTGCACAGGTGGGGGTGGCAACCACTAGACTGGCTTACTCAATGCTCCATCCAAGCATGACCTTGGGTGCTTCTTATTGCAGAGGGGGATAATGTACCTGTGTAATTTGGGAGGTCTGCTTCTGTTCTGTCACTCTGTGGAGCACACTTTATTTATACACTACAAACTCCACTGTTGAGGATAGTTTTCCTGTAGTTGCTTGACAAGACAGCAGCTACCAGCCGCCTCCATAAAGTGAACATGAGGCTATCAAGTGTCTCTGTTTTTACCTACATGTACTTTCCAGAGCGGGGCTTACAAACACCATATTTAAACACATCCTAACAAGTCAAATGAAGTATCTGAAGTGATTTTAAGAAGTGTGCATGATAAATCAGTTTTGCTGAGCACTATATGGAATTTCCATGCTGAACTAGTAGATGATTTGTGGATTAATGATAGTAAGTCAGTAGTCACTAAAAAAAAACCCAAAGAAAACAAACCAACAACACAAAAAAACACAGCCCTGAATTAGGAACATTTTTTGGTGAGACAGGTTCTCAGCACAGTAGTGTACTTGCATGTTCTAAGAATCTCTCTAGCCATACTGAGAACAATGTCCAGCAGAGGGAAAAGAGAGACTGAAAATAAAGTCTGGGAATGTGTATCAGTGATGGATGAGTGGAAAAATTCCTTTAGAAATATAATCAGAGCTCCATCAGGAGGAATGGATAAACCTGTGACTCAGGAAATTCTAATGCAAGTAGTTGTAAAATAATGTATCTCTATAAATCAATATGAGGGGGAAAAAAAAGAATAAAATTTAAACCTAGAAAAAATGGGAAAGTAAGAAGCTATAAAGAAAATAATTCTGGATTTGTTGATTGGAACCTGCAACACGGTTTATTCTGTGAATGCAGATAGCATCCAAGCCTTGAGCAGGGAAAGGGATTTTGGAGTCTCAAGACAAAAGCTGTCTTACAGTACATCTTTTGATTGATATACAGAGTTGCACTATATTTAAAACACATATTTTAAAGATCCATTTCTGAGCTCTGAATTATGTCATCTTTCCAAAAGAAGGAGCAATGCTATTTTGACTAAATAGTTGAGAGCAAAAGTCATGGAGGTATCTAAGATGTCCCTTGGCAGATCAGTGATTATAAGAGAAAAAATGATTGCAGGAAAACTGCATGAGATCTTTAATTGAATAGCCAGTCACTCTCTACACTACCATAATATTTTAGCTGAATTTGTATTTTATGTGCTAGTGATTCTTCCAATAAATTAATTAGATAAAACTCCCTTGAGTTCCTACTGCATCTAATGTCAATAATTTCTGAAAGCATAGTCTGCTTTTTTGCAGTGCGGGTTTGAATTTGATGCTGGATGGCAAAACAGACTTTGAAAATGGAACATGATTTTTTTTTATACTTTTCATTATAATTTAGAAAAATGAGAAGTAGGTATGGTCACACTCAGGCTTAATTTTTGTAGACTAATTTTTATATAGAAACTAGTACTGCTCAAACATAGGCTGACCTTTGTAAGTATTATAATTTTATACATGGAAAAATATGTTTAGTCTTGTTTTTGAGGAAGTAGACAAATGCTTGACTAATAAGTACAATATATGGAAAGTATATTTTGCCAACATCTCTTTCATATTCCATGTATATTAGGCAAGGTTAAACTGAGTCAACTTTTGGAGTTTGAGTTAATGATTCTCGTTATTTCTAAATAGATTATGAGATCAAATATCCATAAAGAGTTGGCTGAAGTTTTGTTTTGTGAATTTGAAGACTAAGTACTATTTGACTTAAAATGGTGATCAAATGCTTGGATTTTGCTTGCATAGTGGTTTATGACCTGAAGAATATTACATTGATGATGTTTTCATATGGAATATACTTTTTGATCATGGCAGATATAATGACACTGAAGACCAGTGCAAAATGAATATGCATGGGTTTTGTGATGATGTAATGAAGAGTGATTATAAAATGTATTTGCAGATAGCAGTAAGAATAGTATTGTATAGGAGGATTTAATTCTGTCCTTCTGCTTAACAACATAGCCTGGCTTACTGTTTCAGACACATTGTTAGAAGATTTATCTGTCATTTTTATGCTTTAGAGATAAAGCTTTGAATTTTGTCTACCTACTTCACTTTTTCATGTACTTTTCAAAAATTCACTCAATTTTGGCTGAACCTGTTGATTAACCCGCACTGCTGCATGCTCAGTGGAAGCCACATTTGGCATAAACTACTCTCCCAAGATTTAATGTGAACTGAATGTGCTCAAGTTCAGAGACAGAAGGTTTGCACAGAAATCTATTTTGTTCTTAAGTTCTTGCTGGAACTTAGACTGGAAAACGCTACTCACAGCAATATAGAATTACAGAATATTTGGGTTGAAAGGGACCTGAAGATTGTCTAGTTCCAACCTCCCTGCCACAGGCAGGTATACCATGCACTAGACCAGGTCTCTCAGGGTGCCATCCAACCTGGTTCTCAACACAAAATCACAGAATCTGTTGAGTTGGAAGGTACCCACAAGAATCATCAAAGTCCAACTCCTGACCCTGCGCAATATGGCTCAAGAATCCCACTATGTGTCTGAAATCATTGTCCAAATGCTTCTTGAACTCATTCAGGCTTGGTGCTGTGACCACTTCCCTGGGAAACCTGCTCCAGTGCTCCAGTTCACCCTCTGAGTGAAGTACCTTTTTCCAATATCCAAACTAAACCTTTCCTGTCACAACTTCAGGTTCTATCGTTGGTAACCACAGAGAAGAGATCAGTGCCTGCCCCTCTGCTTCTTCTCATGAGGAAGTTGTAGACTCCCATCAGCCTCCTTTTCTCCAGGCTGAACAGACCAAGTGATCTCAGTCACTCCTCATATGGCTTCCCCTCAAGGCCCTTCACCATCTTCATTGCCCTCCTTTGGGTGCTCTTTAATATTGTCCAAAACTGCCCACAATATTCAAGGTGGGGCTGCACCAGTGCAGAGCAGAATGGGACAATCTCCATCAACAGACAGCATGTAAATTCCTTACTCAAAGTGCCTGGTGATTTTTGCAGTTTTAGGCAATAGATTATAGGTTTGCTGTTTCAGATATGTCAATATTATTGAGAGATTTTTGGGTTCCCCAAAATGTATCTGAATCTCTCCTGTAATGGAGCTGTCACTGCAGTGAGATTTAATAGGCTTTTCACTCTGTCTCCTGACCTGTAGTAGAAGTCACAAAAAGCTGACTCAGCTGAAGTCACTGAGCATTTCCTCATTGGCTTTGTTATGGCCAGTAAATTTCATCACAAAGGGAGGAAAGAAGTCATAAGGAGGCAAAAGTAATACCATGTATCACATCACTTGTTTCAATGTCAATTGGCATCACTTTATAAGAAGTACTTAATGTATTCTATGTCCTTGCCTTACATCATCTTTTTATAGGAGTTTAAATTAGATTTTTATAACTTAAATCTAATCTCCACTATTAGAAAAAAACAGTTTGAAATTACTGGGCATTTTCTGGCCAGAGACAATGGTTTTGGGGGCAAGTATTTGTGTGAGGATTTAGAAAAATGTTATTTACTAAATTCCTAATTGATATCAACTTAGAAGACTCTTGCAAATAAAGCAGTACTTTGTTGTACATATCACAAGGCCATTACAAGTGATATGTATTAACTTGTGTATGACTTGGATTTTTTTCAGGTCACTTTGACTAAAGTTTTTTTAACTAAAGTTTTTATCGAAAAACGTTAAGTAATGGGAATGTTGAGTGTATATAAACTTCATTGCAAGTTATTTGTTATTTCTAGCAACATTGTAGGTAGATGTTGAATGTACTGAAGTAGTAAATTCTTTGGAACAGAGAACTTCTTTGGATTTGGCCCAATGGAACCTTGTTTCACTCCTGACTTATGATCATTAAAATGCTTATCAACGCTGAATTTAATAGTTAATTTTATTTTAAAAATTGAAACAACAGAAAAACCTCTTGGGAGTTATCAAGAAGATATTTTGGTAGAAATTAATCTTTTTCATCTTATTTAAAGTTATTTTATTGGTATCTGTACTCAGACTAAAAGATAACTAAAAGTAGAATGTTGTTTTGCTTCAAAAATTTCAAGTTTCGAATCTTGCATAGCCAATAGCTAGCGAATATTGGAATAATCAGCACTTTGGCTCATATATTTAATATTTTGTCTTGAACAAAACCATCCCTCTCAAAGGTGCCATATCACCTATGCTTCTGATACTTTCTTAGTATATGCTTACATAGTTATCCAATTGTAAAAGGCATTAAGTTGCTTATTAAATTTTACACAGAAATTTAAGGGTAGCAAATGGAAATTTATGTTTTATAATCACATTTTTAATTCTCTCTCACACAGGCATTCATAACCATGTTTCTTGAAATTCCAGACAACCTACCCAATTGTTGTCATTTATAGATCCCCTTCCCTTTTATTTGAGAATTAAATATTAGTACGATTTTTCAAATTAATACTGCATACTGAGGCAGGAAAGAGATTGGTTTTATTTCTCTATGCACTTATGCAATTAGTCTTCTTGGCTGTCTTAACTTTTATTTTTCCTTTATGATAAATTCTTACTCATTTCCCTTGCATACTGCTTTGTCCATTTAGTTTTACATTATTCATCATGAAAAAGGTACTTTATGAAAAAACTGTTATCTGTAATTTGCTTTTTTCCAGTTAACTTTCATGCCTCTGTAGCTTTTTCTTTTTCATTTGGCTTAGTATCGTCTTCAATTTTTTTTTTTTTTTTTCTGAATTTGGACATAATCTAAAGTATCAGTGAATCTTCAGTGCTGAGAAACAAAAACCTCTAATTGCTGAGTCTGGGAAAGCAAAGACTTTAAAATGTATCTTTATGTTTTTAATATTATTCTGTGATTAGCTATTCTGTTCCATGTGTGGATGCTATAGTGAGGCACACATCAACTTACTGGAGGAAATATGACAATCATTCTTTGCACTGCATGTAATATAGTAACAGCAATTAAGTCAGATTATACATGTGCCTGGTTTGATATCTTGTTTTTGATGACAGCCAGTAGTGGATACTTCTGAAAAAAATGAAAGAGATAGACAATGGATATAGTCATTGTCCCCACGTATGTCTTCTCAGGTTCTGGTAACCAGAAATTTAAGGACTTAGAGCTCCCAGCTGGCCTGTTCTGCAGCTAATCCCATTTATATTTTTGTTTTAGGAAACCTGCTGTAAGAAGGAAATCTTCAGTTAAATTGTGCCCTATATGAACAGGTCTTCCTTTAGCATTTTAAATCTACTGTTTAGAAAATTTATGTTTCAATTCCATTCTTTGAGTGAGACAAATAACTCATGGCATGGCTATACTCTACATCACTATGTGTAAGTCTGGAATTTTCAAACTACTGAAATAATATTTCTCTGTTAAATTTTCCTTAAAAGATTTTGTAAGATATACTGGAAATTGTCCTCTCAGAAGATAGCTTATTGAAATCTGTTTTACTTGTCTCAGTGTTGTTGTTCTTTATTTTTTTTTTTTTATTAATACAATATTATCTAGCAATTAGCTTCAGCATACCAAAATCTATGGGACTCAGGCAATGTATATGCGTAATTTTGAAAGTAAATGTTCTAGTTCTCTTTCCTAATGGAGTAATGTTGTATAATATTAGTTCAGGTGTTTATTTTGGTGTTTAGATAGCTTTCTATAATAATTGTGGAAAATTATGTTTAAGCCACAGTGGGAATTAGTATAAGATGAAAATATATTGTGTTATCAGAAAAAATGCATTGGAAAGATTCATTTAAACAAATAATGGCAGAAGAGAAGTTATTGATAAGGCATGACACTTAGAAAATTCTCCAGCTATATGACATAGGTAGGCTGACAAGAAAGAGACAATTGCATAGTAACCCTCACTGTAACTAAATATTTCCTCCAATCCCAGCCAAGTCCACCCCAGTCCCTTAGGGAGTAAGGACTGAATGAAATATTTGTTTGTTTGTTTGATTTCTCTGTCCCTCTGAAATCTGAGTTTAACATAGTGCCAAAACCAAGTGTGCGTGTTTCTTTAGACAAGAACCCAGGAGCTTGTTGTAACTGAGGATATTCGTTACAGTCACAGACTAGTTAAATTTCTTGGAATCTGTCTGGCATAGAGTCAAAATATCGTTTTTCTGTGTATTTCTCCTGTCAGGACTCATTTTGCTAGGTGTACTCAGAGCTCTGTTGAATCAATAGTAAATATTATAGAAAATAAAATAGTAATAGAAATAAAATGGAGGTGTTGGTGTCCCTCTTTCATTCCTAATGTGATGGTATGGGGAAACAAGAATCAGGTGCCTCTTCAGCTTGTTTTGGGGTGGAGACTAACTCAAGAATTTTATCTCACAACAGTAATTAATTTTGAGGGTTAGCCTATTCTTGTTGAAAGAGTTTTAAAAAGTCATTGTGTCAGTCAATGGGGGAAATAGTCTCTAGGTTGCTAGTTGGAGCACTAATGTGGGAGGATTAAGACCTAGCCCTAATTCCAATTACTGTTTTAAGCTGTGGAAGTTCAATTGAAGAAATAAATAGGTAGATTTTTCATAATACTCTCAATTGTCATAGCTGAAGAATCTTCCTGAAGATGTGGTATCTGAGAAAGAATAATTGGTCTAAAGAAAGTTTCAGGTTTTTAACTTTATTTTCTCTGATTGTCTCACTTGGAAGAAATATTCCCCACCATTTTAGTTATTAAAGCTGCACTCTATTTTTGGTTGCTTTGTGTGTGTGAAGGCTTTTGTAAACATAATCTACAGTAATTGAGAGAGTTTAATACTGATTTTAAATGGTGTAACTCAGGGCAAAATTTGGTCCCAAATGTGCTTTGATGTGAATGTGATGGTTATGACAGAATCTTTAAAAATTCCTTAACTACAACTATTAGAGCTAAAAACTTTAAGCATACAGTTAGTTGGCTTGCCATAATTAAAGCAATTTCTTATTGTAATCTACCTTTAGTCAGGTATATGTGAGAGCTGAAATTAACCTTTTTAAAATTCTCATCTTTCATGCCTGAGAGGTCCTTGAAGCAAGAGTACATTAGAATAACTTTTTTTGCTTATTTTATTCTGCAGTAGAGATTTATTTTTTTTTCTTTTCATGGGAAGTTCTTGTTTAAGTCACCTCTCTCTGAAGTAAGTCTTTTGCATCTGTATATTTGAATCTTGATGAGCTAATTACTTTCAGAGTAAGGTAGATTCAGTTTGTAAGAAAATTAGACTTTGGTTTTGAATTGGATTACTTTCCTTAGTTCTTTCTGTTTTCATTTATACTTGTAATAAATGTTTGCTATAACTGATAGAATTTCCAGTCAAAATACCCTCAAACATACACCACCAACAGAAAAACATATTTTGTAGCAACAGGTGCTACAGATACAAACTACTGAACAGGAGAAGTTCTGAGATACCATTTCTCAGTGTTCAGGAGTTTCTGGTGTTCCTGTGCTGTCTCTTCTCTTTTTGTTCGTTTCCTTTTCTGAGACATTAACCCTTTCTATTTTCTACTATATCCTAATCTTGTCCCTGCCCTGGATGCCTCTTGGCTTCTCTTTGTGTGTAAAGTTCTGGACTATCCTTGTTTTAAATTTGCCAGAGGAGTTTTTCCCAGTGTCACAGCACCCAGTTCTTGAACTCTAGTCTTAAATATTTTTCCAGCTGGTTAAATATTCTTTTTTTTATTTTTCTTCCAATATCATTACTTTTTTTTTTCTTCTTCCATTTCATATGACAACTAGATCCTCTCCAACAATATTCTTTAACCTTATAATTACATTTGTGCTTTGGGGCTTTTTTGGTCCTTGCTGAGGGAAGCAGTTCATATATAGTTCACCTAAATCTTGTAACATAAAATTCCTTCAGGCATTTGAGTTCTTCACTGTTCTTCAAGTCTGTTCTAATTTGACAATAATTTTCTGGTC
>JAWWEW010000131.1:32632776-32681752 GCA_035583185.1 Anabacerthia variegaticeps | reverse complement strand
AACATAAAATTCCTTCAGGCATTTGAGTTCTTCACTGTTCTTCAAGTCTGTTCTAATTTGACAATAATTTTCTGGTCATATGCCCAGAACTGAACATGCTGTTCCAGAAACAGCTGTGGAAGTGCAGGGTACCAAGTACTCAAACACTGTCGTGTGTAGCTTTTGATATACTCAGCCTCGTGCAGCAAAAGCTTTCTGCTACCAATCCATACCAATAAAATATATTGTTTTCTCTCTTAACTCCTCTGATTTGTTGTTGCTCTGGAAATGTCTTCTTTTTTCTTCAAAAATTGTTTCAAATTATTTTTCCCAGTCTAATACAATTCCATTATTTTCAGATTATATTTTGAAAATCTTTGCCTCATTGATATTGCTTTATCTCTGGTATGATTTATGTATTTCTTCAGTTTAATACTAATTGAATCTTCTACGTCATTACTGAAAATGCTGAGTATTAGACCTAGTAAAGCCCTATATATAATCCTAGATGGGACCTTTCACTGTTCAATAAACACCATATCTTAAAACTCTATTGAGTGTGGATTATTAATGCTTTCTTCCTTTATGAATTCTAGTAAGTATGAGTTAACTTTGTGACTGTGCTAGATCACTCACTGAAATAGCAATAGTTTTCATTCATTCAGTGGTGTTTTCTTTTTCTTTGTGCTTTTTTGAATAACTATGGAATTCAACCAGAAATCATATTTAAAAATAAATGATTGTTTTCATTCCTGTGGATTAAAACTATTTTTTTCCTCTATTTTAAATTTAACTTTTGATATTGTTTCCTAATACTGTTTTATCATATTATTAATGGGGACTGCTAGACCGGTTTAGATAAAAATGGTCCAAGATCTTCTATAGAACAAGCATATCCTTACACCAGTTCTAGGAGAAGGCAAAATGAAAATTTTTCCTCTCTAACCAGTGTGGTATGTCCCCTCTCGTAATATGCAGAATACAGTTTTCAGGGACCACAGTAATCCTTTATTCAGAATATTGTGTCATTTTCCATTACTGAAGATACATACCTGAGTAAGACTTTCCAATGTGAGATGTTTAGTTACAGGAAAGTGGGTAATCTAGTACAGAAATTTCTACTTGGACAATTTCCTATGAGAGTAATGAGTTCTCTTTTTCCATGTGTCCCCTCAGTGCTAATTCTTCAAGCTTTTGTGAGGCTAGGTAGAAAAGCAGGCAATACTAAAGCATTTAGCTCAGGAAAGGAACACAGCCTATAAAATGCCTTCCAAGTACAGTGTTTTGATTTTTATCTGAATATGTAAAACTCTTTAATATACTATACTGAGGCAGAAGTGCTAACCATTTATTTGAACCTGAGAGTTTTTCTCCTGAGCCCTGTCTGTATTCAAGACTTAATGACGTGGGTTAGCACTTTTCCTTTAATAATCGATTGGATTGGGTGTGTCCCCTGACATCAAATTAAGTTTGAACTAACCAACATTAGCTTACACTTAAACTTTATGACATGATTTATAGTTTTTCTATGTCTTTAATATTTTAAACATTTAATTTCTTTTTAAGAAATTAAGAAATAATGTGTCCTATCATGTTACTCCTATGTTGCTGGAGTTCTCAGGTGCATGAAGGACATTTCTCTGCATACCAGTGTAATCTAACCTTGTCAGGCTCTCACTAAAGAAGAATAAAGTACATGTCTATAAGTTTAGTAGTTGTTTCCTCACATGTCAAAGGAATGACTCCAAGGACTCTTCAAATTTTACCTCCCTCTGTTACACAATCAGTCCCTTCTCGTGTAGCAGTATCTCACCTGGATACAACAATTCCAGTCTATTCTTCTCTTAAATCTCTGCTGATCAAAGCTGTCACTCTCCTCTTAGTTCCATTACAGCTCCTTACCTTTTTGTCTTGCCAGTAGGACACTTTCTCCTTTATTATGTGTGGACAAGAAAACACTGAAATGACAAATGCCATGGAATTACAACTCTTTTCTGGTCCTCTTCCCATGATGTCCTTTGTCTTTTAGAAAAAGCAATGGGGAATGGGGAGGAATTAATCCCTTTGTACCTCCTTGGCAGTAAGGTATGCTTGTTGAAGTGGAAATCTTGTTATTCGGCCACCAGAGTGAATAAAAACTGTGTTGAATATATTAATTTTTGTGGGTTGAGTAATGCTGGAAGAATTATTGACAGGAAAATATACCTTTATGGTTGCTGAAGGAATACTCTATTCTCAGTCAGGTTTTAAGTGAGTGTGCTGAAGACAACCTTTGTATTTTATGGGCACAAAAAATGCTCTAGAAATTACAGGAAATGTGTAACCTTTAAAAACAGTGGATTTTGCATGTATTATTAGATGAAGTATCAAAAGGTCATGTTAAAATTTTAAAAGTAGAAAAATTATGAACAGTATCACAGTCCAAATGCTTAAATTTTGGCATGGTTAGAATAATGTAAAGCAGGGTATATCATGGAAAATGCTGAATTAATAATTCTACAGAGAATGACCTTAACAGCAGCTGTCCCTTGGCAATGAAGTAATGGCAGTAATATTTAGGTCTTATATAACAATTACTGTTTTCAAAGTACTGAATCTTTTTAATAGATTTGGTAGAGGGGAAAACAATTCTCATCTAAAGCTCTCAAATTGCATTGTACCTTAGTACACTTCCTCACTTAGCGTGAGGAACCCTTCAAAAGGGAGAAGAGCTTAGAACTAGAAAGAGTAACTTCAGTCCAGCAGAAAGAGCTGACTATATCTCATTTTGTGTATTCTGATATAAAAAGGACATAACTAGAAATAGAAACATTTTCAGAAGGATGGAAACTGGAGAATACAAAATATTCCAACCATTGGCTCCTTCTAACCAGCAGGACAGATATGTCATAGTATAGTTTTCATAGAATGAAACTATAATCAAGGGTTCTAGAAACTAAAGACAATTTCCCTTTGTGTTTACACTCTCAGTGCAATGTGTCTGACAAATTTCTTAGGTTTTTTTAACACTCAAAGTCATGCAACTCTCAAAAATCGTTTAAAAATAAACCTATTTATATAACTGAAGAAAAAAAACAAACAAACACAGGGATAGATACCCTCATGAGGTCAGTATTGACCTTTAGAGAGGTAGTCCCTACAGAAGAACTAGGATTTTTGCCATTTTTTGGTAACTTGATAGTTCAATAGGAAGGGATTTCTTCAGAAGCTGTCTTCATTTCTGCTCAAGAATATCTGTAATTAAGTTAAAATGAGATGGAATGAACATACAGCAAAAGACTGTAAACATGTTTACACATTTTGATAAACATTCCTGCATTTTCTTCCTCTTGTAGCATTGATTCATCTACATCATACTAAATGGAAATGAGCAAGATGTAAAATTAATCCACCCTTGTAACTATCTGAAGAGAGTAATTATCTGATGCTTACAAGCTGTTTCTCGAGTAGATCCTTCCCTAGCTACATTAAGTTTTATTGTATCTGTGTTTGAGTCTCAAATTACGGTGGATCATGTCTTTTAACAATATGAACACTGTAGGTCCACTAAAGTCAGTGGAGCTGTGGAGATTTTTCTTTTGCAGAGTATATTTTATATATATATATATATATATATATACACTTTTGCAAAGGATATAAATTCCCAATGCAATTTTAACATTACAATAAATGATAGACATTTGTGTGTGTTTCTTGTGAAATTAGTGTACGGATAACTTACAATGCTGGATTAGTCGTGGTCAGTTCCCATATCACAGGTGCTCAGACTGTGGAGCCATGGAACCAAGCCCTTTAAGACTTTTGGGGAATGGAGGTTGGGAAATTGGCAAATTAAAAGATAAAAAGCTAAAGAAAGCAAGGGAGATAATTTGCTGATTTCCTTCTTTTTTCTTTTTTTCTTTTTTTTTTTTTTCTTGTGAATAGAGATCTTTATCAAAGCTAGAAGCTCTCTGATGCAAAGTTCTGAGATAGATAAGAGATTGTTTTTATGATAGGTATTCACATGCTTGTCAGCAATAGTCAAGTATAGTTGTGGGAATCTGGGGGAAATTCTAGCCAAATCAGATCAACACTGGTGGAAACATTATAAATTGAATTAAAATTTGAGAGTTAACAATTCAAATATTTAAAGATTGGTGTTTTTTTTCAATTTGTTTTCAGGGTATTAGAAATCTAATAGTGGCAAATAGTAGGAGGAAGCCCATTAACTGGGTGGGAGGAACAGGGGAACATAACTTTTTGCAGCAGTTTGAACCTGTGTTGACATAAATAGATCATGAAACATCACCTTTACCTTTTTGAAGTTCTTTCTTCTACTTCTGTGCCATAGTTACTTTGAAATATTACTTAAAAAAAAACCCACAAAATCCACAGTTTTAAGAAAATAGAGCTTCTGTACAGCATGCTGAAGAAGTGGTAGGTGAAAAACAAGTCTAGCCACATAAAGCTGGAAATTAGAAATACTATTCAATTTCTGAATAGTGGAGGAACTGGAGAGCATGTAAGGATCTAATATGATCAGAAATGTCTTCCTGAAAACTCGTAAAGTTTTATCAAAGTGGTTTTTTTTGTTTGTTTGTTTTTGTTGTTGTTTGTTGGGTTGGTGTTTGTTGTTTTTTTTGTTTGTTTTGGTTTTTTTTTTACACCTGGTGGAGAGAACTGATGAGAAGAAGCCAATACTAAGCCAGGAGATTGAAAACTTTTTTAAAGGTCTTGACTTCCTGATAGTTACTCTGTTTGTTAAACTTGTAGCCCATTCCAAACCTGTTTTTCCATAACGCAATAATGATTTCCAGATATTGTGAAAGCCTGAGCAGTGTGAGTACTTTATCTGTCTCTGAGCATAATTACTAATCACATTAGTAATTAGTGAAATGCAGCTATTAATATTCTGTAAATCTATGGGATTCTTTAAGTGGAAATGTCTTACTTTTTTTTTTTTTTATTTTTTATTGTCATTTTTGTTAAAGAAATGAGGCATAAAAGAACTGGAAACCTAAGCTCTTTTATTTTACTTTACTCCTCATAATGCTGCAGTTATATTTTTGGTATTCAACTTTATATAGTATTAAAAGAGAGTTAAGTTTGCAACAGAAAAGCTCTACTTTTAGTAAATACTTATGATTAGATTTAAGTGATATTGGAACACCAATAGAAATAGAAGTTCTCAGTCAGTATCTTTCTAGAATTTACCTTGATGTTTTGCATTGCTTGTGGTCTGACTTGGATCTTGGTGATGTGCTCTTCAAGAATTTTGTTCAAAAATTTTTGTCTTAAAAATGCTGTTGACCCAGGTCTGAGATTATAAAGTGGAAACTTCCAAAGGTCTCATTTGTTTTTCATAGATGCGGGACAAATCAGTGTCTGGAAATCAATGAGTTCTACCTTTTCAGGGTTGCCAGACCATCATTCTCCCTCTTCTGAGATGTAGCTATTGTTTCTGGCTTTGCTTACCATGCTTCTGAATTGAGCTGGGGTGAAAATGGAAATTAATAGTTTTTGGGAAGCCCCAGTAGCTACTGAGAAAGGTAGGGATTCTTCCGTTGGCTTCCATGGACATCTAGAAAAAGCAAGTTGAGATTTTACAAGTCTTTATAGGAGTTAGTCATCAGCACCAGAATCCTCTGAAAAATCTTGGGTGATTTGAGCCTTGAGAATCTCACTTGATATCTGTCTTGGGGTTTCCATTTGGTTTTCCTTATTTTAAATTGAAGGAAATACCTTGTTTCCTCTGTGAAGTGTTATAAAATCCACTGATGAAGAGTATTGTATAAAGGTTTCTCCAAGAGGATGGAACTGTGAAAAAATGTGTCCTAGTGAGGAAGATCATTAAACTTAGTAGTATTCATTTACCCTGTCTAAGTGTGTTTTCTAAAAAAGAAATCAAAGGAAGCTTGCATTGAGTTTGAACTTCTCTTAGCCAGTGAGACACTCAAGGGGGAAAAAAAAAATCCATTCTTTCATCTCTGAGAGTGTAACACTGTAGGCACAGACTTAGTACATTGCTTTCTCTAATTCTTTTATTATTGTGAATTATCTTCTGCTGACAGCTTATAACCTATTTTTACAATAAGAATAATTCTTGATCTATCTGCTGCTGCATCAAACTGGAGATCAAACACTTGTTCCTAGATCTTCACTTCTTAGAGTGATTTTAAAAAAAAATTCTTTCCCTTATTGCTTTATTGTTTGATATTGCACTAACTCCTGTCACATGAATTTTATTTTTGCCATTTTGAAAGTACCAATAGTTGTTATTTTAGAGGAGATATAAAGCATGGAGAAAAAACCAAAACAAAACAAAAAACAGAGACATAAGTTGTTTATAATATCATAAGCCTTGACTGTGGTTTATTCACAAAGTTTGAAACTAGGTAAGATTTCCCTTTGTCCAGTTTCAAAGCTAGTGTTTTTCATTGTTACTTAAGTACTTGTTGTGCCTTTGTAGTAAATATGTTGTTGTTGAAAAGTTTTCCATTTTTCTTATGAATAGTCATACCTGTCACCATCTTCTCCTCATTATATGCATACTTATCCATGCTAATACCCACTCTTACAGCCTTTACTTCCATATTGAGGCCTATGCCTAAATATTTGATAAAGAACCTTTCTTTCTTGAACTAGTATTTAAAAAAGCCCAACAAAACAAAACTCTCTGCCATATCTTATGATAACTGCCAGGTTCTTGGTAAAAGGTGGTAGGAGAATCCTTTTCAGTGGAAAATGACACCTTCCCTAGAAATGTGTAGAACTCTGCCTTCAAGCCACTTATTGTCATAGCCAGGTAAGGAGGTCAAAAAAACCCATAATGTCTTTCTCTGGTTTACCATGGCTTTGGTAAACTCTGGAAGAAAACTAGTTTAAAGAAGATGCTGTGAACCATATGAAATGCTGTTAAGTTAGATTTTTTGCAGTTTACTTTGTTAGAAAGTGCTGCGCAAAATAAACCTTGAGCATGTGATTTTAAAACTGCATGAAGGGTTTTTGTCCCTAAAATAAAAGAGAGACAAAAATTTATAAAATTGCACCAAAAGCATTTCTTGCATTGCTAGCTGAATCCGACTGTCCTTTTACATTTGAGGTGTTACCCTGTCTCCCAATGTGAGATGCTGTGCCTGACATTACGGAAGTGGGAAGGAACCTGTGGCATTGTTGGGATTGAGCCTATCATCCAGGCTGCTTTGAATACAGGGCATTGTTAAGCAGTAAATAGTCAACTGCTGCACACAATGGCAGCCTTTTCGCTGCTTCATGGCACTGTGCACTGAAGCTGTTGAGCAGGTTGTGTATGGGGGTGATGTCACACATGGGTGAAGAGTGTAAGAGACATGACAGTGCAGTATAGCAGTGCACCGTCTCTAGCCCTGCTGGACTCAAATAACAGCAGGCAGTTATTTGTACATCCCAGCACTGAGAATGGGTGAGATTACAGGGTTAGCACAACGTGTCTGTGTGAGAGGAGCATAACCACAGGCCACTTGAGTAGCCATCAAATATGATTTGTAGTCCAATACTTGCAAGATCTGATAATTTGTTGAGTAACTAAAAACATATCTATCAAGGCTCTGTGACAAGTCACAGAACTTTATCGCTTTGTCTCCACTGAAGCTAACTCACTATCTGAGCTCATTGTCTATTCAAGACAAATTGCTAAATCTGTTTTAAAAGATCTCTAAATCATGTCAGAATTTATTAATAGTAGTTGCTAATATTAAGCTGATGCAGTTACACTGTGCATCTTTGTCCATCTGAATCCACAAAACCCATCCAGTTTAAATCCTTTCCACAACCTGTTGGTCATCCAAATGTTTACAATTCGTTGTCATGGAAACAGTATGTGACAAGAAAAATTTAGTCCAAGATTTGTAATTGTTTTTCAAGCTGTGTATACCATCAGTAGCTGGAATGGCAAGAGTTACCTGTTGAAATATGCAGGTAACCTATCACTTTATTTTATGCCTTTGTTCAAACTGGCTCTGAATAAAACTGAAAGGGATTAAGTTAAAGATTGAAGGGTTTTTTTTTGATGTTTTGGTTTTTTCTTTTTTTTAATAGGTCAGTGAGGAGTTACTTTGGTGGATGGGGTGATACAATTACATAGGTATGAATAGAGCGATTCAAGATTCTTCAGGGATGTTGCTATTTGAGGACTTGGAGTCAAAGAATATACTTTTATCTAAGCAGGAAAGAGTGCTCCCCCAATAATTAACTTTCAAATTGGTTTTCTTTAAAGTTTAGGTGTCACGTTCTGGAATATGATTGTAAGTGGGAAACCTGAGTATATACTAAAATCCAGACTCAAAGTTTTGCATCACCAGATTGTATATCCTTAATCCATAACTGGCTACCTAATGATCTCAGGTGGAATGCAAGTTCTCCCTCAAGCAAAAAGTGATTTAAAAAGAATGATGTGGAAGTCTTAGCTATGCAGAAAGCAGTTCTGCTTGGAAACCTGGTCAAGACTGTAAATTGAACTCTGTCAGGATCTGTGGAAATGTGAGTGTGTTCCAATACTTGGTACTTTTCTTGAGCAAGAGATAAATATATACAACAACAGACGTACTTTCTAGGAAAGAAGAATGCTAATGAAGTACGTCATTTCACTTCATGCATCTTTTGGTGAGAATATGTGCACAAAAAGGTGCATGTCTTATAATTTCTGTTGTTTAGTCCACATTCTGAAATGCAATATGAAAGTTTTTTGATGGGCTTAGTATGAATTCTGTAGAGGCAAATTTCAGTTAAAAAAGAGAAATACAGAAGCAAGTTCCTCTTAGAAAATTATCACTCATCTCCAAGTCATAGACCTACTCTTTGTGCTTTTAATAATGTAAGTAGAATTTGGAAAAAACAAACCAAAACAACCCCAAACCCCACAAAAGCCCCATATATGTGTTTGTACCAGGAAAAATAAAATTATTCAAGTTTTCAAAGTGTGCCTTCTTTCTCCATGTACTATATGATTTTAGTTGTATGGCTATATTTAAGTTTAGTGTTCTGCCATCTGTCTTCTTAAACACTGTAGTGTGTTAATGATTTTTTCTTCAGTCCCTCATTGTAAACAAAATCTGTTGTTGGTTCTTGCTTGAGTAATTTTCCTAAGCTTTTTACAATATGTCTTGGCACTACAGTCAGTTTGATATATCCTTTCACCACATGATAAGTTAATGATCAGAGCAGATGAAATTCAACACAATGTTCTTACAACATACCTACTAGTGCACTGGGATATTGACTGCAGTAAGGCTTTCATAATTCAACTATTTTTAGTGAACGACTATACTAGCTTAAAGAGATAAGAAATTTAAAGTTTAGTTGTGAGTTTTGAGGCCACATTTGTTTCCAAGATCTAAAGAGAATCCATTTATATTGTGTTTTGTTTCAATGCTGATCCTGATGGTATTTCTGGAACAATCGAATAGAGAGCACTTTAAGACATAGATGTGTGTAAAATAAAATTTAAGAAGCACGTATAATTTTATATCAACAGCTGTTGCGTATTCCTTTGAAGGCTGATAGGAAATGTTACATGCCTGTACATACTGTCTCAAATAAGAGAGAGAATTTGGAGATAAAAGATAAAGTGGTTGTTCTTCTTAGAGATTCTTGCAATTCCCCATTACAATTACGTTTGATATTAAAAGGTGTTTCAAATTTTTATGAGAATACCTTTTAGAAGTGTAAGCTTAAATTATTTGTGTAAATATATATATATCTATATTGAAAATGCAACTGCAGTCTATAAGTTCATTCCATTTGTACTGCAAAGCTGTCTTCAGATTTGAATGTTTCCCACAGAAGACTGCGAGTACTAAAGCTAGTTTCTAGTCAGTATTGTGAAAAGTCAACAACACTTTGCTTAATAATTTTGCTTTCAAATGTCTTATGTGTTTGCAAACAGTCACAGATCATTTCAATAAGATTTTAGTGATTTTTTTTTTTAACATATCGAAACAATCCCCCCCCCATATATATATGGATGTGTTTGTGTGTGTGTGTGTAATCAGTGAAAACTTGATAATTAAATTCACACAAAAAGCTTTAGGCTTAAACTCCCACATATGCATTACCTTAATAAAAATCAATATAATTTTATGTTACGTGTTATAATATATATGTTATATTGACTCATATTTTTCCATCACTTTCAGTGAAATATCTTAAAAGTTTAGATTTCAGCTGCTTTTTGTAAATGTTGAGAGAAAAATGAAAATTGAAAAGGAAAAACAGCCAGTTGTTCATAATGACACATGGCTGTTATAAAGGACAGAAACTCAAGTAATTAAGAGCAAGCGCCTTGTTCCTGAACCATCTGAGGCAAAGAAGAACACTTTTAAAAATTAATTAAAATAATTTCTTTTTATTATTTTGAACCAGCACATGCTTTACATTACAGAAAAGATTTGCTAGTAATGTGTTGTACACTAGAGAGTTGGGTAAAGCATTGATGTGTGCTGAAAACAAAGACCTCTCCACACTTTGTTCATTTTCTGCAAAATTCAAAACACAGGAATTCTTCATTTTCTCAATCATGGGTATATTTTAACTTAAAACTGAGTCAAAACATGGGTAAAAAATGGTATTAAACCTTCCATGTAGATTTTCCTTCATTCTGATCTCAGTATCTTTCTAATATTTCAAAAGGAAGTTATTCTGTGCAGAGGAATTTTAAGAGAGTTTATAAAAGAACATATTTCTGTTAACATGGAAAAAGCTTACATGTGTAACTAATTAAACTGTGATGTTACATGCACATTTTGCAAACAATGTGTTAACTCAGTTATTAAAAAATCCAGCCACTGGATTTTTTATGTTTGCACTGTACTCTTGTTTGGAAACAAATATTCACCTCTCTTATGTCACCTCACATAAAAGGCTCCTCACAATGCCTTTCCAGCTGGGCTAATTACCTCTAGCTGCACTGTTTCTGGTATTTTGCCAATCTCAATTTTCTTATAAATTAATCTACTATAGGTAATAAGAAGGTAGGAATGCACACAGTTTATGAAATTGTTACATACCTAGCAAGTCCTGCCCACAGCTAGGATTGAGATGCCTACTAGGTGTTTTTGAATGTACATAAAATGATTCTTAAATAACTACTGTAAACATTGATGTTTGCATGGTATGGGGGACTCTGAAATTTCTACTGTGCATAGCACTGTATTTTTGGTAGTGATCTTATTCCAACCAAACTTTATTTAAATTTGTAGAGAACAGACAGTTGATATATAGCAATTTCTCTTCCTCGGACATGGTGTCAGCATTTATGGAATTAATACAGAACACATACTTGATCTCCTTTGGATTCTGATTATCTTAGACTTATGCAAGTCCTGACACCAATTATAAGGGGCAACCACATTTGAATTTCTCTGGGATGAATACTCTTGGATCCTCCCACCTGATGTAATAAAGTGCTCTCATATCATATTTCTTAAGATCAGGAAAGTGAAATGGCTGTTGCATGTGTATGACCACTGCAACATTATGATTTAGAGACTATTCTTAATGCTTAGAAAACTTAAAACCATGTAAAGACTATAGCTATTTAAAACAAACAAACAAAAAAACAAACAAAGAACAACAAAACAACCAAAAAACCACAACAAAAAAACAAAAAAAAACCCAACCAAACAAATGACAAAACTAACCTAATGTATTAATAACTTTTAAAAAAGCCATACTTATATTCTATATGGTGTTTTAAGGTTAAATTTCACTAATTAAAGATTAAGAAAGATTAAGGAATGTCCATATACTGATAACAAAACAGTGCGTTTTCATTACCTCTAACTACTTCAAGTGGTTTTAATAAAAGACTTGTTATTAGCAGTCTTTGTTCCATTGAGAAGCAATGTGGTTCCAGTGATTCACTAGGAAGACAGAATCATTACAACTCCACCATTCTCTAAGATAACTGATGCAACGTGGGTTTGCATCATACTGGTTCACATACAAAGCAGACTACTATTTACAAAGTGTTGGCATGCCATGGAATAAAATGGAAATGTTTAAGAATAAGCTTTATGCAGCCTCAGCTACACACAGAATCTAATCCTAAGAAGAAGCAGATCTCTTGGAAAGAGTGCATTTCCTTTATTTTTTTTTCTTAACTGAAATTGTAGTCTTAAATCTTAAGGGCTGCCATTCCCCAAGAAAGATGTTTTTCTCCCCTCCACAAAGAGGTATGCAGTCCTTCACACAGAAGCCTTAGTTTCTCAAGATAGCTGGAAACGTTTTTTTGAACAAATGCTTTCAAGTATTGTCTAGCTTTAAAGTACTGATAGATGTAGAAGTCAACAGGTGTGGCCCTAGAAAGTTATTCAAAGATTTCAGGGTTTACATAATAATAGATGAGGAACTTTACACTACCTCTATTCCTAAAAAGTCACAGATGTGTATGCTTTTAGTAGTTGCTTGACTGAGATTTCTACCATTAGTATATACTTACATTTATAAAACTACTGAGTATATACAAGCAAGTAGCACCTACTCCAATATTTTTATTTCATCTTGCCAAGTTATAAAGTTGCTTTGCTGGTTCTTGTTCTGATCTTATTACAAGTGATGGCATTGACTGTTGTTGGTTGGGTTATCTGTAGAACTTTGGTGTATTGTTTTGCTGCATATAAACACATTTCATATCAATGTTCGAGGAAGGCAGAAAGATAAAGGGAATTTTTGTGTGTGTGTGTTTCCTGATTTGTTTACTCAGTATATTGCCATGCATATGCAGGTGGCAAAATGTGAATACAGGGCCATGAACCATTATGTTCATTTACTTTGCCATTTAGGAAACACAGATGTTGTCTACATAACAAGGTGCTTCTTGTTCTAACAGTCCTGCTGTTACGTCTCCCAGCTCTTACAGTAGTTTGCTGCTTTGATGTGTGTGAGATCTTTTGCTGGGAACTTGTAATTGCATTGTTTTTTGTTTGTTTGTTGTTTGTTTTTTTTTTTTTTTTAATCTGTTTTCAACTTTGTAACTTAACATCTCAAAACAGGAAAAAATGAAAAGGAAGTTAAGTTCATGCTGTGCATTCTTCATGAGGTATTTCTCAATTGAATATCTATTTTTTTTATTCTTTAGGAATGTGTTCCTTTGCTGTATGAACAGATGTACGTAACATGCATTTTGAATAATAGACAAAAGGACTGCTCTGACTTCTTAAGTCTTGCTTTTCCTGTTATTTTTAGTTCTGTAGCTGTTTGCTACTTTGCCTGACAAATATTCATCTTGAAGTTTTAAAATGTCCTGATAATGCCACTTTTTTTTCCCCACTAACGTAACCTGAATGATACTTCTTTACTGATATAGTTGAATCCATAAGTCCCTAACAGCTGTAATCTCAGTGGCTAAAAGATCTTGGCTTTTGGAGGGCAAGCAGGAAATTAAAGCTGAACAATGAAACAAAAGTCAAGGCTCCAGGAAAGTTTAAAAAAACCCGCATCATTTAGTAGAACTAAATATATCTCTAAGGTCTTTATTAATCAAACATTTGCTGCTCTTTTGTTGCTAAGACTTCAGGGCATTTCTGGAATCCTCAGTGACACTACTAACCACATAGTTATGTCTGCTTAAAGTTAAAAAGGAAAAAAAAAAAACACACAAAACAACCTGAAAATAAAAATTACCTGAAAGATGAGATACGTCGTAACATAAGGCTGTAAAGTTAGTAATCAATGGTTCAAGTTCAGTTATTGTTAACTGTACATTGAAATGTTTCAACGTGTTTAGAATTGAACAGCCTGCTTAATGACAAGTAGTCACCACTATAGCTCCTCCTCTGTTGGACTGTGCTTGCTACACCAGATCACAGCTTGAATATAAATCGAAATTCATAGTCTAGGTTTCAACCATCAAAGCCATTCATAGGATTAGTCTAAATTGAGAGAGACCATCTCTTTTAGTGCACAACTATGCCCTCCCATAAGAACTGCATTCTTCTGGAACAATGAAACTACTAGGCACTTTAGGATCCTGAGCACAGCCTTGTGAGCCCAAAGCTATTCAGTTCAGTTCTGTTGTAAGACAAAATTGCAAAAGAGGACACAAATACTGTCAGCACTGTTGAACAGAGAGGTCTCATAATATAATTAACAAGCCATTTAGATACTGAATAATTTGCAAATTGTAAGCATATGTTGGGTTTTTTTTCTTCTTAAAAGGTCTTTTTCATGTGTTGGTTCATTCTAGTATTATTGCTTTTTCTGTATCATAAGTAGAAGAAAGTAATGAAGTTTGTGTCCTTTTTCCTATTGCTGATCCTGCAGAGAATTTCAGTTGTTCTATTTCGTGCTAAAGCCTTTGAAGACACTCATCATAGGCATTTAAAGTAGCACAATACAGAATATGATGGAATTCATAAAAATCTGAATTGAATATTGAGAATATTGGACATATTGAGTTGATCTTTTCATATGCCAAAGTGATATGCAGATCTTGCTGAGTTACCAGCACTGCTGTTGGCAGGGTACAATTTATTCATAAATTTTGCTGAGCATTCATGATGGCACAGTACATCTGGGCCTAATAAAATAAAACAAACCAAAAAATATTTTATTTGGCTTCAGAGAAAAATGTTTTTATCTCTCTGGGAAGATGCTTCATCTATATCTGCAACATGCAGTTCTCTCAAAATAATTGATATAATTTTCAGAAAGAAATGGCTGTTCCTAGACCCAAAATCACATGTAGGTTTTCTTTTCTTGGCATATCTGTTGCTTTTTAATCTCTCTACAGGTCCACAGTGACAGTGCAAACATACCGGGTTTCTTTTTTTTTTTTTTTTTTTAATGTCAGGGGGTGACAATCTGTGTTTCACTGGTTCTGTTTTGTATTTTCACAATCTTAAGTACAGATGAGATTGATTTCTTATCCCTTTCAGCAGGTGACAAAGTATTAAATTGGTATCCTCATAGCTGAAAATAGTTTCCAGGAGCCAGAATTGTCCTGACTTTTTTGGTAATAAACACTCTGTGATCGGTCATTCAATCAAGTTACCAAAAAGACTGCCGGTTAAATGAGTTTCTTACTGCTTGCCACAATGACATTCACATGCACCTTTTTTTCTTTTCTTTCTCCAGTAGCAATCATCTTATTCTTGTATTCTTTGACGCTCTTGTATAGCTACCCCAGTGTAGTGTACTTCCCAGCACTATTGGTGATTTCAGAATTATACTGGCTTTCTCTATTGCATTTAGTTTACAGGTTGTGGAATAGCAAGTGGTTGGTGGCTTGCTTATACTCTGCTTGAGTGTTGTCCTTTTCTCTTAGTCAATAAAACTTTTTGGCTATGCTGAGCACATTATGTTGAGGCCTTTTAACTCAGGAAAAGTGACATAATTGTTGTGTGGGCTTTTTTTCGTTTGTTTGTTTTTTATTTGTTTGGTTTGGTTTTGTTGTTGTTTTTCTCGGGCTTTTTTTGTTTTGTTTTGTTTGTTTTGGGGTTGGTTTTTGGTTTTTTTTTTTTTTGTTTGTTTGTTTATTTATTTATTTTTGTAGCCCTTTTTTGCTATTGCTAGGTGTCATCCTATGTTGTGACATTTTTCTGAGTTCCTCACTGAGGTGCTCTGTGGTTTGAGATACTGAATTCTGCTCAGTTGCCTTAGAACATTCTTCTGGTAGCCTTTTGAATGCTCTATTATGACTCATTTGTCTCTGACCATACTTTACTTTGGCAAATTCTAAATACTTGGTGAATTATTACATCATATTCTTCCTAAAATCTAGTTTTATTCTATTAGTCTTTCCTCCCATAATCCCAAGTGTAGCATATTATTGCATGTTGCCCATTTCAATGTGTTTTCTAATCTTAAAAGGATTTTTTGCAGGGAGGAAATCTGGTTGAGATTTTGATGTAGTTGTTGAACCAAAGTGTGTCTCCTTTTTTTTTGTTCCTTTTACCTTTATAAAATTAATAGAAACCAATTAAAACATCAATTTCTTCAGAGCATGCAACTGTCAGAAATCAAGCTACATTCTGATGTGTCTGTCTGACATATATCACTGCAGACACATAGAGTGCCTTTAACTAAGTCTTCACTTATTCTGCCTAGTTCTGGCATTTTAGTTCTAGAATTAGAATTGAGCAACTTGTCTGGGCAGCAGGTGTGAAACTGCTTCCACCTAGACTCTGACTGGAAAGACCCATTTCAGAGTAGATTGGACAAGGGGAAGATGGAGGCAACTTTGTTAGACAAACATCTGTAAGTAGAGGCTGAAAGATAGAAGAAAATATATTTTTGTCCCCTTAATTTCTTCTGGGTTTATCTGATAACGAGGTTGTCTCAAGACAAAATTGTCGGCTGGGCACACTGATCTGAATCAATCAATCTTTTGGTGTTCTTAATTATTTTTAGCTAGTAATCTAGATAGATTAAATCAATAAATTTTTGTAGTCATGGGAATTTTATTTGAATCAACATTGGTACCTCAAATCTTTTAGACTACAGAACTAAACCCAGGAAAATTAAAAATGGTAAATTATTCAGAGCCCATTTTCCTGAACTGCAGAGATTTCTGTGATACTTGAAATAAAGTAATATCAGTGTGGGGAAAGCCTAAAATAGAGAGAGCTTATCTCCTGTAGAAATGGCCCTGGGAAGGCAGAGTTTTAGTGTTTAGAGTTTCTGTGTTAACTTGTCTAGTGTTTTCTATTTTTGTTATCTTCTATATTGTGCAGGAGTTCTATGGGTGTCCAGTAACTAATAAGGAAAAAAAACCAAAAACAAACCTTAGGGAACTTGACCTCATTTTCTGGGATACCAGGAAACTAACTGCAGCTATCACTTTAAAAATTATATGATCCAGTCAAGGAATTTGAGGATATTTTGAAGATGATTTGAAGTGTTCAGGTAATTATATTCATGAAGATGACAGGTTCTCTTGAGTATTCTTTTCTTAACATGAATGAAAATTTTAAGCAGTCCATGTATATAGTACCTGCAGCATTTCTGGAGTGCGGAACCACATATCTACTTCACATAGGGCATCTTTGAAGATGGACTCTCTGAATGTCCACTTAGACCTGCACTTGGTTATTTGAAAGAGAAGTGGCAATAGTGTAGAAGGCAGCAGGAATCTTTTAGCAAAGTTGGTGTCAGTACAGAGAGAAAGCATTTCAATCACCAGTGTGGGAGAGGAGCAGACAAAACAGACCAAGGCAGTGTGTCCCTTCTTCAGAACATCGCTTGTATCTCCTTCAGCAGCTGAAATAGCAGAATCTGCATTAACTTTTCCATCCATGGGAATTTTTGAACTAATCCATCTACTCTCATTGTGAATTTCAAGCCAAGGGTTTGATTTATGAGGAAACTACATACGCAATGCAAAGTGTTCTTTAAGACATACTGTGGACACTATTTAATTCTAATATATAACTGTAATATAAAGATTGAGAGGAGGAGGAATATGTTACTTAGCATGATAGGAAGAATACAAAATACTAGAGAGATGAGATGAGAATGGAAAAAATGAAAATATATTTTCAGGAGGTTTGGAGGTTCTGGAAAAAGTTCAAAGGATATTGCTGTGCACGTAGAAATATTTCTTGAGTATTTTTGCTGAGAATTCAGAGCAAAATAAATTACTTTTCCCCATAAATGCTGTCATATTTCTTTCTTGAATAACTACACCCTGTAGTTCTTACGAGCAGAGATTCAATGAAAACTGTTATATTGATTTTTTTTTTCTTTGTAATTTATTGAGTTAATTTTAATTAGGAGTTATAAGCAACTTTAGTTAATTAAGTCTTGGTTTTGCTAACATGAAATAATTTGACTGAATGGTTTAAAGAAACTCATACCACACCTTCCTGATTTATATTAAAAATATAAATATTTTAATATTTATGTAATTTTGCTCCCTTGTCTCATTGTGCTAGGCTTCTGTTTTTTAACTTCATGGTCAATGACTTGCTCATAAACTAATCTGCTCTCAATGGTCAATATGCAGGCTTGCTCTATTGAAAAAAGGTGTGATTTGTGAATTTATTGATTTTTTTTGAAAAAAATCAAAGTTGTTTGTATACAAATTAGATAGAATTAGCTTGTACTTATATCTTTTCATTTACGTTGAAAAAATACAAAAAAAAATGGTATTGCATCTTGCATTTGGTACTTTCAGTAGAATTCTACCTTATGGAAGGAAGCTAGGTGTCATGTTTTGTCCTGTTTAAACTGATCACAATTTAATATAATTAATTATCACATTTTATAATAATAAATTACAGAAGGACTTGACTTTTTTAAAATGCAAACATTCGAGTGAGAAAAAATCTCCTTTGATTACTGCAGTGAAAAATCATTAGTATGCCAACACAGCTTTCCAAAGATAAGTTAGGTGTATTCAGCAAGAATGTTCTATGAAAATATATTTTTAGCATGGGGCAGAAGTCAAGCTTTCATCCCACACATAGTTGTTTGAAAAACTCATTTAAAGTTCATTAAGTTCAATTAAGCATTAAATATTTCAACTGCTTTACTTTGCACTTTCTTAATTTTTAAATGACTGAAGCCCATAGTAAATACAAAATAAAACGTATGACTTATTTTTAGCTGTACTTAAAAAGTTGCAGAGAACTCCAGATTTTTTGAGTTAAATTATTTAGCATTTAGGTTGAAATGCAATTAGACTTGGGATAAGGAACATATATCTTCGTATCATGTTAGTGGGATTTAATTCTTAATTTTCTAGCTACATGTTCCACAAACCAATTCTGCAGACATTTTCTAATAATGTAGTTCTCACTGTGGGCTAAGAATAGGGCGTGGAAGACAGCTTTGAAATCTACCAGCAGTAAACATATGTGACAAATTATTGACTTCACTAATTAGGTTTTGCCCACGGAGCCATTAAGAATTGAAAGGAGTTCTGTAAACTGATTCTTCATTTGGTTGGCTAAGATCATAGAAGTGCGTGGTTTCTGCCAAACCAAAAATTTCTGTGTATGGTTGTGTTACAATAATTTAACATGGTAAGTAAAAATAGGGTTGTATTTTTTCTCAGTTTAATGGCCTTTTCATGAAATTATTGCATTCCTGTTGGATTTGTAGACCAAATATGCAAAGCAAAACTGCTGCTGTTTTCAGCAGAACATCATTATTATCATTGACTGACCTGGATGAATCTAGTTTTAAATAAATGCATGATGGGTCATATCCTTCAATTTACCTTTGTGTATAGCCATTCAAGCTCTTCAAGTATCTGTGTTGCATTACTAAACTATTTGAGTACCCATTACACTTGAAATCGGGGAGACTGTTTTCAAAACTGCACACTGTACTTCAAAATGTACTCATCTACCAGCAAACCATACAATCCAGATGCTGTTTTTTTAAATTGCTGAATAGGTTTGGATAGGTTTGATAGTATATTTGTGTTAATAATTATAGGAACAAATAAAATTTTGGAAGAGCTTTGCTAATTTTGGAAAATTACCAGGAATTTTTTGTATGATGCAGTAAGAATTCTTAGAGGTTGCTTTAAGATTAGCTTTGCAACTTCTCTCAAGTAAGGCTGATTAAGGCAAGCTTCACCTAAAATCCAGAACATGAAAATCCATTAATGTTTTGGAATTGCAACTAATATTACTGTCTAGATAGAGCTGAAATACCCCAGAGATTATAATTTTAAATGTTCACATAGAGGTTTTTTCTTAGTAAGAGAACAGATTCCATATAGACTACACTAATATCTAGGCTATTGTTCTGGAGGGTTAAAAAAAGGCAAGTGGTAAACCAGTGCTCAAACACCATCATCTTAACGTGTTTCCAGGGTGCTTTTAAAAATTAAATGGATAATAAAATCAGAAAAATACTAAAAAATAAATTATATTAAAATGCAAATATTAGTTAAATACTATTATGTCTTGACAGAAGATATTTTAATTGGTTTATTATTTCACCAGAAACAGGGATTAAATCTCTGATTAGTTTCTGTCATTACAGCTATATAAAATGGAAGGGTTCCTTTTTCTAACTCAAGAAACATAAACATTTAATGGGACCTATAAATAAATTATTGTCTTTTTAATGTATTATTTCTGAGGCTTCAGAGCTTGAAACTTAATATTATATTAGGTTATCAAGACCTTTGTGGATGAAAACAAAAAATGTTGTTATTAAGATATTTAATAGAATCTACTTAAATTGGTTTTGGGTGTATAAATATTCTTAATGTTTGTGGAGATAATATTTTCTTTCCATATATAATTTTTATCAAAGATGAAATCATTTTTTTGCATAGTAATAAAATATTCTGAATACATAAAAACTGGAATGTGTTCTAAAATTTCAGTCCTAGCATTTCTAGACCCGGAGCTGTTAGATTTTACAGAGGCATGGAAAAGCAACTCTGCAGAGAAGGAGCTGGGTGTCCTGGTGGACAATGAGACAGCAATGCGTCCTTGTGGCCGAGAAGGGCAATGATATCCTGGGGTGCATTAGAAAGAGCACTGCTAGCAGGTTGAGGGAGGTGATCCTGCCCCTCTAGTCAGCCCTGGTGAGGCCACATCTGCAGTGCTCCATCCAGTTCTGGGATCCTTAGTACAAGAGAGACTCTGAGATCCATGGAGATCCTGAAGCAGGTCCAGCAGAGGGCAACAAAGATGATTACTTACAAGGAAAGGCTAGGGGAGCTGAGCTTGTTCAGCCTCAAGAAGAGACAACTGAGAGAGGATCTCATCAATGCCTGTAAGTATCTGAAGGGAGGATGTCAGAAGGATGCTACAAGGCTCTTTTCAGTGGTACTGAGCAGCAGCACAAGAGGCAACAGTTGGAAACTGATGCACAGGAAGTTCCACCTGAACATGAGGAAGAACTTTACTGTGAGGGTGGCCACGCACTGGAACAGATTGCCCATAGAGGTTGTGGAGTTTCCCTCACTGGAGATATTCAAGAACCATCTGGACACAATTCTGTGCCATGTGCTCTAGGACAACTCTGCTTGAGCAGGAAGGTTGGACCAGATGACCCACTCTGGTCACTTCCAACCTTATCCATTCAGCGATTCTGTGAAATAGAAAGCAAATTTCATATTCCCTTGGCCCACTGTCCCCAAGCATATGACTTTTGGAATAAGCAATGCACAACTGTGAGCTGAAATACTGAGCTGAATATTTGCTGCTAATGTAATACCTGTCTTGTACAGAAGATAATTCAGCAACCTGTGTTTTGACATTTCTTAGAAATGTGATGTGACTACAAAGAATCCCATGTATTATACCTGTCCTGAAGAAAGCAGCATCAAAAAGCTTTCAGCAGTGAGGAAAATGTAGGACAGAGAACGCCATGTGCCTGAAAGGCTGATGAGTAGTTTCCTGCCATTTGTACAAATGGTGTTGGCCAACAGGTGTGTGGTTTTCCATAGCTTTGCAGTTGTTGATGGCGAGTGCTTTAATAAGCTTCAGAACAAGCAAGATGCACCTTTGGCAGATAATTCTATTGATCTAGTGGTATCAAAACTTGGCTGTGAAAAGGAAAGTGATGGCTCTTCATTATCTTCAGATAACAAGTCAGTTTTTTCTAGACTTGTCAATAATAGCTGTTCCAGTATGATGTGTACTAATATGAGTTCATATCTGAGGGAGATGGAGCAACACTGCAGCAAAAAGCTTTGCTGTTTGTGTGTTTCCTTCTGTTTTTACCTTATTTTTGCTCATGTGGAACACAGGCTAATGGAACCTGTTAGCAGACAAGGAGGAGGTTGTAGCTTGTGAGGAGCTCGAACTGCAGGAGACAGTTTCAAGTACATAAACAGGCAGCAGCTATTTAAATTTGAACATAATGTCTTTTATCATGAGTATTTCTATGGGCTTCTTCCCAAGAATGCAAAGCAGGCCTGCATTATGTATGATGATCAAGAGACCATTAATGTCTTGATGTCTTAACATGGTCGTGTCTGAAAAGTATAAAAGAAAGCGTTTACTTCCTTTTAACATCTGAACAGAATGCTCCTAATTTAATGCAGACCTAACCTCTTGTCCACAGCAAGAGGTTGAATTTGCTTTTTTTTCTAATTTACATGAGTCATACCTAAGCAAAATCCTCCAGCCATCTGCCACCAGTCAATAAATCCTTTTTTAATTTCCATTAATTCTTGTTAGAAAGATTGAAGAAATCCACCCATCTGTTTGATAGAAACATTGTGTCCACGGGGAAAGCGCATGGAGACTTTTATCACTCTTTGCTTTAGGGGTGGAAGGAAGATAATCTAGAGCAACTGCAGTAGCATGTGGAAATGCTCAGTGTGTGCTTTTGAGAGAACCTTTGCATATTAATTCATTGCATAACTGAGGAACAAAATATTCTGATAGTCCAGAAGTTCAGCTAATATGAGAGTGCAAGGTCTTTTTTGCTTCTAACATAATGAATCCCACCATCGTAAGTAAACCAACTGATTCAACAAGTCAAGGAAAATTTAGTGGTAGAGAAATAGAATGGGGTAAAGAAAAGAGGTGTGTAATCAGATTCTGTGAATTTGCCTTTAGAATAAGTTCTTCTGAAGAGATAGCATTTATATTTGCTAAGCATGACATAATTTCAGCATTAAACAAATAATAATCTAAATAAACTGGAGCTATTTTAGTGTCAGATGGCAAAAGGACAGTAATAGAAAGCACATCTGTTTTGAGAGCTGCTCTTTAAACAGCCTGTTCTTGTTGCTAATCAAATATTCTGTTCTGACAAAATATTTTTCTTCATATCTGACAATATCTTTATACACACCAAGAAATTATTATATTACATATGCCTGATGAAATTCTATTTAGAGGCCTACCTTTGGCAAAAATAGTCACCATCAGTACTGTGCGATGAGAAAGTTTTGAAGGAAAATATTTACTGTAGACTCTGTTCATACCATAGCAGCATGTGTTGATGATGAGATAAAAGAAGACTCAAATAACTGGCTAAATATATACCCACTTGTGAATGCTGAACTGGAAAATTTTCTGCTGAGAAGTTTTTGAGTGTTTCTCAGCTCTTTTGCTGAATTATGCAACTTAAAGTTAGTGCTCAGATTGGAATCTAGTTTCCCATATTTGACTCTTTGCAAGAAGCTTTGTAGCAGAACAGCAATAGTGTTTTGTTCAGCATGAATTGCAGTGTATACTTAGTTTTGATGTATATGTTCAATTGCTAGAAGTCAGAAATGTTTGTTCCTGGTGTTTGTTTTGCCTTCAACAGTATCTATTGAGGGTGTTCTGTGCTCATGCTTGGATAAAAATGTTGGTACATCCAGCCACATTCTTCATTTTGTCATCTTGTCCTGATTTAAGATATGTGTTAAAAAAAAAAAAAAAGGTGGTTGGTTGTTGCATTTGTTTTGTTTTAGTTTTGTTGTTTTGGGTTTTTTTCCAATCAAACCTACTTAATTTTTAAAATATTTGTCTTTGCCATCATGATTTTCTTTTTTTATATGTTTGGTCTGTCTTTCCCCTGGGGAAAGAAATAGAATAACAAATTTTTTAACCTGCCTATGATCTTTCAGCTCTGAAATTGCTTGGTCTATTGTTCATAACACACTTGTCACATTTTAAATTTATTCTGGAAAGGCTTTTTTTAATGTGTCTTTTTTGTAGTCCCCTAGGACTGTCAGAGAATGAGAATCTAGAATATTATCCCCAGTTAACACGTAGATTGGTTTCTCAGTTTGTAGCCATAATTTCTGCTCTCAGCACCTGAAATGCACCCAAGACCATGGCTTGTAATTAGAAGCTTCCACTGTGAAAACCAAGGGGGCTGGTCTGAGCTAACAAATAGGGTAAGAAGCCTTTAGCAGCAAAACTGTCACTACCATGCCATGATTGTCACCCTGGTAAGCAACATGACTTGGTGAGGTGATCACACTTTTCTCAGGACACAGATCAGTTTTATTTTCAGGAGTGCAGACTCTGAGAATGGATTGTAATTCACTTGGCTGACACCCTCTAATTTACTGAATATAAGAATTAAGGCCATTAAGGCAAAATATTCCTTTCTTAATGAGATCATTTCTCTGCAGCTTGGAGTAGGTTGGAGTATGAGCACACTGCTCCTGTCTCTGGTGATACATACCACATCCAAATAATTTTAAAACGTTATTCAAGAGGACTGAAAAAGGTTATTTAGGTTATTCTTAAACTTGAAAGGGCCTTCCAGAAGAGGCCTCTTCACATCCATATCTCTTCAGAATAAATGCAAGCACTGGGTCTGGCTTATCTGACAGGTTCATATTTAGTAACCAATTTTCACCTTCAGTAGTGTCTTGTATTACTGATGCTTTTTTTTCAGAAGGACTTGTGATGCTGCAAAGCTGGCCTTGGATCAGGCATTTGATCTCAAATACAGCCACAAAAATTTTGACTGTTTGCCTTGGCAGATTTTTGAAGAATGACAGATTTTTTTGAAAATTCTTGAAAGCCAGAAAAGATGGAACCGCCTTGAAGGCTTACAACACACTTCAGCTGACCTATAAATGTAACTAGAACACTCCTTTCTTGGAGACTTGTATCGTAGTTTTTTGTAGTTTCTGTTTACGTGCACAGCAGTGTATCCGTGCTGAATTACCTATGGTTAACAGATTGTAATCCATATTGTTATGCCCAGGAAGGACTCAAAGTAATTTTAAGTGGTCAGGGAGTCACTAAAGTTTTGAATTGGTGTGGTGGCAGTGACTTATAGTTTTAAAGAAATGTTAATTTAACAAAAAAAAGAAGTTATTAAAGAACAGCATGTCATGTGTCCTATTCAGTCCAGTCCAGTGTTATATGCAGTGTGTGCCCAAGGGACAATGTTTCCATTTGCATACAGATATATTCGCCCATTTATTACAAGGTTGAAAATATTTATTAATTTTTTGCAGTCACAAAATATAAAGGCACAGGTAGGCATCTTGGAGAATTTTGGTAACTAAATTTTGTTAACATTTGCCATATATTTGGGACTTCAAAAATATATTTTGATTATTTGGGAAAGGATCTTGACTATCTCTTCAGACAATAGAGTGGGTAAAGTTAGAAGGTGAAATAAGAGTATTAATTTATAAAGGTGAAATTCTGTATCTTACTGCAGTTCATTTTGCTTCCTGCCAATACATCTAGTGGGAGAATAATGAATTTTTGAGAAGTATGGAAGTGAGAATTTTTGGACTTCTCTTTTCCTTTAAAGCAAAAGAGAATCAGGAACAGAAACATCCCCCTGTCAACCCAGATGCAAAGAACATCCATACTTGCAACTCTAGAAAAAGGCACAGTGCAATATTACCAATGACTTTTCACACCTTCATATTCATACAATTCAAGGGTCATTTTTTCATTTCTAAAAGATAATTTTATATCTATTCTTACTTGATAGCAAATGTAGGAAAAAAAAGAGAAATAAATATTCATTTTCATTCTCATGGTTACTTGCAGGATAAACCTGTCTGGAAAGCCTTCAATACGTTAGTTTGGAGAACAAGAAAAAAATCCAGCTTTTTCAGAAGGCAATTCAAACTGTCTCATAAACAAAATTACTCTTGTAAAGCAAATCTATGTAGTGCTTTAATCCCGTTCTTTTCTCAACATAGGAATAGTAATAGTGGTAATAATAATAATACCAACAAAAATATTATTTCTTGCCTCTATTGCATTAATATTTTGGTACAATTGTTTGTTAATTATAGAATTCAGTCTGCAAGCTAAATAATATACTAAGTTTGGGTTGCCTGTCACTGGTAAAAAGCGCTGAAAATTACCTAACTTGAAAATAATCTTGGAATTGGGGCAATGTGAAGCTCTTTTCCACCTCTTTTTCTCTCTTCTTCCCTTTTCAGTTAAGGTCTAGGGGTAAATTTAGGTGAAACCTGTGCAAATTTACAAATCCGTAAGATAAGAGTGTCACCCTTTCACACAGTGGAGTATGTTTTTCCAATTTTCTTTCTAATATACTGCCTGTTCTAAAGACTTCAGTCTTGAAAATCAGTTTTATATGCCTATGGATACTAGAGTCTGTAGTAATTAATACATACTTTTTATTTCTAGTCAGGGATTTTTGAACATCTACTTTTTATTAGTGACAATAATTAATTAGTGACAATAATAAAAATCTGGTACTAGTGTACAGAACTCAGTCACATTAAATCACAAGGGATTTTGTCACTATTTCTCAGTGCATATAGATTACGTTTTTAGACAGTACATGAGTTTTCTATGAATTCTTTTTACTTTACTTTTGAATCAGTTTGCAAAAATAGAATAGAGTAGAATAAAATAGAGTTTTATTAAATCTACTAAGTAGTAGTATAATTGTATTTGTGTATTTTTTTTCTCAAGGAAATATCTTTTTCAAAATATTTTTTTTTTTTTATCCCAGTGTTGTTTGGTATAAGAAACTAAAATTGAAGGAATTTTATCTAAATAAAATCTATGCCGGCTATTTCAAGCAACCAACCAAGAATGAAATTTATATCAAGTTTGTTAATTGCTATTTAGTACAAAAAAATGAACTGAGGATAATTGTTGTTTATAACCACAGCCACAATTATTTCTATGCAACTGCAAGTGCTTTATTGTAGTGTTCCCGCTGTATTCCTTTTTTCTGTAATGATTAAAATATAATAGGAGCCATAATGGTTCTGCTATATATGTAGTTATCTTAAGCAGAATTATGCAGATACCATTTTCCCATTCTGAACTGAGTAACTGACACCTTTCAAAAGATTAAGTGCTTTGAACAAATACTTATCTGCTATCTTATTTACGTTTGAACTTAGCTGTTACTTTATTATTTTTAGTACACATAAGTATGCCTATTTCTGTACATGCTCTGTGTTGACATAATTTGCCAGCATCACATTTTCTATGGAACTGTAGCAGCAATAACACATGCCAGGTTGACTTTTAATGTCATTTAATATTTGCTTTGTCTACTCTTATTTTTTAACTTGTTTGACTTTTGCACCTGTTATTTAGCAGCCTGAAAATTGAAACAAACTGAGCATTCACAACGCATTTCTGTGTGGAATTTCTGTGTTGTCCATACTTCTCATTTTGCATTACCTTCCTGCTGTTGTAGTTCTGTTAATCTGCATTTCTTCTACTGTCCTTGAACTGGGGTAGCTGGAATATTACATTTTAAACTGGGACTGATTTAATTTTAGAATAGTATATTGTATCTGATGATAAAGGTATTTTGAAAATTAGGTTTTCCGTTATGTTAAGGAAAAATTTGAATATAATGTTCTCTTCAATAATCTTGATGTAAAATTGCCCCTTGTTTTTCCTAATTTATTATTTTAGAGATTTATCAGATATATTAAGTGCTATTATTAAACATTCACACTTTTTTTCCTTAACATATATAATTTTCTTTCATAGCTAAGGGTCTCTTCAGTCTAGAGATGTTAGTTTAATTCAGTCACTGAAAGATTCTCTGCTCTTGCTGTTCCCTTGGCATTTGCACTCTGGCTAGGTAGAACTTCTCAGAGGGAGAACATGATTCCTTCTTCGTAGACCAGCTGAGCCTGTATGGTTTAAAGATTAGGCCAAAGCTTTACAAAATGTATGATGAATCAGAGCATTTTGGTATACTTTGAGATTAGAATCCCTCTTAAGAGGGATACCCCAGAGGGCAACCATAATGTTGCCTTTTTGTCCTTCAGTGTTTGTTTTTAGAGACTGGAAGCCTATTTATTTTAAAGGCAAACTTTGGAAGAAGGAGAATAGAAATGGAAGACATGGGTATCATTCTTCTATAAATAGATAGGAATTGTATCCGTTTTGCAGATTCCATATTTTGAAACCTTACAGCACCTTCCTTCATTTATCTGTGAAGAGGAGTTTCACAGAATGACAGCTGTCATTTCACAGGGTATGTTAATTCAGAACAGACGTACCCAAAATTGCTCTGTGGCCCATATTAGTTTACAGGTTGAAAGTCCATATTTTAAAGTGTTAGACGTTATGTTGTGATCACTGTAAATTTATATAGATAAACCAGACCATCTATTTCAGAGTCTTTATACAAAATATAATAAGTACCTATTCAACACATATATTGGTATGTGTTATGTAGTACAAAGAAAAACTTGCATAGTCTCTTATGACTCTGCTCAGTGATCCCTAAAATGTTCTCAAGAAAAACCATTACCTAGGCAACACAAATATAAATAAATTTTAGCATTATCAAAGAAATATTTGATTAGGAGGGTAATAAAAGCTTCATGAAAACTTTATAATACAGATCTGGAATAAGCTTTTAACACCTAATAATTGTGTCAAGAGTTACTACATGGTGACATTAATTCACAAATTATCTTTCAAGCCAGCTTTTGTCCTTTAGTAAGAACTTGATTTTTTAAAAATATCTACTTTTATTCTAAAGACTTAGGATAAATAAAGTAAAAAATACTTTTGCTGTTTAAGGAAGGTGAAAACAAAACAAAAAGTACCGTTCAAGGAAAAGCACACAGTAAGAGAATCATTAAAACTATTTAAACCCTAATTTAATTATATGCTTACTTAGAAAGCTACATCTGTGTGGGGTATACGATGCCTGATATCAGAATTCATAAGCAAAATTAAGTTAATGCTGAAATAACATAGTTAAACTTGCTCTCTTTGGTTCAGATGCAAAAGCTGGCCAGCATATAACTTTATGTAGGCATGTTAATTGTAATGATTAATGCACATGTGGTGCCCTTCATGTAGACATCTTGGTATGTCTGGGACTTCTCTTGAATTACGGTTAGGAGACAGTCGTCATTGGGCTTGGAAGGCAACTGCATTAACTGGTAACAAACACTATCCAACGGTCACAGAAAAAAGCAAAATTATTATAATAAACTGAAATTAGAATTAGGACAGATTAAAAAAAAAATCCCTTCATTTTACTCTACTCAAGCATTATATAATAATATTTTTGACAAAGAGAAAAAAAAAGCCCACTGAGCAAGCACTATGTGACACTAAATTTGAGCAGTTTTCTGGCCTAAATTTCCAATTTTTTTTTTTTTTTTTTTTGTATGGAAAAATATGAACCTTTAAAATTGAATATGTGCTTTCAGTTCTTGCCTATGTGCATCTGGTTGGTGTTTATATATAAACTTCTCTGTAAAAATTTTGTGCTGTATGTCCTATTTAAACTTGCTACACATACTTTTCAGGAAATCCATTTCTGTTTAGTTCTTGATAGACTTTTAAATGGTGATAGGGTAGAAACACAGTGTGATGGAAAACTGGGAATGTAAATTTTGGTCTTTAGTCATAATCTATATACAATTATAAAATGCTGAAGTTTCAGTTAAATTTCAACTTTACTTGCTGGTTCTCTGTGGGTTTTTCTGATCTTTTGTTTCTGGCTTTTCTTATTTGTTTGTTTGTTTGTTTGTTTAAGAACAAAACCCATTGTTCTTAAAGTAAGCCTTGTCTAAATTTTAAAGGACTTTTTCCCTAAATGGTAATGAAAAGATGGCTTTAATTTCTTGTTGAAATTTTGTCAAAGTTCACTTTGAATAAATGTTCCACAATTTGAGAGTGTAATAATTTAGCCATAATCAGTAGACATTTCTTTTTGAAGTATGTGAAAGATTGTATCTAGAAATCCAGAATTAATATGAAGCCAAAGAGAAATTAAAGTACTTTTTATATTGCTAAATCTCTGTGATTAAGGGTATTTTCTGCTGAAGATCAAATGCTGAACAAAACACTTAGAATGAAAGCTTCAGCTGTAGGCAAACAAAGCTGTGAATTTCATTGCAACTGGTGGAAAGCTAGAATCTGATTTTTTGTTTTAAGCATCTTTCTGCATCAAACCACAGATGAAAAATGTCTCTACTAAAACATGTATTTCTCTATAGGGATTCTAGAATAAAATTATTGATCTATTCTCTCTAGGTAGACTTTTCTGTGACTAAATGTGAAAGAAAATTATCCAAATACAGTTTACGTAAAAATTGGTCAAATACATTTGTGTATAATCCAAGAACTTTGCAAGGTTCACACTGCATCTCTAAAAATAAATGAAAGTCAGCTTATGTAGGTCTAACTTTTCTCTTGCACTGATTTATACAACTCTTACTTCAAGTATTAGTACAAGCAAAAATTCAGATAGAAATGTGTGTCATACCAAATTATCTTTAAAAGAATACAGTTTTAATGTAAAACCTCCACAGTGGATATTAGCAATGTATAATTGTTACAATAATTCACCTTCGCCTCATCCATCATGCCATAATACTGCAAGGCTTGTGATAAGATAGAATCCTTGAATTGTTTAGGTTGGAAAAGACCTCTAGGATCACCTAGTCTGATAGTTAACCAAATTATAAAATGCTAGCATTCATGTTTACAACGTTTAATCCCTTTATGCATAGCTAAGGGAGATACTGATAGTCTTTATAGTACAATTCTGTCTTTCCCTACAGCACTTTTTGTTTTTCTAGAACGGTGAATTAGTTAAGCTTGTTCAAACTCAAAGTATAGCAGATTATCTGGTAATAGTAAAACCTGCATATGACTCTCAACAAGGTTTCTGATTTCACTAGAATCACATCCAGTCACTTTTTAAAGATCGCCCCCTAAGGGCATAGGAGCAGGCAATTCCCAAATGCTGGAAATGAAGCAGAGGAGGCAGAAGGCCAGCTTCATTGAGCAGGATCTTCTCTTGGAAATAAGAAGGAAAAAAAGAAGGTGTGTGCTCAGTGGAAGTGAGGTCAAGTGACATTTATTAATGGAAATAGGAAGTATTGAAATATTGTCAGCCCATTAGAGGATGAAGATGGTCACCTCACAAACAGAATCTGCTGCTCCAGCTCAATCCCTACAAATCTATGGGACCGGATGTGATTTGTCCCAGAATCCTCAAAGAGCTGTTAATTGTCATCACTAAACCTCTCTTGATTTTTGAGTGGTCTTGGGAATCTGGAGTGGTCCCAGCTGACTGGAAGCTGGCGAATGTTGTTCCAGTTTTAAAGAAGGAGAACTCTGGAAAGTACAGGCCTGTCAGTCTCACTTCAGTGCCTGGTAAAATTATGGAGATTATTCTGGGAGGTATTAAAAAACACCTGGAAGACAATGCTGTCATCAGTCACAGCCAGCACAGCTTCGTGAGAGGAAAGTCCTGCTTATCCAACCTGATTTCCTATTATGACAAGGTAACCCACAGGCTAATCAAGGGAAGCCAGTTGATGTAATCTATTTGGATTTCAGCAAAGCTTTCAATAGTCTCTCACAGGATCCTGCTGGACAAAATGTCCAGCACAGTTGAATAAATACATCATGTGGTGGGTGAGTAACTGACTCACCGGACAAGCACAGAGGGTAATAGTGAATGAGGTGACATCAGACTGGTGACCTGTCACTAGTGGGGTTCCACAGTGCCCATCTTGGGCACTGTGCTCTTCATCTTCATAAATGGCACAGGACTGGAAGGGATACTGAGCAAGTTTGCAGGTGACACAAAACTCAGATGATCTGTTGACCCCCTTTATGTCTGATTTAGTAGAAAGCTTACATTATACAAATAATATGTTTGTTTCAACAGTCAAATGCGTCTAGATATCTAAATTCTAGTGAGCTTCTGCAATGAAGATGGTGAAGGGTCTTGAGGGGAAGCCACATAAGAAGTGGCTGAGGGCACTTGTTCTGTTCAGACTGGAGAAGAGGAGACTGAGGGGAGACCTCATTGCAGTTACAACTTCCTTGTGAGGGGAAGAGGAGGGGCAGGCACTGATCTCTTCTCTGTGGTGACCAGTGACAGAGCTCAAGGGAATGGCCTGAAGTTGTATCAAGGGAGGTTTAGGTTGAATATTAGAAAAAGGTTCTTCACCCAGAAGAAGGTGGTTGGGCACTGGAACAGGCTCCCCAGGGATGTGATAACAGCACCAAGCCTGACAGAGTTCAAGGAGTGTTTGTATCATACTCTTCAGCACATGGTGTGACTCTTGGAGATGGTTCTGTACAGGGCTAAGTGTTGGACGTGGTGATCCTTTTGGGTCTCTTCCAACTCAGTGTATTCTGTGAAAATCCTTTTTACATTGTTGTCCCCACCAAAACTGATTGGTTTTCAAAATTTGTTTGAACCTTAAAATACAATTTTAAGACTACACACAGTACAGTATAGAAACACTAAATCTGCAAGTGATATGTGAAATTAAGAATTGTCAGCCTGATCACATGTTTATGCTGGTGGCAGGCCAGTGTGGTTAGGTTGCATTCTGCTGTGGGTTCAAAGGCAAATTGTATGCTCTTTTAATTGAGTTTCAATTTATAAATCTTTTAAATTTATAAAACTTGCAGTGCCTCAAGACATGCCTGGTCTTGCCTTGGGCTGAGCTGATTTTACTGATTTCAAAGGTTGCCTAGTAGTCAAATGACTATTGCCTATCCTGTTTGAGCTCTCTCAAAATCATACATATATATAATTTGCCCGTAACAAATAATATCTTTGTAATTCAACTGAGGGTGGATTTGTCCATTTTCATGCATTGTTCTGCAAGAGAAGCACATTTGAATAGTGAAACTTAGAAAACTAAGCCATGGACAGACTTACTAGGAAGAACTCCTCACCATATCTTCTTGTCCCTCTTCCCGAGGAAAACATTCAAACCTTAGTACCCAGATAAAAACTGCAAGTGTAAGCATAAGATAAATATTTTTAGGGGATACTAATAAGGCTTTTAAAGTAATTTTATCTGAGTAATTAAGGCTTTTCTGAATTAATGAAATAAATCAGGCTAATAGACTTAAAATATTAATTGGATTAAAAATTATAAAGTTTTGTTCATATATATATATGCATAGAATTAATTCTATTTTTCCAGTAAGAAAAGGCTGAAAGTAATTAGCAGTAGAACCCAACTGTGATAAAGGTGAAACTAAGGAAGCAATAGGAGTAGGTGATAGTGGAGAAGAAATGGAAATGGTGCAACAGAAGTATCTTTTTTTTCCCCCCCCTTTTTTAACTGTAGAACTGTCTTAGTTAGGCTTAGACCAGTCTTGAGACCTCACCTTCATGTTTTATTATTTAATATTTCATCTCTTTCAGTAACATGTTTTTTTTTTTTTTAATTTTAGTAAATTTCTCATTGAGAAATTCTGAAAAGTGATATCATTTGTTGAAAGCAGTGTGGATTTGTAAGTTGATTCAAGACAGGCTGAGACTTGTGGAAGAGTCGTGTTTGCCAGTCACAGACTACCACTGCTTATGGTGTTTGTGACACTAACATACAGTCCACGCAACCCAAACATTCAGTGTTTTCTCAGCTGTGGAAAATTGTGTTTTACTCATTATTGTCAACCTGTTATAGCTTTCAAATGTCATCTGGAAGGTGAAAGTTTATATGACATACTTTCTTCTGTCAAGAAATTTGTGATATGACAATGACTTTGCATTAAAAACTAAAAGTCCAACACACACCACTACCCCAAATGCTGATTTTGGTACTTTTCTTCATTTTGTAGTTATTTTTTTGTTTTTCATCTTTCTCACTTCATATAATGTTTGTTCTAACTAGTCCTGAAAAAACAAAATGGAATAATATTGCCTATTTTTCTATTTTCTTCATGCAAATTTATTCAGCTTCTACTATTATTTAATCTAAGTGGTATTTTTGTAAGGAAAATACAAATAGTTTATCTGATCCATTGATTCTTTAAACACTGAAAAGCTGTTTTTAAGTGTCTCCAGATAAGACTGAACACCAGACTTGTATGCGTATGTGTAATTAAGTAAAATGATTACTTCTGTCTTATGATTTTTAGTTTTGAAAGCTCAGAATGATTAAGAACACTTAACTAGTAATATTTGAGCATTATTCCTTATTTGCAAAGTGCAACTAAGGCTTTTATAAGTCAGCTTAATTTCTATGTTATATACCAGCTATGGTATCTATTTAGAAGTATTTTCCTAAGCACGTTAACAAATACACCTTTAAGATTTTGTATTTGTTTTCCGGTCTCTGGATAGTTGGGTGTTTATGTGGGAGGTATTTTTATACACGTATCACATTAAAATAGACAACACTGTTGAATGTTCTTAACAATTCTTATGTCTGCTTAAACCTATTTACACAAAAAATTGAATCATTGAAGTCCTTAACAGCTAAGTATCTAGTTTTGATAGTAATGCTGAATCTACACTTAGATGATTATATATTATATATATTGGGAAGTATGGATTCTACACAATAAGACAAAAAGAAACACACCTGCTGATTGAGTGCTGTATAAATTAGTTATAACCCCCACAAAAACCAGATGCCAAACCCGGAGAGCCATATATCAAAAGTTAGGTCTATGCACAGATTGTTTCTCTTCAAATGTGTGTTCCAGAGCTTCAGTGAATAAGAGTCAAAACTGTTGAGCTCCAGATTTGGAAAATAAGACTTCGATACTGGAAAATAAGATATTGTGCAATAATATCTGAATCGAAGGTTTCTTTCAGATAAAGCAATTTTGGTGGTTTGAGATGTGCCTGTATTTGTTAGGGCTACAAGTAAGATTGCAACTTTCATGCTTCATCTATAAATAGATCTTGAAACATAGCTGAATGGATGAAGACCTTCAAGTTGTCTCTTGTGTTATATTTGAAATTGAATTGATATCAGATCATCTCTGCAGTGATTTCTTCATCCTGTTTATGGGAGTGCATATGTACATATCTGTACTAGCTTATATATGTGTGTTTATAGATAGGTACATTTTCTGCAATTAATTTCTCATTTTTGATCCAAAAAATGTAATACATAATTTTGCAGTGAATGGTTTTAGTTAACTAGATTATTCTGAATTTGTTCAATGCATGCGGAAAGTTAAAAGTAGGCTTGTTGCTTATCAGGTCTATTCCATTTCCATAAATCTGATTAATGTTTATATCAGTTGTGAATTACTTAAAACTATCCATGTGTTTTATGCTCCACTGAATACTAGCTGTCATTTCTGGTAGATCCAAAGCTATTTTAATTTTAAGAGAATAATGACTTTGTGGAAACCATTTGTGCTATATAGATAAAACTTACCTCAAAATCATAAGTATCTCAGAATCCAGTTGTAATATCAGCAGCTGATGACTTTTGTGGAGATAGACATGCCATAAATATTAATGTTTCAATAGCTGTCTGACATAAGAGTTGTTCCTGCTATGTAAATGGAGATACTCAGGAAAGGAAAGGTTAAAGTGACTGTATTAACCATGAATGCGGTGAAAGAACTGAGAACAGATTTACTATGCTTTTTTAAACATGTTCATTCTTGTCCATGTATATTAGCACTTTTATAAAAACTACAAAATACAAGAATCTGATATCTGACTTCAGATTTAAGGAGTGTTCCCTAAACTATTCTCTTTGCCATTGCTTTAATATTTTTCTAAGAATGTCTATATTCATTTACCATGTTTTCATAAACAGCTCGTTAGTTTTGATATATATCTTTCTCTTGCAAAGTAAGGAAGATTATAGTTGTCCATCAGAACTTTCTTCCTGTTATGGGCAGATACCATCTATTCAAGCCTGTCTAGAAGGGCAATAGCACATAAAATCTTTCAGCTGTTTCCTCGGTAACAGAGATACATCTGTAAAACTGTTGCACTGAACCGTAGGAAACAGCAAATGTTCCACTTTTCTGTTATTTTTGAGTTTGAATTAAGTAAACCCTAGGAATATCACTACTTCAGAAATTGCAATATATGAGACTAGAGAATTGCACTTAGATTCCAATGTGTTTGTTTTGTCTCTTTTAGGTTTCTGCACACCTTTTGTAATTGCACAATATCAGAAAACTTGTGAAATAAATCACAGCAGATGTTTTTTTCTTAAAAAAAAAGTTTTTATGTTTTAAAGTTTATATGTTTGGGTTTTTTTTCTTTTTTTGGCAAAAAATGCTGCTTAGTAGAATTGGTCCTTTCCATGAATGAAACATACAGAAAAGCAAATGTTGTGTTTTCTTAATCTATAGTTGCTTTTTAGTAATTTTTAAAAAAATTATCTGTTGGTTTTTGTAGGAAGCCTAGTTCAAAAATGGAAGAAAAAAAGTGCTAGGAAATTGAGTCAAGTCAGTAAATGATGCGCAGTGTGTGGTTACTCTTTCATGTATGTAGATGTTTATATAGAATTTAGTAGATGGTTTTGGAAGTAATATAATTGTAGTATGTTCCCAGTAGTTTCTTTCTCAGTTATGTTAAGCATAAATTACTTTTTCTCATTATAAAGGTTGATGTACTTAATCCCCATTTGCCATTGAGAAAACTATTTCACAACTAATGCGTAGTAAAAAGAATATAAATAAAGCAACTGAGTTTCTCTCTGTGCTGCTACTTCAGCGTGGGGGAGATCTCCTGTAAAGAAAGCCTCATTCTTGTTTAAACATCTGCTTCGTATTTCCTCAAACACAAAAAGGCAGTCATGACAATGAGATAAGAGGATGATTTGTTAATGAAACTAGTGTTGTGTTGACTAGGAGTGTCTCATTGTTTGCTTGTGATCCCCTTATCTGTCAGTAGCATCCATTGATAATGTTTGTCCTTATGTTCAAAACGTTGGTGTAAAGACTACTATCAATTATATATAAAATGAAAATGTTTTAATGTGGTATTGCTGTGGAAACCTGGTTTACTACAACTGTAATTAGTTTAGATCATAAACTGGAGGTTCATCTCTCACCAGCCTAAGTGTATTGTTAGAATGCATAATAATAGTTGAAAGGTGGGTGGTAGATAAAAATACAGTAGATAATAGTATGGTAATTCTGCTGCAACAGATTACTTTGCTGAGCACAATAAAAACTAAAGCTGTAATAGGAAAAAAAACTAATGGATGCAGATGTTGGGGTCGAAATGCTATACTTTGTTCAGGCTCTTTTTAAGGAGCATAAGTTAGCTGTGCTTATGTAAGTATATGTACTAGAGGTAACAGACAGGGCTTTTCTCTATATTATCTGGTTTTTATTTGCTTCAATTCCAAGAAAAAAAAATATTCACTAGTTTCCTAAAATATTCATGTTTGCAAGTGATAACTACTTTTACTTATATTTATATTAGCTAAGCATATCAGCTAGTTTTTATAGTAAACATTAAAGTTTGATATTCTCCATGAGTATGATAAGGCAGGGGAACAGGAAAGGTAGTAGCTAACCATTCCTTGTGTGCAGCACGTACCCTGTGTCTACCCAGAACCCTGAACATCTCTACTTCTCCCAAGATTTATCAAATGGATAACTTTGTGTTGGAAGGAAAAGTAGTTCAGGTTATTTTTGCAGGTTATTGTTTTTCTACCTCAGGTTATCAAGGTATTAGTTTTCATGATGAGGACTAGCTTTCGAACAAGTTAATGAAGCACCGAGAGAATCACACTAGGCTCTAGCAAATATAAACCCTCCATACTAAAAGCCAATGGACTGTCATGGTTGGGACTGTAATTCAGACAGGTTGATCTGTAGAACAGACAGGTACACACTGAGAGCAATTGCAGCTATTATCTTACAGACATGGTACAAGGAAGCCCAGAAAGAGGATAGACTTTAATACCATTGTTAAGTATTGAAGAATCTGCTTAAGATGGGTTGTAGAGACATGAACTTTTGTGAACTGTATTTATGTTATTCACAGCTGCTCTTCGACAGACTGCCATTATGATTAATATTTCAGCAGCTATTAAAAAAGCTACATTTTTTGATAATTAAATATAATCTTCTCTTAATTCTCTTTTCATTAATAGCACAGACATGAATATTTTCTGTTAGTAGTTGATACAGTATATTGCTAAGTTTGAGCAAAAAGTTATCTTAGTGTAGAACACCTGTGACAAATTTTAGCAACTTGTTCTCAGGAAATTGTATTCTTTTGTTGATGAGGTAATATAAACCTTATCTACACTGTAACTTAAGGTATTTTGTTCACAGAGCTTTACTAGGTGGAGTGTGTGACTAAATGCTTAACAGCCTTCTGTTCTTAATTTATGAATGTAGTTGTTCTATAAGAAGTACTCAAACTTGTGGGAATGGCAATGTCTCAGATTATTTTGTATTAGTCATCTTTTATGTTTTATATTGAAAAGTTGGTACCAATACTTTTCCATTCTGAAAATATGTAAAAGTAGTTGATAAACATGTAACATGTAAGTGCTCTTATATGACTATTATGCTAGTTACAGAAATTTGTGCTGTGCAACGCTAAGTGTATGAAAAAAGCAGTGTTGTAGAAAATATATTGTCTGTATTCTTTCTTCTCTCTCTGAACAGATGTTGCATTAGTTCATTTTTCCTTAAGCTTTAGATCTAAAGTGCATTAAAATGTGTTAACTGCACTGTGAATGAAATTCATTTAAAACTTTGTTCTGTATACTCTGTTTTCAGTTAAAAGTAGGAATGCTTTTCATGATCACATGATACGTAAATTCTAATTTTTTTCCTCTACAAATAACAATCACTCATGAAAAACTTTGCACAATTTATGCAAAAGTTGTTATAAATAAATAAATAAATAATGTTCAATATTCTAATGAACATTAGCATCATTGTTGCCTTTGTAGAGATGAGGACCTCTTTTCAATTCTTGATCAGTTGTTAAAGTGAGAGACATGATCCCATGCCTCAAGAAAAAAAAAAAAAGGCAAAAAACAACAATGTCAGCATGAACTTTTTGTTCATTTTCCATTTCTTTTTTGAACTCAGAGATGTAGTGACTCATCAACCCTACTGTAACAAATCCATGATTTAATAGATATTGTTAAGAAATAAACTGTTTTACTTATGTGGTCTATCTCTAAGGTAGAACTAGCTCTTTGCAGATTTAGAATTGCAGAAGGAAATTTAGTTTACAGGGGCTAAAATCTGAATGTGGTGACTAGGTCAGAGCAGTATACTATCTAAAAGGATTTACCTTGTCTTGCCCACCTCCCTGGGCCCTGCCAGGACTGTAGGTAAAATGGTGTTAGTCATCAGCTTCAGTGGAGTGAAGCCAAACTGTCTCTCTGAGGATAGCACAGCCAGAAAAGTTATTTAGGGGAGACAAAGATGATACTTGTTTTCTGGCCCAGTCTTTTGGAGTTCACCCAAGTGGATTAGAGTATGTTAAAGTTAAGTGCTCTTTTCCCTCCTCACCACCTGGAGCCTGCATGCATTCAGATGGAAAGGTTTGCTCTCTGCAGCTTCAGCGTGCCTGAGGAATAAACATGTTTCCCTACTGAGTATTCCTGCAGTAGACCCCTGAAAAGTAGTCATGTAGAATTCAACTCTTACAAATTATATGGCTCAATCTCCATGCCTCTGGCAGGTGAGCACAAATTTGTAAATACTCTGCATAGCTTAGACTGTCAGTCAAATACAAGTTGGGTTTGTTTATTTCTGTTACTTAGATAGCTACAAAGCAGTGGTGGCTTTTAGAAGAAACAAACAAAAAGGCCAGAGTGCTTTTGATGCTGACAAATGTTTTGTCTGATTCCATTATTTAACTTGTATCATAAGTCCTTCTCTTCTAGATCTGAGTCTCACTAGGGTAGTGAGAAACATTTAGGAACTTCTGTCTCTACCTTCTGAAATGATTATGGAGATGTTCATAGTGGTATAGTCACCATAATAATGCATATACTGTTAAATATACTAAAATAATAAACTTCAGTCTCATAGATGTAAGTTAGACATTTCTTGAATGGGATCCACCTGCAAAACAAAACAACGGCCTAATCAGTTTGGATCATGAGTTGTTTCTCATTAATACTTGTATCTTCAGTATAGTGTCTAAAGAGAAGAATACAAAATAGCTTTCTTTGCTAATCAGTGTATTGCTCTAGCCTTGAATTAGTAGTAGCTAACTTTAAGTATATATATTCAACAAGTACATGGTATTTTGCTGGTACACATTTACTTATCTCATCTTATAAAAAAATCCTTTTGAAATCCTAAGGTTATCTTAATAAAAGAAACCTAGACCCTTCTAAAGTGTTTCTCTTTTCAATTTGAAATATGCAGCAACTGATCTAAGAGAATACCAGGTATACACTATTTCGTGCTTCAGTTTAGAGTACATACTGACTGTAATCACTATATGTAAGACATTTGCTGTAGCAATTTCTGCTTTTATAGAAGACTTGATAATGAAAAGAATAAACCAGAACTTGTAAAACTTACCCTTTCTCTTCCTCTGGCAATCCCCTCTTTTCTTGTTCATATAAATTTGGTATGTCCAGTAAATGAAAATGTAGAGCTAGCTTATGAGCACTCAAGCATAGTTTCTGCTTTCTGAAGTTGAATATTATGAAATATATATTGCTTCATTTTCTGTATTTGCGTGTTTTCCTGCATATATTACGTTTCTACATTTATACAAAATGCTTTTCCAAAGGTAACACTTCAGGTGCACCTTTCCAGAATGGTCTAAATGAAAAAAGTACAGGCTTGGGAACTGATAAAACTTTCCTTGGTTTCTATACACAGAAAATTTTGTCTTAGAAAGTCTCTAAAACATCAGTAAATTTATTTGCCTTAATCTGAAGACCAGACAAGGAAATGGTATGGATCAGACTACTACAGAATGAATTCCTTATCTCTTATAGCAACCCTGTTGGTATTGTTATAAGTTAATATCAGTTGCTATTTATTTATTTATTTGTTTGTTTGTTTCTTTATTTATTTATCTTTAAGCTCTTATTAGGAAATCAAATTTAAAATAGTCTTGTTTTGTGTATTTTCTTTTCAGGGGATAAATGCAAACCTACTGAATACACTGAAGTGAAAAATATATTACTGGATCTACAAAACCAGAGATACTTTGCACAATCAAAAGACAAAACCATTGATGAGAAAATGGCTTTAAAGAAACTTCTTGTAGATCAAATGTTCAATTATTTTGATACAGACAACAGTGGACTTGTGGACACTAACGAGTTATCTCAGGTAAGATTTAGATTTTGTTTCCATTAGCACTGTAGCTGCTCAGTTGTCTTTGTGAGGAAAAACACACATGGAATATTTTGTCTTAGGATGCTTTAATTGAGAAATTGTTTTTGAGTCTCCGAGGTGAAAAACTTCATTTTAGACTCTTTAAAGTATTCATAAATTTTGCAGTGATTCCTTGGAAATTTGAATACAATGCTTTGGAATATACTGCAGTGGCTTAGAACACTCTAGCCTGTTGTGACCATGAGTTGTTTTATTATCTACAGCATACTATTGTACAGTCCAACTGTATAGAGGTCTATGTTTGAGAAACCTAATCATGGCTAAACTGCATGAGTGGGTCTAACACTAGGCAGCCAATTAAAAATTTAAGAAAATTAAGATTTGTTAGATGTGACTGTTGATCATTAGCCAATGCTTTAAGTTGTGTGGCAGTGTTGAGAAATATTTACAAGTGAATATGTGATGCTTAAAGTGTTAGGCTGGAGTTATCATTTCCATACAGCTAACTTTTAAAATTTTAGTGGCAGTTTCCAGGACCAGAGGCTGATGGGAAATGTAGGTATCTAACTACTAACAAATTGCCTGTTTCAAAAGACTTTCTCTGCTTTCATAAGATTGGATTTTCCTGCTGCTTTTTAGACTCTTTCAGAGCTTCAGCTTTCCAGGGAGTTGGATGCCTGTATGTAACTCACAAATAATGGTTTTTTTCTGTGAATATACAATATACATACATAACATACATATGAATCACAGATATAGATGTGCTTCTCTATTCAGTTGCTATATGTACACTTTTCCTATTTTTTTTTTTTGATGTGTGACAATTCATTGTTAGTACCACGTGGTTTGTTCCTGTATGAATTGACGAAAGACACAATTAAACCCTGTGAGGGATGCACAGTGGATCATTCTGTTCCTGAAGGACTTCAACCCTTTGGAAGGGACTCACGCTGTAGCAGTTCATGAAGAACTGCATCCCATGGGAGGGACTCATGTTGGAGCAGTTCATGGAGGACTGTCTCCTGTGAGAGGGGAACAGTGTGAGGAGTCCTCCCTCTGAGAAAGGAGAGGCAAAAACCACATGTGATGTACTGACTGCAGCCCCCATTCCCCACCTCCCTGAACTGCTGGGGAAGGAGAAGGTAGAGAATATCATGATTTAAGTTGAGCCCAGGAAGAAGGGAGGGATGGGGGAAAGGTGTTTTAATATTTGAGTTTATTTTTCATTTATTCTATTCTTGTCTGATTGGTAATGAATTCAGTCATTTGCCACCAAGTTGTGTCCTTTGCCCATGTAATTGCTGAGTGATCTTTCTCTGACTTTAACTCAGCCTGCAAGCCTTTCATTATATTTTTTCTTCCCTGTCCAGCTGCAGAGGGGACTGACAGAAATGCTTTGGTGGGCACCTGGCATCCAGTCAGGATCAACCATCCACAGGGAGACATTACTGTACTCCTGAAAACATTCTCCAGATTAGGAGAATTCCTTTCAGTTGTGCTCACAATACAGTCAAAATTTTGAAATCTGCAGAGTTATCATAAATTATAGTGCTTGTCTGCATTTTAAAGGTAATCATATTAAGGAAATATGAAAAGCAACACATTTTTTTGTAGAAAACAAGGACCGCTGAAGTTACTTTATGTTCAGATGAATATTGAACTTCAGATTTTAGTACATCTTAAATTTTATGTCTCATCAATGTTGCTGTGCAATCAGGCTCTTGGATTGCATTTATTGTCTCATAGGTGTCCATATAGTCATCTTACCTAATGTAAAATTGAAATGAATCAGTTGGAGATTGGAAATGATCACAGTAACACTCCATTTTTATTTATATATTTTGGATCAGGAGTCATAAGGTTCTTCAATTTACATCTTGATGCAAGAGAAAGGAATATTTCTCTTAAAAATTGGCAGACTATTTTTTCCTCTATTTAAACAATTCTAGCATCTGTGTGTAATATTTTTTGTGACTTGTAGTTAAAAGAATTGCAGTTAAAAGTAACTTGAACTCCATTACAGAGTGTAATGTAATAGAAAAACTTTAGGATTATGTAGCAACATGTAGACTAAATGAACATTTTTTTTCGCATATAAATTCTTCTCTGCCTTGACTGCTTCCACTGCTGAGCCTAAATCTTTTAATGTTTTAGTTTCCAAATCCTACACTGGCAATTGAGATGTGGATTGATTTTGAAAGGACTTACTGATGAAATTAACCTTTCAGACCACTCTGTTTTGAAAAGTAGATACTAATCAGAATATAGGTAGAATATAGAGGTAGATACTGATATATCCTTCCAAAAGTGCAGGCTGTGAAACAGACATGATTTTAATCATCTTCATCACCTCTAGTGAACATATCTACAAGTTTTCTCATAAAATAAACTTTAAAGAGTTTGTTTTGTTTCTAAAGCACTTTGAAACAATTTAAATGAATCTACAATAATGGAAGAAAGTCGAATCTTTCAGTTAGCTGTGAATATTCAGTTATTAACTGAATTTGTTTATCTATTTTATCTTATGCAAAACCAAACTGGAATTTAATAGAGAGTTGTAAATGTAATACCAGTGTATCTATCACTGGTGTCTAGACTACTAGATTATTCTAAATTCTAACTTGGTTTTTGCTGTATAGAAGAGGGGAAAAAAAAAAAAAAAAAACCCATAAATTTTATGAGTAGGCATGGGAATAAAATGTACTTTTTCTGTGATGAATGTAGTTATTCCCGTGTGGTAGAATTGCCTTTTTATAAACAGTAAGCCTTTTCTGGTTGTCATCAGAGAAAGATTCATAAACTCTAAGAATACTTCATCTTGCTCAACAGTGAAATTCAAGTTTCTTCTGTGTGTAGAGTGTAATAATCCACACTTGATTAGACTTAGAGCTGTTTTCCTTCTATTTATTTCTTATACTAGTGAACTAAGAAAACAAAATTTTATAGAAAAGGGAAGTAGCCCAGAAGTAAGTTGAACAAATTTTCCTCTTGCTTTCCCTCTTTTTAATAATACGTGTTTTAGATTCAAAGAAATAATTTAATATCCTTATTTATGAACTAGTAACTGTAATTTTAAATACCTGGATATATTCTCTTTTTTATTTACCAGGTTAGCATAGGACAAATGCAAATACACTACATTTTCATAAAAGCTCATCCTCACTAGTGCATTTTTTTTTTTTTTTTCAGTTTTCCAAGTGTTATTTAATTCCAGTAGGTGAGATCAAATAAAACCAACAGGCAAAAGATGATGTAGGAGATGTACTAAGTTGTACTAAGATGTACTAAGTTCATCATGTTTCAAGGAAAGATAAGTGGAAGTTATGGGAACTGGTATATGATTGTGTGCCGTTTTCAGATACTGGTTTAATATCCTTCAGTTGCAGGTAACATCAAAATTCAGATTTCTCATAAAATGTAATGAAGCTGTGAATAGTGTTATGGAATCATGTGTGTTTGTAGATAAATAGGTAAGATTGGGGTATGGGTGTGTGTATGGCTGTAAATCATCTTTGCATAAGGCATCAGTTCAAAAGTTTCAATATAAAATGTACTAAAAAAGAAACAAATTTTAAGTAGGAAATTAAGTACTATTGTCTTTATGGCTGTGTGTAAGTATGTGTACTTACTTGTAGGTGTGTATACTCAGGAATATGCTGTACCTTAGAAGAAGTACACTCTCTGTAGATGAGTAGAGTTGTACTTATAAATGATTTAGTTACTATATGGTAATTTAAAAAAATATAATCTGAAAGAATTATATATTTAGTTGGTTAGTTTAATACAGCATTAATTGTGCCCAAATATATAGGTAGTGTTTTAATTAGATTCTTCCTGTTTATTTTTTAAGTTCCTTTTTTCTCACATTTACTTCAATCACTGTCAGTTACTCTGTTTGGTAATAAACTCTTACTTTTTTGTGAATTGAGAACAGAAATGTCCTTTTATGTGCAACAACTTGACCTGAATTATGGCTCCATCTTTTCTTTCAAAGATTAAGATTCCTAAACTGTGTTCCTTGTGTTCTGTCACTTAGATCTGAAATGAGACACAAACAAACCAAAACAAACAAACTAAACCATCCAAACATAAAACCAACAAACCAAATGAAAAAAACCCTTATTTTGGTTTTATTTCTGTATGAATGATAATATTGTTGCACTGTATGCCAGCCCATACTTTGTAGCATTTATTTGCCCAGATGCAACTAATATAACTTGCATCTTTCTATTCAGCATGGGTTACTCAAACTCAGATCAAAATATTTGCTTGGACCTTGGCACTTAACTTCTTACCTTCATGACTTGTGACTTTGCATCTAATCAGTGATGCTATTAGGTATTACTTGGAGGACTTGGAACTCAGAGAAGGGTTAATGACTCCATCTCCTCTTTGGGTTTTTAATCAAATCTGGGTTTCCCTGTGTGTGGCATAGGCCGAATATTTTGCCTATTAAGCTATAGTTCTATTTATTTTTTGCCTGTTAATTAGGGATACCTTATTATTTAGGTTGCATTATCTATTTTTACTATCACTAATCTAAGAAAAACTCAATATGTGCTATATTAAAGTCCAGATTCAAAATAGAAATAAGAATCCTACGTGAAACCTTAAGATTGGGTGAAATTGAGAGACTCTTTTAGGGGTTGGTAATGAGATAAAGCTTACAAACACTCTGATCACCATACTGAGCTCTAGCATCTTGGTCTCTGTTTGCTGCCTTAGTTTTTATCAAGTAGAAGCACTTGCATAATTATTCTTGCATAATGGATGGTTGAGTTACAGTGCTGGACTAGAAATTAGTTATTTATCTACTTGAAAGGCATGTAAGGAAGGGAAAAAAAAAAGCTACTAATAGTTTTTAAAATGAGATTTATTCAATCCTTTATCTAGGTATTAGATTCATAGCTTTGCATATATATTTAAAACATATGAATATTCCACATACCTAGGTAAACAGCCTGAAGTCTTTTCATCCATCCAAACGGAGCATTTATCATCCTCGGAGCTATGTAAGCATCGCATAATCTAACCCTTAGGTGATAATGCAGCTGTGAGTTTCTTATTTTCTGTCTAGGGATAAAGTCCATGCCTAAAGTCTGAGAATAAATGTTTTTTTTTTTAAAAAAAAAAAGTCCTTTAGACACCAGTTTTTGTGGGCACATCTAGTGATTGAAAGATAAAAGAAACAGTTTCTGAACCTGGGGTTACCTAGGATATTCCCTTCTCTAGCCATTGACTGCGGGGTTAGGCAAAGCAGTTCTGCTTCTTTACTTACTTCTTTCTGGTTCAATCATTCCTAAATTCTGTCCTATGAAAGTGTCCTTTGAAACACAGCAACAGGTTGTGAGGGAAGCAGGACCAGGCTTCATTTTCTCAGTGGGTTCAAGGACTGGTGCCAGCTGGAAGTGGACACAAAGCATAATGGTGTATGCCGTATAATTTTGTTTGTACTCATTCTTTTCTCTTGATTAAGTCCAAAGCAGCAGGCTCAGAGTGCTGGTAGTTCTGGGTTTAGCTCTGAGGTGCAGAATTTTACCCATGCTTTCTTCTGGTCTTATATTGTCAACTAGGCATCTGAAACTTCAGCATTATATTTGCAGACAACTAAGGATACACATCTGAGTCAGATTAGGTCTTCCCACTGCAAAATGCAGAATTGGAAAAGCAAGGAAATATGGCTCTCATTGGAGGAGTTTGCAGGAAGAAATCTCGTATCTGAGCCATGTAACTTGATTAGCATAGATAGTATTGAGATAATACCTTTAAATGAAATTGAGTCTGTGCCTTTACGTGCCATTTATGTGACTATATTCCATGGTCTTAGCAGTTCAACTATCTGTTTGCTTGGGAATCTCCATGTCATGACCCATTCTATAATGCACAAGTCCTGCATCTTTACTCACTCTACATCAAATTCCCAAAGGTAACACTACAGACATCAACTACAGGATGGTGTTGCTACCCTACAAGATAAGAATCTTGATTAGACTTAGATTAAGGGAACCTAAACAAGGAAAATCTTGCCAACTTTTATTATCAGTTTGGTTTCATAAGTGATCAATTATTTTAATTTATACAAAGTTATGTTGCTGCGGAACATGCTGGAAAAAGTAACTGAATCCCCCTTGTGCAGATGGCAATTAATTTGGAGCACACTTCTCAGCGTTTGGTGATTGATGCACTTGATGTTTTGTGAAGCACTGAGCAATTCCATTGTGATGAGATACTTGCTTTTAGGAAAGATGGACACATTTTAACTGAATGACTGTATTTGATTTAAAGGAAGATTTTGGTTGTAGTTGTATTTCTGGAGCGTCGTCTTTCGGGAGGTGTGTAAAGACCATCAATCACAGGCAAGGAAAGAAGCACTTATTGATAACATTTCAGATAAGGTGGACCAGTGAAGGAAATGTTATTTGTGATCTATTTTCATAACATCTGATGATTTTTCACTGTGACTATCAGAAATCAAATTGAAATGAATGAAAGAATCTATTCTAATGTTAATTTTGTTATTTTTAATCATATTAGCTTTTCCAGTCTCCTAAAATTTGGAGTTGTACTCACTAAACTCCTGAGAGGTTTTAGATTTAGCTAATAGTAGGCTGTTTCATGGGTAATAGATTGTTGTGTGCTATACCTTTAAGAAGTGCAATATTTTCCAAATAATGAAAATCCTTCCTTTATGTTTCAGAGTGTTAAATTCTCAGGAATGAGCTTCATATTTTTTAAAACCCATATTTAATTGGAAAATTTAAATAAGTTTCCAAGTTTTCAGTATTTATGGGGTTTCACAATGAATGAAACAGAGCAGCAGTTTTGCTGTGTATTTTTCCTTTCACTCGTTGATTGTATGGAAAGTAAATCCTTCATTGTCTTTATGGAAATGTAGAGTAAAAATCGTGATCATAAGTATTTCTGAATGTTCTCTGATATTAATTTTCAATTTAGAAATTTGAAATCAAATAATCCATGTTCAACTTGTATGGTACAATCCTTGTATGGCACAAATTGTGCAGATAGTCTTAATCCAATTTTAGTCCTTATAATAAGTGTGTTGTTTCTAGCATGTGACTTACTAAAAATGTTGCGAGTTTCTATTCTCCCTTCCCAATGAATTACTGTCTGTTTATGTTAACCAAGGAGTAGACTGACTGTGTTTAAAGAGCTGGCTCAAGAAACATTTTCCTTGAATTTTACTATTCTCTCCTCCATGGACAGAGAGCAGTACATTAAGGGAATTTAAAATTTAGAGCACACTGTTGGATCATCTATGATGTACAAGTTTGATTAGATTATGGTGTATCATAGACATGGAATTTTTTTTCTATTTATCCTACACTTTTAATTAAAAAAGTAATGTCTTGCAAAACCAGTTGGTAAGGAAGTGCAAAGCCTTGGTTTGAGAACATTAAGGAGAACTTAAAAGACACAGTATTCAAGGTTAATTGTTCCTGTAGGTTTTCTTTTCCAGTTTTATAGGTGTTACCCATTTTTTTCCCTGCACTATTAATGTTTTTTTCTAAATTGAAATATTAATTTTTCCCCCTGTGAAATGACCTATGGAATGTGATATGATCAATAATGTCTCCCTTTAAAGAATTAACAAACAATGAACCTAACAAACTTCTCCCCCTCCCTCAAACCTATAAAGATTGATTTTTGTCAGCTCTCTTAATGTAAAGTTTCTCAGCAGACTTTGGTTTGCTTTTATAGACACTTTCTAGCTCAGTAAGTTGCCTTCTAGTTTCTCAACATTAAATTTTCATCTGTTCAAGTCAAAACTGAATGCTGGGTTTCAATAATAGTCCCACCATTGCCTTTCTAACCCTAGTTACCTTGTCACACTTCAAAAAAACCATACTGCTTAGTTAGGCTACAGAACGATCCTGGAACTTATTAGACTTCCTTATCCCCAGCAAATCATGCCTCTTTTTTTTGCACATAAAATGTTTTGCAGAGCCCATTAATCATCATTAAAATATAAGGTTCTTACATTAGGTTCTTATGAGGTTCCTAGTTTTAGATGAATGAGTTTATATTACATTGTAAAAAAACACAGGTGTATTTTATGAAAAGATTCAACCATATGGATTTCATTCCATATTCTGCTCTGTCCTTTTCGTCATTATTAGTTG
>JAWWEW010000131.1:32588999-32632676 GCA_035583185.1 Anabacerthia variegaticeps | reverse complement strand
GGTGTATTTTATGAAAAGATTCAACCATATGGATTTCATTCCATATTCTGCTCTGTCCTTTTCGTCATTATTAGTTGCCTCAACAATGTATACCATCTAACAATTTGAATTTTTTTCTTACTTTTAAATTATCAAAAGAGATTGGGATGAGGCTCCCCACTGTATAGTTTTACCCATTGATGATTTCTTACTGACATCTGTTTTTTCAAGATTTGCAATTACTGATGTTATTATTCAGGCACTATATGCCTTATTGATACTGCATAGTATTTTTACCTTGTGATTATGCAGTGTGTGAAATTCAAAATACCTACAAGAAAATATTATGTTTAGCAAGCTGCCTTTGTAAATTAGTCCCTTACACAAGTAAAAGAAAATGAAAAATAGGTTGTCTGACAGGCTGTATTTCCTAGAAGATGGTATTAAAATATCCTGCTTTGACAGCATTTAGAAACACAAAAAATATTCACAGTCTTAATTTGTGAATTCCACTGTTTATTTATTGAATCAATACTACATTTTTTTCTTGGCCTGTTTGAATATTTGCACAGTATCATCATATGTCTTATTTTATGGAATTTCACTGATAATTGAAGATCTGTTGAAAGGTAATGTCAGCAAGAAAAAGGTCTCCTCGGCTGGTGATTTAGGGACTCTTGTGAACAGGCAGTTTGGTCTTGATGATTATAAAACACTTGATGCCAATGCAAGTTTTTAAAGGACTTCTCTGTTGGTTAAGGGCTTGGTTCCAGGTCATATTTGCTCTGCTAGAGTCTCATACGGGTTGGAACTTCATGTCGCAGTTGATCTTCAGGCTGCTACAGAAACAGGGAATTTTTCAAAATCCAAACCCCCATACCCTGAGTTGTACCTGGTTCTGAGTCATATCTCATGTGATCAGATATTAATCTCCAATCCCTTCAAAAGGAAATGCCAGCCAACTGACCAAAAGCCCCACAAAGATTAGTTTTGCTTTCGATCGCATGGTTGATCTGATCCACAGATCCTGTTGCAGAGCTGGGAGATGGCTAGGTCCTGCCCAAGAGAATTCTAATAGAAACAGCTCTTTTAGCAGCAAATCACAGATAATTAAGATTAATCATGATATGAAATCACTTCTGTACCTTTTAAAACCTGCCCTCACAGGTATGTTTGGAGGATTTACCAAGAGTGAGTGTATTTCCCAAAGAACCCCAAAGTATAAACATATCACCAGCATAAAGATATCTATACATAAACAAACATTGAATCTTACATCTGTAATCAAAATGATAGGTTTACTGAGGACAAAACCAAAATAATTGCAAGGACAATAAATTGTAAATGCCTGTACTATCATTATTGGAAATAGCACATTCATTCTATCTAATATATTTTAAAATTATGATTATTCTTATTTTAAATAAATTGGCCAATTACAAATGAAAAATATCAGACAGATTTCAGCTCAAAGAATAGAAACTGAGAACACTAATTTGCAACTTAACATGTAATACTATAGAGACAGCTGTTTTGGGGCTTTGAAAAGCTTTTCTTACACCTTAGGTATAAAGTTTCATCTTTATTTGTACAATTCATGCTGGTGAAAGCAGATGTTTAAAACTTTCAAACAACAAAAGGAACAACTCTTCTCATTGTAAATGTTCCTTTTCCATGAACCAGCTATGATTTTAAGCACATTTTAAGTCCTTGAAATCTCAGTGATTTCTGTTAAAGTTTTCAATACACATGGTTGCATATTTAGTACTTCTAGTGTAACTATAATAGGCTTAGAGTTACTCATTTTTCCCAGACTGCATTTTTGTCCTTTATGTATCAGCTGCATGATCTACATGATTTTATTTTTTCTTAATTCAGTTTAATGTGAACTCAATAAACAGGCTTTTAAGTCTGAGAAGTTGCTAGCACTAATATTCAGGTAGCGTAGTAGGTATTTTTAATTAACAATAGCAAAGGATGGTTTTGTGGTGATTTTTCTTATCTTTGTAAATGGTTTTCTACTCTCTAATGTAAAAACAAGGTGATTATCTTTCATAATGCCTTAATATTCATATATAGGAAATTACTTCTGGTAGCATAAAATGTTTGCATATTTTCTCTTTCCTCTACTGTGACTTTTATTCTCTATTATTCTTTTAGATACTTTGTATTTATATGAATAGTAACTGAATTAATTCCTTTGCAGAGCAACTGAAACACAAAAGCCCCTGTATGCTGTTTTACAGAAATTATCCTATGTTAATACAAATATAATGCTTTTAAAATTATTTTGGGAGACAGTAGAGGGTTGGAAGAAGAATTATTTTACCTAGGAATTAACTATAGTCGTATTCCTGGTTTTCTGTGCCTGGTACAAAACTGTAAACTTTGCACTATTACAACAAAGATTTGCCTTAGTTTTTGTACTCTCAGTTATGTAATAATACTTTTAATACATGCATCATGTAAAATGACAATTCTGAATCACTATCAGCATCTTAAAAGGTCCTCAGATCTAACTAGATCTCTACAGTATACCAAGTTAAACCAAAATGGTGCACATATTAAAGAACATTTCTCTGGGGCAAGTTATTGGAGCTAAAAATCTAGTAGCTATTAATTATGATCTATTTACAAGTTTTATGTGCCCTCATTGAAAAATAGAAGTCTTTTCAGGTCAGCTACTTATATAATAGGTCTTTGGGGAGATAATAGGCTTGTCTAAAGCCTGTAAGAAGTTGATACAATTAGTAGGATAATAAGACTTTATATTAGTTATTTTTGAAAGTGTCTGCATTTGGTTTATGTGGTTAGGAATTAGACTGGGGGAAAAGTCATTTTGCCGTTTGTACTTGGGAAATTATTATTTCAAGTATATTTGAATGTTTCTTAATCGCCATTGCTTTATATATAAAAAGTAAAATCAGCTTTAAAATTCCCAGTGTCTTTATGGTGATTTTGTCTATTCCCATTATTTATATTCTCTGTATATTCTAAAAACTTCTCTGTAATTTCAGAAACTCTGTCTTAAAGGTATTAACTTTTAAAACTGTAATAAATAATTACAAAGTAACTGGAAATCCCTGACTTTACACAGTTGCAGTTCATTGCCCCACAGCAACCTTAAAATGATCTATTAAATGATTATTAGAAACAATTAATTATACCAGAGAACTCTAAGAGCTCAAATGTAATTTCATGGTTATAATTTTCTTGTCAGGTTATAAAACGGGATGAGCTTGGCAAGGAACCGTCTGAGTGCTCTGTGTTCGATTTGCTGAAATATGATGATTATAACAGTGACAAGCACCTGGCTCTGGAAGAGTTCTATAGAGCTTTTCGTAAGTACCAAGACTTGCCTGTTCTTTCAATTTTCTTTTCTCTTTCTTGCTTTGTTTTTGTGGAAGTGTTTTATAATTTTTGAATCTTGATACATTTGGCTGCTGTACTTCAATGAGTACAATTTAACAGTCATGATATAGCAGAGAACTTTTTAGCAGAAGTCAATGATATGCACTATCAAACCTTTCAGATTTATGAGGAATTTTGATAATGGAAAAATCATAGATAATCTTGCTTGATGCCAACATGCATCAAGCATGATAAGTGTATGTTGCACACAAGAGGCAAATAGTGTAGTCAAGACAATCAGTAGAATTGAAATATTTCTCCACACCCTCTATTTATGACTGCTGATAAGACCATTCCTGACAAACCCAGCAAAAACTGTACTGCTTCTATTACTTGCCTTATGTCTTCATAGGACTTAGAAGGAGATAAAGATTTGTGGTTTTGCAAGGTATTTGTTCTCTCCGTGCAAAAAGGGTCTCAGGACAATTGTGTATAGTACTTACAAACACCTTGATGAAAAACACTGGGGTAGGGGTTACCATGGTAGTGAGTAGTAGAAAGAAAAAGATATTGAGAGCTTTCATACAGTGGGTTAAATGCAAGATCCATATATTTTGTTACATCCAGATCAGAACTGATGATTTTTCACTCTTATCTACCTCAAATCTAAGACTGAATCTTGAAATTTAACTTTGGTTTCAATAGCTGTTGCTCCAAATTCAGAAACCTGGCAGCATAGCAGATGAAGTTTGTGCTCAATTCTTTCTATAATTACAGTTTGGTTATACTTTGACTACTTAATTGATGTATGTTCATTGAGTCATTACAGCCTGTTACTTTAGCCTTTGTACTTTATCTTTTGGCAGATGAGAGCTCTCAGCCATTTTAGGTGATGTCAAATGAAAAAAAAGATCCAAAACTACTTACAGAGTTTAAAACAAAAAAGTAGTGAATTAATACTAGAAAAAAAAAAAATGGCTGCATGACAAGAATAATAAACATGAAATGGATAATCAAGACAGACTTCCTGACAGTTTCCTATTTTTGACCATTTTATACCATTTGACCATTTTATTTCCCTGAAAGTCTTCCAGAAAGTGTGATTTTTTGATACTGCTTAGCTGAAAAAATGGCTTACTGCTCCTAAAAATAACTTGATCCTGCTTCCTGAGGTTATCTGACTGCCTCTTTTGTGTTGTCTTGACACTCATGGTCTCTCCTCTAAGTTACTTTCTAAGTCAGCAGAAAAATATTCATCCTCCATGTCCTACCCCCAATCCTGCTGAGTGACCTGAATTGATTAAGTGAAGGGTAAGACCATGACTCATGCAAAAGAAGTGAGAGTACAACAAAGAAATAAGGGTCAGGGGAAGGGGTAGGGAGGAAGTGGGAGATCTTAGGACATTATGACAGTGAGGTAAATTAATTAATCTGTACCAGCAAAACAGTAGAAATACACTAATTTCTTTATTTAGGGTTTTGCTTACAAGTTTGGCTTACAAAAAATGTACAGAGTTATATAGCATCTATAGAAACACACCTACACATTATCTATGATAATAAGGCTAAGTGTTGTACTTCTAGATCTTATGTGCATAGATGTGGGAATTTATGTGGAAGCATTTGACATGCATAGCAATCCAAGAAGGTTAAAGACAGGTTTCAAGCATTAGCATGCATTTTACAAACACTGAAATCTTGTTTTAATGGAAACATAACATTGTTCTTCCAAATAAGACTTTGATGTGTCTCTGTGGGACTGTTTTGTATTGTTGTAAAACTTTGGATGTAAAAATAGGTTTTTGTTATGTATTTTTAATGAAGTTTTGAATAATGAAAATAATTTCCATATGGTTTGTTAAGCATTGCCTTATGAATGATAATGAAAACATTAGACTACGTAAGATTAGGAATCGTTTAAGTTTCTTTGTTGAAATACAGTAATAGAGAAGACACTATTTAAAACTATGAGGATATCTTGAAAGATGATTTCTAGAGCAAGATGCATTCTTCTAAGTAGTTAACAAAATGATTACATACTCACTACAGTATTGAAAAACAAAACCTAAAAACAAGCGCTAATTCATTGTACATTGCCCAAAACGCCAAAGTAATGTGACATAACATTATTCTCTGTAATTAAGATAAACTAATTGCTCTTGAAATAAATTTGAGGATTAACTCTAGTTCTAGCATTTGGTCTTGAGACAGTTTGAATTCACCTACTTCACCAGCATTAACAAAAACTATATAATGCTATAAAAGTATACTAAGCTAAGCAAAACTGAAACAAATTAAATGAGCCATCCTGTCAACTGCTTCTTACATGGCTAAACAAGCTGACTCAAAGCTGAAACCAAGCTCTCCACGCAAGCCATGCCAACCCAAGGTAAAGTGAGTGTGACAGCCCCTGTCCAGAGGCCTGTGTTGTTTGCTTACGGCAAAGCTTGTGAGCTGCTAGTAGTAATGGCAAGTCTAGATTTACCAGAATACAGAGAAATAAAACAGGGCACCAGATCTGTGTATGAAAATATACACAAGAAGCACTCATGACACATCTTCTACACACTGTTCCACACACAAGTATTTCCTCAATTAAACATCCACTTAAAACAGAATTAAACACTTTAATTTTCTTCAATTAAGTGACATAGGAATATTGAAAATAGTTATTCCAAAGAAAAATGAACCTGATTTTCCCCAGAATTTTCTTTAAGAACTTAATAATTTCAATTTTGTATTCTATTTTGTTATATTATAATCATATATTACTATTGTTGTTGTTAGTATATTATGATTATATTATATGGTGATTACATATTATAATTTTGAGTTTGTCCCTTTTTACAATATAGAAAAGATAATTTTTCACCAGCTTGGAGATTTCAAACATGTAGAACAAATAGAAACCAAAATAGGAAAGGTTTTTTCAATTTTTATAACTATATAATGAGAGAAGGACTATAACTGAATAATAGCGATTTCAGAGGATCATCTTCTAAAATATTGTGGTGTTATTTAAAAAACATTTAAAAGACATAAAAAGATGCTTTTAGAATTTTTCGACCTCTTGAACAGTCCCCTGCCAACTGAACTTGTGTGTTTTTAATGGGTTTTTCAATCCTTTATCTCCACCATTTCCATGTGGAAACCTAATCTCAGTCTAGTACCTGCTGTTCCCAGTGGATTAGCCTCTGTTCCTAACTGTAGTGGAGTGGTGGATTTGAGAAATGTCAGTCTCTCCTTGCTGAAGTTTGTCCAACTGCTGGAACAAGTGTTACTGACTTTTTTTTCCCTCAGAATGGCAGTGGGGAAAATTTGACTTTGCAATACTGGAGAAATAGATCCTATTCAAAACTTCTTCACAGAATTCAAGGGAGCTGTGTGTTTGTTTTTGGTTTGTGTATTTTTTTTTTTGTATATATATTTTTATTTTTATTTTTGTAGCAGAAATCAGAGTCTGTCACATTAACATTTTTTTTCATTGGCATACTTAGAAATTTTCCTCACAAATACAAGCAATTCTAATTTGTACTCCAGCAATAGAAAAGGAACAAAGATTAATAAGGGCAAAAATTAGTCCTTGTTTGTTTTTAAGGTATTAACATGCACATAAATCTGTACCTACATACATACATATGCATACTTGCTCATGATCTGTGATTTACTTTTGGTGGTCTCATTTTATGTGACAAAATGAGTTCACAGTAAACAGCAACCAAATATAGGTAACGATATGCAATGGAATAGAAATCCCTTTCTCCGTTCAGAAGGTCAGATCCTGAGGTAGTAACAAAGAAAGACAATGCCTGAGAGGGTGCTCTCTGCCTTGAAGGTTTGTGCCAAGTCCAGGTTCACAGAATATTGCAAGCAGATAAAGATGCTTACTGGCTTCTGTAGGGTTTTACATACTGGCAAGACTATTGGGGTTTTCTGGGTATAGGCAGTTTTCAATCATACCATGAGCGTTAATTTTTGGTGCTACAACATCTATCTATGAGTTATTTGTGTACTAGATGACATAACGGTTTAACTAGATCATTGTGTGAAGGGAGGAACCTCAAAGAATTGTTTCCTTTAACATAGGAAGGTAAACTAGAAAGTTTAGCTCTAGCTAGGTTTCGGAAGCTTGGGACTGAAAGAATGAGCTGGTTCAGTCCTCCATTTCTTTGGCCACATCATGGAAAATTATATCCTAAAAGTGATCCAGCTCCATCTTAGTGTTTTGTTTTAACTTTTTGCTTTCCTCCCTTAACCAGCCCCAAGATAAAGGATTTTGTATCAGCAAATGTTTTTGAGCCAAGGAAAAATACATTTAACTTTTTCTGAAGGGGCAGGTGAAATCCTAAGATGAAGGAGCCAAATAAAGCTAAATAGAGGGGAGGAGTACAATTACTTGAAAGCTTTATCTTCTATGAACTAAATCTCAACCAGTGTGCCTCGTTTATTTTTCATGAGTTTACTTTCTTTAGTTAAAGTCTCCTATGGTATCAAGACAATTTTGTGTTAGCTGTAAATGTCGTCTCTTTTTGGTTTGTTTTTTTTTTTTCCTAGTGCCCTTTTATAAAAGAAATAATCTTACCTGTCTTCCTCCTTTAAAGTACAGTCTAAAATGAAATTTCAAAGCAGGAACTTCAGGTGGCCTTCAGGGTGTGTTGCAATATCTCAAGGCATACCAGAAGCAAGTAAATAGTAATAACTTATGTTGTTTGGTTGCTCAGCAGATGCAGATAGTAGGCACTTTCCTTTGTGATTTCAGTAGAAAGCATGACACTAGTTTAGACATTTATGAATAAAACTGAATAAATATAATGAATATAAATAATAAATTTATTGTACATAATCTGACTGTTCTATGTAACAATTGATATCCTGAAAAAAATTAAGAAAAAAATAAAAATGTCTTTCAGAATCACTTTCTATTATTAGTGTAGAACTATTTTTGATGTTATCTTATGCTCATAAAAGGCAACATGGCCCTCACACTGAGGACTTAACTTAAATTACTCCTGGATGTGCAAGAAATTGTCAGAAAGAATTATCTAGGCAAAACTAAATATGACTTAATTGTATAATTCCTTCTTCTATTAGTGAGGCTTTATACTTTCACCAGAATTGTGCTTTCATGTACCCCACCCCAACACTATTAACAAAATCTAATCTGTTGTGCAGCTGTAATTCAGGGTTGTGTATGTTGTTACTGTATGTCTTATTGCTTTGTATATTTAAAAGTACTTCAGTTTTGAAATGCCCTTCAGCTCAGAGATACCAGCTTGGGATTTTAAGCACTCCTTATTGCTGAGGTATTTGTATGAATTGATTTGTAAAACTCCAGTAACAGGAGCTATTACAGAAGTTTTTGATCTGGTCTGAAATTACAGAATTTGACTTCAGGCTCACCTTTTAAATGGAAATGTGAGGCCAATGCCTAATATGACTGTCAAACTTGGTGCTTTGTTTTGCCTTGAATCATGTGGAAAGGCAAGTAGCAAGACGGTCCCATAAATACAGGGCTCAATATGATCACATATGTTTAGTTATTACATTCTCTAAGTCCTGAAAAATATCCTAAAACGTCACTGCTTTCATTATAGTAGCTTTACTTCTATTTTAGTTTTTCAAATGCACTTATTACAGGTGCATATCCAAAACCCCTAAATTAAATCCTAAATTAAAAAAAAAAAAATCTATACTGAATTACTCAACGAAATAAATGAGCCTTCCCATTCCCATTGCACTGTCTGTTATTTTCCAGTCCACAAAGCCTAACTCAAAAAACACTTAATGAATTTATACTTCCAATTAATTCAATATATGGTCCCAAATACTGTGTTTAGTATGGAATCTGAGTCAGAGCTTTATGACTGTGATGAGCCTTCAGTAGTAAAACATGTTAACAAATACTAGAGGAAACATTTTCTGAGGGAGGAAGAGGTATTATTTTGTCTCCTACTACCATTAATTCCTCTTCAACAACAACTTGTGTAGATTAGAGTGTTCCAGAGGGTATTATATTTCACCACTAACCTCTGAAAACACCAGTTAACGTCATACTGAGCAGGAGCTATTGGATTTCATGGTAATGTTTTTTTAGCTCAGCCTAATCTATCTTTCAAATTCTTACCCGTGCTACATGCATTTTCAATCTAGAGAATCTCAGCTGGAAAAAAAAAAAAATGAAACCTCTTCTATTCAGTGGGCAGAGCTTTAAACTGCTCATTAGAAACAGTTAAGGCTTTAGATATTGTTTCATGGGTTGAAGTAGTGTGTCTGAAATTTCTCACATGCCACTAAGTCAATTCATTTTCATGCCAAATAATTTCAAAATTATGATAAAGGTGTTTATTTAGTGCTTCCCCGGTAAGAATGTATGTGCTTTTTTATGGGTTTGGGGTTTTGTGGTTGTTTGTTGTTTTGGGATTTTTCTTTTAGAATCTTTTTTTTCTTTACTTAAAAGTCTCTGAGTAAAAGGGGACCTTTAAAAACCAAAAAAAAGAAAAAAAAAAAAATCCCAAACCCAACAACTTAACTGTTCCTATTTTGCAATGTACAAGTCCTCTGAGAAATGCTAAGCTGTGGATGTACTTCGCCTGTTCAGAGCTAGATTGAAGTAGGAGATAACACATTTTAACATATCTTCTTTATAGCATATTTTTTAAAACATTTGATGATAATTAAATACTATCATGCAGTTGACGATTTCTTTTAAAATTTTACCTGATTTTTGCCTTCCTTCTGGATAAACACAAAATGAAATCTTTTATCAAAATACTGCAAGATCAGGTATTTTAATGATTGTCATGAGGCTCTGATGAAGTCTGATATTCATCATTTTATGTAGCCATGTTACTGTCTCTCTTAGGATGTAGAATGTTTGTGCTGACTTGGATAATTTAAAAACTCGATAAAAATTGTCAAAATGAATGAGTCACTTAAGTGTGAAAAGCTACTTTTTCCTAAGGCCATATAATTAGAATGGGAACACTAATAAAACATGAATGCTAAATACATGAATTGGATTTCTTTAAATTTAGAATTTGACCTTTTACTAAGACGAGGTGCTGAAAGATATTTCTTCATGTTTTGGGGAAATCAAGTAACAAGTTTAAAGTCATGATAGGTTTGCATGAGTAAATGAAAATAATATTTCTCAGGGACGGTATTTGGGTATCATAACATACTGAAGAAATTAGGAGATTTTGTTAACGAATTTTGAGTTCTGCTTATCTCTAATCCCATCAGTGCATTTACTTGGGAGCTTTTGCATGGTCTAGTACTGTAGGTTGCTAGAGACAGCACTGTGAAACAGAGGATTGCAGAGGATCAAGACTGGAACCAAACACCTTAGTTATAGTAGTTTTGTTTCAGACAAGAGGATTGCTAGAGATTGACTTGCATAACATTTGTTACTGCCTCGAAATGCCTGAAAATGAAGTCTTACATGTCTTTCAGCAAGCTTATTTCAATGGTATGGAGGATGACACAGAATATTGAAGGAAAAGTAAACACTAAACAATTACACATATCTGGTTATGGTTAACAAAGTCCCACAGTAATTCGTCTTTTATTTTGCAGAAATCAGTTATCTATGGTGAGTTATGGTATTGTTGCAACTGTTTTGTTATATTGCTAATTCTGAGAATATTTTCATTTCTGCAAAGCAGTGTTCCTGTAAGATTAGTCTATGACTGATGTCCCAACATCCACAAACTCCTTTATGCAGAAATTATAAGGAAAATTTCAAGACAAATTTAAAATAATTTATAATTAGTTTCCTTTACCAACTATTTTAAAGGAACCTCTCTTTCTCTATAATGAGAGTGGGGCAGAGGGAAGAAATAGAAAATACTATCAGTACATAAGGAGTAATGACTGGGCAGTAAAGGAGACAATTCCTAGCTAATCCACAAGCAGGAACATTAAGTATCTCTACTTCAAGGCAGAATTACTCATCTGGAACTATAATGAAAACTAACAGCCTCATAAAATATTATTTAGTAAGAAAGCCATTGCATTACTTGTTTGCTTTGTACCCATGGCATTACCTCTTTTTATCTGGATTTCATAGGAAAAATTGGTCATCATTTTCAGCTTCAAGAATATCTGTCTATACACACTGTTCAGCAACAATAAATATTCATTTTGGCATAATTTCTAAAATATGTTTTTCAAAATTATCATTATATTGTCTCAATGCCAGTTATGTTTCCTTAAAGTAAAGTTAAATCCTATTAAGTATTTGATTTCTTTAGGAAACAGCATAGTTCACTCAAAAAGTGTGATAAGGGAGGAAAAAAAAAAAGGCAACCCTTTGCAAGGGTCTTTGTGATGCATCCCTTTGGAAGGCAGAAATGCATATCTATCCTTCTAACTTGCATCCCCTGAACTTGTTTGTACTAAAGGGAGGAGAGGCCTGCTTCCAAATGAAAATCATTTCTCTTGTAAGTTTCCAAGGTTCAGCTCAATCTAATGATCTAAAGATACAAAATTTGGAGAGAGTAGGATAATTGCAATATTAGTTAAATTGCAATATTAGTTAAATATGACAAATGCATTATTTCTGTTTTCAGCATAGTTTTTTCTTTGAAAAAAAAAAAAGTGCAATGTAGTTATGATTTCTAACTTCAAAAAGATAAAAATAATGACTATGCTTCCAGCCCCTAATGAAACACACCAATTATCTATACATTTGTTTTTGTTTTGTAAAAATGAATAGATTAATCAGATAGCCAGTGGGAATACTTAATTTTTTTAATACATTCTTAAAAGAGACCTTTTGGGATTACCTATTTTTTTTGGAGGGAGAGAAAGGGCTTTTTGTGATCCCTATTGTAATCTCAAAAGCATTTGAAGAAAACATTCACTTTAAAAAAACATATGAAGGTTGCTTATTTTTTAAAGGCATATTATTGTTCTTTAACACATCTGTTAATCTTACTAGTCTAGTTTGTATCAGTTGCTAGTACACAACTTAGATAATGCCAGTCCTTTTTTGTGCATTCGCAAGGTGCTTAGATAAAAGGATTTCATTGTGACAAATTGTTACTTCTAATATCTAACTTTCTATTCTGAAGTCATATATTGAGTGAAGGAAAATATTATTTACATGTTATTAAGTCAGGAAAGTAGGATCAGTTTAATCCTACAGTGACAGAACTTTTTGGTATGTTTGAGGATATTCATGAAAAGTTCTTTTTTGTTTGATTGGTTTTTAATTTTATTTCAGTAACTCCTGATTTCTTGTCATCAAACATTTGTCTGGTCAATATAGCACAGATCACTTAAGTGTTTGTAAGTAGCTTCTCATATGCTGCTAAAAATATTTGAATGTGTATAGAGTTAAGGAGTCTGTCACCCCAGAATTTAAGCTGCAACAATTCTATATAAATATTGACAGCAGTATGGCTGGAGGGAAAGAATATCAAGTACTCCAGTCAGTTAATGCTATTTTAGTGATCTGTGAACCTCCATCCTTCTCATCACTCCTGGCTTTCTAAGTGTTCAGAAATAAACATCTCATAATTGCATATAATAATTATTTATGTATTCATTAGAGCTATATGTGATCTGAATTCACTGGAAATATTTATGTATGTGTGGATTGCATATATTTGATAAAATTGTCTATCATACTAACACCACTCCCCTCAGTGACTGGAACCCTTATTTAGTTGGATGAATATTACCTGATATGTGTAGATGTGGCACTTAGGGATGTGGTTTAGTGGGGGAGTTGGCAGTGCTGGATTAACAGCTGGACAGGATAATCTGATAAGTTTTTTTCAACCTAAATGATTCTCTGCAGCCTAAAAACATGTGTGTAATTATCCAAGTTATTATAGATGCTGTTAGAGTTAGAGAAACCTACCCAAACAAAACTCCACTGTTCTCCCCAGTCCCCAACAAAGAACCTGAACATTTCATTATTCAAAAAAAGGAAATAAGGAAATAGGCTGCCAAATTGCCCTGTGCTTGTGTTGTATACAGAATTAAATTGTCAATAGATTCTCAAGCTGGTTTTCTAAACGGATCATACTTGCAGAGTGTCCAATCTTATATTAAGTAGGTTAGCAAGTGATTTATATGGAAATGTAATTTTGACCATAGTAAAAAAGAATGCGTCTTGCAAAGGTTATGAAGCAGAGGTATACATATTGTGTCAAAATGTGTTTAAAAAAAGATGCAAAACAATGAAAACCTAGAGGAGAGCAAAACCACATAAGGCAGTATAAGAATTGGGAACCTGATTGCCTAAGATGGTAGGAGTCCAAACAGTTCATCTGGTTGCCACTCTACCATGAATAAATGATCGAAGAAAGTGTCATTTTTAAAAAATTTGTTTTGCATTATGATTATAATTCTTCCTAACTGAGACGTGTGCTAGAGATGTATTTGTTGAAGGGAGTAGTTATAGTGTTTTAAAACTTGCTGAACACTCTGTTTAAGAAATAGCTGATGCTAAACAAAGATTAATGTGTTCTTGCTTATGAATTGTTAAGTTAATGTCTACTTCGAATAACAACATATACATGTTAACAACTTCTCTGGGTTAGAACAAGTGTACATCTTGTGCAGTATCTTTGCTCAGAGTGCTTGGGGAAGATTTGAAAGAACCAAAGCATGTAAAATTCCTCTAATATACTTTCTCTTTAGTGATTTTTGTCTCAGAGACTGCTTCTATTTAATAGCTCTTGATAGATGCCTCATGCACAGATTTGATTTCTTTAACCCATGTGAAATTAGCATCTACAACATTCTGTTACAGAGATATTCACAATGTAATGATACAAATGCTATCTTTTTCTTCATTGTGCACACCTCGTGTTTAGTTTATTTAGTTCTTGCAGGATAAGAAAACATGAAAAATTCTTCTATGTTTCTAGTCTCTGGAACACTTTTTTTTCCCTTAGGTTGCTGACATATCTTTGTAGTCGTCAAACCCCAATCATTTAATAGTTGCTTGTATGGAAAAGCTCCCTCATCTTTGGTCATTCTTGTCATGTTTTTTTGTTCTTTTTCAAGTTTTACTGCAAGTTTTTTACAGAGAGAGTGACAAAAAACAAGCAGTCAAGTTGCTCATGCAACATGGGTTTATACAGTGGCATAGTAAAGCTTTTCTTTTTGAGTACCAGTCTTTGCCTAGTAATTCCTTTCATTGTCATGTATTGTCAGGACTACCTGTTTTCATAAAACTGCAAATTACACTCTAAAGGTCTGATATCTAAGCAATGATAATAATTTTAGAGCCCATTACTCTGTTAGTTTTTATTTCCTTCATATAGTATTTTGAATACTGAATTAATTGTATTGAATTTGGCATACCAGTATCATAAGTAAGGTCTTCAAATAAACCTGCCATTATATTTGCTATCTAAACCACTTGATTAGTTGTTTTCCATAAATGCTGTCCCAGAAAATTTAATCACTTCATTCTCTTTCCACTTCTCCTAAATGAGGTTGAGCAAGGAATTGAACATGTTCCAGTACATGTTCAGGTGGAACTCCACTGGTGACTTTTCTTCAGAAGAGACCTGAAGTAATAAGATTATTTCAAAGGAGAAGTGAAAGAAAATCATTTCACAGCCCATGCCAAGATCTAATGCCCATTGTTAGAGAAAAGGTAGATCTGATGCCTGTTGTTAGTGTAAAGATAGATGAGAAAATATTGTGGGTAGGACTGTAGTATACAAGACCAAAGTGCTAAGAGTCATAGCTTAATCCAGTCAGTCTTTAGGTTGTCCTTTAACCTTTGTGCTGGTCTTCTTAGATGCATAGCTCATTGCCTGCTTTGATCTTAGGGAAACATGCCAAGTATGCAAAGTAAAGAGCAGAATACCCATAGTCCTTTTTCTTCACTGTATTCAATATGAAGTCAGGGACCTTTGCATGAACACCTGTCTTTAAGAGGAGCAAAACAGTACTCAGCAAATAACCAAAGTTAGAAGCTCCTGTAGAGTCAGGTAACAGAGCCTGCCTTCAGTTCTGCTTTTTCCCTCTAAATGTCAATAGTCACTTCTGCCAGTTGATAGATTTTTTTTCAGAATCTCTGTCATACTAAAACTACTCTCCTTTGTATGTGTATGTTAAAGATTTCTGTGAGGAGCTGCTTCATTAGTCTGCAGATTTTAGGGAAATTTTGACTAACGACGCATGGGCATCTTTTTTGTGTGTCTATATGTAAATATGGTAGTTCTGCTGTGGTTTAGGCTTTCTAACTACATTTGAAGTTCAGCTAATCCAGAATTACTGTTTTAGAATACTGTCCTCTCATTCTCCTGACAGAACTGGATGACTTTTAACAGAAATGGGTTATTATAAACTCAGAACAAGTCCAGAGACCTTAAATGTTTAGAAAATCTATTATATTTCTTGGGAAAAAAGCTTTGAAATTTGAAAGCAAAATGAAGTTGCACAGTAAATAAAATTAGAAAATTATTATATTTATAAACTGAAAGCTTAATGCATAAAACTAGTAATTACCAGGGCTGTCAACTCTCCTCTTAAAATTCCCATTTCACTATTGATTAGTTCCAGGAATACTTCATAGATTGAACCACCACATTTTAAATGTTTCATTTGAGGTAACTGCAAGTATGTAGTATTGATGTGCATAATCTGTATTTGCAATAAACAGGAGCATTAAATTTGGATCTATATGAGTAAAATTGCTTGAAAATATTTATGCTAACTCCTAACATTTAGATAAAATGTTTTTACTTGAACCAGTCATGTGCAAATACAACAAACATACATAAATTGATTTTTGCATATTTATTTTTGTTTAGACAAATTCAACAACATATTCTACAATACATAAGGTCAAAACCACTTATCAGTGTTACTTTAGTAAATTAACACTTCCATGTTCTCTGGATAGGAAAGCTATATTTAACACCTAACTTCAATTCCTGTGAAATTTGTTTTCAAGAGAAAACCAGAAAACATTTGGAGTAATGAAATAGATGCCTTTTTAATTGTGTGTTATTCCTGATGCACATTACTGGCTGTTCTTACCCAAATACCATTTTTATTAATTTATTGTCATATATGTAGTTTGTGATATACAGTAGAAGCATAGCTCATAACAAAATTTGGTTCTGTCCCTATTTTTGAATAATATAGTGTTATATTTTTTTAATTTATTCATCATTATGACTTCACTGCAAAGAGGTGGTCTAGATTTACAGATGTTTTTAGTTTGTTTTAACTATTCAATTGTTAATCTGAAAAACAGAGTAAGGAAGCATTCTCTGATCTTGTTTACCTTAAGGTACTTTGAAATATGTCAAACTTCTACAATGATGGGATTTTTGTATTTGAAGCAAAATTTTTGCAGGCTACTGAGAAGAGCACATTTGATAATAGTCGAAGCATTATGTCCTCTGCTTCCCAATGATTTAGTAGATTCCACAGAAATAAGGAATGGCAAAAATTCATTGCATTTTGGACACTGTGTTTGATATTTATGCTGCAGACTAATTAAAAATAGGTGAGTTAGCTTTAAACTAACTATTTTAGATAAAAAGTTGAGTGTTGGGCAGCACAACACGTTGTTTACATGATCTAATGCATAGCAATCTGCAGTAGGAAAGGCTACTCTTAACTATACAAGACATTTTGGATGTCTTTGTACTTCACAGTGAACACACTTTGAGCATTTGACTACTAAGTTTTTCTGAGGACGTGTGTTATTTAGGGAGACAGCAATTAATTTAAATTTATTTCATTGACAGTAACTAGAAAGCAGGTAAATGATAGCACTGGTGACAAGGGTTGCTAAAGAGACAAAGTACACAAGGAGGCAGTTTAATACAGTGATGGATAGAGGGTGAAAGAAATTTTCTAAGCAAAAACATGTAGAAGATTCTCTTCCCTAAGAACCTAAAACTGAAAGCCATGATCGTTGATCATTTCTCTTGGCTGCCACCAAATATTTGTGGAGTCCACTGCAGAAACAGTGAATGATGCTTGTAGAAAGATGAGACGCTGTCACAACCCTTGGGCCTACAGTTTTTTAGATCAGTTTGGAGATTTGTACACTCTGAAGATCTAAATCCATATACGCTGGACTTTCAGTACTTCTAGATAGTGGCTTTTTATTAACATGGCCCTTTTAATATAATTAACTTATTAAAAGAAGTTTATATCAACTTTACTCGACTTTTTGTTGCTGCACTATGAAGCAAATCTTAATTATATTTGCACGTATGCCTTGGTTTCTGTCTTATTTGATAAAGAGAATGGAGAATGAATCATAAATATAGCACAAAAATAGCTTTTGTCTGTTAAAAGTTTTGCATCTTTTATTTTTGGTTCTGAAAAGTGTTTAGTGAAGAAGACAGATAATTACAATTAAAAAAAAAAAAAGAGAAAACTAATGGTAAACAAATGTGGTTTTAAATGGAGAAATTGCCTTTGTTTTTGCATCAAAGCTCCTAACTAGTGTAATGCATCAAACTAATAGTACATTCAATTTAGATTAATTGTTTTGCTGGACATGGTTACGTATTCCTCATGTTCAGGATAAACGAAGCATTTGCAGAGGTTCTGAGTACTCTTAGATGAAGCTGAAGTAAACTGAAGCTGTACTTTGAACCAATGAAATTATAACCACATAAAGAGCAATACCATGTTGGGAATCTAGGCCTGTTGAACGCTTTGGACAGTTTAACCTTTCTTTGCCTCATTTCCCATGCCCTTATCATGTGATGTCAGTATTATTGCTCCCTAGACCTGCACTGAGACATGAAGTCATGCTGGCAGAGTTTGTAAAACACATAGCTGTCCCTTCAAAGCTCTTGATGAAGACTTGAGGGATACTGTTACAAGCCTTTCAGAAATCCCACTGGGTTACATGAACTGGATCACCTTTGCCTTTTGCAACCCTTACCACTACCATTAGTAATTCAGATTTGTCACAGACTACTTCATAGCTGGGATTATTGAATCACAGAACATGTCAGCGGGGAGTTCTGGCAGGCACTTGGCCAAGCTCCTTTGTACATGTTCAAATTGTGGTCTACCTGAATTCTTGTCTGCAAAGCTGATTTCTAGCCAGCTGAATCTCTGTATTTTCACTTGGACTTACTCTGTCATTTGTCTTGATAGAATTTCACAGTTTGTTAGCCCATTCCTTCTGCTTATAAAGATCCCTCTTCAGGGCAGTCTTACAGAGGCATGCTTCCTTTAGCTGGGGCCCAACAGAGTTCTGAGTGACTGAATCAAAACCTTGCTAAAGTAAATGATGTTTATTACTGGTTTTTTTAACCATATTTCTCATCATTTCATAGGAATCTAGTTCAGGCTTAAATTTATGTCTACACCCTGCAAAATATTCCCTGCACACTCTCTAGGAAGTCCTCTGATGTTAAAGTTGCCTCTGTCTGTTTTTGCAACCTGCAAATTTGTTGGCATTATATTTTTAAAACCTTTCTATAAAACTATCATTCATTGTTTACCAGACTCTCTATTTGGATTTGTGATGATTACAAGGTGCATAATTTGAATGGATTTATTAAATTTTCAAAAAATTAACATGTAATTTTATACTATAACACCATTCATGAATACTATGTGTGCCACTGTTTCAATGGAAAACATTATTTTCAACTTTATGGCATTCATTTTTGATAATTTCTAATTTCTAGTACTGGGTGAACCTTGTGCTGGTCATGTGCTAAACATTTATAATTCATCTTATAATGAATCATTATCACCTTTATTCCTCATTAGATTCTCTGTGAGGATTTAGAAAATGTATTTTATAATCCTCCCATATGTTTAGTGGTACTTATCAGCCTTTTGTGCATTCTTCAAATTAACAAGTCTTTGTTTGAAAGTAGTCATCACAGTTTATTATTTGTATGTGTCTTAAAGATTTTCAGATGTTTTAAAGTACCATCAATGGTTCAGTTAATGAGTATAGCTGAAAATTAAAGTGTCAGTGTGAGAAGGTTGCACTAATCCTGAATTAAGCTGCAGTAATCCTGAATGTGGGAATGTTTGTCTCATTCTTGGCTTTTTTCTTCACCTTTTAATTCTATTAATATTTAGCTAGAGACATATTTACTACATGAAGTTCAGTAATGCCCCATGCATATAGAATGTAAGGGCAAAATTATGACTGAGAGGTTTGTGAATATTAAGAAAATAAAGTATGTTACCAGTAGTTTGTGCTCACTAATCAGCTTTCAAAATAGCTGCAATTTTATAGGATCCTACAACTTCAAAGCTGTTGAAAGTATCCAAGGCAGAAACTGAATACAAACTGTTTTTTTAGTGACTGAATTTTTGGCTGAACTTTAGTTTAAATTTCACTGCTGATATAGCTTATAGATACTTGGTCTCTTGACTGCCAGATGAGTAACAGGGGACCTAGAAAAGGTCTCTTTCCTACAAAAGGTGAAGGCTGACAAAAGTCTAATGCAAATGGTGATGTCCTGTGAAGTTGAAAGAAAGAGAACTTTTCTAGAAACTAGAAACTAGAACTTTATTTTAAAGTTTAAAATGTTTATCCATTGACTTGTTCTGTGCATGACTGAGAAGATAAACTGTGAAACTGTACAGTCTTTGATGGGATGCTGGGGGAGCTCATATGTCAACTCAGGGAGGGTTCCAGAGATGGCAGAATTTGACACTGTAGACAGCAGAATGCTGTTCCAGATCTTGGCATGAAGCTACACAGGAAGATCAGAAGAAGTGATTTCTAGAATCTTTGTTTTATAGACGTTTAAAAGACTTGATGACCCCGTGTCTGGGTCCACAGCAGATGACCTTTACAAGATACACATGGAGAGACATAATCACAAATATTGTTATGTATTTCATACACCAATGGAAGATTCTGAGAAGTTTTTAGTATCAATTTATATTGACTAATGTATTTGTAATCGGTGTTTTGAAAACAACTCTTTTCTTATCTTGGAAGAAACTGAAAGGTCAGTAGCAATAGAAGACAATCTGGTTAATATTTCCATACTCAATTTTATATACTTCTGCTAAACTGACAGCAATTTATAGTCTGGTAGTATCTTTTAAACGGTGTACTACTGTTTAGATTAAGATCTAAATCTGAACAAAATATCTGAGATAAGTGCTGTTCCAGGGAGGAACGGGGGGTCCAAAGGGATGTGGAAGCTGAAACTTAGACACCACAGAAAACTTAACCCAAACAGTAGTTTTATTACCAAAAAGTGACCAAGTAAACAGGAAAAAAACCCGAGAGAGAGAGAGAAAGGGAAAATAAGCCTCCAGGTGCAAACACCCAAACTGCCCAGGTGTCTCCCATGGAGTTCTCACTGACCCCCGGAATGCCCAGACTTCGCGAGCAGTGGCTGCATCCTCAAGGGACAGCTGGCTCACAGGTGACGGCGGGCGTCCCTGCAAGGCAACGTTGTCCTGTCATGTGAAGCGAGTGAACCCCAAAACCTGAGCCATCTGCCTTTTATCAAATTGGCCAAAATGATGTTTACCTGAGTGGCGTGGCCAGCACTGCCCAAGCAAAGGTATTTGGCACCTCCCCCCAGTTATGTAAGTGGGACCCTCTTGCACATGTCTAGGGGCATTGGCACCTGTGTGATGTGCTCCAGGGGGTCTTTATTGATTGGATCTGGGGGCTTGCTTCATCCTACTCTTCATCTCTTTCTCCTTCAAGTGCCCTTGGAGGGCCATCAGCCAATTATGAGAGAAAAAATAATTTTAGTTTACACAGAAATGCCTCCTTCAAGGTCGAAGACTGTCTTATTGACCTGTTTTCTCATAACTTGGAAGGAAAAACACAACTCACAGGTGGCTGGGCCAAACACAGACCAAAAATACCCACATTGGATTCCACCTGAATACAAGTGCTCAGATAGCCCTGTTGTTCAGACTAGCATACTTACTGGAATATTACAGCTCCTGTCTTCGCATATATGAGGAGATGTGCATTTGGAATAGATGCAACTTGCCCAGAATTCAGGCAGGAGGTGGTAAGGGTGCATTCCTGCAAATTAGTGTGTTAGCACACTAAATTGTGACTGAATTGTGCTGCCAAGCCGTGTCATAACCATGAACCCTCCCTATCTCACCTTACCTAGTAATGACACCAAATAAGTTAAAACCAGATGTAACAGAAACCAGCTGATGCTCCTTTCAGTATCTAGATTTATTGCATAAATAGTATATCTGAATATATTTAAGAAGGGACAAGAAGAACTAAAACAATCAGATGTGAGTAGTGATGTGAAGAAGCAAAAGGAGAAGAAGGTCTGGGAGAAATAAAAACAGATGAGAATAAGAAGAGATGAAAGAGTGGGAAGAGAGAAAGAAAAAACCAAAGGCTATTCTGAATGCATCTGAGATTCTATGTAGTGATTTTCTGCAGGGAAAACAGCTAGAAGAAAAAGCAAAGATTTATTAATGGTTTTTAAATGGAAGTCAATCAGAGAAGCTGCCAAAATACTGATTTTAAATATAACAGTCTGTGTAAGGTTGTGTATATGTACAAATAGAATGGGCATTTTTTTGTGTGATTATTGATTTGCAGATAAGCACGGAGGTCACTGGATGTCAACCTCCTTGTTTTCTTTCTATGAAGTGTCATTTTCATACATTCTTTCACTTTTTTCCTGAAGAGAAATGCTTTTTGAAGCTATTATAGAAAAGTAATCTTTTTGTCTTTTGAGTGGAACAGATGACATCAAATAATAAGTATTTTTGAAGCATTTCCATGGGGAAAAGTATTCTAGTTTTAAGAGTTTTATCTGCCTTGATGAATTCCACTTTAGTTGGGCTATTTAGAAGCATTGCTTAGGCTGCTCACAGCTGCAAATACATCCCATTTGTGGAAATCTGTAAGCTTGATCTGGCCTCTTTGCATTTTTTCTTCACTCTTCTCTGAAGTTTTTCTTGCCAATCATTACAGATTCTGGTATAGCAGAGGAACATTCAGTGCTTTCTTCAGCAGAATTCCTTGTTTCTGTCTACATAATTCCAGAACTGAAAAGTGAGCTACTAAATTTAAAAATAACCCCAAACCCAAAGGAATAAATGCAATGGTTTGGGTTTTTTGTTTGGTTTGTTGTTGTTTGGTTGTTTTTTGTTTGGTTGTTTTTTGTTAAACAAATGAAAGCACCCTGATATGTAACTGAAGAAACATAAGAAACCAAACAAAATAAAGACTTTCACTTAAATGTTTTCTGCCCTACTAAGTAAATGTAATTATAGTCTGAAAACAGGAATATCTGTGCAGTCACATATATGCCTGTGATGCAAGATCAATGGCTTATCCAGCTTAGGGCTTCAGGTACCTTTCTCTGTTTTTCAAAGTCTAATGAATATATTTACAGTGACTGTAGAAAGCAATCATACCTTTCTTTACTTTTACCCATATGATCTGTCACTGCATTTCCAGAATCTACAAGAAAAATTGTTAAAATATATTTAAAAATATCTATTTCTGGTATAGATAATTTCCAGTGTACAGAAATATGTCACAAAGGAGTTGGTGAAATGCACAGAAGCTGACAGGATGCATATAAGTATCAAATTAAAGCTTTTCAGAAAGTTGGTGATGTGCATAAGTTGGTGTTAATGTGATGTTATAAGCAAAACTGGAGAGGCATTCTGGAAATGGCAAAAATGAACAGTGTTCCTTCCCAAGAGGAAACAGGAAAAGCCATGTTAATGATGACATGGAAAATTTTTTTCAATCTAAGTCACTTCCAAAATTTTTCACTTAGTATCTCTTTTTTTTTTTTTTTTTTTTTAATATGCCTTTTCACTCCCTCTTTTATTTTTTTCTTTTGTACATTTTTCTTAAATACATTTTTCACCACCATTGAAAAAACTTGGGCACAGCAATTCTGGAAGATCTGAAGTTCAGTTTTGTGCATCTGAAAATATTAACTTCAGAAAATTAAGATTCCACAAAAAAGTTTTGAGACTAAATTTAACATCCCATCAATGTTGCATCAATACTTGATAATCTTGCTTTCTGCTGTTATTGTTTTTATAAGCTGACACATTTCAGTGCAAATCTGCAACAGTTGTTATTAACAATATGCTGGCATAGCAAGAATTGTTTTTCTATGTCAAAGAAAATGTCTAAAACTCAAGGGCACGCAGTATTTTTTTACTGACAATGTCAGTGTTGTTGTGGAGAGTCAACCTATTCTCCATATTCTGAACAAAGCCACTCATTCCCTGCTGAGTTGATAGTGGATACAAGTGCAAAGTGTTGAACACTAAATGAGAAAATTGGTTGCAAATCTGTGAGGTTTTTTGAAATTCTAATGAATCTCAGTTGAAATATATATGTGAATATTCTCTATGATCTGCTACATTCTCATTTTTGCTTTATTTTTGCACAGGTCATTTTTAGCACATGTTCTCCTTTTGTCTTAAAATAATAATAATAGTAAAACACATTTTAATGGGTTTTTAAAAAGTAACCGTTGCTCCAAGAACAGCTCTGTTTGAGAAAATGTATCAGAAAATGTTGTAATGCTATGGGTGCACAGTCATTATTTGTATGTGTCCATACAAATGATCAGACAGGTAAGATGTCCTAGCTGTGGGTGTGATGTCATCACATATCAGGACAGGTATGATTGGAGTAGGTAATTTGGCATATTTTCTTAAACAGTGATGTATCATTTTAGGTCACAGGACTTCTCATATTTTCTGGACTGCTGTGGTTTCTGTAATTTTAAAATGGAATCTAAGTCTAAAATGGTGGTAGGTTATTGGGAAATTAATACTTCATTTACTTGGAGATTCTTTTCCAAACATACTTTAACTTTTGCACCAACTTTATTGGCTGGAAATACATTGTTGTCTAACTTGGAATATTGAGTCTATAAAAGTTGTGAGTTTATATATACACATAAACTTAAGATACCATATCTGACTACTTTCACATCAGCAATTCCAGTAACATGCATCAAATCAAATTTTAACCAACCACAATAACTTTGAAATTTCCCTCAGGATTCACTGAATGGAGCATGAAATCAGTTACAGAACATACTGAGAGGGTATGTTAAGGTTCAGCAGGCAGTTTCAGTTTGCTGAGATGATAGTACAAACAGGAGGGAGAGAGACATTATTTACCACTTTGTTTACTGTCTCTTCAAGAGATGTAAATGCATAAAAGCTGGAATTCCATTCTTCTTCATAAGGAGAAGGAACTAGTCTGTCAATCAGGATATGCAATGTTTGTGTTCTTTTGTTTATCCGTAATAAGGAGACTGTGAAAAAGAGCCTGTTGGCATTATGGGAGTAGATTAGTGATTTCCTCTGCAACAGAGGAGTTTGAAGCCGTATAGATCAGGAGTAGAATTTCTTGACTTGTGTTTTTCTCTAGGCTGAAAGAGTTCTCATAACAATTGAATGGCCCCTGCAACTTCAAAGGGTTCTCAAAACAACACAGTCTATAGAATGAACCCTTTATCTGCACTATTGTAAATATTGTTAACATATGTAGTAGTGATACTTTTCAGAACAGGCTCAGGTTTACCTAGTATTCCTGTAGTACTGATACAAGAATATTAGGCAAAAGCTAATACATACAGAGATTTCCCTATATTTTCCAAAGTGACTTTAGCCAGATTTGAGTGACATATCTTTACAGGTTTCTTATTTCATATATTTCCTTTCCATGAAGTAATTCTCCAGCTGTCCAATGTGGTTCAGGTTTGATACAAAATAACCATGATAGGGTTGTCACTTGAGAACCTCCATGAATGTATTTGGATTTTCAGTGCTGCTAATACTGCACTTCTGGTAATTCTGGTCTTGAATGATGCATTCAATGAGGTGCAGCCCACAGCTTCAAGGAAAAAATCTGTTTCTGTATATAATGACAAGGGAGCCTTAAAGAGTTGGTGACTCCTCATATGTCCATGAACTGTATTTCTGAACTATTTTTTAATGATCCTAGTGCCCTGAAGAGCAAATTAAAGTATATGGTTTATTGATTTTTATAAAGACTTTAGTGAATCATAATAGGGCATGTTGCACTCTGTTATAACTCAAGTCCTGCTTTAGGCTGTGCAGATTTGTGAAAAACATAAGGTCTTGGGGAGGACTTTGATTCTATGGACATAGCAAATGCAATTCATTTAACTGAAGTAAGAATTAAATTTAAAAGATATGCATAATGAACACTGAAATTTTGCTTAGCTTTATCAGTTTGTGAATTTGAAATGAACAGAAAGTGATTATCACTGATTATCATAATGATTGCCATCATTAACATTTTCAAAAACCTAAAACATTTGTAGTATGTGAGCAATGGCATTCAGAGGAATCCTATTAAAAGTAATTAAAAGTACCAGAAGGGTAAAATTATTTTCAGGAAGTAGTACACACTGTTTATTAATTCAACTGCATTGCAGTTAATTTACTTTTTCATTAAAAAGTTAAAATACCTTAAATTATGTTCTCTTAATTTACTTAATGAACTAAGCTTTCTTTCTTTAAAGAAAACTTAGAAATCATGTTTTCTGGGTGATTTCTATGTAAAATTCAGAAACATACCTTAACACTGTAAAAATTAGTGTCTTGGTCCCAGGTCCAGCTAGTCCATTGCTTTCTCTCCACCTGAACTTCAGTTGATATCTAGAGAAGTGTAAGAATCATATCATTATAATTTGTTCTTACTCTCCCAAACATTTCTGTAATCTCTTCCTGTACATGTAAGCTTCTCGAATCACAGAAACATTTGGAAAAGAGTTTTTTTCAGATCTGTCACTTCAAACATGAAAACTACTGTTCATTTTGAAACTGGCCTCCCACTTACCTATTTTGATGGCTTTCCAGTCTCAGAAGGAGCGATAAGGCATGAGTACTTTTTCCAGAATTTTCATGACAGCCATGATTTTGTTGACTTCTGCCAAAACTCATTAATTTTGTAAAATAAAAATTGAAGCCTATCTGATATTTCTTTTGTATTTAAATTGCTCCATACCCTTATCATGCTTGTCTTTCCTCTGAACTTTTACCTACTCTGCAGAGGACACAGAGCTGCATATGGTATTCATGTGGACAAATCATGGACCAGAATTATGTGGGGTTTTGTTTGCTTTTAGTTCCTTTCCAAATAACTCCTAGTCACTGGCTTGAATTTTTCTCTACTAGAGTGGACAGAGTTGATAAAACTGCTTATCATCACTCCGCTGTTTCTCTCCTGACAAGTCAACTTACAGCTCATTGATCTAGATTCAAAGGATTACTTTTGCTGTTGTTTAATGCTCTTCCCTCCTGTTTAATTTATCTACCATTTTACTGCGTGAGTTCTCAGTCTCATAAAGTCCTTGAGCTTCTTCTTACAGCCTGCTTTCATTCTTACTGCTTCAAAGAACCATTAAAACATATAGATTTGCTTCAATGGTAAGAACTTTATTAGTGCATACATCTAGAAACCTTTGTAGGATATAATCATCTATAATTTATTTAGTAATTTGATTTACTTCAGATGATTTTTAAGCATTTTCTTACAAGATATTTGCTTATGTAATTATTTTTGGCCCTAGGAAAATCAAAGATGAAAGCTGTTTCAATATTAAAAGAATTTGATGCTAAGCTCACCGAAGCAAGAGCTCAGCTGACATGTTCTGTTTTATCCTTTGTACTTTTAGAACCTGAAGCATTCTTAGTGTTTCTAGTTATTTGAATAAAAAAATACTCTATATTAGTGGAAACAGAAACCATGTTAGCTTCACATTTGTCTTTCACAAAAGCTATAAGTTCTCTCATAAAATAAACATTTCCTAGGATGACCTATCAATCCCTCTTCGTTAAATCTCATAGACTAGAACTCTCAAGAAATATGTAAACAATTGTGTTTTCTTTCATGGTTTCTGGTAATTTTCTTAAAATTGGTTAGTAGAGGACTTCCTAAAAACACGAGCTATTACAATATTATAATTTTCAACCAAAAGTTTTTCAAGTCTCTCGTCAGCAAAGACAAAAAGATGAATAAGTGATAATTTTAATGGTAAGAGCTTTCAGTTTTGAGTAACAACCAAATTGCTGTAATACAGAACTAGAATCTTCTACTACCCTGAGCATAATGCTGAAAACAAAACTTGAATTTTAATTCGAGCTTTGCAGCTAAAACATCAAGGAGTTGTGAAAATGTTATTTATGACTCTTTCATTTTTTTTCTCCTTGTTTATGTGTATTCTGTTAAATGATTTTGGGAACAGAAAGGCTTCTTTGCTGGCATAAGACCCTAGAGAGCAGCCACTCATCAACCATGTTCTGTTACTTTTTATACTGAAACATTCTACTAAATATGTGAATAATATGTTTACAACAAGTTCAAAGCAGAAGATACAGGAGAAAATGACAAAATTAGTCATGCTAATGATGATGTGTGTTGATTTTGAAATGGCTGTAAAAGAACAGTAAAATGACACTGATGAAAACGCTTTGTTATGTCATTTTGAGGAAAGTGGGATCAATGCCAGAAGAGGAAAAAGAACATTATTTAACTTCATTTCAGCTGTTTCAAACCACCACATAATGTTATCCATTAAGTACAGATCTGACTGTAGTTCATGGACAAAAGGCTTCTTTGCTTGGTTTTAAAAGCTGGTTTATTTTAAATTAGGTTTGAAATAGGCAAGTAATGTCAATACGGGCTTGATGCGCTCTTAAGTAGTGGGTACCATTTGCCATAATATTCAATATTCAATAGTTTAGACTCTGAAGAGTGTTTTGTGGCTGCTATGGATAAATACATAGAACTTATGAAAGTAAATAAGATGGTTCAAATTGCACATATGTTAATGGCATTAAATTAACTGAGGTAGTCTACAGTTGAGTAAAATCTTCCTCCGTTAAAATATAGTCAATTGTACAGTGATACAAAAACTACAAATGTAACATCTACTCATACTTTTTGGGTTTCAAAACCCTGTAAGTCAGAGTGATAGTGTGGCTGTTCTTCACTTGTCCTGATACAGTAAGGAATGGCTTAGTCTCAATCAATTTCATATACTTAAGTGTTTCTCTTTCTAGTAGCCTGATTTGGTATTCTAAACTCACAAATTAGTTTTATGACTGTGTTCAGACCCCTACAGACTATTCTAGGCCATTAATGTGTTGAAGATTATTTTTTTTTTTTTTCATGTATAGGGAAAGAATTGAAATAGCCCAGCTTCTACTATCCTTGTACTTCTTCAGAAAACTCAAATCCAAGTATAACAACTCTTTTCATAAATATGCTAATCTTAAAGCATCAAAATGTTCCACGTTATGTACATTGACCAATGTGCTTAGGATTAAAAAACAGAAATGTTGGTCAAACTGCACAGGTATCACTATCTTTTTCCTAACGGAATCCTCCCCTGCTGTGTTTTAAAAGTGCAATGGTATCATTTTATCTGTAGACTTACAAGAATATTGATACAGCTTAACTTAGAATGACAACCCAAGATGTATGACTCTTGAAAAATAATCCCTAAATTAAGGTTCCATTATCAATTTATTCCTATTGCTGTAGGGATATTTTTGCAAAATATCAGCTTTGAAAACTTCTTTTGCCTGCCATTCTCACTTTAATTGCTAAATACCAGTCAAACTGAGAAAACTGAAGCACTTACACTCCTTGTTAATTGATCATCATTTGCAGTATTGTAATACCTTCCTCAAAGTTATTTATGCTTAGCAGCTTTTGCTTGTATTGGTCGATGAATTTTAAAACATTTTCTAAAGAGAGCTGCATGTGGAGCTAAAAGCTTTATATGAAAACACACTCCCTGTGATTGTCTTCATGTGTTTTAGATTGTAAGCTATTAAGGGAAAGCTGTCTGAATGCATTGTCTATATCTTCCAAAAATTCCTGTCTATGGGACATGTAACAGAGACAAACTTTAAGCTTAAAAACAAAAGTAACAATGGTGTAGATAGTAGTGATGATATGACATTGCAAAACAATGCATAGCTCCAAAACCAATTATTATTCATAATAATAATTATTCATTTCATTTATTGATTCATTTGATGTCATTTAGCATTTGATTTCAGTTAAGTACTTAAGATATTTTAGAAATAGACCAGAAATGTATTTATATTAGAAAGTATTTAGAAATTTATAATAGAAAATCTCTTCTTAATTTGATCTAATTTTAAGTGAAGGACACACAAAAGTAGACCTCTTACATAGATTCTAGATAACTAAGGAGAAGTAATGAGAAAAGAAGTGCTTTCATAATTTTCAGTAAAGCACTTGGTATGATTACACTGATGCCTAAGAATTTTATGTAGTTTTGGTGTATTTTATGGATCTTTATAGCTTTAGAAGTAAGGGTATAAAAACTGTAACTTTACAGGGCTCTGGGTCCTTCGGTCGACGTGCCGGAGGCCCAGGGGATCCGGACCTAAGCTGGAATAAAGGTATTTTTCTATCTTATCTCCAGGTTGTCTGTTTTGCAGGGTTCCAGGCATCAACACATTGAGTCTGTTTAGTCAACTAAAATCCTGTGAGTTAATAATGATAAGATGAATAAGGAGCTGGCTGAAAGGGAGATGGTACAGAGCAGAGTAGAAGAAAGTTTTGTGGACCTGTCATTCACAGGGCAATGGTGAGGAACCAGAGGAGATCAGTATGAAAATGGCAATTACATTCTACAGACATATTGACTGAAGCCCTTCAGGAAGATATATGGATTAGTTGACACATTGCACTTAATTAATTGTAAATATTGTGTACAGTTTTCTCTCATGTGTTTTCAAGAAGGTTGAATTAAAGCTGGATCAAATACAATGATAATTCAGTAGTGAAAACCATGGTGGGAGGAAGCAGAAGACCTTGGCTCAGGACCATTAAGCAGGATGAAAGCAGAAGGGAGTTTGCAGATTGGTTGCAACAGGCAGGGAATTTGTCAAACTCTTTCAACCACATAACACACATTCCTCAAACAATGCAGGAATGTCTTATATTTAAATAATTAGTTTTGGGTTGGTTTACTTGCTTGGTTTATTTGTTTGATTGCTTCTTTTTTTTGTGGGTTTTGTTTGATTTTGTTTGTTTGTTTGGGTTGTTAGTTTTAATTGGGAGGTTTTGTTTTTAAAATCTTGTATACTTTTGAGCCTCCTCAGAAAGAGATTGTTTTCCTGGTCAGTGTTAAAGTTTTAAAATGTCTTCCCAATAGCTTGCACCTCTTTTGTCCTATTTTATAATCACCTCATTTAATGTGATTTTTTCAGCCAGATATTTTTTTTTTTACACAGCTCTCTGCTCCCTTCATCTCCTGACTGTACTTCTAGCTTGTATTTAAATGTTTGGGTTGTTTGGGGTCTTTTTGTTTGCCTTTCTCTCCTTTATCTGAAAGAATGCATCCAGTAACTTTTGTAATTAAGAACTAGGGATGCGCATGTCAGATTGATATTGCATCTGGAGGAGTTAGAAACAAGATCACTAATTCTGTATACCATAGACGGATAGTGGTAAGCTATAAAAGGTAGTATCTACTGGTTACTCATATGCAATATTACTGCTTTGTAACCTTCAATATCCACATTTATATTTTTGCTTAGTGATGGTGTCAGTAAACTGAATTCACTTCACTTGCAATTTTTCTAAACCTTTACTCTGATTTTTCATTTAAAATTAAATAACCAAAATACCCGTGACTACACTTTAAATAATTATTATTGATCTACAAAGGCAACACGGATACAAAGCTACCAGTCATCCTAGCTGGGGATATCTCTCAGTGACATGACATCATTATCTGTCAAAAAAGTATTTGCTTTCAGGACCATGTTTATTTCTTTCAGGCGGGAAAGAAGAGATAGTAAATGCATCATTTAGTTCCTGGGCCTGTGCACATGAGAGCTTTTTGCATAGACCACACCCTTCCACCCCCAGCAGTGTTTGCCCCTCTCACATGGCTGCAGACAGTTAATGGACAGGGATTTTCAGGGAGTGACCTGTCAAAGAGCTCTGCACCCTGTAAACTTTAGGCTTTTTGGGTTGGGTGGTACTTTTTTTTTCCCCAATACGGAGAAAACACATCCAATAGTTTCCCCTTTTGAAAATAAGAAAAGCTATAATGTAACATATAAGTTTTCTCCTATGAAATAGTAATTTAAAATATATGTAATTTTATAATATCTGAAGGTTTTTTACATATATGTTGTTCAGTATTTTGTGGGAAAGCAGTGATTCTAGTGCATTTATTAGGGTAGGGTTTTTTCATAACTTTTAAGAAATATGTAAAATCAGTGCATTGACCAGTTCCTGGTAGTACAACTGTTTCTTCATTTTGCCAAATTTTGCCTTTGTCTGTTTTGTTACAATATAAGCATGAGATAGCAGTTGTAAATGGCATCTAAATATATTGTATTGAAAACTGAGTATTTGTAAAGAAATTCTTAGGGAATTCCTGTGGCAAAATTAGTGTTATCATCATCATTATTGTTATTGTTAAGATTATCATTGCTATTAACAAGGCAGTTTAAAAAAAGGCAGTTGAATTGTTAGTGTTAATTTTGATTTCAGAATATTGTCTTTACTAATATAGCAAATGTTAAGTTTGGCATTTGATAGAAATTCTCTTTTCTAGTGTTGTACTCTAATCGTAATAGTGACTGGCCTTCTGTATACAGGCGTCCATAGTAATACTAGAGTTAAATGAAAAAAGACTTTGAAATCTCATAGAATTTTCATTGTCTGTGTCAGTTTATCATGTGAAGCTTAGCAGTGTTCATAGAAGGCCCTGTAACACTAGCTGATTTCATGATCGCTACTTCATGCTTTCCTATATTGAACAGTGCCTACGAAAAATACAGATAATTGCCCCTTTATAAATGGAATATCAGAATACTTGTCTGTCTTTTGAGATATTTGCATAGTGAACTCTGTGAAGAGGCAAAATATGTGTACTATTAGTTGGGTACCAGTTTTGAGTCATTCAGTAACCATGCCGTTATCTCTCAGCAAGTCTGCACAATAGTGTCACTGAAGAACCATCTCCCGTAACACAGAAGCTGAAGTGCTTCTGAGGATGCAGTAGGTTTAAAAAACTACAGTAAATAGCAGAATAGTCAATTTAATTCACGCGTATTCCTTTTCTTATCGTAACGCATTGTGTCAGGTAATGCATCTGGTTAAAAAAGGTCAGCCTCATTTGGGCATGTCTGGTGGGCACTGTCACTTTCATTTCAACTCAGAGCATTCCTTCTACAAGAGAAAAGAATCAGGGCGGGCTCTTTTGGATCTAAATATAAAATTAATATTTTTGATCATATTTTTTAACAGTTCATTATTGAACAGCAAAGCTTTCTTTCTTGAGGATATTAATATGCTTTTCTAATGCTTGCACTTTGTGGGTGTTGGAGGTGTTAATTATGCAATGTTGCTTTTATGAGGCTGAAAAGAACCTATAGAGGATGTTGGCTTCCATATAGATTCCTGCTTTTCTGTAATGAAAGGATTAATGTCTCTCTTATATGAAAGTATTTTGATAATTAAAAAATAATATATCATGTATTTGTAGTTTACTAAAAGAATGAAAGATAAAAAATGTGGATTTTTCATGCTTTAGCAGTTGAGTGGAAAAATTGCTACTTGAATGATCAATTTGTTTATAGTTCTTTTGTCTACTATGAGAAAATCCTCACAAATATAGAATTTTGATATGTTTAGTTGGGCACACCCCAAGTGATAAAGCCAACTCTGCTGATCAGTCTGTAACCTAAGGCAGTTATGCAAGAGAGAAGGGTATATACAGTGTCATCCTTTTGATGTGTATCGCTCCTTTTTTATGCAAATGTCCAAAAGAGTTCTGGGACACAGAAGTGAAGTGGCCTTCTATTAATATTGGAACTATTTAGTACATAGGTGAGTGGAGGAAGATTCAAGGTCTGGACTCCTACCACACGTCTAAATATATTTTTTTAAAATATTTTTTAGAGATTGAATAATGATGAATTGTTAGTTAACATGGAAGAAAATAGAATGAAGGTTCTGGCTACTCCACTGCAGTGGCATTGACTGTCAGATAACTTCCGGTGTCTGACTTTGGATACACCGTTGTGTGTATTACAGTCTTACCTCTGAAATTCATTTTCACGTTAAATGCTTCTTCTTACAGCGCGATACTTGTCAGTCAATGTAATTGAAATGTCACGCTGACCTTTATTTGAAATGCTCTGAACGTCCTAGGGTTTTTGGAAGTTCTTTTTACTTTCATTCCATTTAAAATCCTTAAATTACCAGTGTACAAAAATTGCATGCTAATTAACTGTATGAAACTGCCTGCTAATTGATCTTACAAACAATGTCTTTTGCAGATGTAGTTCAGCTGAGTCTGCCTGAAGATCAAGAAATAAGTACCACTGCAGCAACAGTGGGACAAAGCGCTGTTTTAAGTTGTGCCATCCAAGGAACACTGAGACCTCCCATCATCTGGAAGAGGAACAATGTCATTCTGAATAGATTAGATTTGGAAGATATCAGTGTAAGTAACAGAAATATCTATTTAATAGCTTATTATCAAAACTTTTCATAAATAATGGTAAAGTAATATATAACAAGCTCCATACTCCTGATGTTTCAAAGAATAGAAATTGAAACTATACACTTACCAAATTCTGTTTTTACTTTGCTGTGTATTTTAACCCGTGTTGTTAAATATAGAGAAAGGATGTTTCACAAATCAATCATTTAAAAGAATAAATATAGAAATAAAAGCACATAAGGACTAAATTGCAGCCCAAAATACAGTCAGCAATATACATTCAGGACTATACAGTCTTCAAATGTCTGAAAGAAAAATCTATGAAATTAACATTTTATGAAATGCATCCTGAGTTAGTACAAACAAATCATAATAATAACTTTCTCTTCTACTAGTTCAATAGAAATGTATTTTTTTCAAAAGGAAGTATTTAATAATAATATTGGTTGCTTTGTTCATTCCTCTAAATACTCAGCAGTGTGTATGGCACCTCTCAGGGAATGAAAAGGGGAATATTAATATAATTCATAAATTTTTTTTTTTAGGAAGGCAAGTATTTGCCACCTAACTTTCCCAAGACTTCAAAATACAGAGAAAAATAGAAAATGAGAGACATAATTACATCTTCTGACAAAACTCTAAAAATAGGCTTTCAAGAGCTGTATTTTGTGTGCTTATGGTGTTGCTTACTCTGCTTTGACCATTTTATATTAGCCAAGTTATAAACGTGGACAAATTGATATACATTGGAAATTGTGCTTTCTGTTTGACCCAAGTAAGTCTGAAATCCCCAAAGCTGGTATATGTGTGGAATATCACTACAATCAAATATCTGGTTTGTATATTTTTATTTCTTTTCTTTTTTTTTTTTTTAATTACTGCTTTATTTCTAAGGTGGCAATGGTTCTCACACATCATCTTTGTTTTGTTTCTGGTTTGTTAGTTCTGTTAGTAATCTGAGCTTCCTCACAGTGGTGCTCTTTAAAATAAGGGACAATTTCAAAGCTTGTCTTGTTTGAGTGGTAGCTTGAAGTCACTTGAGAGGCTTAGGATAAACGAAACATCATCTGAAAACTTCTCTGTTAAATAATAATTGCTTTTGTTAGTTTGATATCAATCATATGGCTGACATTCAAAAGTGTCTTGCCCGTGTTCACAAGCTCTTTTCTGCAATATTTGTTACCTCTCTGTAAATGTTCATGATGTTCAAAAACATTGGATTCTTGCTAATCACCTCCAAGTATAGTAAGTGGCATAAGCTGTAGATAGAAACAGGAAGATTCATCTGTGCACAGAGAAATAGAAGGGAAATGATGAATGGAAATAATGAAGCTAACAGCTCAGTTTCAAACTGAACAGCTTTTTGCAGATATGAAAAGATCACACTTTGGCTTGATACAAACATTCTGAGTAGGAAAAAAGCCCATCAAAAACCAAAACAACCAACATCGAATAGAGGAACTTCTTGTGCTGGGTGCAGGTGTCCTGGTGTTGTCAGCAGGGGCCACAGACGTGGCCTCTGAGTGAAAAGGACAGGGGCTGTCACATGCCGTACACAGCCAGTCCCAGGTGATGAAGCAGATATCCACAACAGCCACACTGGAGCAGGTATATCTTGAAGGACTTGACCTATTGCCTGAGCAGTCTTGTGATCTTCTGTGATTGAGTGACGGCAGCAGTTGATGAGCGAAGACCAACAGATGTCATCTGTCTAGGCTTCTGCAAGGCCTGTGATATGGTCCCACATGACCATATCTTTCTGAACCTGTTCATCATATATTAACTCTTTTGGTTCTTACAATTTCCCACTTAAAGATTGTTATATGGCTGTAATTTAGTATGAATTCAGGCAATGTAATAAAAATAAAACCTTGGGGAAAAGAAAAATAATTGGACAAGAAAAAAAAAAAAAAGAGTGATGTCTTATATTTCACTAGGGAAAATGAATTTAATACTTAAATATTACTTCAAAGGAACAAATACAGAGGGAAACATGGTGTGCTGCAGTGTATGCCACTATTTAATCACCAAAGAATGTGTTATATTTATTCAAGCAATTTTAAACATTCAAAACCCCTAAATCCGTGTATAATTTAAGATGTCCCCAAAGGCAGTGTATTCTAGGCTTTACTATGGCTATATTAGAAACTACAATGATGTTTTCCTAACCTGGGAATTCTTAATTTACTCAGTTATAGAGAAACCACGTCTGTGCATCTCAAGACTAATAATGTGTAAACAGTAGTACATTTTGTGAAAATAACAAAACAAACACTGACCTGGGAAGATAGATAGTTTGGAGCTTGTTTTTTGTGGTTTTTTTTTGTTTTGTTTTGTTTTGTTTTGTTTAGTTTTGTTTGTTTTTTGGTTTTTTTTTTCTTTTTCTCAGCAAAATGCATCAAAGATCAACATAAGTGGAAGTCAGGATATGTATAGGAACCAATTAGACTAAGCAGTAGTGATGATGTGATTTTGTAAATAATAACAAGTGCTTATACTTAGAAATTAAGTTCTTGCACTCTCCAGTTCTCAATTAAGCTCTCTGCTTCAAGCAGGGACAAACTCAGGACAATATTATGTCCTCCTGTTTTGCAAAATGCAAAAATGCAACAAGAAGAAAGAAAGCAGTCCAAATCTAAACTGAAACTGATAGTTAAATTTCTATTTTTTATTTATTTTTTATATATATATTCTATGCCTCTGCTGAAAATATACAGGACATATCTCTAAAGCTGTCAGCTGTGGAGTGGCTAAGAGTGAGTCTTGATAAGTATTGTTCTATTGTACTCTAAGACATTTTAAATAAATATTAAGGAATACTGCTTCAAAGGAATAGAAATTTGTATTTAAGTAGTGCATTTTAAAATTCTCTATTAAATGTGTCATCAGATATTAATAAAGTAAACTGTTAATATCCAGTTAATAATTTTAAAAGTTCTTAGTACTCCTCAGGTCTTCTTATGGTACTTATCAGTAGCAAGATGCAATACTTCCACAAATTGTAATGTTTCTTTTACTGAAACTGATGGGAGTCAGGGATAATGAACATCCATCTGAGTGAAATTATGAAAAATTATATGCCTCTGCAAATTTTACTTTACCTAAATTGTCATATAATTGATCTGTGACTCACTAGACAACTGATATCACAGGACATTTTACTGATACTTTAGTACACATATAGAAAGATTTTTTTCCCCCTTTCTGTTATCCTGCATCTTAAATTTAATATTTGTCTTTCCACTTAACTCTTGAAATATGTTTTATCTAGCCTATTCATTAGAGAAAATAATTCCAATGTATGAAAATTAGCAGATGTATTTCCCAAATGCAATACATACTACTTTTTAAATGTTAATTCATTCACTTTTTAAGTTTTTATATCTTATTTGGTTTTATTATTTTCCTGATATTTTCCTTCATTTTTGCCTTCAGGTTATTCCCTATAAATATGAGAAATCATACTTTTATTACAAGATCTTGGCTCTTTGTTATTTCTCATTCAAGATCTACTGGAGTGATTTTTCCACATGCCAAGTTTAACAGCAGTTAAAAAGAGTGTAGTTCAACTTTTCCTTTTTGATAAAAACTCATGGTATCTTTCTTTACGCAGCCCTCATGGAAAGTATGTAATATTTCCATTTTGGGGTTCTTGAAGTTACGTGTAGGTTACATTTTCTCAAAACGTCTCTGTCGTTCATCGTGTTAAAATTAATTTCCACATTACAACTGTCACTTTTTTGGTCTCCTTCAACAGTCAGCATTCTCTTCTTGAACTATTTCCTTTTTGCCCACCAAGAAAAAACACAACCTCAAAACACCATAATGGAGACTATTGCTAAAAGTTAATGCCCTCTAAAGAACAAGATAGATATTCTGTAGAATTCTGCTCAGCAATTGATAATAGAAAGGTTTCCAGATTGTCCAAAACACTAAGCACGTTTTCCAGAAAGAATTTCTGACATCTGACCTCTTCTTTTTCTTCCATCTTCTCATCCTTTATTTCCTCTTTTATTATTCTTAAGAAAAATCTCAGGAGAACCTCATGAATTATTCCCCTTGACATTGTTTTTTTCCCATGGGAGAGTATGGACCTACATACAAGCTTCTTTTTAGGTATGGTTAAATTGTTCTTAATACAACACAGTTATGACGTTAGGGCAATGATGAGAAGTATAAATGCCCCGTCTGCCAAGAATTTTTGTGCTTGTGTGTGTTTGTACTCCTGACAGAATCCCAAGCAAACCATAAATGTCAGGGAATATTCCTCTATCTTTTTTATCTGCTTCCCAAAGCTAACGATTCTTAAAAATTAAAAAAAAAAAAAAAAAGTAAAATTTATTAGTATATAAACTAGAGGACTTAAAGAAAGTGAAGATTAATAATCAAAACAGAATAATGTCCTGGTTCTGTCCAGGACAGGAGTAACTTTTGCAGTAACCAGACGGGAGCATATCTAGCATCTGGAGGTTATTCTATGCCACCTCATGTTATTTTCTGGTGTTGGGGGAAGGAATCCTTTCTGGGTCAGGTAGCCTGAGGGTGTTGTGTGAGCAATCCTGTGTGTGAATTGTTTGCCTCTTTTTTACTTGTACAGTCTGTCATTAGTATTGTTGCTGTTACTGTTCATTGTCTTTTTTCATTGCTATTTCCAGTCCACCACAGGGGAAGGAGCAGAGGGAGTGATTGAGCAATACATGGTTTGTAGGGTTTCAGTGGGAATGCTAAATTGGGGAATACCGTTCCTAAACCATGACAAAGAGATATTCAAAGTTCACGTAAACTGATTTCTTTCTTTCCAAGTGTCCTAAAAGAGGGAATGTCAGCTTGCAGGGATGGCTTAGTCAATGCACTGGCTTTATTTGCATGGTCTTCCTTCATTCCTCATGTGGTTTCCCTCATCCCTTAAGTTTTGCCCACCGGCCCTCTTACCCTGCATAGTCTTTGCTGTCCCTTCTGTGAAGCAAAGTGCAGGGGTCCTTTGAAGTGAAGGGAACACCAGGACCTCCTTCCCTTCAGAAGTGATGCTCCTCCTTTTTGGAACACAGTAACTCATAGTCCAACAATGAACAAATCAAACTGTTCAGTCATAGTACCACAGCAAAAAGCTAGCTGTCTTTTTCAATACAAAATCTGGGTCCTGAGCAGTTTATTTTGCTTTTATTAGTAAATTGCAATGCAGCAACTGCAGTGTCAGATCTTCTGTGTGGTCCAGCAATATTCTGAGTGTTACGTCCAGGATGTATGAACTTCATTTTAAAAGCCTAGCTGTAGGTTTTCCTTATGTATTATGCTTATGTCACCTCTTAAACACATCTGTTACATCTTTCTCATACTTTTTCTACTGATTTTTTTAATGAGGTGGTTGGAGTTGAGTAACAGTGACTCATCAAAGTCAGCACATTTCTATTTTCACTTGCATTGAATTGTCCTTTAGCTTTTACATAGCTTTTAAGTAGGATGTATAATTACCTTTTCTATTGAATGGGTTGAATACCTTTTTTTTTCTATTACACCTTAAAAATAAAGTTAAAATAGTTATTGTCAAAAAGGCCAATCAGCTTTATCAAATATCTAATGTTGTTTTATTTACTTATAGTTATGTCAAAAGTCTTGATGACCAGTGCAATCATCTCATTCATTCCCCTTCAATCCTTTTTTCTCCTTCCTTTTTTTTGAATCTGATTTTAAGTCCTAAATAATTATTTAACACTGGGAAAAATCACATGTATGACTTGCAAAATTTGGTATGTATTATTTTAAATATTGAGTGTTTTTTATTTTAGTGATGGCATGATGAATGCTACTTTAGACTGTATATTATGTATTCATGACACTGTAAAGACACATTTAAACCAGGTAACCAAACTGATCTGTCGTGTTCTGTATTAATGAAGTACTGGTAAAAAGATTGGGATGAAGTTTCAGTCACAGTATTGATTCCAATTAAAATTATTTGGATATGCCTGTGCTATTAATCGAGCTTAATTGAAGTTATAATACTTCAGAACTTTATGATGGAGCTTATTATGTACATTCTTTTATGATGGGGACTCTTTTAACATTGGGCTGGCTGATGATTCTCTTTATGAAGAAATGTTAAGATCCTCATGGGCTTTCTCTTCTGTTGTGCTCAATCAGTGCACTTCATTTTATCTTTATTACAAATGGAAGTGTTCACTTCAGACTTGCAGAGTTATGTTCTGTGGGCCATCATCTACTCTCATGCTTTCAGCAGTAGAAGTGAGATCAGGATCTGGTCATTTTCCTATCAGAATGTGGGACAAAGTATTTTTTTCTTGCAGACCAGAATTCCTTGTCGTGCACTACTCGTAATTCATCATTCTAGAATTGTTTCTACTGATTATATCCTAAATAGCTGAATCTGTTAGTATTTTCCTGTTTGGTTCTCTGAATTACAAAATGAAAGTCCTTGTCGCATTGAAAGGTGATGATATAACATGCACATCCATTCTCCTTTGTCATGAAGAAATCCGTGAAAATAACCCAAGGCAAGCCCTATTGAAATACCTTGAAGGCAGTGCTATACCTGTCTGACATTTACAGACAGAAACTGTAAGTAAAATAGAAGGGAAAGGGACACTGGATTTCTGAATTGCTTGATTCTTCCAAACGAGTTTCTTAACTCAACACATTGAACACATTGTTAGAAAAGTAGCTGAAATGGTAAATGTGTACTCCTAGCTGTTTAAGAGAACCTTCTGTGTGAGCTGAAATATATAAATACCAAAGACGTTCAAAACATTGTTATCCATGTTCATCATAGATATATCTTGTAAAATGCAGTTGATTCTGTCTAGTTTCATTGGGGATTTCAAAGTACATGAGTGACATTTTTTTTTTTTTTTTTTTTGGTTTCTGAAAGTAAACTTAAAATATAAAGACTGCAAATTACAAATTATTTTATTACTGTTAGCATTGTACAACATACTTACATCCAGCCTGCCTGTTGTAATTTTCTATAGTAAATGCTATTTAGCAGATTCTGTAGAAACATGAAAATATTTTAAGGTATTTAAGAGCTAACAATTTCATTTATATCAATGTTTTCCTTTCAGCAAGCTTTTAGATATATCATGGTTTTTCTACAGTATTATTCATTCAAACACTTTCTTATTGTCCTACTGCTATAGTAACACCTACTCCTGGTTTTTTTCTGAGACATCAGAAGCTTTTTATCACACCTACCTTTTTTCCCTCTTGCCCTTCTTCCCTGTGCTTTAAAATTAGTGGAAAACTGTTCAATATCTTGTGTTATAAGCTGACTTCAAAATTTTTGTAAGCATCACCTTTTCATCCCCACAGTATGTTTTTTCCTCAACCCTTTCTTTTCAATTCAAATTTGCTGTTTTCTCTATTCTTTTCTGTGTATAAATATATATATATTAGAGAGAGAGAGAGAAGCAGGTTATGTCTGAAATCAATATTGCTGTTACTAACAAATTCAGTTTAGACTTTTAATTTCTGATTAGTTAATGAAAAAAATGCAGTTTGATTTTTATGTAAAGTTGTAGACTTACTCTTCTCACTTTTTCTGCTGTATACAGGCTGTCATCTGGGTGAAAACCAGCCTAATTTATGAATAATTTTATTACTAGTTGCATATTTATTTCTCCAACTTGTCCAGGTCACTTTGTAGTACTTTTGCTATCCTACTAGACTTTGGTAAGATTTATGTGAAAGGGTTTTATAATACACAAAAAGAATGCTAAGCTTTTCAGGTTATTATTTTAGAAAAGAAGTCTTGAAAGAGCAACCTGGTGTAGGCTACAGCTAGCAGTAAAGGTCAATCCTTCTTAAAAGCATGAGAAAGATGCTTTGTTAATAATGGCCTCCTGTGGCTCAAAGCCCTGACTTTCAAATCATTGCTGTAGTACATTAAATAGGAGGGCCATATCACCAGTAATAAAAGTGCTTTGATATCCAGGAGTCTCTTTCATTGAACAGAGAGGCACAATTACTTAAATATGAAGAAAAGAAGAGATAAAACTCTTTCTTCCCCTCCCTCATGAGCCCGGGAACTAAAATTAGGACAAAAATTACCTATTGGGAGTTCAGCTCAACTGGCATTCATATATTTAAAAAAAAAAAAAAATAATAATTTAAAAAATACTGCAGAAGTATACCAAGGTATTTATTCAGTACTGACTCAGAATGAAAATTGCTACCCACCTCAAAAATAATTGATACTGCCAATTGCAAAAGTGAACATGGAGCAAATTACTTATCTAGGGCAATCCTGATTAGTTTGTCAGCTCCGACTGGGTAAGAACAGAAAGGGTATGTCTGCCATAATTTTTGAATGATGATATTTAAGATTTCTCTTAATCAAACCAGTCAGTGATCTACCTACCCATAGACGCAATAGCCTGTGGCATCCATTCATATCTAAATTTTATCAAAGATCTACTTTAGCTCAGACTGATTTCTCTTTCATAACACAAAGTAGCATCCCCTATGTTCATTTTATCACCTTCATGAATATTCTTCCTTTCTTTTTCCTGTTTATACCATGTTTACACTATTTTAACAAAGCTATCTTGATAATCTAGAGCTTCTTTTTCAAAAATTTACATTCAGAACTTTTTCTGTTTGGGTATAGAGAGCATTTGTATTCATAGCAGTGTTTCCATTGTTCTGTTAAAAAGGAGAGAGAAAATAAACTAAAGGTTTTCCTAAATTTAGTATTAATTGGGAAACAGATGCATTGATGATGTCCATCTGTTTCTCCTTTCATGTATGCATGGCTATTGTAGCACTTCAAACTACAACCAGAAGCAGGGAAGTTGAAACATTGCTTCTACATAATACCTAGCTTGGTTTGGTATCAAAAATTATCCTACCCTCAAGTAAGGAGAATTCAGGTGAATTTACAGAGCACCAAAGAATCTGCATTCTTTAGTACACTTTTGCAGCTACAATGAGATAGAAGTGACTGGATTGTTTTACAGTTACCCCAAAGTACTTACTAAATATGTTTTGGTTTTGCTGGTGATTAACATCTTTCTTCTAGAACTTTCTAAGGGAAATATATTAATGTTTTCAAATGTTGCATGTTTGCATATAGAAACTTTATTGAAATATTGGAAAAGAATAAGTTTATTTAATTGAAAATAAATTTCTGATTACGTTAATAAGAGAAAACATTCTTATCCACTCTCATGTTAAGTGTGTTATCATGTCTGGTTTGAAAACTGATTGTGTCCATATACTCTTAAGAATTTTAATAACAACAATTTTTATGCATTTCATTTCAGATTGTCCCATTAGTTAACTGAGAGGAGGCTATGTCTTCCTTTGTAGAATTTGGTCTCTCTCCAGGCAAACGTCTGTCTTTACAGACCTGTTTATGTTAATGAGAAATAAAATAAAATTGCTGTACTCTGGCACAGTAAAATATCAATGCCATGACACTTTTGTTTATGAGATATTTTTGATTTTGTGCAGCAATTTGGCAAATGTTAGAAATTCTATAAAATTCCTGCTATTGTCATTTATAGTTAATAAAAGATGACTGAAATCCCGTTTTGCCTTCGTGTTTTTGACATGATATACGTTAGTTTTAACATTAGGCAAGAAATTAATTTATGAGAAAAGACTTTGAAGTTTAACCTGTGAAGGTTAAATAACTAACATTTTAAATTATAGCAAAAGGAAGGCAGAGAAAAAGCTGCCTTTTCTTCCCTCACCCCTGTCTTAAAAAGGCCTTATTTCTGACATGACTTCTATAATCATATTGTTGGCAACAGTTAATGATAGGGTTATAACTGAAGTAAAAGATAATTGAAACAAAGGGTTAGCTAGAGGAGATCAGCAATAGAAGAAGAATTTCCACTTGCAAAGTGAGACTGTACAGTATATAAGAAAAAAA
>JAWWEW010000131.1:32568998-32588899 GCA_035583185.1 Anabacerthia variegaticeps | reverse complement strand
TACTACAGAAAGCAGTACTTAGAAAAGCAAAAATTAGTTACAGGAGACAAATATAAATAATAGTGTTGTACTGAGTGGCAAAATTAATTTGGTAGATCTTATAGAAAGTTAAAGTATGTTAACAAAGGGTTAGCTATTGTTGCAACAGAAGATAATTGCTTACTGTGATTGGCAGAGCAGTAGTAAAATTGAAGGAATGGATGTATCACAGAAGAGAACCTGTTACAGAGCACCAGAATATGATCATGACTCAGTCTGATACTCTGATTTGCATATAAATCTTTTATAGAAGCATTTTTGTTTAACTGGAGTTTATGGTCTTAAATTTATCTGGGCAGTTGAAAGTGATTTTGTTTGGCTTTTTTGTTTTTGTTTTTTGTTTTTTTTTTTAACTGTTCTGATGCATAGGAAACACATATACCTCAATTAAGCATTTTGTTCTTAAATGATACACAGTTTATCCTGCAAGTAGCAGGATATGGTAAGCTTCATATGTATAACAAATGTGAGTGTTTAATAAGAACAGAGTTTTTAAATATCAGCAAAATTTATTTACTTTGTTAATAGCAGCCAGAACATATTTATGACCACTACTCTCAATCCCTTTAGGAAATTGGGAATTTCCCACCTCTTTTCTATGACTTGAACATAGACTAGATCTAAGAGAAACATACGTAACAGAAAGGAGAAACAGAAATATATTATTGGTCACAATGTGTAGAAAACAATGTGATTTCTTTTAGTTCAGCATTATGTTACTCTCTTTGTGCATGAACATCTATCAAAATATATGATACCTGTAGGCTTCTCATAACATTTTGTCTTCATATTAGTAAAAGAACAGAGGTCATACTTGGTACAACTCTAGAAAATATGTTTCTTGGTGCCAACACAAGCTGAATTTTTAAGGTTTGTTTTGAGTTTTTTTTCAGGCAACTTTCTGAACACTTAATTTATCTTGTTTTATACCAGGATGTTCTTGCAATGTCTTACAGTTTACCAGACAATACAAAGGCTGTCACTAAAAAGTATCACAATTCATTTCTGTAGGGAGGGTAAACAAAATGAAACAAACAAAAAAAACCCAAACCAACAAACAAAACACCCCAAAACCTAAACAAAACCAAAAGAATTGTTCCTACGTAAATGGTTTCTGTGGTTACAGTGAAAGGTGGCTGCCAATGACCCTGAAGTGTTTGTTCTTTCATTGATATCAAGGAATTGATCTTGCCTACTAGAGCTATCTTGTAATAAAAGATTAGGCTGATGGACATGGAATGTTCTATTAGTGGTTTGAGCAAAGGCAGTGTGTGTGTGCCACTCAGATAACTAAGATTGGTGTTAAATGTAAATTATCTCAGCTTTCAATTTTTATCAGTGTAAATTCAGCATTTGCTTGTAGTATTTCTGCTCATGCTGAGTGCTTAGTTCAGGTTGACTGGGATTTGCTGTTTATTAAAAAGGCTCTAAAAAAATATTTTAGAAGTATTGAGTGTGTCAATCTGGACTAGACCCATGTTAAGGGAAGCTGCTGTGCTGGCATTCAAACTGCCAATATTTCGATTTTATAAGCAAAAAGCAAAAGATGGCAATGAATGGATGTCAATCGCTTTGTTGTGTGTATTCACGTGTATGCTTTAAAAAAGTCTTTCATATAGGAACTCCTTTCAAAATCTTTGTAAGCATGTATATGCCCATTTCTTATATATTTGATAGCTGGCACAAGTGACACTATTAATAATCCAAGTGATGTGGGACTGACTCTCTTTTCTCTCTATTGTTGTTTGTATATCATATATAAATGCTGCATTTAAGAGGATATATCAACTTAAAGAAAACTACTGAGTTGCAATATGATTTTCCCCCCTTGTACAATAAGAATGAGCTAAAGTAAATAATTCTGATTTTTATATCAGTTTTTAAGGTACTAGGTTTATTTTTTTGTTTGTTTTTCCTGTGTCTTCTCTTCAGCTACCACATAGTAGGAGATTCCTAACCAATCTCTATCACTTTTGGTTTAGGTAGTGTTGTCTACAAGATATTTGAAAGTAGTATGTGTTTGAAAAGATATTTTGTTTCTTTTTGTTGGTTCATTGCACGTACCCAAGGGATTTTGTGATAAACCAAAGTTTATGCCATGGAGCTTTTTCAGGTTGTATGAAGCTGAAGATACTCTACCTGCATATCTGTCTATCTCAAGGTCTGAGACAGACAAAAAGTCTAATGTTTGTTAGTTTTTTCTATGAAATAAAATATGTTCTTTTGGTGTAAGATAAGTGCACTTTAGGAAAGAAAGACATGAATTATTGTCAACATAAAAAAGGGGTTTGCACTCATGGAGCTAAAACTGAAATCCAGTATTTTATGCAATATGAAGATCAGAACTCCAATAAACTTTATAAATTTAAAGCTAAGTGCTTGTAATCTAAGTGTTTGAAAATGGATTAAATCTTATCACAGTGTAATTATGAAAAGCTGATATTTTTTGAATCAGGAAAAATTAGGAAGTATTCAGTGATTTCTTTGAACTAATCCTACAAATAAAACATCTTTAAAATGGAGATGCTCTAGCTTAGCTCATTCCACAATCTGGCCCTAAAATGAGTCACTTTAAAGCATAAATTTCATTGGTACCCCTTCTTTGGGGCCTCCTAGCACTTAGGTACACTTGGGAATGTGATCCAAGTAAACCACACAGTACAAAGCTAGTTTCTCTTTGCAGACCCAGCTTGGAGTGTAATAATAAATACATCTACAATTAAAGCTGATTTTTTTTTTTTTTTTAAATAGTTTGTGGGAGTGATAATAAACTGTGATGTTTGAGTAATTATTATAAATTCATGTCACTGGTTATGAGGTTAATTTGAAAAATATATGAGCAATTAATGTCAAAATGTTTATCTGATTAAATCTGGTTATATAACAATTTGTTTTGTTAAAAAGGAGTAAGAGTTGAATGGTATATGAGTCATTCTGAAGATCTCTCTGTAACGTGAAGCAATAAACAAGACAGCTGTATCAGAGCATGCTAAAATTTTCATTTAAAATAAGCTGCATCTACTCAGCTGGAGATTTTGAACGTCTAAATAAATTAGCAATCATTATTGCAGATTCATAGGAAGATAGCATAAAGTTACAGAGTTTTGGAGGAAGTAAAAGGTTAGTGATGTTTTATGGCTAGCCTCAAGAGCTCTACTACTTTGGCAAAGCTGTCATTTGTGTCTAGTGCCTCCCATAAACCAGAAAAGAAAGCCAAATTGTCTTTACACATCTACATACAAAACGCAGTAATTATTCTCATTGGTGATCTAGTAGAGAGGGGGTTTATGGCACTTTTCTGTGTCATCCCTCTTCAGGTTCTTAGGAAGCTTGCAACATTATTAGACTTCAAAACAGCAAAACCATATTTTAATCAACTGATTTTTTTTTTTTTTTTTGAAAACCACAAAGCAGTTGCATGTTTTCTGTATAGTAATGGATGTTACCATTTGTTAGCTGTTACTATTCCCTCATGAAGTGAAACTGCAGTCCTTACTGTATCTGAGAGAATAAAGGCAAAAACATATATCTCTAATTAATTATTTAAACAGGTAGTGTTATTTTGTCCATTTGTAGTCAGAGAAATCTTCTTCTTGGATTTGCTGAATACAGACAAATCCTGTCCAGTTCAGCTAATGGTCTGGACTCATGCATTACAGAGTGATATTTTAGGAAGAGAGAACAGAGAGTGATCTCTGCATTGACCATTTGTAATACAGTCTTGGGAAGGTATGCACAAAGACTTTCTCAACATTGGAGGTTTAGTTAGATGTTCCGAATTGCACACCAAATGATCTCCCTCTTACCCAGCAGCTGTAGAGTAATGCTAGTAAAGCTATTTTATTTTACAAAAGCTGCTAAAGCTATTGTGATGAAAAACAACCTTTGTAAAATTCACTCCTGATTTTGTATTTTGTTACAGTCTCCACAGTGTCGAGAAACAAAGGGTTAAATTAATGCTTAGAATGTCTGATTGTAGCTAGGACGTTTGTTTCCATGGTCAGCAGAGAGAGGCAGGCAGTCACTAAAGCAGTGAGCAGTGACAGATCCACTGAGCTGTCCCATGAAAGGATTTTGCTACCTTTAGCTTTCTCAACTGACTATAAAAGAAGCTTAGAAGGATTAATTTCCCTTGACTAAAGCTAGCCTGCATTAATAGCCATGAACTGTTGTCTGGTGTTAGAGTCTTCAGAATAGAGTTTCCTTTAAGATACTGTCACTTTCTACTGTATATACTATACTAGTGCTTATTTTACACTGCGTATTTTCTTTCTTTAGTCTTTGACATGATTTACAATTTTCTGTCAGGCTGGTTCTTCAACTAGTGGATTTACTCTACATTCATGATTAGTTCTTATTGCAGCTTTAAAATATGAAACTGAGAGAAGGTATGCAAAATTTGTGCTGATGAAATTTAGGTTTTGTTTCCTTCTTATTCTAGAAGGAAAACTAAAAAAAAAACAACTCTCTTGGATTTGTGCCAAATGCAATTATTTTCACACTTCTTTGTGGAATTTAATTTCTTTCTGACAGGCAGTAACAAACTGCAGAGTTGCATTGCTTTGCCAATGTGAACAGAGAAACTGATTACTTGGAAAATAGGAGTTGTAACATTGACATTGGCATGAAAAGCCTGAGCTGAGTTTATCTGGCAAACCAAGCATACATAAATAATTATTTTAAAAAAATGTTTCCAGTTAACTCGCAAAAGGTTATCTGTGCTCTGTGTCCTTGTAATAAAGGAAGTTAGAGATACCTAAAAATATGTAAAACATTAACAAGAATGTGACATTAGTATTGCTGGTACTTCCATGAGTCAACAGAAATCAAATGCGGAAAGCTTGGAGGGAGGTGTAGAAACTAAAGGGAATTATGTATACTGGCAGTTTTTTGCAAGCAAAAAACTGTTGTTTCAAAAATCTCTGGTTGGCTGCAAATATGGATGCAAAATTGCAGGCCAATGCAAGATTTTAAGCATTAGCTTGAGATTTTTCACCTGATCAGTTCAGAGGCAGATGACGGTTTTTTGGTTTTTTTTTGTTGGTTTGTTTTGTTTTGTTTTTTTCTTTTCCCATAAGAAAATAAAATTTTCATTTAAAAAGGAGGGAAACACCCACACCCAAAGTGTGTTATCATTGTCATTGAACTATTATAACTGTGTTACACTGTATATATTATTAATCATCATTAAAAGGAGTCCAAGCAATATTTTTTTCTTTTTGTTGTAGATTTGTCAAACACTGCAAATACAAATACAGGTCATAGGAATTTTAAAAGCTATGACATGGTTCTTGCTGATTTCATTCATTAAGGACCCAGTAAGCTATTTTTTTTTTCTGTTTGAGTATAACGAAAGTATGAATTCACATCTCCTGTTCACATAGGCTGTATTATTTTATTGTTGTTTCTATTTTTATTTTTTCTTCCATTCCTCAATGTGTGGAGTTTTGGAGTTAAGAGTAACTTTGTGAAGTTCTTTAGAATTTGAAAAAGTAAAGACCATAAGATTGTATTGCTTCTTCTGACCTACATGAATGATCTGCCACAAAATCAGTGCTGTGAAAGTGTGTAAGTGTAAACTTTGGTGCATGAAAATCACTTTTTTACTGTGTACCTTTGTGGAGGTACTGGGGCTTGCTGGAGTTCAGGAAACACACACAGAATTAATCACCTGCCTGAAACTGAGCTTAAAGAAGAAAACTTTAAAACAAAATCCTTAACCAGTTTATAGCTCTCTTAAATGCAGTATGTTCTATTTTACAAAATGTTTGTATCACTGTGTAAAAAGCTGAGGCTGGAATGGTGGCCAGAAAGTTATCATCTAGGCCTGAAAAATTGCAAGGGTTAAAAAAAAAAAAAAGAAAAAAACAAACAAAACAAACAAAACCAAGCAAACAAAACAGAAAATATTTTGTATTTTTTGAGTTCAAGATGAACCCTTTAGATCACTCAGTCGCGCTGAATGTGTAAAATCCAGACACTAATCCCTAGTTTGAATTTTGTACATTAATGATTTAGCTATCGCATACCTATATTTTATTTCTAAAATTATTTTGTGAGGGAGTTAGACTTTCTTTTCTGGAATAATTATGTTTTCTGATTTCAAAACAAAACAAAACCAAAAAAAAAAAAAAAGAACACAGACCTCAAAAAAACAATAAAATCCCACACAACAAAAATCTTCTGCAATTTTGGGTATAATGGCTTCAGAGCACCTAACTCTAGTCTGCAATCCTGATCCATTTCCCTGAACTACTTAAATTCTCCAAACGGAAGTCTCAGTTATATGTTACAAATGAGATTTGGGCAGCAAAAAGTGTGGATGGACTGCGTGAAAAGGTAAATAAAGACATGGTATTGTTTATTTGGGGGAGATGTTTTTTGAGGGGAACGTTGTGATCTCTACGTGAGAGAATACTCAAGATTTTTAAGGTTTTTATACAAAGCAAAAAAAAAAAAAAAAAATAGACAAACAAACAAAAACCCCAAAAAGTTATTTAAGAGAGAAATATATTGGCAAAAAGCACTGGGAAAAAAATTAGGCAAACCAATCCAAAACCAATCCTAGTTTCTATGATGATGAACAAATTCAAGCAGTCTGCTTCATTATACATTCTCCTGTGGGGGAAAAGCTGGGAAGAGTCTTTCTAGAGCTGTTGATGAAGACACGCAGGCAAATGATCATACACTCTCTCATATGTGAAGGGATAGCATATGAAAACAAGTTATAAAACTGAAGGAAATGTTGAATTAAAAACAAAAATCACCTTTCGGTTTCTGTTTTATAAACACTAAGACAGGAAAACAAAGATTCACTATCAAATTAAAGTTTTCTTCCCATATTATTTTACTCATTATTCATGGCACGTACCATGATTCTTAAAATGTCAAGTTCTTCAACAGAACAGAGTTTCAGTGGAATCCCTGTTAAAATAATTGTTCAATTCTATCTTTTTATGTATGACAAAAATTATTAGAGTTTCTCAATGTAATTCTAGAAGTACTTGCCATTTTTATTTGAGCTGTAGGGCACCGAACAAAAATTGAGCTTGTAGCAGTTTGGTTTTTTTGCCGTCATCAAATATTTTTTTTCTTGTTCTCTATTTATTGTTGTTGATATTTGAAGGCTCTGTTCAACTATGTGTGTGTCAGTATAGATGCAGGGGTTTTCGGTGACTTAGCTTGTGAGTTAGTCAATAAAACACTGAATATTTGTCAACACACAGTGTCAAATAGCTTTGTTTATACTTCACCATCCCCTTTCAAATGCTGCTTAGTGCATCAAGTTCTCTTTGTATTGAGTAGTTTGCTTTAATTAACAAAACAAACATTGAACTCGCTATAACAATAAACTAGGGATATTTATTTTGTGGTTGTATAAGAAACCCAAACCAAACAACCAGACAAAATCCACTGTCATCCATAAAATTCAGTCTCTGAAACAATGTTGTCAGGTGTGAATCTTATTGAAATACTGATGTCTCAGTAAAATAACCACAAGAATGTTTTATCCATGGTTGATAAGAAAAAGAAGGGAGAAGTCATAACACAGACATGCATTTACTTAAAAAATAGCTATGGTACCTAAAGATATCATATGCCATAGTGAATTGCTTAAAGGGCTGGAGCAGATAAGCGTGCTTCCAAGCAGTATCTAATAATTTAGTATAAGGAATGTTAAATTAAACTCATCTCCAGACTGCATTGTAGCAGCTAAATTTTTATACACTCTATCCTATGTCCTGTTTTTGTTCACAAATACTTTTGGCAGAGATTAGGCAGAAAATTTTAGAGAGCAATAATAGCCATTTTCTAGATAACATGAGTACCTGCATTGTGACTCTTTGGAACAGCTGTTCTTCCATCTTCCGCTAATAATGTTGGTGAAGAGCAACATTTTGAAAATGTGTGTTTAGCTAATCAAGGGGAAAAAAGTAAACTGCACTTCTGCTTCATACACTTTAGAAAGAAACAAAGATCAAAATACCCAACTAGGAAGTTTGTTGAAGTTAGTCAGGTGGATTATTTTGAAGGGAAATCCACATGTATTGGTTCATATTATCAAAGATAAAAATTAAATCTTAAAAAGGGTTCTTTTTCAGTGTTTGTGGTAGTAACATGTAATGGTATATTGATGATTTGGTAGAAATATTGTCTGTGTAACCAAAGTGCTAATACAGAAAGTTAGTTATCTTGAGAAAGGCAAGTTTTTGATAGTATTACAGGATGGGTTAATTTCTAGGTGTGTCATTTTCTTCTCTCAATAAGCAACTAGCAGAATCACAGAGTTGTGGTATCTGAAATTTAGGTTTTCGTCTTTGAATGAAGAAATGCGGTGAGACTTTTTTGAATAATACTTTTTAGTGTATTCAGAGAAAGAAAACTGAAAAATTAAAGGGAATTTCATAGAGATTTCAGTTTTCATGTTTAAATGTCAGCCTACAAAAAGACTCAAGATGTTATAGTGAAAGTTATCTTGAATGAAATATGCGCAAACAAGCATTGAGATTATGCTGAGTAAGAACAAAAACTGGGAAATGAGGACTGAAAAAAAATTCCCAATAAATTGGGAAAGTTGTAGGTGAGAATTTAAGACTAGTCGTAATGGACCAGAGGTTAATCTAGCTCAATATTTTGTTATTGATAATGTCTGAAGGACAAAACGTAAGAGTAAGGCAGCATGTAGTAATATTTTTCTATCAAAGTTTTTTTTTACTGTGCAACTTACAGGCTTCCTGAATGAAGTATTTTAGCTGAGACTTTTGTCCTTACAAGCTTTTGACAGAGTCTTCTGTGGATTTGAGGAATTTATAGAGAATGTTACAAAGCTTGTGAAGAAACAAATGAGGAAGAAGTGATTGGGAATATAAAGGTCCCTTGGCTGCAGTGACCGTGAGATGGAAAAGTCAAGGAGCCTAAGAGGAGGCAGCAGGGCAAAGTGATGGAGTACGGCCATGGACTTCAGCGCAGCAGACTGTTCAACCTGTTCAAGGATGTGCTTGGGAGAATCCCATAGGAGATTATATTGAAAAGAAAAGGGGTCTAAGAGAGATGGTTGATTTTCAAGGATCACCTCCTCCACACTCAAGAACAGGCTGTCACAATAAACACTAAATCAAAAGCAGCCAGAGGCCTATATTAACAAACAAGAGCTTTTGACAAAATTCAAATAAAAAGAAGAAAGGTGTAAGGACAGGTGACCCAAGGAGAACGTGGAGACACTATTTGAATGTGCAGTTTAGGAAAGACAAAGCCATCCTGGAACTGAATCTGGTGAGTGACATAAAGGTCTACAGAGTTTCAGCATGATAGCAGCAGCAAAAGGAAGACTAAGGAAAATACGGACCCGTTGCTGAGCTGGTCATGGGACCTGGTGGCAAACGTATAAGAGGCTGATGTACTGAAAGTTTCCTTTGCCATGGCCTTGACCAGAAACACTGACTTTCAGGAATCCCAGATGCCTGAAATGAGTTTACAACAGTAGTTCTGTAATCTATCACTGGATCTAATGAGAAGAACTGAAGAAAACCTAGGATTTTATTTTTGTGTATCTGCTCATTTCAAAGGATGACAACACTTCCACAAAAGGATGTCAATTATCTTGTTAGTTTTTGCAGAGATTTAATTTTTCTCACTGATCAGATCCAATCCTAAATAGCTTTTCTTCTGCAAATAACTATCATAGCTTCTGCAGAGTTCAACTAGTTGTTAAAACAAAATTTGTATTTTCTTTTCCAGACACAATATATGTCGCAAGATTAAACAACCCCACCATTCACAAGTATAATATTTGAATTTCAGATTACTGCCAGATATTTTCATGTAATATTTGTCATGTTTGATATTTGCATCACAGCTTTGTTGCCAAGATGATGAACATAATCACTGTAGAGATGCAGGCTTAATTGTGATAACTTTATTTTTAATCTTTCCTGGTAGGATTTTGGAGATGATGGGTCCTTGTACATTACTAAGGTTACCACAACTCATATGGGAAATTACACCTGCTATGCTGACGGCTATGATAAGCTCTATCAAACTCATATACTTCAAGTGACTGGTAAGAAAAAATGTTCTAATTACCAAGTCATTACTTGAGTTTTGGATTTTGTTAAGCAGATGATCTGCTGTTGCTGTTTTATTTTTTTTGTATTGGGTTACAGCTTAGCAGAAAAAATTTTTTCATTTTTTGCCTTTAAATAACATTTAAAAACAATAGAATATAATAATTTAAATTTATTACTCCCATTTGAATAATAATTGTTAAAAGGCGCAAGGATAGTCCAGAGGACTTGCTTTGCGACTGTGATGTTATCCAGAATAATAAGTGGCTTCATATAAACATAAAGATATACAGAGACAAAGTAGGTTTTGGTATTAATTTATTAATTCTGGAGAACAGATTGGGAAAAATAAGTGTGTAAGTCCCTTGTGTTAAGAATGTTTTGTTCAATATAAGAAAAAAAAAAAAAAGGCACTTCCCTAAATGTTTTGTAACGAATGTAGGCTTCTAAATTCACATTTATTATTTCAAAATCTAACCATGATTTTATTAGATTAACTTCAGGCACCTGGATTTGAAATCTTGATCTTTACATTTTCCTACATCACTTCAAGCTCTAGGGAACATTTGGTTGAACCCTGTCTTGGAGGAAACTTAACTGCATTGTTACAGGTGCCCTGAAGACAGGCCTTTACCTTCTCTAGAGCTGCTGTACCCTCTTGTAACTGTTTTTCCTATATGCAGTTTCTTTCCTAAATCATTTCAAGCAGTTCTTCTCCAGTGATGAAAGGTCTGCTGTACTTTGTCACCAGTGAGGTTTAATGTCTTTTTTTTTTTCCTTTGAATGACCCTGTGCTTTCATGTTATTTCAATTCATATTTGTCTTTGACTCTTAAGTGTCCCTTTCTGCAGCGAACCACCAGTGTTTGTCATTTCATGTTGTTACTTAATCCTATCCAGAATCATGTCTGACCTCCATCTCCTCCTCCAAATTTATTTTGCATTAACAGGCTCTATTTGTCTCCTGAAGCAAACAATAACCCTAGTTTCTGGGCCACTGCTATTGCCATCATTCTTTGTTTTGTTAGTGGTTGCTAGTTGCATAAACCCTTATTATTATTGACTGTTCTTGAAATCTCATTCAAGAATGCTTAAATATCTTGTTATTCTTATCTTTCATTGATATGCACAAGCTTCCAAGATTATTTTGGCTTTTAATATGATTCATTTTTTTAATAGCCTTTTATTTTCTATTGTGAATATCCTTCACACTTGAAATTACTTTGATGTTTAGTGCTTGTTTGGAGTTTTGTAAACACATTCTCTTTACTGTTATGTTTAACCAGGAAGCTGGCTTATAATATTTATATATCCCTATCTTTTAATATTTTTTTTCCAACTTCTTCCACTCCTGACCCCCAGCACCTTGTATGTGGAGCCTCTTCCCTGAGCTAATATGTGGCATCAACATCTTTTCCTCCTTCAAGCTTTTCTTCTGGGATTATTTTCTGTCATTTAAAAAGCCAGGTAGCAAATACTGGCTAAACTAGTGAGAAGACTGGAGTGCAGTTTATGCATATTTTAATGTCTGCAGACATAGCAGAGTTATTCATGAGGTGAACACATTAGAAGGTCCTTGACCAACATTCCTCCTTTGTTGCATGAGTTTTGGTTTACCCTAAGTTACTAACAAAATTATATTCTTATCAACACATTTCTTATCTATCCTGTTGTGTAAATAATCCCGCAGAGCTGCATTGCAAGTGTTAAAATATTAGAATTCCTCATGTTTGGATGAGTTCAGCACACAATGAGACAAACTCCACTGAAGCTGAAGAAGGTTTTCTGCCAGACTAGAGAATCAAATATATTTTGAGAGAGCACAACTATAGATTTTTCTGGTCTGTCAAGAATTTTTTTTTTTCATCTGGAAACCCCTGTAAACCTGCTGTTCCTAAAGCTGACGCTGGAGTGGTAGCTTCCAACACAATTTTTTGTTTATACTTTGGGGAGCACGGAAAAGGAAAAGGAGGCCTTTGAACAATAGAATCATTTGCTGTGCATGTTGTTGATAAATAGAGGTAAACCCATTGGGATTAAAGGTCAAATGAACAGCTCTTCCACAGTTTAGATCTGTACTTCTAAACAATAATCTTCTTAAGTGCAGGCATGATGGTCAGTACTTGTGGCTGTGATAATGACTAATTAATATAAGGATACTTGTATTAACTGGAGAGTCAGTCAAAAGGTTAATGGGATAATGAGGCTTCATTGATCACAAAGATATAATGTGAATGTTCAATGAAAACAATGTAATTAGATTTTAAGTCCTTTCTTGATTTCAATTTATGTACAGCTATATATTTTTAGAAAATAAGTGCATATTTTAAACTGACTAGTATGCAAATATATATCTGATTTAATTTTAAGGTTAAAATCTTTAAGGTTTTTTAGTTTTGAATTATCTGGTAAAGTAGTAAAGAATAATGAGCTTCCTTTGGAGTCTTAAAAATACAGTTAACGAGCACTGTAAGAGACTTACAGTGAGAAAACCAGCCTACTTTTATACAAATAATATGGTAAATATTGTAAGCAATATAATAATGAGTTGATATTTAACAATTTTTCATACAAACTATAAAAAAAAACCCAAATAAAAAGTTGTAACGGGGCAGGAATGACTGCTTCATAACATAATCCTAATTATTAACATTGAAATAATACTTAAAACTTTCAATGTGTACAATTTTGAAGTTATATGACTGAGACTATATGACTATATGAATCTGAGTCTGTCATTTTAATTTTATTTTTTTCTTCTAATATTTCAGTGATATGTAAGTTAATTCCATCAGTTATTTTTCCTTTACTGGTTTTTAAATCACATGACATGAATACCATTAATTAGAAAGTCTGTTCTCAGATAGGGAGAGTCATATGTAATGGTCTTACTGTCACTGAAGACAAAAAGGAGCTCTGTAATTCAATCTCCCATTAAGTATTTATAATATCAACTACATAATTTGTTTGTTCAAAACTGTCTTTACTTAATTTGTATCTCAGAAGGATTTATGTCATCTCCCTTATGCTGGTTTATTAGCCTCTATGCTTTTTCCACAGCTGGCATTCAAAATTTTATAGTGGAACATTGATAAATTCTGGCAAAATTCTTCTAAACAATTGAGTAAATGGTGCTCAGACAAAAAAAAAAAAAAATCTTTAACAAACTCAGAAATTCTTGTAATATGTATTGTTGTATTTGGTATGGGGCCACCTGTCTCTAAAGTGCCGTTCAATGGTATTAATGTGTTCAACTAACCACTTTATATATAAATATTAAACTATTTAATACAACAGAAGTGTATGATTAGGTAAGTGAAAAAACAGAAGCCTACTAACAAATCAAGACTTTTTTTCTTCTGTTTCTGTTATTGCTTATGTTAATGTGTTGGAAAAGGATTATTAAAAGTTATTAGTCTTTCTTGTTATTACCATTCCTAGGATTACATGAATGTGATATCTATATCTGACACTCCCCCCCACCAAAAAAAAAAAAAAAGCCTTAAAAATTACTACTGAAAAAGCTGAAATACATAGAAAGTTTGTGTTTTCTCATTAACTCAGTGTTTATTTTGTTATGGTTCTACGCTGTCCATAACCAGAGATGTTAATATTATTGATCACGTTGACAGATATACACATGATACTTAGATGAGTTTAAATATTGTTTTCATAATTTAAGTTTTTCTATTTCAGAAGCATATACAGGGCATAGCCTAGATTTTTCAAAGTGTAAAATTGAGGAATTTCAGTTTTGGGAGGTTGTTTCTAGACAGAAAAGCAAGATGTCATTAGCCATATTATAAACCAAAAGGAAGACTGACTTCAAATTCAAACTTGCTCTAAAAATTGTATGAATTTATGGTGTATGTTACAAATCAATGTATATATATATAGCACCAATGCATCTTTTTTTCTTTCAGTTTGTGTATTAACAATGTTATCCTACTCCCTGAGATTTCACATTAATTTACAAGTCAAGTTTTTTACAAATAGGTGACAAGAATTTTCACACCTTGGTTTCAAGACAAAAGGACAGCAGTTTGGGTACCTTAAGGGAAAGTAAGGAGACCCCAGTCCGTCAGCCAGATATAAATCTGGTATTGATTGTGTCTGAAGAATTGTTTACCAGCTTTGTTATTCCAAGGTATCTGAATTTAATAGAAAGGAAGTGTTATTATATACAGAAATAGGAGAGCCTAGTTCACTATGTATATTATCTATTTCTTTCTTAAAAACATACATTCTCTCTGGAATCAAGACAGCTCGAACAGACTATTTTCTTTCTTCCCCCCCTCTGCCATCCCCCCATCAGACCCAAATGAGATAACATTCAGGAGGATTATAGCAAATGTAACATTAATTGAATAGTCAAATATGCACCATATTTGGAAGCAACAGTCTTACGTGGCTTTTTGAACTAAAAGATAAGGGACATAAGATTCATTTAATTATGTGTTATACATTATTCTGCTAAACACAAACATGCAGTGTCTCTCCTCCCTTTTTAACCTCTGTAATTTTATCTCCCTTGTAAAGTAGGTTAAGTTAGGTTAGGATGTTATAATATACCTTTCTGAAAGTCAGTGTGAGCAATCACATTAATTGTGTAGTTAAAATTTGACTTCTGGTTAATACTTATGGTCAGTTACAAATGAACAAAAAAAAAAAAAAAGTGATTTAGGTGAACCCAAAGAGACATCAAACTTGTCATATCAAATTTACTTTTTAGACTGTGCCCACAACTGCAGTAATATTTCACTTGCCTGTGTGTGCCTCAGTTGCACTGTTCTTAGTGTTATATTAGAGGTAGGCTTCAGGCTTATATGAAATAAAAATTATAATGCAAAACAAGTGTTGAAAAGCGTTTTTAGCTGTATAGATAACCTATCAGACACAGATTTGCTAAGGAAAAGGGGAAATCACAGCAAATGGAGGAAAGGTAGGGCAAGAAATAAACTCTGCTGTCATAAAGAACCTCCGTGTCTGGGAAAACACTGCTAAATAGAACAGGATCTACTACAGACATAAGGGATAGTAAAAGAAAACTCACATGTGCTTCCACTTGAGCAGGTCCTCACTTTCTCCTAACAACACCTGAGTAGTTAATTTAGCAACAATAACATCTTGTCATGAAGGGTGGGATTTTGTTTCTTTACTTAGAAAGTATTTGATTTTACTTATAATATTTTTGTGAACTTTCTTAACAACATTGCCCCAAAAATATCACCCTGCCTTTTGTCCAGATGAAACTAATACATTCAATTTTCTATTCAATTGTTTGAAATTGGATCATTAAAAATATGTCTTCTCAAGTGCTCAATAGAAGTTTGTCAAGCTACGGTAGTTAAATACCCGTAAGGTTTTATATGCAATAAGAATATTTCAGTGACAGGAAAAAAAGACAAGAAATAGATTCTGTCATAGGTAATCAGAATAAAATTAATTGCAATGCCTTACTAGTGGTCCTAAAAGTTGTTTCTGTTGCTGAGATGCTTGAGAGTGTTCAGTGATGGTAATCCTGTTTCTAAAGAGATGGAACTCCTTACTTTGCTAGAGGCAAGGTGGAGGAATAAGCTGTTTGGCTTTGCTGCAGTGGGAAATCTACAACATCAGGTAGGCTGAGCAGGGCAGACATGAAAGTTGGACCTTAGGAAGTGAGGTGGAGTGAGGCTGGATCCTGAGGTGCCAAAAGGTGTTCAGACCACTTAATGTGCAATTGAGTGGGGCTCAGTCTGAGGAGCACGGTAGTGAAGGCAAGGTCTCAGGTGCTATGCGAGAGGAGATAGAACAGGGAAGAAGTGGAGGGGGAAACACAAGTAGGAACGTCAGGCTTGAGATGAAAAGTAAAGATCCACTTACATGAAAGGAAAGCCCTTTCAAGAAAGTCGATGGAAACCTTAAATCTCTGATTTTTATATCCTTTTCTCTCAGCTGGTAGTCTAAGAAACCAACAGCCATAATTTTCTAATTTTTAACCTTTTTCCAAGTTATTTTATTATATTTTTGCCATCTGCGTATTGGGCCTATGTGTATTTTTATGTGTACATAATTTGAAAAGACCCTCCTCTCCAACTAGGTTTAAAATATCCCTGAAACCTACTGAGTTTTGCATCAGATCTGAGATAGAGTAGATTTGTGTATTTCTCGTAATGTAGAAGTCTCAGGAATTTCTATGCTTTAATAGGACTGCATGCTGGGACATTTCTTGTAAATAACTGGATAGCATTTGAAAGTATTTAATCTCATGTGAAAATAGATGCAGTTAATTTTTGATCTTGTTATCTTCTTTCATTATCAGATGATACTCCATCCTCCACCCAGCTGTGTTTTGTGACACAAGTCAAGTATACCACATTTTTAGAGCTGCATTAAACAAACTTTTGGAGAATGGGAAATATGCTTCTTTAACCTTATTATAGTTAATTTTTTTGTTGTTGTTAGAAACAACCTCAAGCAAGTTCTCTTTATAAATAAAGATATGTAGTTATTCATCTAAAAAATTTACATAGTGGGTTTTTTTTAAATCTTGCTTAATCATTCATTATCAATAAGAATGTCCATTGTGATAGCATTATGTCCTCTCTCTGGCAATACAGTTTGTGGTATGTAGCAGATTTTTAGTTTGCAATCATATCCTGCAGCAAGTTTTCAAACCTTGAAAAAGTGATGTCAACTATTCTTATATTTTACTAATAAACTCAGTAAACTAATCTTATACATGGAATCATAGAATCATAGAATCACAGAATCATAGAGACTGCTGAGTTTGAAGGAACATGTCAGGATTGTCAAGTCCAACTCCTGGCCCTATGCAGGATGCCCCAAGAATTGTGGCTGAGAGTGTTGCCCAAACACTTCTTGAACTGTACCTGCCAGGCTTTCCAGGCATGGGAGAGGCAAACCACATGGATGGGTGGCCATCTTGTCTCTGTCTTGTGGCCACATGTGTTTTTTCCAGGTGGGGGAGGCCAGCTTCCATCTCAATTTAGTCCAGTGGGCAATGCTTAGAAAGTTTCTCCTCATTGATTGGTTTAACCCAATTTTATTGGTATTGTTATTAATATTCTTTCTGGTAAAGAGTTATTTTTTCTCACGTCCAGGCATATTTGGTCTCTCATTCTGTATTGGAAAAAACAGGGGTATTGAATCTGAGGGAGGAGCCTTCTGTCCAAGGTCTCTGCCCCTCCAAAATGTCTCAAACTGAGACAAGAAGGCAAATGGCATCCTGGGCACAGAAGGTCCTGTCTGAGCAGGTATAAACCTCAACAGGTTTTATATAGTTAAAATGGATTGCTGATAGGTGTTTTGAAGAGAAGGGAAAGGTGGAGATGAAGTGTTATGGTTTGTGAAATAGGACAATTACAATCTCTCTACATCATATAATGACATTTTTTCGTATTTTGTAAAGAAATCTAAGGGAAAATAAAAATCTTATTACTCAACCACAAACTATTGAACTAGAATTGAGGATTTTTTTGGTGATACCACAGGCAGTGAAAACACGTTTTTCTCAGAGAACATTCCTTCTGCTTCATGGATTTTCTGAGACAGAGTTCCACATTGAATGCCACTGAATATCTGACTAATACCACATCTGTGTGTTGTTATATGTAGCTGCAGGAGTCTTTTGAATTGCTTATAATTATTTTTCTTTAAATGAAGATAATGCTCTTCTTCACTAAATTATAATTGTTTTCTGTCTTCAGTTCCACCAGTGATCCGAGTCTATCCAGAGAGCCAGGCAAGGGAGCCAGGTGTGACAGCTAGCCTTCGGTGCCACGCTGAAGGTATTCCCAACCCACAGCTTGGTTGGCTGAAGAATGGAATTGATATCACTCCAAAGTTGTCCAAACAGCTAACTCTTCAAGGTAAAGGGGCATATTTACTGATGCAGGTTGCTAATGCTTTATCAGTGCATCTCTTGTATACCAGCTGCCCTTCTTGCATAGTTTTAGCCAAGGGTTGAAGTCTAAGCTAAAATGTTTCAATGGATGTCTTCCCCAAGACAGGTATCTTCTCTGTTTTCTCTTTGTTGGAATAATGATTGTACTTACTGATATGTACTGATATAAGCAACATGCTCTTCTGTATTCAAAAATGTGCAATATCTGAGTGAAGCAAGCAGCCCATTTTGAAAATTTCATTATATTTTCCCAGAAATTTTCCTGGGTTAAACTATCGATGCATTAGCTTCAGGTTAGGATGGGTATTACATCATAACCCGATGCGCCTTCTAGCCCATGCTTTAGAATAAACTATAAAGCTGTCTTTTTGTATAGTTCCGACAGCTGAAAAAGTATACTGTACTTAAAATACAATAAATCATTATTCACATCATTAGTCACATCACAATATTTGAAAGACCTTTGTCTGTGAAATCTGAACTGTTTTCTGACACTCCTACGCAAGCTGATGTGCAGTTCCTGAAGTAGTTTCCACAGGCTCCTACACTGATGTAGATGTAAAATTTCAATACATCAGTTTTTCTGCTGCTGCACTGCATTCAAACAAAACCAAAACTAGATGCCTCTGGTTATAAGAGACAACTTTATTAAAATTATTATTTACATTGAAATTTTAGCCTGTTATGTTCCATGGAAACATGTAAAGCTTTTTGTGTAAAGCCAGTGATGTTGTTAAGTGACCAAATGCAACATAATAAAACCCTAATAATTACCTGATTTTAGAAATAATCATAGTCATTTAAACATGTATAAAACATCAGGCTGATATTTGGCTCTGAAGTGCAAAATCAGCTGAGTTACTCTGGATATCTGTGAGATGAATAATAGTGTAATTCACTAACCAGTTGAATACCTTTGGACTAATTTGGCATGCCTCCAAGTTATGAACTCAGGAATGAAAATGGTTTAATTAGTATGAGCAGAGAAACCCTTTTGAATTTATAATCTGAAAGCAATGTAGCATGTCTGCATGTTGATTTTTTTCCCCTCCTTTCAGCAAATGGTAGTGAGGTTCACATTAGCAATGTGCGCTATGAAGATACAGGAGCATATACTTGCATTGCAAAGAATGAAGCAGGGGTGGATGAAGATATTTCTTCTCTCTTTGTGGAAGATTCTGCTAGAAAGACCCGTAAGTATTATGAGAAATAGAAAAATGCATGTAGCTATGATTAAATAAATTAAAATGAACGTGTGTAGATAGCTGATTTAAAAATAAATAAATAAATAAATAAATAAAAAGGAAGCTTAAATAATGGTATCCAAGAGTCACTGAAGGCAGAGTGCAGAATCTGAAGTTTATTTAGAAGTAGAATGAAATCTCTGACTCATTCTGTGAATCAACATATTTTTCATGTTGTTGTTAAATTTTTGATTTTTCCTCATGATAGATTTGTTGCATATAAAGGGAATGTGAAAGGAAAGGCAAAATAGTGTGGTTTCTGGGAGTTGATGGGAGTGTGGGAGGGAGACCTTTTCCAGTCTTTCTTCCTTCATGTTCTTGAGATATACCAAATGTCAAAATTGGCCCTCATGACATGAAAGTCAAGACAAGACTTGATCTCACCTGTTGGAGTGCTTAGCAAGTCCAGGTCAGTTCCAGCCTGCCCATGCTGTCTTGTGTCTGGAAAACTGTGGCTCTTCAGAAATGCAGAGCAACAGTGGACACATCCACTGGATGTCAAGCTGGGAGTTGTGTGCCAAAGAAATCTCTACCACTACCAAAAAGTGACTTTCTTCATCCCCTTTCCCTTTCCCTTTCCCTTTCCCTTTCCCCTTCTGCTTCCATTACCTTCCCATTACCTTAATGTTACATTAGAAACATATCTAGG
>JAWWEW010000131.1:32506963-32568286 GCA_035583185.1 Anabacerthia variegaticeps | reverse complement strand
TGGGAGTTGTGTGCCAAAGAAATCTCTACCACTACCAAAAAGTGACTTTCTTCATCCCCTTTCCCTTTCCCTTTCCCCTTCTGCTTCCATTACCTTCCCATTACCTTAATGTTACATTAGAAACATATCTAGGAAAATGATAGTTATTTTACTAGTGAGTCAGATTGAATTAACATTAATGCATTCCTGTTTATCTGAAAGCTTATTCAGCAACGCCAAGTACCCGACAGGAAACTAGAGGCAGAATTAGTAGCACTGAAAGTCACAGGGCATTGAGTTCAGTTACATATAGGTTTACTTTACTTAAAATGTTTCAGAGGAAATCTTCCATGCAGGAAAATATTATAATCCAAATGGTAATATCTTTGCTTAGCTGCTTTCAGCAACACTAATTGTAATTATCTTTTCAAAAGTCCTAACATGTTTGTTTCTTTGAGGTTTTTTTTTTAAGAGTGAAAATGACTGCTCAGACATTTCGGAGAATGCTGCTGAGGATAAATAAGTTGTTTGATAATGCTGAATTTCTGGTAGTCTGGTGATATGAAGTAGCTTGGACACTTTTGTTTGCCTTTTTCATTGTGTGAAAAATGTTCTGGAAGTTGCCAAATTACAAAGCACTGCCAAAATCTAGTTTGTTGATGTTTGGTTACAACAAAATATTTCTATACAGCTGTCTAGTTTCCAAGTGTTCTAGTTACCTAATTGTATCTTCTGAAGACCTAATCTGCTGGGATCTTGTAGGGATATCCACACCTATGTAAAACACTTTTTCAGGACTTGTAATATAATGTAATAATTTTAAGTCTGCTAATGAACTGCAATGCAATGAACACTGCTGGCAAGAAATGCTCTGATAGTTGCTAGCACACATACTAAACACAATGCTACTGCTACTTTAAATTCAAGACTACTGATTAGGTCACAAGTTACATTCTAAAGATAACCTCTGGTGAATGGAAACCTGATTCCTTATGATCTAATATAAACCATACCTGTCGTTGATGACATTTTTATAAATAATTTTGCTTTTATCCTCCTTTAAGAGAGCCAAGAAGACACATTTACTTTTCTAATATCTTTTTTCCCTTTTTCCTTAGTGGAGAGCTCCCTTTTGGATATCTTAGGATGTTGAATAAAATTAGAACAAATTCTCACTAGCTTGTCAGTTAATCTGGGCTTTTCTCCTTTGTAATGTCACATAAGGTAAAAATCAGAGTAAAATAAAAGCATTTTCAAACATTGAGTTAATTTGCTATTGAGAGGTTAGTGAGAACTTCACAGTTAAGCTCTAAAATATAAAGTACAATTGCACTGCCTTGAGCACAACAGTAATTTTATAAGCCACGTAAGGAATAAAGAACACGATTCCATTATTACCAGTGCATGTATTTTATTTCCTAGAAATAAATAGTCTGATAGTCAATGTTCACTTTTGTACTTATCTGACCCATCATTTATGTGTATATGAAAACTTGCGGGTTTTAGTGCTACTTTGTATAATAAACTTCATTTTTATTACTTTTCTGTGGAATCTCACTTTCAACACATCCCAAATTTGTGGAAAACTCAGTACATGCTTTGACAAAAAGTAATATATGTGGCAGAAAGGGCATGGCTAGTTCATTTCTTTGTGAATGGGTAGTGTAAACAGCTCCTAAGAGAAAATATTATATTTTCTGGAACATCTGACTGAATTAAACCCCATGCCATTATGAATAAATAATTAGCAAAGCTTTCCTTCACCTCTGTATCCAAAAATGCTATCAGATTGCTGTTTTAAAAGTACATAGGGTTGGTTACAGATGCATGTAATGCATGTGTCTGTATTATAAACAGAAAAGAAATTTAATGAATGGCAGACCTATAGTGAATTGTGAGAAGTGTGGTCCTAGTAGCAAAAATTAAAATATATAAGGCACAGTATGAAATAGGGGTGCAAGGTCTCTGTTTATTTTATAGTTTCCAGTTTTAGATATTTGAAATCCAGTTACCAAGAAAAGTCAGTTGACTTTTCTGATAATGGTTCATCATCAAGATGGTAATATGAGATGGAAGTGAATGGAAAATTCTCTGAAAATGCTTTGTCATCCAGATCTGCTCAGTAAATGCCAGCACTGAACACAGAATCATTGTTCTGTTACATATAGACCAAAATTTGAATAGTGGATGACTGTCTCAAGAATAATTTGGCCTCCACTTAGTCTTTTTAAAATGTGCACTAAAAATAAGACTTCTGAAAATACGCTTCCATTTTAACATTGTCTTAGGTGAGAGGAATGAAATTATTTTCTTTAATATACCTTAGCCTTAGATATGGTTTTTACCAATTAACTCATTCTGTAGCTAAAACTTTATATACTTAGCAACTCTGTCCAATACACGAATATTTTTTGCCAGGTTTGTGAAGTTGTACTGGAAATATTTATTTTATATTACCTGTATAAATATCCCTTATAAGTACTGGCTATAAATGTCTGCTGCTATCTATTATTAGATCCTGTTTAATTCCTCTGATATTGACAGTAACAGTAGCATCTAAAGTATAAGTATAAGCCTCTAAGTGCAAGAACTGTGCAGTTTTGATTCTCTAGAGACTGGAATTTATTTTATTATTTTTTTCTGTGAATTACATCTTTCCTCAAGCTTGCAGTAAAAACCATCAGGAATGAGATAGCTGGTCTGGGTGAGAGCTGAATAACCCCTACAGAGACTGGTAAAAACATTCTGGGGATTAACGATCTGGTCTAAATCTCATTGAAGACAGAAGAGTCTCCCCTACTGTCATGATCTTCTAAAAATACTTGAGAGAGCTCCACTGTATTGGAAGGAGTCTGGCATAATCACATTTGTAAATACTAGCTTTGTAATAGTAGCTTAAAATCTGCTTTTAGTTGCATTCCAACATATTATGATTTTTCAGAACAGGTGTATCATGTATTCATAGATTTAAGCATGATGGAACCATTTTATCTAACTATTCTATCTTCTCAATTTCACAAGACATTAAATTGCATCCTGTTCTGCCTGAACACGGTTCTAATGCTTTGTTTGCCTGGAGTGTATCCTCACAGATATGCACCTACCTGAGACAGACACACAGAGACAAAAAATCCCTCATTTCTCTTGGTATTTTTCTTTCTTTATTAATCAGTTTCACTAACACAGAATAATGCTTAGTTTCCATTCTGAAGCCAGCTTTCCCTTCATTTTCCACCTTTGAATCTCTCTTTCTCTCCCACCCCCCCAACAAATTGACCTCTTAAGAATTCTTGCCCTATGAATATATGAATATTGATTATTTTTTCTCACACAGAGTAGATATAAGTTTCCCATAATAAGACAGTTACCATAGCACTCAGTCTTTTGCCTCGAGGATTCTAATTGGCTTTGGTACAATTTTCTTTAAAAAATGGGAACTGCTCTTTGCAGAAGCAAGTGTATTATTTGTTTCTTGAATATTCTGGATGGTTTTTTTACATCCACTAATCCTTTGTTCCTTTTTGCCACTAGTATCAGCAGTGGCCGTTTTTATGTTTATCTCCCATATGTCCTGTCAGATCTCACTTTCCAAATGCTGTTCTTTCTCACCTGTCTCAGTTAGGCATAGTCTGTATTGTGCTTTCCAAGTGCTATAGATTTGCATTTGGGTATAACAGAATTTAATTTATTTCAGATTATATATTTATTAAATTGATCGACAAAGCAATTCAAACAACTTTTTAGAACTGTTATTTATCATTGCTGGTAATTCACAGACTTCTTAGGAAATGATTTTTTGTTTAGATATCACTGATGAAAGTGGTTAAGACGAGGTTCACTACTTGTTGGTCTTTCTTCTTCACCTTTTACTAAGGATATAACAATGAAAAAAAGGTTTTGTTATTAGTCATTTGGACAGTTTTTAATTCAATTAACTTGTACTTTACCACTATTGTGTAAGTTTAATATTTAATCAGAATATTCTGAGTTGATAAATTAGATATTTAGCAAAATTCTGAGTTGCAACTATAAGAATTTTTGCATTACCAAACTCCTAATGGCATCAAAGAATATAATCAGGTTAGTCTGGAAAGATCTGGGCTCGCTTAGAACGTATTAGCTGACCTATAATTATGTTCCTTTGATTTCTTTCTGAATTTAGTTCTGTGCAAGTGTTGTGTGTTCTTTAGTCTGGGACAGACACCCCAGTCTAACTAGCCTACAGTTACTTTAGTTATTAAGTTTCACGGAGTGGGGGCATATATACTTTATGGCACTCTTAAAATTTATTATATATTCTGAAATTAATCCAAAAGTAATAGCACTGGACTAAACGTCTGAAAGAACTTTTAGCAATTATTTTTATGAACTGCCTTTGGACCTGGTTATTTTAGATGTTTGTCTTGGCTACACATAATTTTCCTTCTTTATGTTCCTTTTTTTTACAGTAGGAAATATTTAATCAGTCTCTGTTTTCAATTACTATCCTGCTTCTGTTCAAATAAAGAACAGAAATATTTATAGAAAAATATTGTCAATAGAACATTAAAAAAACCAAAAGTGATTCATAACTGTACATTTTAAACCTTGAATAGCTCTGATAACATAATGCTTTTTTTCTGCTTTTGGCAACTATCTAATAATTTCCAGGGCCTTTGCTGCTGCAATAGTGTAAAGGAACATCAAACTCCTGGAACTTCTGTTAACAGGAAAATGGCATGTTCATTGTACATAAGGCTTTTTCTTAAAGGCTCCTCTCTTTATTTTTTTAAACAGGCTCCTTATTCTGGCATCCCAGCATCTCTGCAGCAACTGAAAAAGATGGCTTTTCATTTTCTAGCTTGTAGTACGTGCAGATGCATTTTAAGGAACTCTCAAATCTTTTATTAACGGATAGCTTTCTCTTCCATACTGCTGGATTTAGCATCCTTGAAAGCATGGACACACAAACTGACAGCTGCACTGTAGATTAATGTTGGTGACTGCCTTTGATAGTCACAAACGCAGATTGGATCAGCCCAACTCCTAGAAACCATAAGGCAAACTGAAGTCATCAGCTTGCTCTTGGTTGAAACACTGTGTGAAAGCTGAAGAAATTAAATATAGAACAAAGATAATCTGACAGTGTATCTTGACAATAAATGAGAAAGGTGTAGTGAGTGACATGTTACTCCTTTTTTGGTTGATATGAAGTACAGTAATAATCACAAATGGGGAAGAAATTAAAACTTTCGTCTGTGGGATTTATTTATTTAATTAGATTCCATTCAGGTAGTATTAGGACAAATCGAATTTTTTGTCAAAATAATATTAACTGATTATGGAATATAATACATAAATAAATATACCAAATAAAGCATGTTGTTAACTTAGAAAAAATATAGGAAGAAAGACTTACACTAGTAGGGGGATATTTAGTCTGAGATTACACTGGCTACAGATATTTCTTTCTAAAGAAGAAAATTTGACAGTATAGACAACAGGAAAATAAGAAATATTCATCATCATAGACAAGGGAATATTTTCAAGGGTAATTTTCAGGTACTTAGAATTCTTATTTTAGCTATTAGTAAAATATCTTGAAGTAAAAATAACTTTAAAAATCCATTTACTTTTTTTCTTTCTTGATGACTTTGACAGGTACCTCAGCTGTGCTTCAGTTTGTTTTCTGCTTCAGTTTACCATAATCCTATCAGACTAGAGTCATAGATCATGAAAACACATGCTGTTGTCTTTAAAGTGAAATGGTTTTGTGGGTTTGTTGTTATTTTCTATTTTTAAAAATATTTTCATTTCCCCTAATGATTTTCAAAAAAATATTTTATAAAATGCAGTTCAGTTTGCCATTAATGAACGTGACTTCTTAGGTGTTCCTCTAAATTTTATTGAGACCTATGTATGAACCTTGGGGAGACACCTGTCAAGTAATGCTATTAAGTCATTTTCAAGATTGGTTTGACAGTACTTGATGATATTTTAATATTTAGTGGCATTTATTTTTGATCATCAATCACAGACTCTTGTGTTACTCAATTCACCCACTATGACATCATCTTATATGGCAAAGTAATTTATCCTACAGATTCTTTCACCTAATCACAAAAAGCAAGACAGAAGTTCTTTGCCTTATATACTGTGTCTTGGGACTAAATTTAAAAAAATAATATACCTCTTCTATGCCATTAAGTAGATGTATTTCTAACTGTGCCTTTTTTGTGTAATATCATAGTCCTATCACCTAACAAGAGATTATGTGATCTGAATGCTACTGACTTGACAGGTTTATGGCTATCATGAGCAACGAGGCATCTCCACGGTCTTGAGCTGGGATTGAAACTAAAAGCCTCTTGATGGTGATTTATGGCCTAAATTCTCTCTGAAAGGCTTTATGCAATTTTAATAGAATCTTCCTGTCACATCTGATACTGAATGGTACCTATTTACCTAATTTCCTCAGACGTAATTTATGTTGGCATTTTATTTTATGGTAGAGCTAAACAAGTTTATACTTGTTGACAGCATTGTAGGCAAGACTTCATTGCAAACTTGAAAGTAATTCAGCTCATGAACTATTTTTTCTTCCTGCTTGTGTGGACTGGATTGAGTTAATGTGTTATGGGAAAGGACTTACGTGATTCATTGTAAAGATTTATAGAAAATATAGAAAAATCAGCTACCATGTTCAAATTTGACCAAAAATGAAGTGTCAACTGTTGACATTTAACTGATAAATAATAGTTTAATATACATAAAAGATATACTTGTTTATTACGTTACCTAACCTGAAATGAAATTAAAATGCATGTCACACAAGAACAGAATGGAATTTTGATAGAATTTTTAATGACATAATTATTTTAAAAATACTTGAAGGAAGCAAGCTATAGATAATTAAAAAAAAAGCTTCACAAATAGATTAGTTTTTATATACTTACATTTGTATATAAAACCAGAAAAATCTGAATTTCTTAAAATGATATTATAAGCAGATACCTGCATAAGGTTTTTCTGCTTTATTGTGGAAACTGAGCAAAATGTAATTCACCTTAACCTCATCTTCATTTTGAACACAATTATTTTGAAGGTACAAATAATGGCTCAGCAAATAGATAATAATGATGGTATCGATTTACCTTGTAATGTAAGGGCACATGTTTGTGCATTAGAGATATGAGAGAGTAAGATAACAGATACACTTTCTTTACAATGTGTGTATGATTAATCAGAACAGTTGACAATTGTGATGGCTATCAGGGAAGGAAGCAGACAGCATCCCTTCAAACATCTTGAAATTATTTTTTTATGCAGTTGAAAGTACAGCAGATTATGATAGAACTATTCTGAAAAAATAATGAAATACACGTTTTTGTCATATGACCTTATTGTGTCTTCCTCATTGTCCTTTTTTCTATTATGCCTACTTGTGACCTCTTCCATCATGGAATTGAAGGCATGGGAAGGAACAGTGGTTTCCTGTCTGATGCTGTAAAGCCTAGCACAATCAGCTGATATGAAACTGTTGATTTTTATTTAACAGCTGTTAAGTTCTGATAAAAATTCAGTTAAACTATTTAAAGAATTTTGAATTCAAAGCTTGTGTTTTGACAAAACTTGGAATTAACCCCAGAGGTTAATTATTCACGAACAATGATTATTCACATTTCACCCTCCTGTTTATTGGAATAATATATAATGCAGGAAAGTGGTTTTTTTTCTGGTTTCCCCTATTTTTAAAGCCAGTTTAAACTGCATTCTTTTCTTAGTGCACCAAACAAAGAAATTTTTCAGGCAATTTTTGAGTGTCACTGCATCTTTTAAAAGCCCATCGAGTGTTTTCTTGGATAAGGACCACTGAAGTCTTTAATAGAATAGGAAAACTGTTTCTGGAAAAAAACAAAATATTGTACTTCAATAAGGGTTTTTTTTCTGAATATTATTGCCCTGATCTTGTTTTTGTCTGGATATATAGTATTGTGTACTGATTACTGAAAATTTGAACAGCCAATTATAATGCCAAAAGGAAGCAGAAGCATTTAGTCTACATACTCACTGAATGCCAATCTTATGTATACACACACATACACACTCGTTATTTCCAAAATGCCTTGAAAAATGAAAAGCAGGGAGGAAGAACACTGTAGTTGAAATCTTTGAAATTTTCTGTTGAGACAGAAAAGGGAATGTAATGATGTTTATTACCAATGTGATAAGAAAGAGAAGGGTACAGAATTTATTTGAAAAGTCGTATTGTAGTACCCTTATTCATTTAGTAATAAAAATACCATGGATTTTTTCAGTTGTTGTTTCCATCCAAAGTGGGTAAGAATTTATACTGCTGTTAGTCTGCTGCAGAATTTCATGACGTACCAAGGACAGAGTTTAGCGAAAAATGTGCAACCTATTACCATTCAGCCCATAGACAATGAATAACAAAGATGAAGAGTAGGCTTTCAGATGTTATGTTAGCTACCCATAATCAAAGGCTGGGGCTGAGCACAGAACCATAGAATAACTATGTAAGAACCATGAGAGTGATTTTTATGGAGCTGTAATTGTGCCTAAAAAAAAAAAAAAAGAAAAGAAAAAAAGAAAAAGAAAAGAAAAATAATAACTCTTTCAGGAAAACATGGATTCTTCCCTGTTCTGCACTCTTAGGAGAGAAAGGCGCAATGCAGGGTTCTTTTTGATGACAATATAAAAGGTCCAACAACAAATGATGCAATAAAATAGCTGCTTTAATGAGATATAATAAAAAGGGGAATATAGATAGGGAGTAAATCTCACATCACTTCACATGCTGGGCATCCCACATTTATGCAGCATGGGATTAATTGTGGATGGATTTTCCCATAGCAAGCTGCACAGATCCTGTCCGTGAAGAGCTTCCCTCTCCCTCCCATACTGTGGTGGCTTTTATCTGGAGTAACAAAAAAACCCCATATATCTTCTGACAGCTTGCAGTGTTATATTTGCCACAAGACCCCCAAGGGTGCAGCATAGGCTTTTATGGGCATCCCAGCATATAACCTTGCAGCAGCTACCCATGCTAGTATGCAGGCTTCCTAAGACATGAGTACAAGGCCCAGTGTAGCAGACATAGCCTGCTTAAGGTCACAAACTTCTTGAATACAGTGTCTTCTGCAAGGCTCCCAGTACATCTCCTGATTCTGTGGAAACGGTGCACAGGAGAAGATGGTATTCTGTCTTGAAACCAGAAAATTTTACTTAGATCCATCAATAATTATCTATTCTTACATCTTGAAGTTTACAAGTGTTTGTGAATTGAGTATAGGGTGTGGCTGAAATGTTAATTTTGCTTAACCAAAAAGGATGTTCCTTAGCATACTTTCTATCTAAAAATGTTGTACTTGTTCCAGCATTGAACTCTTTATGTCAAGACTTGACATGGTTCCTGAACAGAAGTTATAGGACTCATTAAAAAATAAGTGAGATTTCTTGATCTGTGTTAGGTGAGATGACAGCTGTTGTTTATGATGTTGTATTGCACCCATGTCTCAGTTTTCTTCTGAGTTGTTAATTTTAAAATTAATGTGTGGGGGGCTTTTAAAGCTCTGTTTTTATCCTGCCCTTCTTTTTATGAGCAAAGCTCAAAATCATACATATAATTTTGCATTAACACAAATTAATATATTCTGTACTTAGCATCTTAAATAATTTCATTTGATGCTGTGCAGTTCCACACAGTTGCATAATTGTAATTACTTTTTATTTTCTTTCCTATGTCACCCTTAGAAAAAAAACTGATAAAAAGTAGAACTTTATAGGACCTCAAGTGCCGTATATTACATGGTTATTTTTTCGCAATGTGAAGAGAAAAATGATTTTAAAGAAAATCATCCAGGTTGCCCTGTGAAAATTAATTTGTTCTATTACATAAAAAAGACTGTGTAAGATAGCATAGACAGACAGAGAACTGTGATCTAGAGCCATTGTCTGGGCATGTAGGGATAAATTTGAAAATTCCAGAATCCACCTGGAGCCGAGTCTGGTAAGGGACATAAGGGCAAAAGATGGACTTGTACAGAGACACAAGCAGCAAAAAGTAGGCTAGGACAAATTTGGCCCTGCTGCTGAGTGGGACAGGGACCTAGTGGCAATGGATACAGAAAGGGACAAGATGTACTGGAGGTCTTCTTCACATCACTCTTTACTGGCAAAACTGTCCTCGAGAATGTGACGCCAGTGGGAAAGTTTGGGAAGGAAGTCATCCTCTGGTAAAGAAGCCTTATCAATGGTGCATAGAATTTGATTGAGACTGTTTAAGCAAACTGGACATTCACAGGTTAAAGGGCCTGGATGGGATGCAGCCACAGACACTGGGCATACTGGCCTGTGGCATTGTGAGGCCACTCTTGGTAATCTGCAAAGTATTGTGGTGATCCGTGAGGTTTCTGCAGACTGTAAGAAAGCCAGTGTCGCTCTTCAAGAAGGGCGAGAAGGAGAATTCAAGGCACAATAGACGCATCAGCTTCACCTTGATTCCTGGAATGGAAATGGAGCAAATTACCCTGGAAACCATTCCCAGAAACATGAAGGACACAAAGGTGTTTAGGAGCAGTCAACATGGATTTACAATGAGGAAATAATGCCTGGTCAGCCTGAAAGACTGCTGCAGTTGGGGTGGATGTGGGGAGCGGTGGCTGTTGTTTAGCTTTGTCCTTAGAGATCTTTTGAACACTGTCTCCCATGGCACCATGAAAGACAAACTGAAGAAGTCCAGGCTGGATGCACGGAAGGGGCTGAATTGAAAACTGGCTGCACTACCAGATCCAGTCTGTGCCACCAGTTCCACCCAGAGGCCAGTCAACTGTCACACCCCAGGACTGTTTCTTTCCCTCTCCTGTGTGTCCAAGTACAAATGACTGATTAACGCTTCTACAAAGGGAAACAAACATAAGCACCTTAGCATGCCCTCTTTGAAGGTGTCATTTTTTATACAGCAAGACTTGACTGCAAAACAGGTGTCATATTTATTTGACAGGAAGAAGTGCTTCATGGAATATCTTAGGAATGTCTTCAGTTGCTTCCAACATGCAATAAAAAAAGTTATCTTCTGTAGCTCTATAGCCATAAGGATACGATTCCTTAGTCTTCTTTTTATGAAAATCAACACCTTTTTCTTCTAAAATAATTCAACATCTCTTTCAGTCTATTCTTTCTGTAGTTACAGTACTGATGATCTACTGACATAATAGCTGTCAATAAAACATCAAACATATTCCATTTCATGATTGTAACTTACAGTCAGAGGTTTAGTTTAGGAGAATAAACAAACAGTTTAAACATAAGCCGCCAAATTTTATTTAGAAGAGTCTTGTTAAATACTGTTTTCATGTCTGACATTGAAATATACAGTAAACGAAATCCCTTTTATGCTATCAGTACTGGATATGAATCTGAGAGTCATGCTGGTGTTAGCAATTTAGTCAACAGAACTTTCTTTTAGAGCAACTGGATGTCTGGAGGACAAACGTTCAGCCAATTCAGTCAAGATGTCCTTCAAAGCTAATCTCTTCTCAAAGTAACAACCTTAAATCCGAAGAACATGTATAATGGCAGATGATTGAGAAATAGTTAAAACCTGTTGGCTTCATTTTGATCTTAGCAGCAGTTCAACAAAAATTCTGCCTCCTGATGTAAAAGTTTACTTACTAAGTGACAAGAGGGCACGCTCCATTAATCTTGGCTTTTGACAGTTCAGATATTACAGGAAAGCCAAGGATTATGTTTGAACATAATGGACACATATTAGTCTAGAGAATAAAGCTGTTTTAAAGGTAATAAAACACAAACTGAGCATGCTTGAAAGCTGCACAGATGTTCTGTGTTGAGAAAGAGGAAATGCTGTGTCTAAGGTCATATAATGAGGTAGCTCACAAATTAAAACAATTTGTGACCAAAAAAAAATCAGGTGACAAAAAATAGTAGGCAAGAAAAAAACACAAGCCCAGTAGCTCTGTTATCCCAAGCCTCTGAATCATGAGCTTGTGAGAAAGTAGACTGATGCTTTTTCCAAGGACCCTTGTACATGTTTGAGACTTTATATATTCCTTGAGAGCTCAAGAATGAGAAAAATGCTGCACTTCACAAGGTAAAAAGCCCATCTTCATCCTGTCTTCAGCAACGTCCAGTAAAAGATGTTTGAGAAAATTATAGTTCCCAGCTCTTTCCTGAAGTGATAGTTGTGCCTGTTTTCACTCTCAACCTTCATCTGTCAGCAGTTGAGGGACTTTTGTGTACCAACATACTTTTTAAAAATATGTCTTTCATTACTTTTTTCCAAGCTTTTTCTTAAAGCACACGAATGTTTTTAGCTTTTGCAACACTGTGTTTTAATGAACATCACCATTTCATTATGTCTATGTGTGACATATATGTGTTTTCTGTGGTTTATTCCCTTTTAATTTTTTTATTGTTATTATTTCTTAAGATCGTTACTTTACAACATGCTTTGGTTTTCAGTGATGGTGCTTTAAAAATTTTATTTTGTGGCACGCTGAGCTCTAAATATTTAAAATTTGCAAACTTATGTTTGCTTTCTTTGCTTTTTGTCCCAGGCAGAAAAAGCAACGTTAGGATAATATAATTTTCATTGGTCTCAAAGGTCTAAAATTCAACTGTAAACAAGATGACCAAATAGAAACTTATATTTTCATGGCAAAACCAACTTAAACATTTAGATGGTTACCATGTCATCTTACAGTTCCCATCCTGGTCTTCCAAAGATAACGGCAAAGATTATACAGCATAAAAACTTCGGTAGCATGCTAGTACAGCCATACAAAAAATATCTTCTGTGCATTTTTGCTTTGAATGTTTCTCTCAAAACTGTGTTCTAAATCAATCTCTTTGAAGTCCAGTGCTTAAAGGAAGTTATGAAAATTTCATCACCTGTCATTAATATACAGCATTTTTGTGTATGCAATTTACACATGCTTTTTATAACAGATTATGAAAGACACTGGTGATAATGGCTAATGGAGTTAACTTGTGGGGAATGTAGTGGAAATGATGGGGTTTACCCCACCTGCAATAACTATTACTGCTAATCATAATTTTGTCATGTGATACAGAGGACTATTATTAATTCACTGTTTTCATTGATTTACCTGTAGAAGTATTTTAGTGAAGCAGAGGTTAAAGAATCATAATTATTTAAGAATTGATAGATCATTTCATGTTTTCTTCTTGTTCATTTGTGTTTTCTGTTCTTTCTCTCTTTTACATGCTGCAGTTGCAAACATATTGTGGCGAGAACAAGGTACTAATAGAGATTACTTTTGTTCATATTTTCTATAATGAGGAAATGCTCATCTATTGTTTCTGTTGTGTGTGTTTGTTTGTACTCTGCAGCTACAGTAATTACCTTCCCCCTTGCAATATTTGAGGGATTTGATTTAAAGAAGAATTAAAGTGGAAAATAATCCTTTAAATGCTCATACTTTTGTGAACTGCTTTTCCTTTTGGGGAGAGAGAAATAATCTCTTCAAAATTTTCAGACAATTGCTGAAAGATATACAACAAAAAGCTCAGTATTAAAATGTAGACCTTAAGCCTTTGTTTGTTGACATAATAAAGCTTCCAACCCATCAGCATATATGCTGTTTGGATTGATCTTCCTGTACAAATCAAATTTATTTGACAAAATTATAATCTTAAGCACTTTAATGAAAATTTACATACCTGTTGTTGTTTGATGAAACCAAGCATTTTATTTTCATACTCAGGAAGGGTTTGTAATTAAATGTTGGAAGGAGGAATGAATGTTTGTGATCTGTGACAAACTGAAGGATAAATATAAATGCAGACAGAATCAGGTATTATTAACATAGAAAGCATAGAAGTTTTATTTTACTGGCAAAACATGTGTATTAATTTTTGTCTATGTGACATAATCTCATAAAAATTAATCTCATAATCCAGAAAAATACCATAATCTAAGTGTTGTCATGAGGTCCCATTTTGTTCCTCTAAGTAACCTGTTCTTTATTAAAAGTTGAAATTTAGGAATTAATATCTTTCAGGAGTAAGAAATTGTTTCAATTATTTCCATTGGAAGATTGATAATACACAAAGTAGATCAGGATTTGCCATGAATTCATGCTACAAATGGCATTTCCACATATTTCTTAAAAAATTATTTTAAATAGATTTAAATATTCAGGAATCTGGTATTTCATCTGCTTAATTACATAGTAACCTTTGGCATTCCTGGTGTGTTTATAAATATGAACTGGTTTGTTGTTTTTTTTTTACTCCTGGTTTACCAGTAGCTCAGCTAGTATAAACAATTAGTTCCCTGATTATAATGGAGCTCAGATGTGATGCTTCTGTTCTATTGGTCTTGTAGTGTACAAGCAACATGTTCAGTTTCATACAATTCTCCTGTTAATATTTAAGTGTACAACAAGATTCTAACACCAAAGTTTTCAAATGTATGATATTCACATCTCTTGCTGGGAAGGTATCACTTGTGTTTTATCTCAAAGAACCTGAAAACATGATTGATACCCCCTTGATTGCCCTTTCAAGTCAAGTCCTCTTGCTTTCAGAGGTTAGAAAGCGCTAAGGAAAGCTTAAATTCTGTGACCAAAAAAGACCAGTAAAAGGTAATAGCTTACCAGAGTGCTTATGATAAAGACATTCAAATTGACTGTGACTATTGTGAAACTAAACAAAAAGCAATATACAGAAGCAGATTTTCTATCTTCTATAGCAGATTTTCTCGATCTCTCCTGCATTTTTCGTTGGCCAGTGTTTGTGTTTCAACAAATGTTGAACATTGGAAAATCGTGTACAAAATAGTTGCAACATTGGAAATCCTGTACAAGAGAGCAATGCCCTGAGAATGTCAATAAACACACCACTAACCTCTCTGGGCCATGCACACCCTGTCATTTTCTGTTATCAAAGTATTAACAGATAGGAAGGCAGGGATGAGTGATTAGTACAACAATCAAGATCATGAAATATAGATAGTCTTTAATGCCTACAGTGCATATTTCTATACAAAGTACACAAAAAATTTATCACAACTACTTGTGTCAGAAAATCTGAAAGAATTTTGAAGGTACATTAGTGTGTGCTACAATAATAATGTGATATATTAACAAATGCCAAAGAACTCAAACCACCGCATTTTCTTTTTTAAATCAGTGTTAATATCAATTTTAAATATCAATTTAGTCTAAATGAAGCAAATGTATTTGCATTTATTGTTATTGCTTCTGTCACTGTATTACAAATATGCTGGGTTGTATTTGGTGGGGGAGGGTTGCAAAATTAAGTCTTTACAGGAATAGCTCCTGTAGCTGCTCACTCAAATAAAGAGTTTTTGGTCTAAATTGAAAGGGGGAATTAACTAATTGGATCCACGGGTAAAGGTTCTTTATATGAACTGAGTTCCATAAGTCAGTATTGAAATGGAAGGACATTTCTTACTGTGTCTCCTTCATTGATTTTAAAGAATGGTTTGGTGAACATTACTATCCAGACTTTGGAAATAAAGCCTGAAAAGTTTGGGATGGGTTGCTATACAGAAATATTATCTGTACATTGGAAAACCTGCATCGAAGTATTGGCAACTAAGGAGAAAGTTTTAGGAGCCTTTTTATCAATGTCTGAATCACCTAGGGCTATCGTCTGATTTACTTTCTCATGTTCTGGTATTACTTATCCTGCCAACAACTATTATATACTTTTGTCCATGAGGTGAAGGAGAAGGGAAAATCCTGTTTTGTCCCCAGCCAGCTTCCCATATTCATCACCAAGACACAACGAGGAGGCTGCTATGATACACTGGTAGGGGCAGCCTAACCTCAGTCAGGCTTACCTACAAATTCTCTCTGTTCTTACAGGATACAATGTCGGGCATTTTCTATAGAAAGACTTTAACATACTCTCGTATATAAGCTGTATGATTTACCTGAAAAGGCATACAAAAGTGCCCATTGCCCTGAGTACACCTTTTGCTCTGAATAGATATGGTTGCTGAGTTTCCCATGAACCTGAGCCTGCTTTTATGCTACACCAAATGCGGCCCAGACAAATTTCTCTTCCACTTTTTGTAACCTTTTAATAGATAGATTTGACATAAAGGGAAGAGAAAACCTTGCTTGGAGACTGTCTTTTCTTTCTTTTTGTGAAAGCTTGGCCAGAAATGGGAAATGATTCCACAAGATTTCTCAAATATAATTGAACTTGCTTGTTCTGGGCATAGCAGACAATCCTCTGCATATCACTACATTTTAAGTGACTGTATTGGCTGTGTGTTTCCCAATGGAGACTGAAAACTTTTACGTATGTGTGTACATACACAAATCTGTACACAAATACAAACTTTCCCCCACCTGCTCTTACTTTTCTCATTATTTCATTTTATATTAAGTCATGTTCTCTCTTGAGTAACGTAAGTTTTCCTTCAGAATTTAGGATAAACCAAATTTCAAACTCTAATTTCTTTTTCCTGGGTTTCACTCCCCTGTGTTCTTACACCAAAAATGGTTATGTCAAGTGGAAGCTTAGGCCCTGTACCCAGGATACATGTACATTTTTATCACTGTACCCCACAGTTTAGCTGTCAGAGTGGTAATAGTGATAATTTTAGGAGTACGATGATTTTCTTTATGGAATTTTACAAATATGAACTGATCATCCACACAGCAAATAAAAAACTGTTGCCTTATGTTGGCACATGGTCAACTAACGAGACCATCCCTTGCTGTGGTCATGACCGTGATCACAAATGAGACTGCATCCTGCAGACTTCATTCCCACCTTCTCCCCAATACTTTATATCATGCTTCTCATTCAGCAACGTTGTGGTAGTTCTGTAAACATTTGTGGCCCTTCAACATTTGAATGAATATGTGCCTCATTCTGTCTTTCCAATAGAATACAATAGAAAATATGTCCTTTTCTGACTTAAAGAAATATCAAATAAGGGTTTATAACAAAGATTCAGGTCTTCTTTTTCATGTTATACAGAAATTGTGTTAACTCTTTCATTCCTCAGCAAAAGAAAAACAAACAAACAAATAGAATACATGGAGAAGTTTTATTAATTTGATTTCACAAGATCACTTTTATTACTGCAGTTATCAAACTGAGTATCAAACTAGATCTGTATTCATAAAGACACTTGCCAATGGAGAAAACTATGCGAAATTCTGAATAATGTAACAGCTGTTTTGTAGTTTTACAACAAAAGATCCCATAGTTTTAGCTGTGTTATCACTACACTCATTAACAAATTGATCTCATACCAAACCTGTGATTAGGTTTTTAGTTCAACAAGGATTTTCTTTTTTTGTCATTATTTAATTTTATACATTTCAATGTGTTTTTGTTCCTAAGGTCTGGGAATTGGGAACATGTTTTATGTTTTTTATGAAGATGGCATCAAAGTAATACAACCAGTGGAATGTGAATTTCAGAGACATATTAAGCCTAGTGAAAAACTCCTCGGTTTTCAGGCAAGTTGTTTTTAAAAATTTATTTCTAGTGTTTTCTCAATTATAATTTTCTTTAGATAAGAATTTATTATTACTAGTATAGTGTTTTCTACTTGATAAATTCATGTTTTCCCAATTAATAAATAGCTTATAATGATGAACCCAAAATTTCCTGTATTTTCCTTGATTAATTTCAAACTTTCAGTCTGTCTTTTAGATTGAATATTCCCTGTATACTCTTCAAACCCTTTATTTTCTTTGGCTTTCTTTCTCCTTACCGAGTCCTTTAACAGCTCTCTACTCTTTATTTCTGAATTTGCTCGTGTTGTTTTTCTCTCCCCAACCCCCAACACAGCAGTTAAGTTCATCTCTGTGAATCAGGGATTGATTCTCTCTCTAGTAAATATAAGATCAAAGATTATTATTTTTAAAGGTTTCTTTTTCTCCACTGGATGTTTGTCTATATTAACCTGTCTGCTATTGTGAAGCAAATCCCTGTACTGATAAACACTCTCACAGATCCACTGTAGTAGAGATGATTGATGCTTTGGCTCTAACAAAATTAATACAAGTAGTTTCAATAACTTTATTGTTAACATATTTATCATATCCCTGTGTAGGATACACAAAAACACTAGTGTATTCTCTATTTCCACTTATTCTTATGATGTTTTTCCTTTCCTGCTAACCAAATTGCTAGCTGACATATTGCATGTTCTCACAGGAACACTTGGTACTAGTCATTACATTAAGACTTACTCTGTATGATCTATCACCTTTCAAAAATAGTAACTTTCTCATTTGGATTTGAATGAGTGACCTTGAAATACTTATTACCTCGTGTTATACACTGAGATTTTTTTGTCTGTTCTTTTTTTCCTTTAATGCCTAAAGCACACTCAGATAACAGCAGAACTGTCTCAATAGAGTTTGCCTCTTCAGTTATCCTTATTGATGTCAAAGGCTGCTGTACTCAGGAACAAGATTTATTTTAGTATGAATAATTATGCTTTGAACAGCTAATCATACCTTGATTTGTACTGCTTAAGTGAAATTAGGTTGACACAGCCAAAAATAAGCCAAAAAGCTTTTTTTATGTCTGTTTAATTCAAAAGCTGATTATTTAAGATGTCTGCTAAAATTTTATTGGTCTAAAGTGCAGTCTAGATTTTAGGTGTATTTTTATTGAAGTGTGGTAATAAGCAGAGTGGATAAGTCAAATTTGTTCCCTTTTTGAACCTCTCAAACATTAAGTAGCATAATACTTATATCCTCGGGGGGAAAAAAGAATTCTTGTCAAAAATAATCTTCAGTAAAAAATTTTGAAAAAGCCCTTTCAGATTACTTTATTCCTAGAAGCAGAATGGAAAAAAAAAAAAAAAAAAAAATTACAAAAATTCCCTGCATATTCTGCTAATACTGTAGCAACAGTAGTATATTCTTGAAAAAGTACATTGACTATGAAGCTTAAGACAACTATTTCTTCCCCTGAAGAATATCATATATTCCTCAAACCCCGTTGGAAAATCTGTTTCCACTAAATAAGAATAATGAAATAACCCAGTTCTGACCCAGGATCAGATTTTTCTCAAGTTCAGCATGTGATCATCTAGTGGTAAGAGTTCATGTCATACATTGCTCCTTAGTAATTCTCTTTGACTCTGCCATGTACTCAGACATGTTAGTATACTGCATGTTTTGAGGTGGCTTTACATAGCCTTTCACATTAGGGCATCTCCATGACTTTTCTCTTAACATTTGAACAGTAAAGGAAACGTGTTTGCTTAAACCTCTCCCATTTCTTTACACTTTTCTGAATTAGCTGTTCAAGTGATAAGTAAAACCTCAAAAGATGTGATTCATTGCCAGACATTTGCTAAAGCGTAGGAACATTTCTAAATGCTGCAGAGCAGTTGAGGTACTAGAAGTGTTACAGAAAATGTCTGGATATTACACATGATACTCCAGTGTTCTTCCACAAGTTTCCTCTCTGCCTATCAACAAAGTTAGTTACCTTTAGCTGAGCTTCTGTAAAAGAATGAACTCAGGTATTTCTGCATGGCTTTGCAATGTATTGCGAACAGTGTTGCAGTACTTGTACATATTTAGTTATGCTAATTTTGCTAAAAGTAAATAGAATTTCTCACTAACTATATACTTGAGAACCCTTATCTAAATATTTAATAGCCTCTTATGCAACTGAGCGTCAATACAGCAAAGCACTTTAGCGTGTGTCTAACATGGGAATCAATTAGACTTTTTGTTTAAAGTGAAGCAAAAGATTTAGTGCTTTACTTGATCATCATGGTTTACAGGAAATTGTAAAGACCCTCTTCCTCTCCTTCCCAGAATGTTCTAAATTACTTGAATCTCCAAAAAAAAAAAGTCAAGTGAAAGTAGAAATTTATTAGTCCCATAGTGGCAATTCTAGATGCATAGGGACAGAAATAAACTGATTTCTGTGTTCAGATGCAAGTTATTGCTTAGGTAGACCAGCTTCAACAGCTGTTTGTTTAACCTGTTGTCAAACAGGTTCTTAACCATAGTTCAAGTAGTCTTTCACCTTTTAAATGTCTTGCCATTCTGAAGTGCTTGGGACATTTTCCTCACTAACATGAAACCTCTATTTATGTTCTGCAAATTAATATTACCCAAAGCCCTTAAATGCTCATTCTTAAGCAAAATTGTTTATATTTTCCCTTTCCAATGAATCCCAATTAGAATAATTATTTCAGAAGACTGGAAAAAAAGCAATTGAAACAGATGCCTTTTGTGACACCAATGAAAATATCCTTTTGGCTCTAACATAAACCTGATTTCCTCTTCCTTACAAGAACTAGCATATCATAGCCATATTTCAGGGAACTGTGACATCTCACATTTGAATACGGGGGGAGCAAAATACTTAATTTCAAAATAATGTAACTACATGGCAGACCAAAGTTTACACAGAAAATTAGCTTGAAACATACCTGGTAGTTCACAGAAATTGCTTTGATTTATGCTCTTACAGTACAGAAAGTGTAGTAAATGATAACCTTTGTCTGCAAAAAGCCCCACAAATTAAAAAAGTCTAGAGTCTGTTTTTTTAGTACAGAAAGTCAAGTAAGCAGTAACTTAATGTAGAATAGGTGATACATCAATTCAGGTCTTAAAATATGCACTGTTGTAACCAATTGATAACATCTTACTCTTAGACAGCCATAGTATAGATTGATATTTCATTGTGCTTCTTAAAGAGTTTGACTTGCATCTTGTTAAAACACTGAGCACCCTTGTAGTAAGGGCAAGTTAATAAAGATAGAATTTGCACATAAAAATCTACAAGTATGAGTTTCCTATTGAGATTTTCTCGCCCCAGACTATCTTGGAGAACTTTCTCTAAGGATTTACTTTCCTCCATCTGCTGACTTGTTACAGGGCAAGTCACTTTTTGATTAAAAAGTCTGGGGGGAATACAACAATGGAGTAAATTAATGTTTTATCAGATGTTCCTTTTTTTCAGAGAGAATAAATTAGAAAAAAGTAAATTGCTCACATTTTAATTAGAAGAAGAAAATGGTGGGTTTATGCATATATTTTAAGGAGAAATTATTTTAACCAATTACTCAATCACTGGAGAAATTAATATGGATCCTCAGAATTATTGCCTGTAAAGTAAAAGAAATCCAAACTGTCTAACCAGATAAATATTAAGCTTTCAAAAGCAAGATTTCAGTTCTGTTGAAACAGCTTCAGATAAATGTAGGTTTGAATAAATAGAGAACAACTGCATAAACCAATTCATGCTGGGAAAAAAATACTCTATTTTGGATATGAGAATGTTGGTGCAAAATTTTTACTGTTAATTTGGAAAAGCAATTTTTTTTTTTTATTTTTTCATTCTTTTGAATGCTTTCTGCTTGATATATTTAAAGTGGAACATGAGGAGCAAGTTCTGTGACTCATATCCTTAGTAAGAATCATTCCCTCTAGATTCTAATTTAATATGTTTGTGGTTATATATATATATGAAAGACTATATTTGTATATGGTTTTATAATGAAATAATCTTTAGAAATACATGTCAGTCAGTATTTTAGACTCAGATTCAGGAAAATGTGGCTTATCTGCCAGGAGATAGCTTATCTCCGGATATAGTTATAAGTGCCTAAGTTAGAGTATTTTGCTGTTCTGATATACTTCCCACAAGGGGAGGAATTATAGAGTAATCATTTACACTAATCCATATGATGCCATTTGAGACAAACTCAGATTCCTTCAGCAGGACTCGGTGTTTTTGAATAATATATTGATTGTGTCCTTGTAGAATTCACAGTCCACAAAACTGGTGTAAACTGAGTTGTGGAGAGATGACTGAAAAGAATGACATTGTAGAGACTTGTTACAAACGTTCAGACACATTTTTCGAAGAGGGTATTCTCTCTGGGGAATAAAGAGGACTGTGTAAAACAGTCTAGATGTAGTTATCTGTTTAGATAAAGACAGAACTAAGACAAAGCTTATTTAGAATAAATACAAAAAATGCTGAGATCAGTGAAACAACCTTCAGATTGAAGTGACAATTACCCAGAAGGCAAATGACAATAGATCATTGATCTGATGATTGCACATTATATTAGAGACATGCTTATGTTTACACCTCACTTTATGCAATTAAAAGCTTTTAGCCACTTTTAAGAATGAAATTCCCCTTCATCCCATGCCTATCATTCTTTAGAAAAAAACAGATTTTTAAATTCTCCCTTTGAAGTCCAAGGCTTTTTATCCGTTCAAAGTAAATCTTAGTCTTGATACTTATTTCTAAGTCCTGCTGAAGTTTCTGATGATGTGCTATCCCATGGCATCTGAGTTTAGTAGAATGTAAGTTCTGAAAGATCTTTGCTTTGTTGAGGTATAAGAGCCACATAGGAGCAAGCAGTGGCTTTCGATCTTCTGTAAAGAAACTCCCACTGTTAAAGCTGGAAATTGATTTATTTTTTATTTTGACATAAAAAGATTGAGTATATTTTCTAAAACATAGATAACACAGCAGGCAAGTAATGTTGACAATATAGAAAAGTTAGTGTTTAAATTCATGATCTTCAGCATTGCTTAGTGGCAGATACATTGTTTTGTCACATAATATTCCCATTCCTTTTAAAAGTAGCCTGATACTTAGAAACAGAATTCTTGTTTAAGATTTCATCAACTCTTGCTGCTCATTCTACATTGAAGTCATCATCTGCTGACATATAATTATTTTCACAGCAACCAGTTATGATGTGTCAGGCTGAGCATTCTAAATTAGGAATCAGCAGAAGATAAGTGGTAAAAGGAAAGAATACTTATGATTTGGTGAAATTGTCCTTTGTGATGCAAGGAATTTAAAATAAGAGGGAAAGGAACAAAAGGTCAGGAAAATAAAAAAGCTTGACACATGCTGTACTTCTCCAAGCAGAGTTAGTTTTGAGGTCCATGCCTTTACATAATTTTGATGTCCATTATAGAGAAAAAAAAAATCATTTTATTTCACAGATTTCACTATTCTGAGTTGGAAGGGACCCACAAGGGTCATTGAGTCCACCTCGTAAGTGAATGGCCCATAAGGATGAAATCCACAACCTTGGTGTAACCATGCTCTAACCAACTGAACTAATCTAAAGGGAATTTCCAAATATATTAACATATTTGACAAAGTAAATTTTAATTTTGAAAAAAATAAGCTTTTCCTGGGAGCAAATATTCACGAATAGGTGTATATATATGTGTGTGTATATATATATATGTATGTATATGTATATATATATACACATATATATATATATATATGAGGAAGGGTACATATATGAAATATGAATAGTGAGCATGTAACTACAGTTAGCTCTTTTGAGTGAGAGTGTATAGTTGTAAATGTTATGAAATATGAATTCACTAAAGTCAACTGGATTTTTTTTTCCAAATTCACCCCTTTTCAGGAATGGAAGGGCAGAGAGGGCAGGAATGATTAGATGCCATTTGATTTCTATTTTAACACCAGTAAGAGAGGCCATGAGAATGTCTTATGGCAGAAGCAGCCAAACTTCTTGATCTTTGAAGCAACATATCAGTAATACATGTGACCAAAAGAGCTGTTCTCTCCAACTCCTGCTGCTTTGCCCCTGTGCCATGTGACAATTTGCACCAGCCCAGTTATGTGTTTGCATAGCTTCCTGCTGTGTTCTCAGCTGCAAGGGGAAGACACTTCTTGCACTGCCTTCCTTTGCAAGGCGCTGTGATGGTGCACAGGGGGAGCTAGTTACTGCGCAGTAGCAAAGCATTGTGTGCTTGATTTGGTTTTCTCATTTTAAGGTTTCCTGGATCTTGCTCACTTTATTTCTAAATATATTGTTGTTTCAGATTGGTTTCTTTCTCAGGCCAGCAGTGCTAATTTTTTGAATTTCTAGAAAACATACCAAAAATTTGGTGTATGGTTTACATTAAAGTGCTTGTGAGTTGTGTGATGCCTACAACATGTAATTTGGCTAAGATGAGTTTATGTCCAAGTGTCAACTGTCCTTGTTCCTTCCCTGCATTTTTGGAGATTTTATTTTACAGTTGAAAAAGAAGAAAAACAGTGTAATTACTCTTTCTATTGCATTGTTGTCTGTTTTGATTCTTACACAGTCCCTATTTCTATTGGATTATAGGATGAAGTTTGTCCCAAAGCAGATGGTGATCCTGTTCAGCGGTGTGTATGGGCAACTGCTGTGAATGTAAAAGACAAGTTCATTTACGTAACTCAGCCCACTCTTGACAGAGTTCTTATTGTTGATGTGCAGTCTCAGAAAGTTGTACAGGTATTTATTTCTCATTTTTTAAGATAATATCTAATTTGGACACAAGAACTTGGTATTTCAGAAAGAAAAATACAATTAGCTTGATAGTAAATATGTTATTTGCAAAAAAGTTCTTCCACTTTCAACATTCAGCAGCAGTTCCTGTTTAGTGACTGTTCTCAATAGACAATGGGAGGGAGATAATATGAAAATAACTCTTATAAATATTAATCAAGTAGTTGACAAAGCGAATTTTTTAGGAAATTTCTCACTTGAGGTACTTTTTACTTCAAAAAGAGGATTACTTAAAATAGAGTTTTTACACGAGAATGTGAATCTCAGTTTTGACAGGAAAGGTCGGATTTGACTACAGAAGATGGAGGACTGTTACTCTGTAAGCTTTTAGATAGAGAAATTACTGAAACTGTAAAAATAAGCCCAACCTTCAGCCAAGGCTGGAGACTATGAATTCAAACTTCTCTACTCCTCTTTCTTGGTCTCTGGGATGCTGGAGATACTCTGCTTAGTGAAAATAATTCTTTAAGTGAAAGCTAAATCAATGCTATAGCACAGGGATTAATGGAGTCACAGAGTTTGTGAAGACCAGTTGTGGTGGGTTGACCACGGTTGAAGGACAGATACCCACCAAAGCTGCTCTGTCACTCCCCAGCTGGACAGGGGAGAGAAAAGGCTTGTGAGTTGAGATAAGGGCAGGGAAACATCACTCACTGATTACCATCACAGGCAAAACAGACTTGACTTTGATAATAAATTCAACTAATTTCCCTATTAAAATCAGAGCAGGGTAATGGAGAGTAAACCAAATCCTAAAAACACATTCCCCTCAAACCTCCCTCATTCCCAGGCTTAAATTTATTCCTGAATTTCTACCTCCTCTCCCACCAGCGGTGAAAGTAGATGGGGATTGGGGGTTGTGGTCAGTTCATCTCATGCTATTTCTGCCGCTGTTTCTTCCTCAGGGAAAGGAGTCCTTTTCCTGCTCCCTCATGGGGTTGTTCCCATGGGAGAGTCCTACATAAAATTCTCCAACATGAGTCTTTCCCATGGGCTACAGTTCTTCAGAAACTGTTCCAGTGTGGGTCCCTTTCCATGGGGTATTGTCCTTCAGAAACAGGCTGCTACAGCTTGGGTCCCCCATGGGGTCACAAGCCCTGCTCCACTGTGGACTTGTTCCTGGCTCCTTCAGGCTCCAGTGTGGGGTCCTCCATGGACTGAAAGTGGAGATCTCTTCCACTGTGGTCCTCCATGGGCTGCTGGGGCACAGCTTACCCTCACCACAGCCTACACCAAATGCTGCAAGGGAATCTCTACAGTGGCCCCTGGAGCATCCCCTTCCCCTTCTTCCCCTCTGACCTGGATACCTGCAGGGCTGTTTCTCTCCCATTCTCACTCCTTTCATACCTGGTCACAATTACTTCTCAGCAATAATGTTGTTTTTCTTTTTAACTGTTTAATCCCAGAGGCCCTACCACCATCCTAACTGACTCAGTTGTGGCCAGCTAGCAGCTGGTCCGACTTGGAGATGGCTGGCATTGGCTCTGTTGGACATGGGGGAAGCTTCTAGCAGCTTCTCAGAGAAACAACCCAAATAGTTCCCCCCACTACCAAAAGATTTACATGCAAACCCAATACACCAAGGTACAAGGCAGTGCTAAAATGAGTATTAGGTTTTTTTGAACCATAGAGGTACCTCAGGAGAGCCTGAGAGAGTCACAAAATGCTCCAAATGGTCAGTAGTCAGTAGTCTTACTGGAAAAGAGTAAAAAATTTACATTTAGTTGCCACTAACTACTGTACTCTTGTCTCTTTTTCATTGTTTATATACCCAGCGATATCTATATCGTACTTTGACGTTAAATAGGGGATTTATACCAGGACAGCTTTTAGTCCGTGGAACTGTTAAAGACATGTAAAAATGAACTTAGAAAATAACTGTTCTAAAAACATATTTTTTGAATATTAAGCGAAGATTAAAAGTCTTAAAATGTTTTTTACAATCTTGACATTTACTTTAAAAGCAGGTTAATTCTTTTTCTGAAATAAAATTATTTCCTGGGCAAAGAGTTCTGAAGCTAATAAATAACTTATTAACAATCCTGCTCTGATTACACTTGTATAAGGGTTTTGACTCCAGCTTGAATGTTCTGTTTCAAATTTTAAACATATAAATGGGGTTACTTATAGTATTATCATATTCATAAAGAAACAGATGTTCTTTAGCTAAATAAAACATGGATTTTTTTTTTTTTAAATTTAGTTAGAAATCTGTTTATAAAAAAATATTTAAATAAAGCTTTCCTTCATGACTTGTTTTTTTCAGTGTTAAGTTAACGAAAATCGTTAATATATAGATTATATATGATGTATTAGGCTCCAGGAAGACCATATTATGGCCTTTCAATACTTGAAGGGAACTTATAAGAAAGTAGGAGACAGATTTTTTTTTAGGGGTTGTAGCAATAGGACAAGGGGTAATGGTTTTAAACTAAAAGACAGTAGATGCAGAAAAGAGACAAGGAAGAAATTTTTTACATTGAGGTTCATGAAACAATGACACAGTTTGCCCAGAGAGGTGGTAAATGTCCCATCCCTGAAAACACTCAAAGTCAGGCTAGACAGAGCTCTAAGCAACCTGATCTTGTTGAAGGTATTGTCACTGCATTTTATTTTATTTTTTTTTTTCTGAAAAGACTTTTTTTACAACTAATTCAATATATTTCTTCAGGAAGAGAGACTGAACATCCATAGTCTTAGTACAATCCACAGATTTGAAAGACTGGAATATCTGTCAATGTTACCATGGTCTGTGACTGACATTCAGGTGTCAGCTTTCTTTCCTACAGATGAGGGATGAAATACCCATTTCCTTGCATTTATTAGTCATTTAGATTTCAGTGAAAAAAGCACATTATAGCTTTTAAGCTCACTAAAAAAGTAGTAGAGAAGTTGGAGGTTCCTTTAAACTTAGGCTTTATGAAATAGTTTGATTGTTAGACATTTCTAATTTGTCTTCAGTTACATTAGATATTGTTTGAAATATGTATAAATATAGATTATTTTGACATTAACAGAATGTTTAGAGATGCTTACCACAATGATATGTGTTAATTAAGGAGTAAAATTCAGTAAATTAACCAAAAAGTGCAACCCTTCCCCAGAAATATCTAAAGCAATTGTCCAGTTTTTGGATGGAGTTAGATAGATTGCTGTTCTATCACATATAAATATTCAAATTTCTGTAATGAGCTAAACAACAGACATACAAAATTAATAGGTGCTACACAGAGTTTTGTGCACTAAGTCTGTGCTACTTAGTGAATATATTGAACTAAAACCTGAATTCTCCACAAGCTTTCATGCTAGTCCAGAGGGAAAAAAATCACTTTTCAAGAAATTTTATTTTGAGGGATAAAGTAGCAGTGCTTTTCCACTACTTTAGTAATATCCATATTGTGAACTTAGGAAAGTATGGAATAAAATTCATCCTCTCTGTGGAAACCTTTTGCAGAAATGAAAGTCTCTGTTTTGATGGTTCTAGGCATTTGAGTATTCATAATAAATTATCTTTCCATTTCACAATACTTAACAGAAGAACCAGATTAATAGATGAAACAGATAAAAGTACAAGGGGACTTACTCTGTGTCCAGCTTAATTATGCCATTATTCAAAATAAACTGAAAAGTAACAAAAACTGTAAAAAGTAGAACCACTGCTGAATCACAGATGGCTTTTAGAATTGAAGTGAGGCTAATTTGGAATTTAGTAACAAGTCAAGAGACAGTTTCTTCAGCTTTCCTTATAACAACTATGGTCCTATCTTCTTATATTTTAACAATAAGCATTTATTTTTGTTTTATTTTTTTGCAAGCAGCAGGTATCTCTTAGCCAGTAAATGTTGTTTTACTCATATGATATGCACATACACAAACACTTGTACAAACAGGAGGCACAGAAGGGAATTTAATTTTTCAATCAAATCAGTCTATTTGTACTTACCTTTAGTACTGTCTGGCACAGGGAAAAAAAGAAAGCAATTGATTTTTGGAAAATAGAAACTGTTCAGAAAGGAACAGTTCTTGTTGGACTGCCTTTTCTCTAAGTGTCATATTAATACAGAGGATATTAATTACATACTTGTACATGTAACTATTTTCAGTCTATATCTTAAATAAGAAACGACATTTCTGCTCTGTAAAACCAAGTGTTCAAAAACATATGTGACAGTAGGAACAAACGTGGAGATAACCTCATATTTTGAAAATGAGAAACACTCTAATGAAATGTCCGTCACCACACAAAAAAAACCCTAAAGAAAACTAAAAATGTATTTCAAAGGGGTTTAAGTCATGTAATATGCTGTTTTCTGTGTAAAAATAATAGTGGTTTGGTTTTACTTATTATGATGTTTTCTCTGAAGTAGTACTATATATGTTATACTTACTCCTTTCTTCTATGAAAGTTAATGTAAAAGATGTGTGCGCATATGTAACAGCTAGATTTGAGGATGATTTATTTTTATGACAGCTATATTTATCAAAATAAGTACTTTAGGGGATTCCAGAGCAGACTAAATTGAAATGTATTGGAGACATGGATGGTGTATCTTTAGAGAGAGACTTTTTACTTATCCAGGTAGTTCTCATTATGAAGTTAAGAGAAGCATTTGCTTTCGTTTGTAAATTCTTTAAAGCATGCCCTGTCACCTGCACTTGCCCAGTATTGCACAGCAGCACAAACCAACGGAGATGACTTGGAGGCATTCTGAAGTGCAGTCATTATCGTTCAGTCCACAGTGTGCTGCTGGCAGATCAGCTTGCCTAGCTGTGAAAGCCCGTCCGAGATGCTTAGCTCCATTTTGCTGCTGGCTCCTCTCCTGGGAGCTGTTCTACCTGTGCCTGACCCTGCAGGCAATTCTTTATGCTCCTCCTGGCTGTGCCATGACCGTGAGCCTGAACGCAGCTGGCAGTCCTTCGGCAGAACATGGTTGGGTCAGACCTTTGTCTGGGGAAGCCAAAAGCAAATCTGACACGCCTGAACAAATAAGCTATAGAGCAGCCCAAGTATTATTTTAGACTACTTGTCTTCTAGTGTGCAGCAGAAAAATGTAATCAAACACACATGACCTCTTTCAAGGAGTAACTTATGATTTTAAACGAGCCGCTAAGCAACCTGCCTTCATTTCCCATTTTCCAAAGGAAAAACAAATTGTGCTTAGATGAAGCGGTCGCCTGCAACACCTCAGGAGTACTGTTAAGTATCATCAGCAGTCTCAGACAGCCATTAGTGCATTATCTTGAGGATCTACATCATTAGTTTAAATTAGGTTCACTTAATTAGCCAGCTGGTACACTCCTTGACACACTGATAAACAAGCTGTGCTTTACAGTTCCATAATGGTAAGACTAAAAAACAATTTTTGCCTATTTTTTCTGCTTTAATTATGAAAATAAAAAAGTAATCTCCCCAGTTGTTTACCTTGTGCAGAACATCTCTTAATCAAATACACTGTCCTCCTGTTCCATACCTCTGAAGTCTTCAGTTCTCATAACAAAGCGAGTTTAGAGCTCAAGATTGTAGGGAAAGATTGTGGCAAGATTGTAGGGAAAACACTTTGGTTTTGATTATAAGTCTATGAAATGTAGCAACTATAATTGGAAAACATATGAAAACAATCTTTCCAACTACAACAAAATAAACCCTTTTTAGATTTGGATGCAACAACACCATGTTGATTTTATGCAGTAACACCTTCCATTGATTTCAGTATGTGGCTTGAGAATATGCTTCCCTTTTAAACCATTTTCCAGTAATTAGGGCAGTTTTTCAAACCAATGTGTATAAAGTGAGAGTGACAGTAGGGAAGGGAGATAAGTACTTTTTTACTTGATTTAAAACCTTTGTTTTCAGCTTCTTAATAGCTTCAGTATAATGTAATTTTGATGCCAAGTGTTAGAGCACATAATGAATAAAACCCACATTTTCAGCAATTGTGTAACTCTGAATTAATCAGAGGACTCTTTCAACAATTGACGACATGATTTTAAAATACAATCTGAAAACATCGGGAAATGCATGTCTAGTCATCATTTTAATTCAAGCATATATATTATTTTTCCTTTGAAAGTGTGACATAACCTAAGGGTTTCTGTTTTTATTATGCTTTAGGCAGTAAGTACAGATCCTGTTCCAGTGAAACTGCACTATGATAAATCACATGATCAAGTCTGGGTGCTGAGCTGGGGAAGCATGGAAAAGAGTTCACCAACTTTGCAGGTGAGTCGATCAGAATGATTTTATGTAAGGAAATGTAGACAAGCTGAGCCTTTGTGTAATTGCAATGTATTGTATGTTTTGCTTTAAGTATTATTACCATGAGCTCAGCGGGGGCAGCAAAATGATTTTGGGTAACCAGAAAACAAGTCAGACAACTGGTTTTGCTCAAAAAGTTAGTGATTATTTTCAACACCCTTAGTCAGAAGTGGCAATGGCAAAATGATACAAGGGTAAGGAATACACCGGAAAGCAGCAGCATGTTCTGTAACTGCCAGTCTTCTGAGAACAAACTGTTGCTCTTTATGAGGGGTTTGTCCCTAATTAGAGGATAAACTGGACTTTAGACGTATTTCTATTTCACTAATGGTATATTGACACTCTGGAGGTGTCAAGTTCCATCTTTTTTTTTTTTTTTTCAGATGTAAAATATTAAAAATCTTTACTTTCCCATGCCTCTGAGCAGTGATAAGCCTAGGAACAGTCAGTAAAGAAACATCTCAAGAAGCTGTACTTATGCTACTACTTTTTCATTAATTTCTCTTCCTTATTTCAAGTAATCCCCTGAGACTATTATGATCATCTTTGTATCATAATTTTAAAATTCATTTTTATTTCAATTTGCTATGCCTTTCTTCAGAAGTTAATTAAATCCTTATGCATTTAACATATATTTATATGTAAGAAAAAGAATAATAGAAATTAAACCAGCAAAATTAGTAACATTTGAAAACACCTTTTCAGCACCTACAGACTCTTAGTAACTTTGAGCGTGCAAGGTAATTTGTGGGAGTTCAGCTGTCACTCCTCCCCAGAACTGATAACTGACTCAGTCTTACATTTTAAAGTGACTGATAATCCTCACCCTCATTTTTTCTTACAGTATAGATGATACGTTATTTTTTTTTGTTGAAAAGATCCGCTCTTAAGTGCGCGCATGTGAATATCATAGTGGCTATTATATGGAATTGCCTTTTATTCTCCTAGAAACATTTACCTCAGAGAAGGTCCAAAATTTGGAGATTCGATGAAAATTGGTCCATAACAATGGAAGGAATATGTAAACTCAGTTCAACTTGCTTTTCTGCAATATTTTTCTGTTGAATTACCTCATGATTGACAAGAATGGGGAGTATTCATAGCCATATATTCCAGTGGATCAGTTGATAGCATCTTATCTTGTCACTCTGGCTGAAGTGCTCAAGAAATTTAGTTTCACTCTAGGACCTTGTGTTAGGAAAAAAAAAAAAAAAAAGGAAAACAAAAAATTTAGTTTGAACTAAGAACTGCTAGAGGCTTTAGTAATGTAAATGAATAAATTCAATTCAGGGGTGATAAAAAAAGAAGGAGGGGAAAGTAAATATGAAGTTTAAGTGGTCAGGTGTGTAACAGTTCTCTGAAATCTGTAAAGCTGATCAGCTTTATTCACTATCATTTGCGTTCATCGTCTTGGTAACTGAAAGATAATACAAGAGAAGGAGTACAGAGGCAATACTGTATTCATTCTTTTAGACAGAGATTAAATTTTGAAAGAGTATTTCTATAGTTTACACTTATCACTTTATGCAGGTGATAACGCAAGCCAGTGGGAGTGTTTCTCATCACACAATCCATACTCAGCCTGTGGGAAAGCAGTTTGACAGAGTGGATGACTTTTTTATTCCAGCTACAACCCTCATCATCACCCATATAAGGTAAGTTTCAGCTGAACTATAATTAACTTTCAAATGAACTAAAATATTTTCTAAAGAAAAAAAAAAAAACAAAAACAAAACCTTGAACCTCTGAGTGCGTGCCACCTACATCAGTATTGCCTTGGAACATTTCTTCATAAACAAATGAAATGCAAGTTGAAGTGAAAACAAGCTAGATATCAGAATATACACATTTATTAGCATTTTTCTTCCATATCTCACCAAATGTTTAAAAGTTCAGCTGCTCTACATGGTAAAATTGAATTGTAATATCATCTGGGGTTTTCTTGAGGAATTGATAACTGTAATATTCAGGTAATTCTTTCATTTAGTTGCATAAAACTTAATTTGTAAACAATTTCTTCTACTGCTCAGAGCAGTTGCCATATGTAGTATTTATCATATTGTCTTACATATATATATTAGAATTATTCTCTTCATTAAGGAAAAAAAAAAACAACACAAAAACCCCACAAACAAACCACTTTTGGACTTTTAAATGGAATTGTGATACCACATAGCTTAGCTCTTTATGAACTGACTCTCCTGCTCATTCAGTTGTTTTTAGCTGGGTTTTTTTTGTCAGGCTCTGTTTTCAAAACAAACTATAACTAAGGATGTAACATGAAATCTGTTAAGATGCATGAATAAAATTCGTCTTATTTCATGAGTGTTGAGTATATGAAGTTAAAATGGCTCATTCTATAGACATGCCAGGAAACACTGTAGATCCTTGGGACGTTATTGTTACTTCTCTCAGTGAATGTGGGATTGTGTTTGGCCAAAGAACAGACAGGTTCTGGCTTTGGTAGAAATGCCCTAAGTATGGAAGAATTGAAAAAAAAATTGACAACTTGGATTTTAAAAGACAGCTGTGAGTGCTGGTATGGGAAAATGAATTCTGTCTCAGCCAGACACAATACAATAGTACAGAGAAAGAGAGTGTGAGGAAAACAGGGCCCCACTTAACTCTATTGTTTAGTGGGATATTCCAAATTCAATTTTCTAAATAAATGCCTTCATTAGCTGTAAATATGCATCTCCATTAAAAAGGATATAATTTCTGATTGTAGTCCATGGTAGTGTGATGTGTGAAAACATGCAATTTAGGATGATCTTACAATTGATTTCATAATTTACTTTATACATGCCTTAGAAGAATCTAGTCTTCCCTATCAAAGAACATTTGGCTTCTCCTAAAAATGTTGCTGATGAAAGATATATTTTTTTTTTAATTTTCTACAAAACTCTTAACTAACAAGTAAATTAGCAACCATCCATATGTAATTTTAAAAGAAATATGAAAATTAATATAGCTGAATGATAAATTGATTATAAATACCATTATTACCGTGTCTTGAATTGAGTACATAAATCCATCATGCTCAGTGTTAGAAAAGCATTAGATATATCTGCTGTATTTGGAACAGGTATGCATAAACTAGCACGTACTAGAGGCACCCCAACAGAACTGCCATTTAGATACTTGAATTTTCATGTAAGTAGGAAATTAAAGACTTGGATAGGGATAAACATTATACAAGAAGGGGAATCAGAACTGGGAAAAGAAAAATAAGGTCATCTCAAAGCTAGGGTTGAACTCATCTGACTCAAACTATTTTAAGTTGATATTTTGCCCAAATTGGTCAAGTAGGCACTTCATGCTTTGCATATTGAGTCACAGCTACCTTCTGCTGATGAGTCATTGCACCCATTCTATATGCAGCTTAAAAGAGAATTAAAAAATAAAAGAGCACCCACAGAAATAAAAAAGTAGTATGAAATTCAGTGAACACTGAAAGAGTAAAATTGTGTGACTGCAGATATATATAAACATGTACATCCATGCAGGCCTAGTAAAATTGTTATTTTTGATTTTCCTCCTTTTTTTTTTTCGTTTTTTTTTTTTGGTATTCACATGCCAGATAAAGATAAAAATAAAATTTCTAAAGTCTGGGAAAAGGCCTGCATTATTTGTCCCAATGTTTAATGGGCAAAATAAATTCAGGAGCAATTAACTGTTTTTACTGACTCATGAGCTTACTTGAAATGCTACCTGATTCTGAGTGCTTTTTCTAGAAAAGAAAAAAAAAAACACACTTTTTGAACACACAATTTGTGTTTTAATTTTTTGATGTATTCTTTTAAGAGTGATATACATTAGTCAGTTATTAAAGAATTTGCCTTCCCCAAAATATCTGGACTGCAAGTAGTTTGATTTTTTTGTTTAAATAAAAATGAACTATGTGAACAGTGTGTCAGGAAAGAGTTTAAGTGTATTCATCAAATTAGTAGTGATGTAGAAAAAACTGTCTATTGAATTTTATAACACCAGTCAACAAAAAACCCCACTCAATAACAGCATGTGTTTCTTAAGGATGTTAGGCAACAAACATAAAAGCTTAAGCTTATTATTTGGAGTATATACCTACAGGGGAGCAATTTATGATTGTGAATTGCAAAAAACAGCTACAAAAGAAATAACCCCACTGACTAAGCTAATTGGCATAGTTAATTGCCCAAGGCCCCTATTTACTGTTTGTTAGAAACCAGTTCCCTTTGACCATACAATACCAGACCCTTCCAGAAAAAAAATTAAAGCTTTCTGTAGCTAGGTGCATTTGTCACCTGTAAACTAAAATTTTGAATGATGGAGCAGAAGACAGTAGGATGTATGGCTTACCAAATTAACATCCAGAACTGTCTGAAATGTGCAGTTCTAAGCAAAAAAAAAAAAAAAAAAAAAAAGGGCAGAGCACTTTAAAGAATGAATTTCATAACACAGCTGACACAAACTATCTACTACCATCTACAGTGTACTACTATATGCTGCATATTTTGTCCAATCAGTTATTCTTGATCACTCTAAAGAACAAGGTACATAAGGTAAAGATAGGTTGGTTTCTTGAAATCTGGGAACAGAAGTAAGGGAGAATACTTTAAAGATATAGTGGGTCATTATTTTTTTTTTCTTTTGAATAATAGCTAAAGCAGTAATTGCTGGTAGTACACATCTAAGTATTTAAATCTTCTTACAAAATAATTTTAAGAAGTGATGAAACTATGCATTTGCTTTACCTTGATGAGTTATTTTTATATATAAAAATGCAAATGGGCTGCCCATTATAAAAATAGAAAACACACGTTTTACTTCTCTCTTGAGCAGCAGGTAATTTAGGACACACTTCCCACAGATCAGACATTTTAAAAGATGCTCTAAATTTTGGTGTAAGTTAAACAGTAATTCATCCCAATGAAAAAAAATGTTTTCCCAGATTTTTCCTATCACAGACTGAGGTTAATGTTTGGTTGTATTTATTGTACAGCAGGAGTCAGGGCAAATAACCTTTTGGTTTTATAGACAGCAAGCACAACATTCGTGCTCTGCACAACTGTGATGCACCAACAAGCAGCAGCTAAACAGAGTAGCCATGAGCCAGAAGAAGCAGAGGAAGAATAGACCAATCCTGTTATCTTTGAACCTTCTTTTATAATTGATGTATAGTTAGTTGATATGTGTACGGAAGACGACAGGAAAAGAAACTCTATCATTTTGTCAAGAAAAAATGTGGTAGGTTCAGTACTGTCTTTTAGATTTAGGATGTTAAGAAGGTGTCTTCCTCTCCTTTATGTTCCAGTCATATTTTTTCCTTCCATTACTGAGATGAAGGAGAAACAGTTTTGTGCAAACACCATTTTAGGAATCAAACAATATTTTGGCTGTCATCCTTTTGTACCTGCTAACCATTTTAAATATGTGTGTTTGTGTGTGTGTGTGTTTACAAAGACAAGAAAATATCTATTAGTTTTAGTGAAAATCTACTAAATATCTCCCTAAAAATGTGTAGAGCACCCCACTGGTGTTTCCAGATAGCAAATCCATGCTTGTACAGAGAGTCTTAACAGCAGATAGATATGTTTGGCACCCCATGTTAATGCTCTAAAAATATAGGTGAGTTAATTTTAGAATTTCTGAGTGGTTTTTTTGACTAGTTCACCTGCTGACTCTAAGAGAGGGTTGTTGCCTCATGCCTTTGAGCGTTCCTTCATGATGGAAATACATTTCCTTGTTTTTCTCACTAAGCAAGCTTAGAGTTTGGAGAAAGTCAGTTTCCCTTGACTTTTCATGAGTTTCTTGTGCTAGCTATCAATAATTATTATTAGAAAGAATGCTGAAAAAAATTTGTTCAGTCTTACTGTTGGAAATCTGAAGATCTGAAGGGCAAAAATTATATATTCTTCTTGCATATCTTGAAAAATAGCATGTCCTGCTATTATCGTTGACTATGTTTTACCTCTGATAAGTGCACCCACTGTCAATATATGTTGAATTATACCAAGAGAATGAGTAAATAAAAAGCATTGGTTTTCATGCACACTGTCATACCCATATTTTCAGTACACATCTTAAAAGGAAGTGTCTCACTCCCCCCAGCTCTGTTGAAAAACTATCAAACACTGGGGCCAGAAAAGTAGATAGGAGATCTGTTACTCTGTAATAAATGGTACAAATCCCAGGATGTTTTTCCTGTTTTTACTGAAGCTTTTTCCTTTTGTAGATGTACCTTGTAAGAACTGAGTATATATTTTCAATATTTGGCCTTATATATTTACTAAGAAGAAAATTTTATTCAGTGAGCTGCTTTCTCTGCCAAAGCAGTTCAGCACAACCAATGATCTTGTCCTTAATTGTCTGCTAATATCACTCCTTATTATAAAAATAGACATTTGCAATTAGTATGTGTGATGGTTGCAGAAAGATGACTTGTACAGTACTCATGAAAATATACTCTTGGAAGTCTAAGGAGCAAAAGGGCTGATTATTTCAGCTCCACTGTTCTCAAATCGGAATGAACAAGAGATAATTGGAATAAATTAATGTCTGTCACTACACTGCTGTAAAATATTTCAAAAGCAGTACTAAGTGAACTCACTGTAATGGAGTAACTCTAACTTTTTAGATGTATTAATCTTTTAGCAAGTATTTTAAATGTCATCCAGTTACCTGACCTAACAAGTAGAAGAATGAGCAATCAGCTCACTGGTGAGACAGCTCAGTATCTGAATAGAGTTAACATATTCTCAGTTTGAGCATTTTCTCTCTTTTATGTCTCTGTTGTGTTTGGTAATAGGGGAAGCAGTCTTTCTAAAATTGCACTTACTCATTTGTACAAAACAGTCCAAAACCTAAGCTTTTCTATAAGAGTTAATTGGATGTACTGCCAATGCATTCCTGTGAACCTTCTTAAATGAAACCCATGTGGGGAAGTGATTCAGAGTATTCAGATTTCATTCCAGAGTTTAAGCCCCTGCAGAGGTGAGAAGTAGCTGAAGGAGTGTGAGAGCATTTTCTGTATTTCTATGCAATTAAGCAAAAAAAGAAAATATTATTTTTTGCTTGAAAAATCCTACATAATCAGAAAAAGCTTTCTATTCAGTGATTTGTGAGTGAAACAATAGACGTGTTAAATGCTAAATCAACTAGACAAAAACATGAACAAAAAAAATAGATTTAATTTAAGGTTGAATTTTTCACGTATAATTTAGTGCAAAGATAAGGGGAAATTTAATATATTACAAGCTCAGTTAACAATGCATAATAGGGAAGCATAAAGTTTGAGACAGTTGCTAGTCATCAAGCTATAAATATATATAGTGCTACAGGGAAAATAGGGAAACAGCTTGAAAGTGTGAGCAATCAGAGAAAGCTCAGTAGTACCAGGGCAAGCAGAGAAGATCTAGAAAGTTATCTGCAATTTCTAATACTGATTGTGAATTCTGTCAGTGAATCCTACATGGTGGCACAGCACACAAAAGAGGTGCAGCTGAGCTAGGGGTTCACTCCGCAGTGTTGCACTCTCTCCTAGTGAGAGTAGTGCTGAATGGAAAGCTTGCAGTCATTCTGTCCTCTCACTGTGTATTTGCGCTCCTCCCCTCCAAAAAAAAAAAAAAAAAGACACTTCTGTTCCATAAATATGTTGCTTTTGAAAAAGACACTCAGAGAATCTTTTTGGAAAAATTGGAGAGGAGACAGTAAAAAGTCTTTTTCTGCATCTTTTTTTGCTTTAAATAGTGGATTTTAGAGCATCTTTTTTTCCAGAGGGAAAATGAAGAATGGGACATTGAGCTCAAACAGTTTTAAAGCATTGAAACTTAGTCTCACTATCACTGGCAACAGCAACAACTGTTGAAATAAGTGCCTTTTTAAAAATGTGTAGATACTCTATAGACTGTCAAATCTGTATGATGTACTTCAGTCCTCCTCTGTTCGAATGTCCCCACCCAAATGGCTAGGAATCCATAAATGTAGCCAGTGCATAGCTTTAAACTAGGGAAATCCCAGTCCTTTAGGTAAGATACACCATGTTCCCAAATTAATGCCTCACCCATATCCTCCTTCGTCTCTACTCCTATATTCTAACTGAGAAGGACCAATGTTTACAGGCTTTAAAATGTTCTAGGCAGTAAGGATTCCCAAGGGTGTCTGTGGGAAATCATCTACAAAATTATAACTGCCACCTTACACAAGATTTGCTATCACTGAAATGATATTCTGAGTTGTATATAACATTTCTTGGTTCAGAGGACTTTGGAATTCATGAAGGAAGTACTTTTAATTTTAAAGTTCACTTTCAGTTTAGTGTTTTTAAGTTCAATTAATAATTAATTGCACATTTAAATGTAGCTAATGTACAAATATTTTAATATTTTTATTCAGTGCATTTTTATAATGCATTGAAATCTGTGAGTGTTTCTAACCTTGAAAAATATATGTATGTATGCACACACATTTATAAGAAATCAGGTTGGAAAACTATCTTGTTTCTGAAATCAGTTATTCTGCATACCTTTTTCCATGTCAGTTGACAATACAATACATAATATTGTGTGCTTGACCAATTTATTTAACTCATGCCCAAATCTTTTCCTCTTAGGGAGCTTGAGTAAAACTTCCCAAAGCTCTCAAACAAAAATTGAAGCTGTCAGTAAAAAAGCGTGTTCCTAAAACTGCTTCCATTTCAGTGTGACTATTTAGAAAGTTCCCTTCAAATGTTACCTAAACCAACAGACTGCAGACAGCCTTTGTAGCACTATAAACTAAAGTATTGGTAAAAAAAATAATTCCTTGTGTTCTACTTGTATTTCTCTATTAGCTCACAGAATAGCTAGAACCTGGTTTAAGTCTAGTCAGCTCTACTACATTTTTGCTAAACTATAAATGTTTGAGTTTTTTTCACACTGCAAGTTTTGGGGGTTTTTTAGAAGTTGTCATTATGGGAATGTTTACTTTTGGGATAATATCATCCATCCTTCTGGATGGATGGCCAAACCATTACTATAAATAAATATTCTACCTGTCTCCTAGTACCAACCTGCTTTTAAAAGTTCAGCATCTATTGGTGTGTGAAAATACATGAAACAATGAAATGTATAAAAATGTAATCAACTAGAAGAGAAAACTATTTGCTGTGATTAGGACACATAATTTGTTGCACCCAGTGCTTAGAAGTTATCTTAGTCCTGCCTTAATTACTCATTAAAAAAACCAAACATAGAAACACACACACACACAAAAGAATTCCAAATTATAAACATTAATCTATTAACTTGGAGGCAATCTTAAAAATATACAATTAACCATTGTGGGGTTTTTTAATATGTTTGTTAATAAAGAACCAGAACATAATTATTTTAAAAAATTGTGTTGGGTCTGGCTTGTGTGGAACTAGTTTTCCTGAGAGCAGCCAGAACAGAGTTGTGGTTTAGATCTCTGACACTGGAATAATAAAAATTTGATTGGAAAGCTTCATTTGTTCAGTTCTACTTTAGAACATTTAGATTTCTACTAATTAGATTTAAGCTTTTCTATTTGAGGTTGCAAACCTATTGTCCTGGTTTAGTAATGACTTCCCCCATTTAGTATTCCCAATAAAAAAAAAACACAAGCCACTCCCCTCCCCCTCTACTATGGTGGGAGACAAAAGACAGTTAAGAACATGAGTTAAGAACAATGTACTGGAAACAGCACAGAGATAAGAAAACTAATGGCAACAGCAACAATTGTTAACAATTGAAGTGTACAAAGAGGGGGTTATTTATGTTCAAAAATTCTCACTGCAGACTGTGAGCGACGACAGGTTCCCTACCCTGCCACACTTTTGTTTGACCTGAAGCCATGCCTTTCTACTTGGAAGCAGGAGTCCCTTACTCACACCCCTGGCAATGACCTCAGGTGGTACCAAATAATATTGGGGTCTTGGCCACGCCCACTGAGCACAGTGCACTCCAGCCCAGAATTCCTGGGCTCAGGCAATCCAATGGGCTCACCCTCCCTGGCAACTGAGCCTACAGGTACACACCACCCTGCTTGGCTACTGGTAAAAAAACAAAACCCCCTGTTCTGGCTGCAGATAGGACACCTATTTTTGAATTTTTAGTGATCACACGAATCAAAGACTTTAGGAAAACATCCAAATCTACACAAATAGACTGTTTTGTCTGAGTTCCTTCTGTGGGTTCTCAACTGTCAGAATGTAACATCTTATGGTGAATAAAATGCCCAAACTTCCACTTAACAGAGACACCCCAAACACCCCTCACCCCCTGAGGGTGAGGTGTATTATCATTGTATTATCTACAATATATTGTATTATCTACAATGCACCCCTGAGGTGTATCATCTACATATTAGAACACGGCAACTTGTGCAATGTGCATGATCTTTTTTTCCCATGACAATCTTATATTTTTAATTCAAATGTTGTCTCTGATGCTTTTATATGCACAAAATAATATTTAATCATAATTTTTCCATACAAAATATATCTTTTTTGTTGTTGTTCTTCAATCTATTTTTTTTTTCTTTCTAATTTGGGTCATTATTTAAAAAAAAAAAAAAAAAAGGAGAGAAAGGAATTTTGCTAAAGTTCAGTATTTGTTCTTAAGAATATTGACATATCCCCAACTATAACCATATGTGAACTTCATTTTAAAAATGAAGAAAAAGATCTTTTGAGACTGTTTTGATGTATGTAATTTATCACCTTTGTAGTCCCTATCTCTATCTCATTATTCATTCTGTACTAGTGCTGACTATTTCTTCTGACATATATAAATTTGGCTGTGCATTCCATATGACATCTGCCCACCTCAATGTTACCACATTTTTTGAAGTGCCAGATCCTCTTAATCCTATCCTACCTTGTACTGACATTTAGGAGCATCTTTAGAATGTCTTTTGTTCACTGTGTCTGTATAGCTAGCCCTTTATTTGACTTTTATTGCTTTAAAAATGAAGTGAGGGTGTTTTTTATTAAATTGCTAGCTCTCCTTCCCTAGAAAGTACAAGAAAGAAAAATACATTTGCTGCCAACACTAAAAATAGATTTTTACTGTGTGGGTTACTTTATGATAAAACATGAACATCCCTAGATTTTAAAAATGTAGAAATTAAGCTGTTTTCTTTTGTCCTAAAATTTCTGGTTTGTTTTTTTTTTTTTTTTCTTGTCAGCACTGTTATCATGGGACAAAGATTTACATTAAAGTGTATTGTATATAAAATATTGTATATACACGTTTTGCAAGTGCTCCACAACAGAGACGTCAGAAAATTAGCAGACTGCTGCATCACTAGTACCCTGAAAATTCAGGATTTATCCCTACCCTGTGCAAATGTGCACTAAATGCAAGCCAGAAGTCCTGAGCTCTGTGCAACATGTTAAAACAAGTCAGCTCTTCCCACAAGATCTAAAAAAAAAAACCACCTGAAGAAGCCATCATAGTATCTGGTCAGCTGTGGGGGAATTTTCCTTGTAGCTCTTTATGCATGGGCCATTTCAACGTATTCTCTAATATAAATTTGGGCTGGCTGCCTGTTTCCTTCCTTGGATCCCTAAGAAGATATTATTTAAATGCTCTACAAATAAAATCTTACAGTGACATAGTAATAAAATAAAAATAAAAGGAAAAAATATGCAGAATATGTTAATATAATTTTAAAAGTATTTTAGGGAGTATAATATTTTTGTTAAGAAATTGAGTAATCAGTTAAGAGATTTTTGCTTTTTTCTTGTAAGCACTTAAATGATTTATCCAGCTGAGTTACAGAAGACAACTTGCATAGTCTTTCCCACAAATAATGCTTGAAAGATTGTATCACTTGGGATTTTTCCACCCAAGTGAAAACTGACAACATTAACAGTGAGTTTTTTCTTGATGACACTTACAATGTAGTTTGCTTTTTCTCAGCAGTATTTAATTTGCAGTGTTCATTTTTTAGTCCAGAGCTAATCTTATTAAATATGATGCAGAATAAATTTGGAAACTGAAAGCTTACTAATGCTCAAAAACTATTTATTTTATAATGTTCATTCCTATCTCTTTTGCTTATTGTCTAGGAAAGCATTTTTTTTTTATTTTTTTTTTCTATTCAAGCTCTGAGCACAAAGCTTAATTTGAGGAGATCCCTTTGTTCTAAGAATATAGTAGTTGTCAAGATTCTGTCAAGCCCTTGTGGAAATATTTCTTCCCTTTGGTCTTACATGGCTGTCTTGAAGTCCTTGATCTTCTTATTTTTCAAAATAATGGTCAGTATGTGCTGAGAGAGTAAAAGAAAGAGAGAAAGAAAGAATCATTTTAGTATGTTTGGCCATCGTTGACTGTGGAGTCTCAGCTATCCTACTTAATCGTCTCTACACTGAACTCCCCAGCTGAGAATGGAAATAGAGAAACCATGTTCACTTCTATGAAGTAGATAAAAAGCAATATCAAAAAAGAGTAAAATCTTCAGAACAAATATGTGAATATCAATCTCTGAAATCTTGGAATACTTATAAGGGTCACTTCTCTTTCATTCAGATCTCTCAGGTGGCATTCAGCAGTTTTTATCCTCTCTGTATAGCACAGCAGGTCTTTTTCTTTTGCCCTGAGCCTTTTTGGTGTCCTTCCCTATTCTATTTCAATATATTTTAGAATCTAATCAGCAATTTTGTCATTACTAAGACCATCTGTTCCCATAGATCTAAAATGTTTCACACAATTGAATATTAAGTTCCTTTGTGAATTAATTTATGAAGACAGATATTTATTTGTATCATTATTATGACTAATGATGGGTTGCATCTCTGCTGGCATCTATTCTTTATCTTATAAAGGTAATCCTTAATCCACATCTGCAATGAAGAATAAAAATAATATTGATTTTAATGAAGGCAAATGATATCTATATATTAATTTTCCTCTTCCATCCAACTTCTGTTATAAATTGCAAAGAATATCTGTTATTTATAAACAATTTCTTCTTCTAACTGGAAAGGTACAGATGAGATGTTTAATATTCAAGTCTGTAAGAACTCAGAAACACAAAAGTTTCAAAACCCAGAACTTCTTCCCAAGAAGGAGTATAAGAAAATGGTCAATATTTTCCAAAATTAGACCTGCTGTCAAACTGTGTTTTTCATCAGAAAGGACCTTTTAAATCATCTAACAGAACTGAAAGCAATCATCTGGTTTTACACTAAAATTTCTCATTTTCCAGAAGAGTAGCCCCACAACCTTCTGTTCTGCGGTTTTTAATTTTCTTTTCTTTTTACCAATTCTTTCCCATTCCTGTTTCTTAAGACGTACTACTTACTTACTACTTCACAGGTACGTTAGCTCTGTCACACAATATTGCTGCAAATGTTATTTCTTAAGTGACACTTTTAAATTTTTCCTTTATAATAATTGCAAGAACTAAAAGGTAAAGGTGAAGAAGGCAGAAATATTTTACAGTTGTGTGTGTGAATGTATATATTCACACATATAGACACTTAAAAAATAGAGAGTTATCAAGATTTTCTCCAAGAAGTAAATATTTCCTTGGATAGGGAGATTCTTTGTGCTTAATGCTGTTACATGCAAATACCAAGAAGGGAGGAAAAAAGCCTTTTCTGATGCAAAAGTAAGTGTATGAAGTGAGTGTTATATGAAGTAAGTGTTCTTGATGTTGTAACGAGCGTCAGGAACGAAATTAGGAAAACAAACTCAGAAGCTCAAAAATTGTTATAGTACCCAAAAGAAGGGCACTATTTGTCCTGATGAGCCATATCTGTTGTGTGAAATCCACTTAGCCTTTTGTTATCATCCAACAACCAGGTTTAAATTGAAGAAATTAAAAAAAAAAAAAAAAAAAAAAAGTCTTTTCTGAGCAACCCAACAGCAATGGACTATTCTAGGCAACAGTTGTTTTCTAAGTCCTGAGAAGAAAACTGTTATGCCCTTGCAGTGCTCAGTTTTTGAAATCAGAAACACTTCCCAAATTAAAAAAGTGGGGTTTATTTAGAGGTAAATATTTTATTTCTGCATTTTACTACAGTAATTGTAATAGAAGATGACAATAGAAAGTTGTGTGTTTTAAAATCACTTTAAGTAAGCAAAAATAATTTTATGATGATGTAATGGTATCAATGCAAGCCATCTGAAGTAAAATAAACCAGTGTGAGCAGCATTCCTCAGAATTACCTATGTGTGAGTATAAATTGAAGAGTAATTTTAACAAAGTAAATAATGGTTGCAGTGTTGTATGTTAAGTACGTTAGATTCTTAGTTACATCCTTTGCTACATCCTTAGTTGTGCTCGTAGCAAAACCACAAAATAGCCGTGATAGCAATTGAGCTATACAGCTGAGTAAACAGTTGTTACCAAAATTTTCCTTTTTTCCTTTCCTTAATCGTTAATATTTCCTTCTCCAGAGCTACTGTGGATAACTTCATTTCAACAGAAAAAATATCTGGTATATAACACACTTCTGTTTCAGAATTTTGTTTAAATGGTAGTAGTTTCCCATGTTGGCAGATTAGAAGCTCTTTATAGGACTCTGAACACTGTTCTTGGACAGTTAATGGCATTTACTTTCGAGTCCCAGAAAACTCTTGGTTGTCAGATTTGATAAAATTTTATAAAAATAGATTTTTATCTTCCTGGGTAGACTTTTTGCATAAATTTTGAAAAAAATAGGTCTAATGCATAGAATGTAGAGTGGCTTTAAGCACAATTTTTATTCACTGAGGATAAAGTAGATACTGTTTTCTGGGATTTTTTTCCTTGGATTAAATTATTCAGGTTACAAAATTTCTATTTTGTACAACAATACTGCTGTTTGCTTCTTGTACAGAAGATTTTGATAGTCGCCCATTTAAATATCTTTTATTTGCTTTCTGGATTTGAGAACATAATATTCCTGAAGTGTTTGATTTCAGATTTTAAAAAATATCTGCTGAATTCATGAGGGTAATCTGTGGGTGTAGAGCCAAAAACCAAAAGGAAAGAGCTCTATATTAATATATTCATTAAAAAAAAAAAAAAAGTAAAATTAAATGTATCCTTATTTTTAGGCAAAATTTTCCTAGGCTTTCCTCTGTTTTGCCTTTTTAACTGGTCCTTAGATATTTCCCCTTTTATGTTGAATGCAGTTGCAACAGTAAGCAATATATATGGCTTGTCTAAAGAAATAGCATAATAGCAGGCAGGTTTTTATTTTGCTGCTTGGCAGCTCCACACTAGCATCTTGCTATTCCTTGTGCATAGGAGATGCAAAATAACTTGCTCTATCTGAAGGGTGGAAAAGATGATACCTTGCAAAAACAATTTTGAAGAAGCAATGATTTTGGCACTTTGCATGGAATATATGGCTAATTATTAATTCCTAGTTTGAGTGGCTAGAGGTCCCCATCAAAGTGAGATTGTGCCTTCATTAATTTTTGTAGTTACAGGTCTCAGTCTTATCCTTCAGTCTGAAGAACTGCTGAAGATGTAGCACAGTTACAGGATGAATTGAAAGGTTTTCAAATGCAGCATGTGAATGTAAACTTTGTTCGTACAGGACTGCTCTAAGTCCTGCCTTGAGTTTCTTCAGGATTTTTTTTCTCTTGTGACCTTTGCTTTAGTATGCTTTGCACAATAGCCTAGTATACATCTCACTGTATTATAAAGACAATACATGAAGGTAAGACAATTTGGGCCTAAATGTGGTATAGTGAATTCAAGTAATAGTGCCTCAGTAAGCTTGAATTTCTTCCTGTATTATCCATGTGGGACCCATGCTCTAGAATGGGAAAAATTCTGTAACATAGGCAGTGTAAAATTCTCTTGCACAGCTTTTATAGTTCCTGTCCACTAAAACACTTAGAAAATATCCTTGGAAAAACAGAGAATTTCCTAAATTTTAAAATTGGTAGCATGGTTAGTAGCCATATTCCATTATATTTAGTATTTCTTGAAAAATGCAAATTCAGTCTCCGAATATGGTTCCATCTTGATATTTTTCAGTAGCTATGGTGCTAGTTCTATCAGACTATCTCAAATATTTTAATAGTGGCATGAAAATGTAGTTTACTAAGATACTGTGATAAAGAAAGTTGCTTTTGTAAAATTCACATATAAGATTTGCATGCACTTCTTAGAGCTCTGCAAAACCCTGAAAGTTAATGAGGGGCGGACTCCGAAGAGTTTTTGTCTATTTGTTGACTCCGTAGCCTTAAAAAATATTGAAGTTGATTGTTACAGTTGGAAAAATACACTTTTTGTGGAAAATTAAGTTAATGAATGGTTTTCTGTTGAGACCTGTGAAAACCAGAAATCCCTGGAAATGCTGTGAGGGACCTCTTAGCTTTTAGGGCTGTTTTGCATGGAGACTTATATAACATTCTTCTCTCTATCCAGGCACTTGCTGTAGTGCTAGCTGTTCCTCTAAGCTGTCATTTTAATTTCTGACCACAAAGGGCAACTTTAATAGCCTTTACAGCTATATGATACCTGAACTTATTATAATGACTCAGAGAAACAGACTATCACATTTCAAACATAATTGTAGCTCTTAGTCACATCCTGATATAGTGTCAGTCATTTAACCTTCAATTTTCTAAATCTATGCAAAGTTTTATAGGACTATATTTGAATTTTATGTTTTCATGCTGATAGGATGCTTATGGTGAGTGCAAGGTTCAGAGTGTAGGGCACTGAGATTTAGGTGTGAAAATATGATGTCTCCATGGGTATAAGCTGTCTGTCTTCTGCTATAATGGAGATCTAGTCTATAAAGATAGTAGAGTTCAGAAGGCAATTTTTCTCACCTCCTACAGGCCTCTAGTACTGGTCATCTTAACAAACTCTTTGGACTCTCTTGACTGTATGGACTAGATTTCTGCTGTCAAAAATAGCAATGTAGATGTTTAGCTCATATGCAGACATGCGTAGTTATGCACAGAAAGAAATACTATCTGTAGAGAATGATTTTCATAGTGATGAGTTGTGGTACATTCAACAGGGTTATTCTTCAACCTCCTAATTGACTATGGATATGATCAAAGAGGAGGGAAGCAGCTGTGTTTAAATAGGACTTCAGAAATATATTTTTTTCTTGTTTATTTCCAAGCATTAAGGATGTAAATATAAACAAATTGATATGTTTATATACTCTGGAAGAAATGCAGTTACAGGATGTATTGTTTTAATCTAAAGTACACCTTTCTTAATTTTAAGGTGCATTACTTGAAATCCTTATCAGAAACTCCTAAAATTCAACTCTGTGTGGCTTGAGATCTAACACTGTGGTCCTAAATTATGTATGAAACTGACATACAGGCATTCAACTCTCCAATTCATCATCTGTCTCAGGAAAATGTTTATGTTTAATCCTAAGAAGAGAGAGCATACTTCGTCCTTGAGAGGACAAGGAAAGGTCATTGCTTTTAAGGACACTATCATTTGCCCTCAAACAGCATCAGTGGGCACCTCAGAGGCAAATTTGGAAGACACAGGATTGTGTAGAGAGGAGCAGTGAAACATTTGGAACCTTAGGAGTGAAGCCCATAATACATGAGGCAAAAATGATTTTTACTCTTCTACTTCTGGTATTAGAAGTAAAAACAAAGGAGGGATGCCCTAGTACATGTTTTTCTCCCTACACTTCAACTGCAGGTTGGGGTATTATACCTACTGTATATACACATACGCAGGTATGCATGTTTATGTTTTGTAACACATGCTCTTTTTACATCAAATAATACACAACTCCATTAAAACTCTTCAGACTGGAAGTAAGTAAACTGCAGGTGTGTGGGAGTGCAGTTTCAGTACTGAAATCAGTGTGAGTATTTTTCCCTCTTATCCCTCCCTTTGTGCCGTAGAATTTGTATGACAGAAGGCTCTGAAGACAGGGGAATTCTCAGATGCTAGAGGATCTTTTGCTCCACATCTATACACAGTCATAACAAAATGGTAGCAAAATCCTTGTCAGTGTGGAATACACCAACTCCCAAGATGAGTGTTTGGCCTGTGACAATTATCAACTGAAATTGGAAAAGGCTTGACAATATATAACCTTTTTGTGCAAAGGGTATGTATTTTGGTTTGAAAACCATGTCAAACCTTTTCAGTTATGGAAATGGATATTAGAATGTTGCACTGTAGGGCAGTGTAGTGTCGAAGTTCAGACAATAATTACTGACCTGATAGGAATAAGGTTCTTATTAAACCTTTTCTCAATACTAGAAAATAGGAAAAAATTTACCTTGGTACTAGTGGGGAGTTGTGCACATAAGTGTGACATCCTGTAACCAGGAAACCTCCCACAGAACTGGGTGAGTCACTAAAGATTCCAGCCAAATTTCTGTCTTTCAGGTTCACTTACCACTACAAATACGTAACACATTCTGTTGATATTTTTGCAATACATTTTGTAATTAGTGTCTTGAAATCTAGCTTCTTTTCAGGGAACAAACCCACAAAAAAAAAAAAAAAAAAAAAAAAAAAAAAGCAGGAATCTGTACACATTTTAAATTGTTTACTCACATTCAAAGTATTTTTAGTATAGATAGAAAGAGCAATGATGTAAAAGATATATAAGATATTTGAGAGGAAAAATATTTTCATTCCTCAAAAGCAAAATATTCCCATTGAGCTAACAATAGTCAAAGCTTCTTAGGCTGAACAGACTTGATAAAGAACTTGACGGAAATTTTGTATAAAACCAACATTACTTTTTCAAAGCCATAATAAACTATTTTTCTATAGTAACAGGATGTTTCAATCTGGTTTGAAAGTAGCTCATGCCCTTAAAGGACAGTGATGGAACAATTTATTCTGGACAGTAAAAGGGAGCCAGCTATTTAAATCCTGTTGCACTGTGATAATCTGCATTTTCACATTTTTTTTTAAAAAGTGAAAGCTGTAGAGAACATAAGGAAAAGAAAGTTTGTTTTTACACTTTATACCTGTCACAAACAATGGAACTTAAGGGTATGGAAATTTTGTGAGGGAAAAAAAAAAAAAGTGAAATTTGGGTATGAAAAGACAGAGGAGAGTAAGACTTGTAAAATCACGCAATGTGGATGTATAACAATATTACCTACTATGTTTTCCAAAACTAATACCTTTTAAAATATGAGATTGATGTTGGTACCTCATCATAAATTACTTCTCAGTCATGGCAAGCTCCTGTGAGCACATTATTCCACTTATTGAAAGATTTCCCCTAGTCTGAGACACTTGATACTCTGGTGAGAGAGAAAGGAGTAGTTTTGGTAGAGCATTAATCTGATTTACTCTGTGGATTACTTTGTCAGCTTGGCAATGAGAGCTTTCAGGTTAACAGTTTGGCAGTTATTTTTGTAGTTAGGGAAATAGGATAGCTGTAATTATGATAACTATTATGGGAAAAGAATGATGCAATTTCTGTTCTCTTTTTTTTTTGTGTGTGTGTGTGTTACATACAGGAGTGCAGTTCCATAAAACTAGGAATAAAATCCCATATTTTAAATACTCTAGAAGTGCTTTGAAATACTTAAAAAGTCTGCCCTTGAATCCTTTTTGTGAGATAATAACAAAAGTAATAATTTATAACCTGTTATTAACTTCATCATTGTAATTACGCTACTCGTGAGTATGTGGGTGTGTTATTTCATTAACATTAGAAAAATAAGGCAGTGGTCCATATGAGCTGCACTTTTTTTTTTTTCTTCATCCATTTTGCATTTAACACCCCTTAGGATATTTTTTCTGTCTCTTTTAGGCTGGTTTGGTCACATAAATTTTAGTTACCTCAGTTTCCCTTTGTCTGGTTACTTTAAAGCTCATTATGGAAAACTAATAACTTGCTGTGGCGGGTTGTCCCCAGCCAGCAGCTGAGACTGCACTTCACAGAGCAGCAGCTACTTTGGGAGAAGCTTTATGGTTGAACATGGCTGGAATATCCCTTGGGTAGCCAGCTGTGTCACCTCCCAGCATCTTCCAAATCCCCAGCCTACTTGTGGGGAAGACAGAGTAAGAAACAGAGAAAGCCATGATCCTGTGCCAACAATACTTAAGAGTAACTAAAATGTTAGTGGGTTATCAACACGTTTTTCACAAATTTACAGCACCGTACAGGTTGGTATGATAAAAATTAATTTCATCCCAGCCACACCCATTATGCTACTCTTACAGAAAGTGCTGTAGAGTTGCTAAGTATTATTATTCTTAGTTCTCTTAAATGTTTCTCATAACATATAGTTGAAAATCCAGGATTAAAATCTTTATTATTTATTCATATGGAATAGGTGAAGAAAGAAACAATCACACATTTGAATAGTTCTAGCATTTACTCCACTTGCCCCCAGTCTAAAGATTCCCACTTGCATTAACAGTAAAATAAGTTATTGGAAATGTGAAGATTTGCTCTCATGTGTGGCAGGCTTACGTTACACAGGATTCCAATATGCACTGTGACAAACACCTTCATGTGCTCTCTGATATTGTGCATGATTTCACTGCATAGAAGAGACATGAGGGTTGAGATTCTCATAAATATTAATCAGGGATTAATGAACAGTGGGATGGCTCTACATATCAATCTATATGAGAGGAAACTTTGCATTAAATATTCCATCAACTATCTATAAAACATTCAGGAAAAGTGAAGGTACCCTCAACTTGTTGTTTTCCAGCAGTCTAATCATAAAAAACAGTCTAGCTGCGTATAGGTGACAGGCACAATTTCATCACATGATTATGAATGGCTGTATTTTTCTAGTCCTTTTAGATAGTCAAGTGCTTTGGAAAGTTACAATATGATGCTAATTTGAAGTTGGGTTCAGCTGTCTATAGAAGACAGAGTAGTAGTGCACACTTCTTTGCTCAGATTTAATAACTTTTCTTTATTTTGAATGGAAAAATATATCTTAGGATAGTGAAAGCTCAGTACATGCACTTACTGATTTGTTTACAGAGACCTCACACAAAACTCTTACTAACAGCAATTTTCTGAAATTTCTGTATTTTGATCAGTCTATAGACACCACTGAAGGACATTTTTATATCCTTTTTTTTACATGCAACTTTTTTATATTCCCCAAACTACTATTCTGTGCAGTACAAAACTCTCACCTTGGTGACTTGCAATACTGTTTTCTGACAATTTTGGTAAGTACTACCTTTTTTTTAAGGTTGCTCTTGCCTCTTCATCAGAAAGATGAAGGCCAATCTGGCAGTGACAGCAGAGTTAGTAATCTGACACTGTCATTCTGAGAAGGTTCTTAATGCTACACAGAAGGGAAGTACAAAGAAATTTAATTATTGGTTAGAAGGCAGCAATTAGATTATTGGACAGTAGGCTAAAATTTATTTGCAACCGCTGTGTGTAAATAAGTAACAGTTTTGAAGCAGGTTTCCATGATCTATTGCTGTTCCCCCAACCTATCCACTATGATCTACATTTAGATCAACAAACTTCAAAAGAATGACCATCCCAGCCTTAGAACATCTTTCATCCCAAATGAAATTATAACTGTTACAGTTGTATAGCTGTAACATTACAAGCAATTCATAAAATTCCTGAATTTAGAAACCAGTATGTTGTCAAGGGGATGTTTGTTTTAAAAATATGTGTGTATGTGTATGAAAGATAAGGATTTGCTAAAATTATTGGTAAATATGTATGAAATTCGCCATTAATTAAGATCAGGAAAAGTGTAAGATAAGTTTTAAAAAACAGCTCTTTTCTATACAGTGGATGGAAAAGTGACATCACAACCTGCAGAAAGACAGATTCCTCTGCATACTACTTATGTGCGTGTGGGGGGGTGTGTGTGAGGTAACATATTGTGCCAAATGACAATTATTTCATGAGATTTGAAACACTTGGCTTTTCTTAAATTCTCAGCATCGAATGAATGAGCAGTATAAGATTAAAATCTACTGTACCTATGCAATTTTGATTGTATGAACTAAGCCAAAAAATTGGTGCTTCATACATTCACAAGCTAGAAGAGACCATGAGAACTTTTTGTCTGACTTTCTGTCTATACTATAGATTTTAAACATTTCAAATAGTCAAGAGATTCAGATAATAAATCTGATATTTCTGCTCTCCATCTATTTGATAGTAGATATTAGCATAGTTTTTGCCCAGATTGTCTCACCACAGGAAATTCATCACCTTTCTGGTGATGTCTAAATTGTTAGAAAAAATTTCCTATTCCTAATTTCAATTTATCTGGTTTCAGTCTGCACTCATTATTAAGCTGGACTCAGACTTTTGCACAAAATAATTCTCTTCATTCCTCAAATAATTTTCAGACTTTTCCTTGCCCCTAATTTTTTAATATTCCATTTTGAAAGGGCAGAAATGAAACAACAGAAAGTATTCTTAGTCTTGTCACCCCAAAGTAGAATAGAAATGTGTCTGTTGCATTGTTCTTACTCACTCTCTCTGTAAATACCTCCAAGGACTTTACAAGAGCTTTTGGGTATCCGATTTTTTGACTCATTAGACTCAGATTTCATATTGACCTGCATGTCTGCTGTGATCCTAAAAGCCTTTCCTAGTCACTATTTTTAGGATATTATTCTATATGCATGTCCTGCATTCCTCATTCAAACGTCAGGTAGCTCAGCTTTATACTTGGCTACCTTTGATCACATTTGCTTAAAGGAGCAACTGACTATTATAATGATTTTTCTATCATTATTTGCATCCTTAGTGTCATGGACACATATTAACATTGACATAATCAGTGAAAATTTTGTGAAGTATCACTGTTTGTACCAAGCAGAAGCAAAAGTTCCCTGCAAAATGATGATTCTGCATTGACAACTACATTTTATTGCAAATAAATTATTTTCCCTTCAGGTACCAGTTTTCATTCCAAGAAAGGTATGCCCTCCTGATATTCAGTTACCTTCAGAAGGTTTTCTAATAAAAAAATTAAATTAGGTTTGTCTGACGAATTTCATTTTTTTCATAAACCCATGTTGACTGCATTATATTCACAATTTTCTGTAGTTCATTCTCATATCATCTATTTTATTATTTCCCTTGGATATGCACCAAGCTATTCAGCATAGCTGGGTTACCTGGCTTTGTCTTATGAATATTTCAGCAATCTTTGTTTTTTAGACTTTCAAAATTTTCCTTTTATTCTGAGATTTATTGAGATGTTAAGAGCTAGTCAACTGTTTCAAAATTATTAGGAACAAGTTATCTAACCTGACAGATATATTCTCCTATAAAACACCTGTTTATCACCTTCCTCAGTTGCTTGTGGCTTGAAAAGTACTTTCTCATCTTTAGGTATCAAAAGCATATTTGCTCATTCTTTGGTGTTTTATTTTTTTAACTATACCAGGCATGGAATCCTTAGCTTTCTTTATCAGTTTTCTTCACTTCCCCCTTTCCCTTCTGCATCTTCCCTCCAGAACTTCATTACTTTTTCCGTCCTTATGCCTCTTCCTAGCAATTCTTGGAGACTAAGAATCAGTCACACAAACCTCACAGGCACATGAACAGAACTCTCATAATTTGTTCAGCTTCTCAAAACTCTAGCCACACAGCTCTCACTGAGCCAGACAGACAAACATATCAAACACACAGCTTGCCAAATCCTTTTACATCCAAGAAGACTGGCAGCTTCGAAATTATTTTTTTCCCCCACTACTTTTTATCTGTATTTTTGGGCTGTTTGGGTATTTATGCTTCTGCCCAGCTTTACTGAATTTTAATTGGAGCACTGAAATTTTACAGGCAGTATGACAGCCAAGAAAGAATTGTTTAAACAATAGTATTGATAAAATCCTATTAGTTCTAATAAATTCCTTTAGGGCAGCCATACTTGTGGGTTTGGGAATGGTAGATCCTTCATGAAGATTTACCAGCTTCCCACTTTGGGTCTTCTCTCCCATTCAGGTCCAAAGTTCTGTCTATTTTTAATATTAAAAAATATTACTTTGACAGATTGACTTCCTATACTCTTAATCAAAATTATATATTTTTGCTGTATGTACTTTCTTACATCTGTCTTTTTAGGAACTCAGTTGCAATGGTAGCCTGTAGGTTAAAACCTTGTAGGGCCTTAGATAACCTGTATTTTCACTCAGACTTTGTCAGTAGATCATTATATAGCCTTAGGCCAGTCATTTAGCTTGCTCTAATATCTGTACAGTGCTTTGTAAGGTGGAAACTGCTACTTAAGTTCAATGTATTATTCTGCTCACATAGCTGATCTGCTGGTGTACTCAGCTCCAAAAACGTTACCTTCTGGGCTAACCTTACATCTATGTCCAAAGTAGGGACGTTTTAAAGCCTGAACTAAAAAAACATTATCAAGCAAAAAGTCTTTTGCATGTTAACATTACAAGAAAGTAGAATTATAGTTTTTTCAGGGGTAGAGAAGTCAATACTTTAAGGAAGGAAGGGAGACCGTATCTTATAAACCTCTGTTTCCAATTTGGAAAAAAAGTAGAAAGCAACAAATAGCATGGATAGCTCTAAATAACTGTAAGTGTACAAAGTTGGAAATAAACCATCACAGAAAAAGAAAAATTATATTAAACTGCTCCTTTTCCACTTTAAAAGTAATATACATGGTAAACAGGTATTTGGGTATAACTGATTATCAGAATATGTATGGTTAGCTGCTGCAGCGTATAAAATCAAGTTTCTTAATAGCTTCAGAGCAAGGGGCAGTAGACCTCCTAAGTGCAATAAATGCAGCATCAGGATAAGATGGTTAGAATCTTGAATCCAGTTTCAACTAAATTCAGTTACCAGAGCTGAAGCCACTGTTTGCATTGCAGGAACAATCTGATCAAGGTACTTTAAGCTTCTTACTTGTGGCTTTTTGAACTGTGAACTAAATGCTACAAAGAGATAGACAAAGCCGCACAAGAAACTAGAATGCTTAGGAAAGTTTTCATTGAAATGCTTGAGACTTGAATCAGGTTATCAGCTGATTTATTTGCTGATTAAGTCTACAACAAGAATGTGATTACCTGTGGGGATCTGGAGTCCCTTGCTGTGGACAAACATCCTTTTTTAAAAAGTCTGCCTGTGCTAGTGGGAAGTTTTATACATGCATTCTTCTGTGGCTCCTAAACAATTTCATTCACACCAACTAGGTTATTCAACAAAAAACATTTAAAGCACTTAAATGATTCCACAGTAACTAAATTCATCTTAATGATGTGCACTGTGGAATGCTTATTCAAACTTAACTGGCAGAGTTTAGGGGATTTGTCTGGCAGAAGTTACCACCAGGTAAAGAGAAGCTGGAGGACAAAACAATGGCTGCATTCTCCTCCATGGGGAAAACTAGGCATCAAGTGTGACATCACCTTCTACTGATGTTACCCTTAGGGAAGGTGTATATGAACTTTAACTTCAGAAAGCACATTCAGTTCCAGTAAACAAGGGGTTCATGCAATCAAAGTTAACATAAGCTGAGTGTACCTGGGGTTCAAAAACATATATGCTGGGAATAGTATTTGAGAAGCAAAGATTAATAAATTATGTACTCCTCTTGAAATCAGTAACATTTGACTGCAAAAATATCACATAAATTGATCATTAAGACTGCTTAATCAAATAATCATAAGCAAGACAGATTTCTTTGAATAAAATTGATTTAAATCCTTCCTTTTAATCACAATTTAAATCAACAAGATTTGCTGATTTAGATAATTGACGCTAATCTTGTTTTGCATTTGTATTTTACTTCAGAAAAAGGATCATTTTTACAAGCTGGAATAATCTTTAAAAACCCAGAAAGTTGGCAGACAACATAAAGATTTCTTTTTCTTGCTTGCACAGTTGGCATATGATAATGAAATCAATTCTTTTAAGGCTTCACTGATTTAAAATGTATTTATTTAGATTCTTAAATTTTTTTTTTGTGGTAGAAAATGGTTTAAAATTCATTAATTTTGTTGGGTTTTTTAATTACTTGTGATCTCTTTCATGTGAGATAGAGAGTAGAATACAACTCAAATTAATATATATATATATTTAATCATGTAGATGATGTGTGATGGGATTTTCAATATCACAGCTTTGATTTTGTTTATGTTTTTATATATTGGAAAATTACACTTGGATATAAGTGTGTGTTTTAGTGCGTACATTAGCTAAAAACAACCCTGTGAGAGCCATTTCTTTCTCTTTGAAATCAGGTTTGGTAATTTTTGCCATTACTATATATTGATACACTGAAAGAGAAAAAAGTTTTCAAAACAAAAGTCAGCCTACCAAACTCAAACACAAAAAAGTTTCTGTTTACTACTGAAATTGAGATAAAAAATAAGCAAAAAATGTTTGTGCTGTGTACTTACATTGATATAGATTAAATACTAATATAATAGCTGAAAATAAAGTTATTCAGTATCTGTCATCATAATGACAAAAATTAGATATTTTCACTTTTTCCTATTGTGAAGGGCCATGGGTCATTCATTGTTGCTCTACAATGGAGGGTGTTATGTGAAAGATAATTAATAAGACAATTCTCTTATCCTTTTGTAGCCACTGCCCATGTGTGTAACATCAGTTATTTAACATGGAAATGTTTTAAATGTCAGTGTTGTTGGTTATTTAACCTTTTCTCTTACAGGATGATTTTGTTCATAATACAACACAAGTCTGTTCCTTATAACTGAGAAATAGTTACTAAATAATGATAGAATCAGGAATCAATGACTTTATAGCCACCCAGAGAGATTAAGAAAAGGATATTAGATGGCCAAAAATGCTAAAATCAATTTCTGCCTGATGATCCTAGTCTTTCTCTATGACAGAACAGCAGACCTCATGAATAGAAAAATAAAAGTAATTGTCAAGTTATTTTGATGTAACTTTCAAAAAGACTCAACAAGATGATTGAATTCAGATGACATATAAGTGGCTGAATAATCAAAGACAATAATGATCTCACAATCAGCTCAACTTGTAATTGTGGGCAGTCTGATTCACACTGGCACGTCCTTGGGCAGTGTTTGTACCAAGTGAAATCCTGAGGTCCATTCCAATAGAAATAATTCTGTAGTTCTGTGCTTCTTTGAAGCTGAAGCAGTGTGAAAGGACTTCAGAAGGTGAGGCTAAAATTAAAAATGTTCTTACATCGATTCAGTAGGAAGTGCAAATGTAATTCCGTGCATATGGAGGAACTGACAGAACAATGTCCTAAAACTTTTTTTCCCTGTTACTTTGGTGGTTCACTGATTAGTAAATATACTGGGTTTGCAAGTATAGCGTGAAAATTTTGTGTTATTGTCAATGCAATTGTTGGAATATTCCGTCTGTCATAGGGCTTTCTATCAACAGGATGTGAAAGCTGTTTTTAGATTATGTATATACAGGCATGCAACTTCATAAAATCAAAGATTCAGAGAAAAATGTCAAGAAATGTGCCAAAGGAAAACAGCTTTTTGGTAAAAGTGCTGTGAAAGCTACATAGATAAGCAAAACTTATATGTGTGACTCCATAATATTTAGATGTACATTTTTTTGCATAGAGATGTAGTCAAATGATTGTGCAATAGAACTTACACATTAACATTAAAGAATAGTCATATAGTTTATCTTTAAAAGGTTATAAACAATCAGCTCTAGGATTTTAAAGTTTAACCATATTATTCATGTTCAGTGTGTGGAAAAACATAAAGAGTCATTTAAATTGTAAGGAATATGATGGATAGTTAAGAGGCATAAACCTAAATCCTTTTATGATATTCACTTCTACAGAATTAAAATAAGGAAGATTCTGATAATTATCTGAATAACAATGAGTGCTGAGTTAGGCCGATGTTCCCAAGAAAGTTGAAGAACTGTATGAAGTGAATTCAAATATGTTGGGTGTACTATCTATTGATATTTAATCTTCTCCTTCCTGGCTTTTGTAAAAGTTGGAAGTGAATAGATATGTTAAGAGTATTGTTTATCTTTTCCCCTATGTCAGTAGGAAAGAAGAACTTTATCCATTAATCAAATAAATGGTTTTTAGACATTCTATTTGATGCTCTCTAAATTACAAACCACTGAAAATTAAATATTATAAACTGCTTAATATTTGAAACATCTGAAGCCGAGATATATACATATATAGCAATACACTGCTGCACATATTAACTCATCTCCTTTGCTTATAGTGGCTTTCCCCATTTGTAGCACAGTAGCTCTGACTCTCTTTGGTTTTGTGCTTTTCCTTTCAGGTTCGGATATATTCTTCATAAGGATGAGCCCATGCTCCAGAAAATTGATCTAGAAACAATGTCGTACATCAAGACAATTAGTTTAAAGGATTATAATTGCATTCCTCAGTCACTGGCTTATACACACCTTGGAGGTTATCTTTTTGTCTGCTGTAAGCCTGATACTACTGGGGCTGTCCTACCGCAGCTTATAGTGGATAGTGTTACTGATTCCGTGATTGGATACAATGGCGACGTTACGGGCACGCCACATATCTCTCCAGATGGACACTACCTTGTCAGCATTGATGATGCAAAAGGTCTCATGAGGATCCAGTCCATAACGATGAGAGGAGAAATACAGGATGCATTTGACATTCACACTAACTTGCACATATCTGATGTAGCTTTTCAGCCATCATTCACTGAAGCTCATCAATACAATGTCTACTGTAGCTCCAGCACACAGACTGATGTTCTCTTCATGGAGCTCTCCTCTGGCAAGGTTAAGATGGTGAAGAGTCTGAAGGAGCCCATCAAGGCAGATGAATGGCCTTGGAACAGTAAGAACCGTCTTATAAAAGACAGCGGCCTTTTTGGTCAGTATCTCATGACCCCTTCCAAGGAATCTCTGTTTATCCTGGATGGACGGCTCAATAAGTTAAATTGTGAAATCACTGAAGTTGAGAGAGGCAACACAGTCATTTGGGTTGGAGAGGCATAAGGTTCTGTGTTAGATATTTACCAAATTGTTTTACAGTACCTTGCACTTAAATTACACCATTTTTCAAACTTTTACCATTTTAATTTTAACTTGTTAGACCCTTCTATACCTGTTATTTCTTTGACTTGAACACAACTTGAATCAACTTACACATAAAAGTTACTAAAACAGTGGCTATTTGATAATGGTACTCCTTATTAATTATCAGCTGATATTATGTTGTTTGACCAAAATTACTAAATATTGAAACCAATGGCAAGTATAACAAATTATTCTAAAGGAAATAGGAAAGTAACCACCCGAAAAAAGTTTAATAGAATTTAATATGCTGTGCATTTGTAAATGGAAGACTTAAATATTATTCAAATTGTGGTTTCATTTGCTTCAGACACAAAATAAGAGCTGTAGTACAACCTTTGACTTCTTAAACTGAAATGTTATGTCCTGTTTTGTCCAGTCCACTGTTAAATCTTTTTGTGCCTTGAAGCGAAAGTCTCACATGAAAGATAAACAGAAATTATGAAATTTATTCCCACTGTTGCTACAGGATTGCTTATTATTGGAAAGAAAGTTTTGGAGTTTTGGTATCAAATTTCTAGCCTCAAGTTGTGGAACATACATGAAGAATAAAAAAAAAAAAAAGAGAGAAATTATATTTGCAGTGTTTTCTGATCACTGCATTTTGGAGTTTATTTTTATGGTGAGTTCTAGTTGAAAGAGCTGCTTGCAGAAGCTTAACCTTTTTTTAGAAAAAAATAGAAGTTAGGTTTTTCAGCTATCACAGGGTTGCATCGACAAGGAGTTGCAGGTCTACTGAAGAGAAATATCTCACTTCCTTTCAGTGTAAACCATGTCTAAAAACCTGGCATCACAAAGCTTCATTCATATTGTCGGGGAAACTGTTAATTAAAACTAAAGAAAATGCATTTTAAGAAAATGAAAACACAACTGAAGTCTACAACCATTAGATAACATTTCTGCTTTTTCATTGTACCATTGATCCATACTTTTTAAACCATTTGGTTAGCTCAACAGGTTTTCTAAACCATGCATCCAATTGGATTAGTGCAAAAAAACCCAAACAACAATAACTTTGTATTTTTTATAGTTTGATTACTTAGAATTCTAATATTAGCACTGGTTAAACATGTAAATGGGAAAAATAGAATTCTCAGAAGCAGAATAACAAACAATAGAATCAGAAAGCCAGCAGTAAACAGCTATCCAGACTCAGAGCAATGACTTAGAAGTTTGGGAGTATTTTTATTTTTATTATGTTTTTGCTAAAGAATAAGCTCTTAACTGACCTCCATTTACTGAAGGCAATCAGAAAAAAAAAAATCTTTTTTTAAACAAAATTTTACTGCAATTTAGATTGTGTAAAATTGCTTAGAAATCTGGAATTTTTTAGCATTGTAAACTTGTGTGCATTTAGCATCCTGCTCTGTGTGGTACAGTAGATTTCTCTTTAGCTTGAGCAAACCTCCTGGTAGGAAGATTTAACTGAGATAAGAGTTTGCTTACATTTCTAGCTACTGAATCTGTTTTCCTTTTTAACAGCTCTTTTCCATTGTGAACAAACAAGAATCATGTAAACTGTCTGTTACTCACTTAATTGCAGTAGTCTGTCTCATGCATTTTTTGTTCTGTAATTTATACCATGTGAATGTTCTGTATGTAGAAAATGCTTGACAAAAGAATAAACCTCATAAATTTTAAAGAGTCCTGATTCTGGTGAATGGTCCAATATAGCCACACTGAAGTGGCAAATAACACAGATTTTATTTGAAAGTGGCTACTATATATATATATATATATATATATATATGCGCAATGGGGGGGGGGGGGTGGGGGAAAAAAATTTTTATAAAAAAAAAAAAAATTTCATTT
>JAWWEW010000131.1:32448638-32501831 GCA_035583185.1 Anabacerthia variegaticeps | reverse complement strand
GGGGTGGTGGTTGCTTTGTTTTGTTTTGTTTAAATATTAACCTAGAAAGAACTCTTTCCACAAAGTACTAACAAGACTATGTGTTCAGATCAAAAACCAATTGACATCAGTTTTATAAAAATTCATAAACAGGAGTTGAAAATATATATTTCACTTGAATATCTCCTGTCTGTCACTTTATAACGGGTTAAATGCCCTGTTGGTGTGCCACTACTTTAAAAATGATTTAAAACTGTCTTCAGTGAGCTATCTTTCACAAAACATGACAAATTCAGTTACTGATAAAAAACTGAAAGATACTTGAATTGATTTTTCTATTTAGAACTAATGCATGAGAAATTGCTTCTTCTAGCTTATGAATATTAAACTTGTTCTTATTTTAATCTAATAGATGAAAAAATAGCTTCTTGTTATTAGTCATGATGTTAATGTTCTTATTTTTAATCTTCCTGGGGTAGTGTGTCCTTTACACAAGGATGGACAATAGTTCTCTCATTTTGCAATACTTCTTTTTAAGTTTTTCTCTAGTAATGAAAAGTTAGGTATATGTTTTCCTTTTAATTAAATGTCATTAAATCTACAGCAAAAGAAAAAAAAGTCTGATAATATTTGTCAGTATTCTTCTATGAGTTTCAAGGATACTTTTTTTTTTTTTGAAAGAAGATTCACCATACCCCAGCAACTTCCTAGAATCTCCCCATCTCTGGCTCCCATCTCAGTAGACCTATGCTAAATCCTTCTTGATGGTGCAGCCTTTATACTGTGAGGAAGTAGAAGCAACAGCATATTTATATTGAAGATTGCCTAAGGAAAAAATATTGTATAAATGAAAAGAGAAGAGGAGCTAAGTATCCCAGTTATACCAAAATTGGTTCTGAAGTGTCTTAATTAAAATTGTAAACAAATAGCCATTTTCTGTATGTTTACTGTAAAGATTAAGTAATGAGATACATTTTTTGGATGCTTTCTCCAAATAAACTGTCTCCCAATAGTTTGAGAGCAGAACGATGTAATTTACTGCTGTTCAGAATGGACCAGCAGACCTCCATATCCTCTCCTCCACTATTTGGTGGCTTTGTATTTCCAGTTAAGTGGACACCTGGGTGGCATTACTGCTATCTTAGAACCATAGAACCATGGAATCAATAAAGCTGGAAAAGACCTTCAGGACTGAGTCCAATTTTTGACCAAAAACAACCTTGTCAACCAGACCACGGCGCCAGTTGCTTCCTGAACACCTTTAGTGATGGTGACTCCACCACCTCCATGGGCAGCCCGTTCCAATACTTAACCATTCTTTCAGTGAAGAAATTCTTCCTGATGTCCAACCTGAACTCCCCTGTGCACGTTGAGGCCATTTCCTCTTGTCCTGTCCCTAGCTGCCTGGCAGAAGAGGATCCCCACCTGGCTACAATCTCCTTTCAGGTGGTAGTTGTAGAGAGCAATAAGGTCACTCCTGAGCTTTCCTTTCTCCAGGCTGAACAACCCCAGTTCCCTCCACTGCTCCTCATTGGTCTTACTCTCTATACCCTCCCTCAGCTTCATTGCTGGACACGCTCCAGCATCTCAATGTCTTTCTTGAAGTGAGAGGCCAAGAAGTGGACACAGTACTCAAGGTACTCAACAGTGCTGAGTATGGAGGGACAAGCATTTCCCTAGTCCTACTGGCCTCTTTCACCTTGTCTTCTTTTACCCTGTAAGCTGAAATGCAACATTTAGAACTGCTGTAGTAGTGAGCCTCTTTCCCACTAGAGCAGCATGACCTTTTGAGTTGTATCTGATGCTCAAAGCAATTTTGGCTGAAATGAGTCATCATTTTCTCTGAAATCATATTTAATTTCCACAAAATACTGCTTTTACTTTGCTGTTTTGTTAAGCTGTTTACCTTGGCAAACCTCAGTCTTATGATGAAGAGACGTTTTCCTACTTCTGTCTGCTTTTAAAACTCAAATAAGATATCTTTCATTCAGTTCACTAAAAGGAGATGTTGGCCTAATTTTTGTGTCTCTTCATTTACTCTGCAGGAGGATGAGTATCTTTGTAGAGCTAGTCTCTTATATCCCCTACCAGCAGCATTTTGGGTTTACTAAGTAGAAAACCCATGAAAGAGAGACATCACATCAGTTAAGATCTGTGTAGCAGGACACAGAAGCACTACAGTGCTTTCATCATATGTTTATCTCCTGCTATTTCACATGCTGAGTGTGTTGATAATTACAGGGAGATAGAGTAATGGATATGGTTCAGTGCAGTTTGCAGGTTCCTGTGGCTAGGAGCAAGCAGGTGAATACTAAGTTCAGTTTAGTATAGGAATCTTCAGTGATTTGGGACTCAGCAAGCGGTGAAGACAAACCTTGGCTCCAGATTTCAAACCAAACATCACACACAAGTCTCCGAAATGTGGGATCTAACAGAATTCCAGTCAAAGCCAGGGCACTGTTGTCTTGTGCTGAGGAACTTACGAGACTTAACTGTCATCTCAGTGTTTACATGTTCTTAATATAGTTTGAGCATTTCTATAAAGAAACAAAGATGATAGAGGACTGTACTGAAACAGAACTTAACCTGGACTTTGGAGATGGGAGTGGCATTCACAACCCATAGGTAAGAGCTCTGTTTCCTCTGACACAGCATGGGGAAAGCTGGTATCTCAGGAAGAAGATTGATAGAAATCAGCAAGCTGGATGGACTTTCTTGTTTTATCCATTCCAACTAGGTAGTAATATCCAGGCTTTTAGATTTGTGTGTATTAAATATTGCAGATGTACTTTTATTCATTTGATTGGATTATTTAAGTTAGAATGACATCAAGCAGAGGGTAAGAAGACCTGCAGAATTAGACTCCCTTGTTTGTCTGACAGGAAGAACCTACTCTCTGCTGATACAGGTCTGAAATAAATCCTCAAATTGCTTAGCTCTGTTGAAATATAGTCAGATTTTGATATGCCCAGAAACACACACTTTGTCTTCCAGAAAATATGGCAGAGGAAGCTGAGGAGAATTTAGGGGCCCAGGTTCTGGAGGCAGGTAAGCACAGTTTTTACGGATCTAAATTTTGTATGCAGGCATTTTATACCTTTTGTAGGTCTAAAACTTAAAATGATCAGGAACCTAATGGAATTCAGAACATGTGAATGGAAGTTTTGCAAGAAAACGTGCATTAAGCACCAAAATAATCTTGTGCCTCAGAAACCATGTCACAAATGAACTTTCTTTCAAAGAAAATGTGAACAAATTCTAACCAATATAGTCCACATGTTGCTACTGATAAAATAAATCAGGAAAATATTTTCTTGTTTATGAGACATACTGCAGCTGACCTCAAGGCAGGTCAAGCAAGCCCTGGCCATTTCTGAACCAAAAGTTTTTAAACACTGAATGACAAAATTTTGGGAGAAACAATGACATACCAGGAAACTAGTTTAGTTTGTTTTCCCTTTTTAAGCAATATAGATGACAATATGAAAAAGCTGAGAGAGCTCTGCACTACTTCACTGCAATAGCTGCCATTTGGTTTCCACACTCTCTCAGATTATTAGCAAATGCTAGAGTTGCTAAGAATTGCTCCTCTGCTGCACAAAATAATTATTGTGGCTTGTCTCTTATCACTGTAAAAACATGCAAACCAGGCCTTGCTAGCAGGAAATAATGGGACTTCTTCAGTGTGTTACATTTATACTGTCAGACTCTGGTTAAAAAAATCAGTATGACTTGGACAAAAAATCTTTAATCGGCTTACTGGAAGCCTCAGTCACAATAGTGGCAACCGTTAGCATTCCTTTGTTTCATAAAATCTGAAAGATTTTCATTTTCTCTGTAATATTCTCTATTGCTAATACCTGAATTGGAGCAGTATGTGGCTGTATGCCATATCACATTTTTATGCTGAGCAGATGCATTGTGCAAAATTCTGAGGCAAACACTTTTATCCTGGAGCTCTAAAAGAACTGGCTTACTCAACAAATGATGCCAAATTGTTTCCGAATTTTTTCAGTAACTTTTGTCACAGTCTCAGGCAAGATGCTACCGGCAGTATCTTTCCAGTTGCTTCTGCTTACCATTCCTTCTTAACATACAGTGAGTAAAGCACTGAGGGAGGGATAAGATTAAAAAAAAAATTAAAAAAAATAAAAAAAAAGGTATTGCTTCCAAGGAAACTAAGATCTCATGATCACTTACCTACACTTTAGTGAACCTATTTATGTTTGTATTCAATGATTTTAAAGGCCTTTTCCAACCTCAATGATTCTATGACTCTCTATTCTTAAATGAGTTTGTACTCACAATAGACCACTGTGTAAGAAGTGCCACAACCATATATTTGTTCTGCTGAAACTAGCTTTCTAGTCTAGGCAGAGCACAGCTGCTACAGTGCTTGTCAAGCACACAGAAAGCCCCTGAGACAAGGCCACCTTTGCAGACAGACCTGAGACTTGATCACTGAAATGAAGACTCAACGAAATTCTTCCCACTCAGATGTGAAAGTCCTGGGATCTTCTTGCAGAGGACACAGTGCTGACAGCATGTTTACGTGAAGGAGTGTCACCTGAACAAGCTGAGGGCAGAGGTATGGGTTCTCAGTATACTACGGCATTTGAAGATCTAGTTGTGTAGTGGAGTATTTGTAGAGCTGGTCTTGAGCAATAATACTGCAGCTCTGTGGCTATGTGATGCTCTTGGTGCCTGAAGTCCAGAAATGCAGCCTTCCAGCTGCAAAGAGGAAGACTGTGGATCTTCTCACCTTGTAATAGGTAAGATCAGCATTTGAAGTAGACGCAACATGAAGAGGATATGAGGGCAGTGGCACAGTTTTTTCTGGATCACTGCATCATGTCAGGGGCTTGAGGGCACCAACAGGCTGTGCAGCCCTTCCATCCACACACCCCAGGGTTGCCATCCCTGCTGTGGTGTAGAGATGTGTGGCTTTGAGTCAGACTGCTAAGATACCAGTGAAGAGATTAGAAACAACCTGTGAGAAGCCACTTTAGGGCCCTTCTATAGCCTTGGAACAGCAAATAAGCTCAGATTATTGCACAAGCTCAGCTGCTTGGCCCTTTACTGATCCTGGCCTTTCCAGCTTGGCTTCCTAGTTTATTCTAGCTGTTTTGAACTTTTCCATATTGAACATATAGATTAGGAATAAATGGAAATTTGGACATGAGATTTCATTAATACCTTATACAATGGCACTAGTATCTTCATATATCTGCCGAGTATACCAAATACTGTATTTTAGAACACTGCTTACCTTTTCTATAGCTGTCTCCACATCAATGAATTGGGGGTAGCCTTGTTCAAATAGTATTGCTCTGTCTTGCTTTCGTCATGAGAAAATCCCGAACCACTGCTATTGGGTTTCTAAGCACCACACATAAATTGTATGCTGTTAAGATTACTACTGTTTTTGTTACCCCAGTCAATGTACTGTCCATGAGTTTTCTGTACGAACTTTTAATCCGATGGATTCAGCTTTCCAGGAAAACTCAGTGAGGGATTATTTCTTTCTTGACCCAGATTACACTGTCATGAGTGAAATATTAAAAGGTCTTAATTGTCATCAAAGCTGAGGTAGCCTTGCAAAAAAGCAGAACTTGGACGTTTCAAGATGAGGAAATCTGAAAGTCAAAGTCAAATGTAGGTTAGCTGTCTGTGCAGCTAGGTTATACTTTAACTGGTGTTTCTGGGATTACACTTTTAGCCTTTACTAAATACACTTTGATAAAATGTTTTGGAGTTTTTAGGTCTTAAAGAATACAATCCCATTTTTTCTTGTGTGAGGTTATATGAGATAATCAGCTGCAGCCAGGTCAGCAACAATTCTTTCAGTCTAAGTCTGGGTAGACTGTTTTAACATCTTCTTTGCTCTCTGGAGACTTTTGTTGAAGGAACTGAATCATTGAATAGATTTCTTTGCATTTTTAAATTCATGTGGCGCTCTTTTGTATTTTTAGATTTGTTACAATTTAGTAATACTCATCACTAAAATGATTTTCAATTATATATATGCAAAGGGGCTTTCCGGCAACTGAGTTTTTACTTTTTACATTAGTCTACAAACTTCACAAGAAACTTTGCCTGATTGACTAAAGCATGTACAATGAAAAATGCTTAAGAAAATGCTTTAAGAAATTAAAAATGCTTAATGTGTTTCTTGAAATAAGGTTTTCCCTTTTCTTTTTTCCCAGTCTTCATCAATCCATTTTGCCTGGAACATGTTAACTCCATAGAAAAGCTTGTTCTAAGAGTGATGAGTCATAACAATGTGTCAAGGACAGATTGGATGGAGCTCTGAGCAACCTGGTCTAGTGAAAGGTGTCCCTTCCCATGGAAGAGGAGTTGGAACTAGGCAATCTTTAAGGTCCCTCTCAACCTAAACCATTCCATGATGGTATGATGAGAAGCCTACTAAGTGTTAGAATAATTCCTTTAGGTTTGTATGTAGAATTAAAATACTCTTTTTTTGCTCCACTGTGAATTCACATATAATTCAATGTGCGACAGCTGATGGGAGATGCTCCTTCCTTCGTCCCCCCACTCACGGTTCCCGAGCTGCCCCAGAGAGAGTCACATGGAAACCACAGGGGGAGAAGCAGAGACAGAGTTTATTAACATGGCTGGGGGTATATATATATATAGGGGAATCCAAATTACTACCAATAGAAATCAAGGGGTAAATGACCAATGGGAAAGGGTTAACTAATGGCCAATAGGGAAACTTAAACAGAGACCTTCTAGGACGAATTCCTTGGTGCTTAGTTACACAGATAAGGGGTGCTTCAAGGGCTCTTTGGAAGAAGAAGTATGACTAAGTAAAAAAGACAAGGAATCCATTTTACAACACAGTAAAAGCTTCACTTTTTAAGGCACTTTGGCTAGCTTCTTCATTTTCTTCAGAGGCCCGCTGCCACATCAATGTGGTCAGTGTGTGATTTTCTAACATAATTTGCTTTTTGATTGCGTACGACAAACATGAAAACCATTTGACATGAAACATGAAAACGAAGTTTCCAAATTCATATCCAGTCTCTATAGAAATTCCTGATTTATGATATCAAGCCAAGTTCTTTTTTTGTTTTTTCTTCGAGATGTGCATTATTTCAATCTAGCCACAGAGATGTTATAGCTTGGCATCAAATGTAGCCCTAGAGAAGCGGCTTCCACACCAAGGCTTGAGGAAGGTCCTCTGATGAACAATGCCACCATCTAGTGGTGAAATCCTCACCTGGCCTCTCGTGTGGCTGGACGTGAAACCAGGACTTGTGGCACTGCCAGATGCAATTCTTGGATTAGGATCTTGGATGGGACAATTTCGAAAGCAAATCCCATATCTAAGTTACTTGTACAGTGATGCAAATGTTCAGAGAAAATTCATCTCAGTACTTTTAAGGCACAAACATTTGATATTCAATTCATGGTAATTTCTGGAAGTGTGAGGTTGTGTAGGCTTTTGTTTGGGTTTGTAGGGCTTTTTGCCAGTGCTACATTTTTATTTTTTTTTTCCACCTACGGAGTGCTTAAGTGCCATAATACTTTTTTACCTAGCTCTCTGATCTCACAGTTTTAATCTGTTATTTTTGTTGCATCCTAGGCCCTGTTCAACCATTTTCCTCTTTTCAAACTGTAATGGCTGAACAGTCAAATTCTGTCATTGCATGATCTACTAAAGCAATTTACTTTCAGTGAGCTTCCCCTGACCATTATTGCCATATTTTCCCTACCTGTATGATGGTAAGTGTAACCTTTTTCATAACTAGTGAAAGGCCAGAAATTTTGTGTTGACCTCTCAGGACTCATCCAGGCTTGCCTTAGTCTGAGCAGCTTTTAGCTCATTTAAATAGTTCTTTGTTGGACTAGTGATAAATTCCTAGCTTGTTTTAGTTACCCCCTGTGAACAGACTTTACTGTAAAGGTCTGACAGAAGAGCAATAGCCCTTTATGACAATAAAACTGAGGGAGGCTACAGTGCAACTTTCACACTTTAGTTGGGAATCAGTGAAAGAAAAAGACTGTGATAAGAAAGCATGTAAAAATAGCCCCAGATGAGTACCAGCAGTAAGGCCAAAGGGATCCTGCACACACACATATATTGAAGCCTTATTTGGAAATAGCTTGTGATGCTGATGGCCTGCTGCCACACCTTTTTTCCCACCAGTTCTTTGCTTTATTGGAGATAAGTACAATCAGTCTTGTGGCCCAAGAGACATGTGAACAGTAAGCTTAACACTTCTCAAGAAAAACAGTAGTTACTAGTAAGTGTTGAATAACAATGACATCTTCAGTAAGGCTTTTTAGTATGAATTAGGGCTATGAGTTAGTATTGCAGTAGCTAGAGTAAGCAGTTGGTTCTATTTTAATTAAACTGTTAAGATTATTATTATTAATAGCTTAAAAATAAGTTATTGGCTCTATATGTAACGCCATGTTCTTTTTTGGCCATAACATTTCTTTGAGTACAACATACCCATAACAGGCACCATCAGCTCTACACTGGAACTAAGATCTGTTTCAACTTTCATTTAGTTTCACTATTCTTGAAAACACAGTTAGTCTGCAAGACTTGTCCATAGTAACTTCCTCTTGTCAAATAGTTAAAATTGATTATGTATCACACAAATACTAAAGGAGAAAAGACTGGGAGTACATTATAGATTGTAAAGCACTTATTGTTGTTGGTTTATGAAATCCCTGGAATAAAAACTCTGTCTTCTCTGAGACCTGTATTGATCTGCCTGAACTATATCTTGTGCTGATATAAAGTTATGGGCCCCAACTATACCATTTGGGATTTAAAAAGACCACAATATTAAAAAAAATAATTTTTGAAAAATCTTATCTGAATACAATGTTTGTTAGAGATTACACAGATATATGCCAATGGGTTATTGTATTTTGACTTCAGCTTTTTAGCTGTTCTGGCATGTGAAAATAAATTAAATAAATATATAAATAAAACTTTTTTTTTTTTTTAAAAAAAAAGATCTGCTGTTTTCACAAGGATAAAAATGGTTTAGGGGACAATTATTTTCAAGAATGGACAAGGACTTTCAGGTACAAAAGTTAGTTCCATCACTGTGTCATGCACTACCAGAAGTTAGAAAGCCAGTATGTGTAGTTCTTGTGAAAATTAACGTTTTCCTAAAACTTTCTTAGTGTCTTCTTATGATTTTCTAGATGCTTTAAAATTGCTGTTGGGTTCCTAAGGCAGGTAGCATGAATTCAATCCAATATTGCAAGAAGGAGTCATTAACATGTGATTTGTCATACATTGTAAACCCTTTCTTCTGGAAATGTTTTGCAAGAACTTTGCTTTGCATTTACAATTGCTGTCATGATGAATAATCTCTCTCTTTTTATTCCCCTGCTTGAACAATAGATATTGTCAGGTTTGACTGTTTCTGAAAATTATTACCTTTTAGACTTTTTATTATATTATAATATTATTATATTACCAATAATATATGTATTATTTGCTTTTAGTCTGGATATATAATTAAGAGGTAGCTATTCAGATAATTCATGAAAGATGAGAGAAGAGGATTTTTTGGCCTCCTAACTTCCATAGCACTTTTGTATTCTGTTTGCCCTGAAATTTATAGGAATTAGGTGGTTAAAAAACCACCCACAATCCCTTTTTACTGGATAGAATACAGGTTTCTCAGATTTGTTGGAAGGCAAATGGCTGTTGATTCACACTGACAAAGTTACACGTAAAAAGTGACACTGTCTATATCCACTGACATTGCAACATGTTCTAGGTTTATGCTTCTTGATGGGAAACTGTCCTAAAATTCTCAGCACTGTAACACAACTAGAAATGGTGTAGTAGTTCTTGAGAATTTTCATTGCAATAATTCTCTTTCTATATGCCCATACACCTACCTACGCACCTTTTGGTCTTGTCTCTGAAACAAAAGACGGATAGAGGGTAAAGAGAGAATTGAAGGTGAGGTGCACAGTTCATGGTCCTTTTATGCTGTTGAAGTTGAAATTGTGACTATTCTGGATTGTCAACTATCTGTAAATTACTATCACGTGCAAAAAATTAGTCACTACAGATTTGCATAAGAAAGAAAATCAGCCATTTTTCCTGAAAAGAAACTTGTATTACTAATACAACAAAATACTTTTGTTCTCTAAATTTACCTCACTCTTGTATAGGGTTAGAAATTTCTGCAAACCCCCACACTAATCTGTAACTTTAAATGAGGTAGCCAGAGCCCCAAAATTCAAGCCTACTGAAGTCAACCACCTCACAGCTTTTCTATTCCAGGTAACATAGTCTGAATCTCTTAAGAATCACCTTTTCTGGAGGGGAAAAACCCCCAGCCAAACAAAAAACCCAATGAAACAAGCCAGGATCTTTATCAGAAACAGTTACACAGCAGAAGAGTTGCCTGAGAGATGAACTTTGAGGTCTCCTTCACTATAAGGAAATTAGAATGCAGGAGAATGCATACTGTTGGTTGAGATGAATTTTCCTCTTGCAGTATTATTCAAGTTTAATTTGGACAAGTGACAAGTGGGAAGTCTGTTTAGCAGAAGCTGTCTGAGTTCTAAACAACCTTTTAGGATTTGTGGATCCTAAAGAGAAGGACTAAATCAGGGCGTTCAGCTATGCTGCAGATGATAGTTGTAATGGCAACCTGCAAATCTTTCTCAGATTATTCCTTTAGATAAAAGTAAATATATATATAAATATATATTAGAAGGACAATTGTAATAACCTCTTCTTGTTCTCAATGATATATATTATTGTGTATGAATCTAACTTCTTTCTTTCTCCAGCTGTTTTTCAGAGACTTCTGTTCCACTAGCAATTTTCCAGAGTACTGCCTTTAAAGAAAAATCAAAAAATGTCACAAAGCATGACTTGCCTAAGGAATTCTTAAGTACTTTACCAAGCAAGTTAATCCTACTTTTGTGTGACTGACACCAAACAATTTCCGAATCAGAAAGCTTTTTATGGTAAAGGCAAACTATTCCTTTCTGATTTGATTCTGACATGAAATGTTTATGTATTGCTTCTGGGTCAAGTGTTCAGACCAGTTTGTGAAACAGCATGGAGTATCAAAACCCTTATTTCTTCAACAGATATGAAAAATAATCTCTAGATCAAATCTCTAGCCCAGGAAAACCTTAAATTCTCATAAGGAGTCGGAAAATATTGCTCTACTTTCCCCTCTCTCGCATGTTTCTTAACAATGACTACAGTCTTCTATTAAGGCAGTGCATGAGTTTAGATTAATCTTTGCTATGAGTCTGTAAAAGTACTTACAACTACTAGAAGACATGATAAAGTGACTTCAGTCTTTTAACATTAGTGTGGACAGTCCAAGCTATGACACCACATATTATCTTTGTGGTATCATAGAATACATAGAATATCACATCTTTATGCTACCATGGTCATACTGCATCACAGCATACTCAAATTTGAATTTACACTACCAAGTTTTTCTTTTAGAAAAGTATCCCATAATCTTTGCTCACTGGCTTTGAGCAGTGCAGTAGGGAGGGGCCTACTTTCCCTGTAGACCCCACAGTTTCTTAGGATACCTCTTAGAAATTACTTCAAGCAATAAGGCTCATGTTTCAGCTTGGTTCAGTACAACCAAAGTATCAACAGAGCCTTTGTCACTGACGACAACAACAAAAAGAAAAAAAACACAGAGGAAATTCTTATTCTACATTACTGACTTCCATTATTTAAAAAATGCTTTATTGTCCTGTTGGGATGTCAGTGAGATGTTTCATAAATTTCCATAATGATTCCCCTACCCATCATTATGATTAGAAATGCCAGTTGTTAAGGGTATTTGCTTTTAAGGCTAATGCAAATACTTTGCTCCTTAGGAGCAATTTCTTGCTAACATATCTAGAGCAGCTAAAAAATGTAAAAACTGTAGAAGGTTGTTAAGATTTGATATATAGAATCATAGAAGATATGCTACCAAAACAGCATTTTATCAAAGTACTTCAGAAAACTCTCTTGTCCAGCCTGCTCACCTCACAAATGGACAGAGAAAAAGCAGAGGTGTTTAACACTTTCTTTGCCCCTGTCTACAACATGGATGATAGACCAAGGGGGTCTCAGTGCCCTGAGCTGTAGGACCATAACTGTGAGAATGATCAACTCCCTGTCAACCCTGAAGCTGTGTGGGACCTGCTGTTTCAGCTGGATCCCTACAAATCTATGGGGTCTGATAGGATTCATCCCAGAATACTCAAAGAGCTAGCTGGTGTCATCACAAAACCCCTCTCAATGATTTTTGAGCAGTTTTGGGAATCTGGAGAGTTCCAGCTGACTGGAAGCTGCTGAACATCCTGATTCTCATGAGAAGAAAGTCCTGTTTATCCAACCTGATATCCTCTTACGACAAGGTAACACACCCAGCTGATCAAGGGAAGGCAGTTGATGTAATCTTTTTGGATTTCAGTAAAGCTATCAACAGCGTCACTCACAGGAAGCTGCTGGACAAATTTTCCAGCACACAGCTGGATAAACACATCATGTGGTGTGTGAGCAACTGGGTCATGGGTCAAGCACAGAGGGTAATAGTGAATGGGGTGACATCAGACTGGTGACCTGTCACTAGTGGGGTTCCACAGGGCTCCATCTCAGTTCCTGTGCTCTTCAGCGTCTTCAGAAATGACTTGGATGCAGGACTGGAAGGGATCTAAGCAAGTTTGCCGATGACACAAAACTCGAACGATCTGTTGACTCCCTCAGAGAGGCCCTGCAAAGAGACCTTGACAAATTAGAGGGCTAGGCAATTACCAACCATAGGAAGGTCACCAAGGGAAAATGCCAGATTCTGCCCCTGGGATGGGGCAAACCTGGATGTACGTACAGACTGGGGAATGAGATGCTGGAAAGCAGTACCATGGAAAGGGCCCTGGGGGTGCTGGTTGATAGCAAGTTGAATACGAGTCAGCAGTGCCCTGGCAGCCAGGAGGGCCAACCATGTCCTGAGGGGCATCAGGCATGGCATTGCCAGCCAGATGAGGGAGGGGATTGTCCCACTCTGCTCTGCACTGGGGTGGCCTCACCTGGAATATTGTGTGCAGTTTGGGATGCCACAATATAAGAAAGATGTTAAACTGGTAGAGAGTGTCCAAAGGAGGACAAGGCAGATGGTGAAGGGTCTTGAGGGGAAGTTGTATGAGGAGCGGCTGAGGGCACTTGGTCTGTTCATCCTGAAGAGGAGGAGTGTAGTAGAGGACCTGCACTATCAGAAATGGAAAAAAATTATGTAAGAAATGGGTCTGTGAAGAAAATGAAGAAGCTAGCCAAAATGCTTTAAAAACTGAAGCTTTCACTGTGTTGTAAATTGAAGTCATTGTCTTTTTCCCCTTAATCACTGTCTTCCTCCCAAAACCCCCTGATAAAACTCTTATCCCCCTAGCTAAGCCTTCAGGAATTTGTCCTTGAAGTTTTCTGTTCAAGTTCCTCTCTTGGCCCTTAGTTAACCCTTTCCCATTGGTTGTTATCCCTGGATTCTTACTGGTAGTATTTAGAATCCCCCTAAAACCTTTAAATATCCTTTCCCATGTTAATAAACCCTCTCTCTGCTTCCTCTCCTGTGGTCTCTGTGTGGCTCTTTCCGGGGCGTCTCGGGGAACGCGTGCAGGGGAGCGAAGGGGGAGCACCTCCCACCAGCTGTTGCAGAGGAGACTGAGGGGAGACCTCACTGCACTCTACAACTTCCTCGTGATGGAAAGAAGAGGGGCAAGCACTGATCTCCTCTCTGGTCACCAGTGACAGAACCCAAGGGAATGGCCTGCAGTTGTGTCAGGGGAGGTCTAGGTTGGATATTAGAAAAAGGTTCTTCACCCAGAGGGTGCGTTGGGCACTGGAACAGGTTGCCCAGGGAAGTGGTCACAGCACCAAGCCTGACAGAGTTCAAGAACCATTTGGGCAATACCCTCAGGCACATGGGGTGACTCTTGGGGACGATCCTGTACAGGGCTAAGGGTTGGACTTGTGGGTGCCTTCCAACTCAGCATATTCTGTGATTTGTGTGTTTGCACTTGCAGTTTGAGAGAAGTCATTTTATCCTTGACTCAGGTGTGCACGCTGACCACCAAGGGAAGGTGTCCTTTCCTTTTGGTGAACTGAACTTTGAATGTAGCAGCTGCAAAGGCAGTCAATGAGTGACTGTAACAGGGACAGCCTGAGACAACAGCTCCTAGCTTTACTTAGACCTAAGGAAAAGCAAATACTCAGACTATAATCTTCTGTAGCTATATTGAAATCTTTGCCTATTTCTTTTATCTTTGTTGTGTTTTAAACTGCTACCTAGAATCAAGAAACATTTGTTCTGCTGAAACCAAAGAATTTTCACTTAACTATTGATTCTGAAAAGATAGGGATTTATTTTACATATTCACAATTTTTCTCAATTATAGCCATTTTCTAATGGATATGGTATCTTTGTATGTCTAAAGAGTTCACTTGTTACTGACAAATGTTTAGATTTATGTCCATTGTTTTTAAGGATTACACAAAGAATATGAATTTGAAAATTAATTTGTTTTTTCTTCCCTTGGTAAAACAAATAACTTTTAAAGAAAGTAAAGATGTAGACATATGCTGGGACTGCAAATTAGGCAGGGCTTTGAGATTGATCTACTTGAAACTTGAAATTTATTAAAGCTAAACTAGCATTTTTTTAAAACCTCAGTGGCAATGAAATCCTTGAACAAAAAATTTCAAATAAGATATAGTAAAAAAAAAAAAAAATTCTACCCAAAACTCCACCCTGCTCTTCCTTTCTCCTCTATTTATTAATTCTGATCCTATCCCCAGCTCATCTTTGCAAATGTCCTTATCTACACCTGTGATGTGCTTGTTTCTTGGGGGTGTGACCACCCAGCTGAAGCTGCTCAGTTACTTCCATAAAGAAGGAGGAGTCCTTTTCCTCTAGGAGAGTGTCTCCTTCCACAAAGACAAGATTTCCTTTTCTCCAAAAATAGACTATATCACAGGTCTTTTAGTATTTTTGTGTCCCAGACACTTTTGCTAATCAGCTGTTATCCAAGAAATAAAATATGCAGCGACAGGCCGGTTACGAAGGCCCTTTCTGTCACAGCAGGATGTGAAGGTAATTGTATGATGAATTTCATGTCTCTTCTTTTGAAAGAAAAACTAATCATTCACCCAGAACTAGAAATTCCAAGTGTGTTTAAAATGTGCAGTGAGGTTTGTAATGATGGATAGACCTTTATGTGTGTTTGATATGAGCTGCTGACTTTAATGACGTATGGTACTCCTATTAGTTCTGAAAAGATGATCAAGATGAGATTGTGAAATAGGATTAGGTATTTTTTGCATTAACCTCTTACCTTAAACTTTGTGCACCTCCTGGGAATTTTGAGATTGTCTATTTTGCTTCCCATAACTTAAACTGAAAAGCGACAGGGATGAAATATGCCCTGAATAGGTTGCTCTTAGAAGTGTTTTTGCTTCCAAATGCTCAGTCTTAAAGTGTGCAGCAGTCACTCTGTTGGCAGCTTGGTATTTCAGAACAGAGTCTGAGAGTGGAGCTGGTAGTCTCTCTGTAAGCAATGGGAAATGCAAAAAAATTAATAATGAAGAGAAAAAAATAGCAGTAATGAAGTTGTTTGGTGTGTTGCTAACCTAAACTTGTCAAAACACAGATGGTTTTGGAGGTACTAGAAGTCATTTTTTTGTAGGAGTGGCTAGATAAATGCCTTATCATGGAAGACAGAACATAATTATTTGCCTTGTAATAACCAAATAGATATCTGAGAAACTAAAAGCACTGAAAAAGTTTATTTTTTCATGTTCTCTAAATGTATATATTGATTTGATTTGTTGATAGGTTGTATTTCTTGATTGAGTTCATCTCTAATGAGGTGTTTTGTATTAGAAAATTCTGACTTCTGTTTGTTTGTTTTTCTGATATGCAGTGTTATCTCAAATTTTTTACTATAGCAGCAGTCCACTCAGAAGCACATGCAGATGTGGAATGATGTTATGTAAAATCTTATTTTTCAACTAAGAGTTATCAGTTATGCACCTGGACATAATATGCTAGCCTGCTGTGGGTCCAGCCATAGCTGTGGGTGATTTAGAGGTACATATAAGATGAAAGAGTGAAATTTGGCAAGGTGATGATATGCTTGTTCATTTCTGAAGTAGCACATGTGATCACAGGTACTCACTTTCAGGGAACTGTGGAATTCCCCATACAGTGTGAGGAGCTGTTTGTGTCATGGTCTTTAATAATGTTTTGTCTCTGTCTGGAATTATTTGTTAATTATCTGCACTATAACTATTTATAGTATAAAGAATAAGCAAGATTCCTATGAACATATTCTTTGGAAAATGGGGGGATAAAAAGTGTTGCTAGTTTGCTAATTTTTAGAGGTTACAAATAAAGGAATAAAGAAAGCATGGGCAGAACTGTATTAGTTAAGTTATGGAAATCAAAACAAAGCACATAAATCTTGACAAGTAATATGACAGTGAGGAAACACATAAAGTTGGTATACAGTGAGAGCTGGGATGAAGTTCACATGTAATGTGAATCAAATCAAAGCAAATGTTATTTTTGTGTTGACATATTGATGTGAAGAAAAAGGACCCAGGCACCCTGGGAAATGAATTAGAAATTTTTCTATGTAACTTGTTAAAAAAGATGTTTCCAGTGGAAAAACAAAAAAAAGGCAGTCTTGAGACAGTCTTGTAAGTAACTAATGAGACATTCCATATGTACAACTTTTGAGTTGAACTGCAAGTTGAACCCTGAAGGAAGGCAGCCAGCATAATGAGAAAATTGAATGCATATTGTGGTGTGAGAGAAAAATAATTAGATATTTTGTTTTCTTAGTTTGCTATAATAACAGTTGAAGGGGGATGTTGATCCTCCTAATTTCCAAAATCAGAAAGTTAGTGGTGGTTAGGGTAAAGGATTACAGTGATGGAAGGACGTTTAGACTGAACACTGGATGACAGAGGAGAAGGTGGTTAAATGGCTTTGTTATGAGGGCATAGATCTCAAATATTTTACGTTGGGGTAGGAATTTTTTGTTCAGGGATTATGAAATTTACTGCATCTGATGGACTTAATTGAAGGCTCACAAATGTAACACAGGATAAAGGCAAACGTTTTCTGCAGTGTTTTTGGGGCTAATCACACGCCTTTAAGATCTGATGATAAACTAGCTTCTTAAAAACTGTGCCAAGATTATATATATTCCACTAGTTCCAACAGGTTTGGAATTTGCTAGTGACATTATTATCATTTGATTTGTGAATTTAATCCATTCTTAAAGTAGAAATGTGTCCATTTCCTCTTTTAATTTTTTTTCCTACACTTTCCCGTCCAGAATGACCTGCTTATAGCTGTGGTCAAGGAAATAATGAACTGAATTCCTTTCATTGTTCTTCTTCCTTTGAAAGTGTCTGAATAGGACAGATATTTAAATATATCCTATTGAAAACACTTAGGTTTTTGCGCTGGGAGTGATCTCTCCTTGCAGAATATTGATATTCTTTTCATGAGTGGAGGCCACAGTGTTTCTTGTTTCTAAAGAAAGTATTTCAATTTCACAGATGAGATGCATAACTCCAAGAGAATATGTTCTGAGCATTCTTTAAAATTCCAATTAAAGATATGCCCCTTAACCACAGGAGACCAAAAATATTCATAAAGCTGCTTTTCAAAATACAAGGAGGAGAAGAAATTCAAATATGAAAGTACATTCCATGGGCACTATATATATAGAGTATATTCTTTGGAGAAAGGACCTCTAACTTCTATGGAAGAAAAAAGAGAGCCTCAGAAGATAATATTAATTGTGTAAAGCATGGGGCTTCATCTTTTCTTTAAAGAACTTGAGGCAATGTCATGTTTACAAACATCCCATATTACATCATTCTATTTAAAATATTTTTCAAGTATATACATCTGATAATCAACGCTTGAATAAGACTGTTTAAAATTACATAACATGAAGTATATTTAAAATATTTCCAGAATAAAAGTAGGGAAGAGCCTACTTCTTTTTTATATATATTTTTTTTTAATTTTACTTTTTCAATAAATCCTCTCATGGATGAGGTTGCAGATTACTGTAGAGCGAAGTAAAACAATAAAAACCTTCACTGGTGAAAAGTGAAATGAATAACAAGTCAAGTAAATATGTTCTTTGTAAGAGATTCTGTTATCTGTGTGCTTGGGGGTGGTTTGTTGCTTAGTTGTTTAGTATGAGAAAATCATGGACGTTATTCTGAAATTGCTGCGTTTCACAGTGGCATTTTAATAGCAGAGGGATTTAAAAAATCAAAACACAAAAAAAGTCCTACAAAAAACAAAATTGCAACAGGAAGGGAGGTGACAAGATTGAAAGGTTCATGTAAGTTTATGAGCATTTTTTAAAATGGTGAAAACACAATTTTATAAACTTACATTTTAAATGCAAGCAGCTTAGGGTAAGACTACTTGGAAATGATACAGGCATCCTGGTTCCTTTATATGTACATGAAGAAGAGCATGTTGAACTTCAGAGAAGCTTGTAGTCATATTGCATGGCCTCCATTTACTGCTGATTCACAATAGAAGCTGCTGCTATTTCATGTGTAAATGCTATATGTTGAAACAGCGGTTGCTGTATGTCTTCTACAGTATGAGCCAGGCTGCTCACTTTTCAATTTTGAAACCAAGAAATAGCCACAGAGTAATTCAATGAGTAATCATCAGCAAGACAGGACAGCACCTCTACTAGCTCACTAGTGAGGAGATAGCTGCACTGAAAACCTGTCTTTATCTGTCAAGAAAAATGGTTTTTTAGGTAAACCATCTCTTTTGTTGGATTGCCTTGGTTTTTGTGACAAAATATTTTTTGGGGAGGCTAAATGTGGAAATAAGGGAGTAAGGTAAATTTAGTCTGTTACAGCACATACTTTGAAATAAGAAAATGGTTTTGATTTTTTTTTTTCTTTTTGACGAGCACAAGCTGAACCCTCAGCGCACCAAATGGGTGTTCAAACCCATTGAGTTGATGGCAACTGTTTTTCGTCTCCTCTATCTTTTCTTCAGAAGTTCAAAGCTATTGTTTTTGTTCTAATGTGAGATGAAAACTTTGATATTTTCTCATAAAACTATACTTCTGTCCTCCAGGCAGCCCTGGAGGACAGTGAATGATTGGTATCTCAAAACTTTCAAAATAATGCACATTGTTGCTGGCAGCTCTAACAAAATGAATGCTATTAGTTGAGTCCCATAGGACAGGTTAGCAGACCAGCCAGTTCCACACTGTGAACATGTTTATCTTCATTGTTTTCGAGATTATGAAATGGACAATTCCAGAGGCCATGGGTTCTGCAAATAGTAACTTGAACATTAAGACAACTTCAGTTGCCCAGTGCACAAAGGTAAACATCCACACCATTTCTAGACAGTTCGAAGTTTAAGTTGCAAAAATGGGGTTTAAAACAAATTAAAAGACTTCTTCCAAACTCTTAGAGGAGTCACTGAAGAAATTTTAACTTTTTTTTTTTTTCCTGGCACCTCGTGTATGTTGATCACTTCTCAAAAAATAACTGAGCTCTCAGTTGATTAAAGAACTCTTGCATTCAACTAATTTTATTCTTTTGATATTATTTTAATTATTACTAATTGTTTCTTTTGTTCCTTTATTGCATCAAATTCTGCTTAGCTAGAATTTTGACATAGGTCTTGAACTGTCTGAAGCTGTATCAAGTTTTAATACTAAAGTATGACTTAGCTAGAAAGGAGAGCCATGAAATGTCATTTCTGAAGTTACAACAATTGCCGTCTTTGGGCTATCTATAAAAAATTTTGTCTATAGAACTGTAGGTATTTCCTTTTGACTTGCTCCTATTCTATAGGACTAATTTATACGTTAGAGTTACTGGTGCATATTTAACTCTTCTTGGCCACCGGAGAGTTAGGCAATCCTTCCTTATGCAGAGAAGTGGTTATAAAATACAGAAGAATTTTGAAATATGTAATTCATACGAATGCCATTAAGGGAAGTGGTGCCTTTGCTATTTTCTAAGGACTGTTTAGGTTTTAAAAATATATTTGTGAAATAGTTATAACCTGACTGAAGTTACAGAGCATATGTCATAGTAAAATGTCATTGTATAATGATACTGAATTATTTTAATTAACAAGATACATGGTGTTGTAGATACGAATAAAATTTGAAATTTAACAAGGAGACATCCACTAGGGGATCATAAGTATCATTCACTGTAAAAATGCTCCTCCACTCTGCAGTATTTTCATTATTCTGCCTTTGAATCCTGTCATCAGAACCACCTTTCTTTCAGCTGAGTAAGAACAGATGCCTCTCCCATTGGAGGCTGTCTCTCTTATCCAGCCAGAAGGATCACTTTTAAGTTACATGAGGTAAGAGGTAGTCTCTCTCCCTATGAAGTTAAGTGAGCTGTCAATCTAAGCCCCTGCTGACTGAGGAGCAGAGAACTGAGATCACAATAGTACTTCTGATGCTTGGATGTCAGGAAGAGATTCATTAGAACTAAAATGCCATTCTTAAAAGCACTGCCTTCAATGTAGCAGCTGCTTTTGTTCTCTGCTAGTCCTGTGCTTTCACTCCTTGGGATAGCTAGACCACATATCCAACACCAGAGAAGATTTAGCTTTCTAACATAGACCAGGCAGGCTTTGTGAGAATAAGTCATGGAAATCAGTGGAACAATAAATCTGTATCAATTGCTGTATCTATGTGAGCTTAGAGTTAATGTACTTTCGTACTTCTGTCTTTGTGGCTTTTAACAAGTTTGATTGAGCAGAAGTGTTTCTCACAGCTTTCAGTGTTTGTTAACAAAATTAGAGGTGCAATGAAGGCTACTTCCTCCTTTTGATTTCCTTTGCACTGTTCAAATATCCCATTAAAATAATAATCTTTTAATAGTGCTCACACCACCTAATAAAACCCAACAGATCAGAATATATCTGATGTATCTGACAATTTACAGAGCCTGTGTAAACTGCATTTTTAATCTTTTCACTTCTAGAAGGATAGATTTTCGTGCTGAGATTTAATAAGACTCTCTTCTTCCTAAATGCCAAAATAAAGCTGCAGCAGCACAGAGAAAATAATATTTTAGTTTTGTATCCATACAATATTTCCTTTTAGGCAGTTGTGCTTTTAGCAATGAAGTTTTGAGATGCCTTTTAATTCTGTTATAGAATTGCTAATTCTTGTGTTTAAAGAATAGGCATTTAAGACAGTTTACTGACTTAAACGTTGTTTACTGTGGATTCTGGACTCTAGTTTACCATGTAAAATCAAGATAATAGTCTTCCACAGATATGACATAAAGATAAATCCATTATTGTTGGTAAAGTTGCACTACCTTTGGAATGGGCATCTATAGATATCTAAAATGGACTTTTAAGCTCTGTGACAAACTCCAGACTTTTCAGTGGAGTTTTTCATGGTTTGTAAATGAGGAAAATTCGAAGACTGCAAACTGTAGTAACCTTGCTCCTGTATTCTATGGAATTGCTGATCATGCTATATATGTAGCTGTAAAGCAGCAATACATCAAATAACCTTGTGAGTGTTGTGAAAGGTTCTTTCATTTCTTTGTAGTGAAGGAGTGAAACAAGTTTGCAGCAGTTTTGGGGACGCAGCATCTCGGGGAAAGTAGGAATATGAGAAACTGCTGGCAGGCTGAAGTTGTTCAAACACAGCTGTCTTTGCTGGAGTTCTGAAAGGGGCATTACACCTGTGAATTGTAAAATTCTCTGCTAATGTTGCTGTCAAGACACCTGCTCAGGCATACAAATAAATGTGAATAAATGAACCTTAAGAATTTTGTATTCTCTGCTGTTATCCACTTATTTCTTTCACAATGAATTAATTGCAGCACCTGGAATCAGGTTTTTTCTAGTCACTAGGAAGCTACAGCAATATCTCTTTCCCCAGAGTTTTGTACTATTACATAGCATCATGTTCAACATACTTTTTATACTTATGATTTTTTTATACTTTTATGTATACAGTTTCACTATTTAATGTATGTGGAGTTCTCCTATAAAATTAGGAGAACCTACCATGTACTCTTAGTTACAAAAAAACCCAGCTATTCATTTCCTTGCAGCCTGAAGGGATGCGGTAAGAACACTATGAAGGAGAACCACCAGTTTAACAGTTTGAGGGTTTGGGGCTAGTTAATGTCAAACGCTATCAGAAAGACTTTCTTCCTGTACTTGTGTCTCACTATCTTTTTCTGCTTCAGACAATCCAAAAATTCTCTACAGAGACAACTCCTTGACTTTATGACAGTAATCCTTTACTTTAGGGCTTACAGCCAGGATAGAGTTTTTATTGCTCTTTTTATCTGGAAGACACAGTATGTCATAGTACTATGAGAACATATTGTTGTAGAAATCAGAGTTCTTCCCTCAGACTAATACTCCTCAGGATATTTGTATATATTGACAGGCCTTACCAGGTTTTATTTACATTCTGCTTTCATGTGGTATTTTTTAAAAACTTCTTGAATTTTCTGATGGCATGAAAAAACTTAGCTTTGTAGTGACTTCTTTTAATTTGTTGTTACTCTTAGTACAATGTGCATTTCAAACATGGACCACATTCAAGTGAGTTTCTTAAGATGGATAATTTTTCCTATTGTCAATTCATGTTTATAACAGTGTAAGCAAGAAAAGTTAAGTTACAGCTCAGTAAGGGAGAGTGCTCTATACTCTTGAACAAGAAGATACTAAATTCAGCAGTTAGTACTCTTTCACAGAGCCTTTTTTTTTTAAACCTGTTCATTCCTGTTTGCTTTCCTTAAACTAAAGTAACTGCATCTTTGTGCTCAAAATTTCCTCTAAGTAAAACGTGAAGTGGGAGTTCTGAAAGTGATTTTATCAAAAATAGTCTGATGTACAGGGTGTTCAGACAATGCTGAGTATCTGCCTTCTAGAAATCATGCTTGAAGCCATTTCAGATTGGGAATTCAAAATCACTAGTGGTGCTTCAAATTGTAGGCAGGTTAAAATAAAATGGTGTTTTCTTTCATTTCGGTCTGAATGTTGTCACTGACATTCACTGCTGTTTTCCAAAATGCTGATAGTGGTTGGAAATGAATAAATTTCTAAAGGCATTTATCTAAAGAGAGGTGTAACAGGTCTGATTAAAAGGTCTTGTGCTATGCACAAGACCTTGTTGATGTCCTGTGTTATTGCTGCAGGAAATGATATTGTATCAGACCTTTCATAAAACAATTAACTTCTATTTTTAGATTGCTCTGGAAAGCTGTTCCAGAGTCCTTTGTGGCTAAATAAATTTTGTCCTAGATCTACAGTATTGTGGCAGGTTAACCTTGGCTGACTGCCAGACCCCCACTCAGCTGCTCTCTTGCTCCCTTTTTCTCAGCAAGGCAGGAACAGAAAATGAGATCAGAAAGCTCAGGGGTCAGGAAAAAAGACAGGGAAATTGCTTGATAATGAGCATCATGGGAAAAATAAACTTGACTGGGGAAGATTAATTACCAATTAAAAAACAGAATAAGAAAGTGAGGAACAACGACAAAACTAAATCCACTTTCCCCTCATTCCTCCTTTCTTCTCGGACTCACATTCACTCGTGGTGCTTCTACATCGCCCCCCACCAACAGCAGTGTGTCTATCTGCTCCATGGTCCTGCACACGGGTTGCAGTGGGATAACCTGCTTCACCAGTCTCTCCATGGGCTGCAGACGATTCTTTGCCCTGGCTAGTGCTTGAGCCACCTTCTCCCACTCCTTCTGCACTGCCCTTGGTGTTTGCAGGGCTGTTTCCCTCACGTTTTTCTCACTCCCCTCTCTCATAGCTGGCATGAAGCACTTCTTGCACTTTCTTAAATACATTATCTCAAGGGCACCAGTGTCGTTGATGGGCTCAGCTTTGAACAGCAGAGAAGCTGTCTGGGACAGTCTTTGTCTGACATGGCAGTGACTCCTGGTCTCCTGTCACAGAAGCCACCCTTGCAAGTCCCCGCAATCATAACCTTGACACATAAATTCAGTACAAATATCCATTAATAACTTCTAGTGAATAGTATAAAGATTTTCTCAATCTACTTTCTGTTGTGACGTTTTCCCTCAGGAGCAGTAAAAGTGAACTGTGAACTACCTGTGTGACTTGATGTTTGATATCCACACTTAAACCAGAAAACTTTTCAAGGGATATTTGTCTTGTGTTTTCCCGGTTCACAAAGGAACTGTTTAGTACTTTCTATAAACTGCTTTTAAGTGTCACCGAAAAATACATGGAGAAAGAGCTACTGCTGGGATTAAACACACTGTCTTCTGTAACCTTAGTAAGTAAGATATACCTAGTTAAATTACAGTTGTAGTTTCCCTACTTTTAAAAATGTGATTGTGTTCAACTCAGATTTCACTTAAAAATTTATAACAATTAAACTTCTTCATTTGATGTTGATATATATATATATATATATAGGAGTTTCTTGGGTAATGATTTTTCTTCCAACTTACACATTTTGTTAAACAAATTAATTTTTCAGCTGGGAAAATAAAATTTGTCAAAATTATCTAGTATTTATTAAAAATACTCTTTATCGGTGGAAAATATTTGTAGTTTAGGAAAATTATTAAAGTAAATCAACTATGAAATTTGGAAAATTATTATACCATTTCCTGTTAAAAAAAAAGTACTTTAAATCAGAGAGTAGTTTTTTTAATATTCTGGTCACACATAAGCACCCATTAGAATAACTGCACATTATTGCTAATTATTCAAGGATGATGGAAGCTTTACAAAGCTTTTAGGTATAGTAGTAGAAAGTTTCATCAGCTATGACAGTTATAGATTGCTAAAAATTCTTGCACATTGAAAAGCTAAGGTCATACCAGCTATTTCACTGGTAGTTTTGGAGCATTAGAAACACCTGCTTCTGCAAAATAATGTTTTTATAGGATATGCATCAATTCTTGCCCCAGTTAGGACTGATAACCTTTATTTGAATAGATGGGTCTGTTAGACTAGGATTGCTATTTCACTGAATATATTGAATATTGTCATAGAATGTCCATGCAGTTTCATACTGTGTGAGGCAGTCTTTAGCAGTGCTGCAGAGAACTCATATCATGACACTCTTCATGTATTTGCTTTTATTGATTAGTACTATTTCCTGGGATTTATTTTATCATACAAAGGGACACAAAGATCATAGAGTTCAACTTCTGGCCTGCACAGAACAGCCCTAAGAATCCCATGTGCCTGAGACTATTGTTCAAATGCTTCTTGAACTCTGTCAGGCTTGGTGCTGTGACAACTTTCCTGGGGAGCCTATTCCACTGCCCAACCTCTCCCTTGAGTGAAGACTGTTTTACTAAAACCCAACCTAAACCTCCTCTGACACAACTGCATGCCATTCTGTCATATATGGGATGGTGTCTTGTACTAATTAGGGATTTTCATTATTTATTATGGGAAATATGGTAAGGTCTTATTCTTTTATGAACCCACTTATTTATTTTCCCTTTAGGAATGCAAAAACTTGAACTCTTCTTTATATATATCATCACAAAATCTCTATGGTACAAAGCTTTATGATTTTATATATCTCTGAAATCTTGATGTGAAGAACAGCTTTGAACTGTGGAGCAAAAGAAATGTTTCTTTTTTTATTTCATTTCTTTTCTCTTTAAATCTTTCAGTAAATGTTTTTGCACTTTCTGTACTGGCTTATGCATCATTCAACTTCTGTTTGACCAAGGGATGAATAACAGGTATGGTGGTTATACTGAAGTCTCGTCTTTGGCATCAAGTGAGGTTTACCAACAATAGCACAGATTTACTTACAGTCATCCTTTTATAATTTTGACTTTTCGCTAAGAATGAGTAGATGCAATGTTTAGTTTGACTTTACAGGCAAAACAATTTAAGTCAAAGACTTTATTGGCTAAGAATTCTGAATTTCTTAAAATGTGTAAAGGACCCTAAAAAAGATGCTTGTTGTCACATATTTCAGATGTAACTGACAAATAAAACATTTTTAGGCCCCTGAATAGTTCCACTCTACCAACTATATCCTCTTCTGGTGACAGCATATAAGTAAACAACCACATTTAATTGCTGTTATGGGATCTCTATAAATCTCAGTGATGAATGACAATAAACATATTCTCCACAGAAATTCTAAACATACCATAACTTACTATAAATGATGACAGCAAAAATGAAGGATTTGATATTAATTGAAAATAAGATTTCCCAGGACTTGGCATCGCTTACTGTAGCTCAGCTTTCCATGAGAAAGAAATTGCCATACTTAATTTTTATTTTTTTTTTTTTAAATCTGAGTCCTTCAGTCATTATAAGTGAAAGCTCCAACTCCTCTTTTAGTCTTCAAATGGACTAAAGAGACAACATTCTTGGAGTTTCACCCTCTCATGGAGTGAGTGGGCAGAAAAAAAATTACAGTTAAAAATGAAGTCGGGAGCTTGACAAATAAATAAAGAAGAGTTTAGGCAGATATACTAATTACTCATCTTACTTCACTGGTGCCAGTCACCAAAGCTCATGTGATTACTGCTTACTGATAGTTTTTCTGGTGCTGGGCAGGACAGCATCAGGAGTAGACACATACCTCTGTCTTGAAGTGGGTTTTCCCACCTCAAAAAAGTGAGGGCAATGCACCTGTGAAAGGAAAGTGGAAGAGAGAAAAAAAAACAAATTGTTTCCTGGGATATCGCATCATGAGATTTCAGTCAGAATCTTTTTCAGGATCCAGACTCCAGTGTGCTTAAGTCCTTTCAACGTAGCATCAGAAGAAGTAACGTGCCCAGGCTGTTATAACTAAACTGCTGCTAAGTACAAAGTATCCTCTGGCTTTAGTGACTGTCCATTGAATTTGTTAATTAGTAAGATAAGAATTTTGTGGAAAAAAAAAATATATATATATATAAAGGAAGTTTTTTTAACTGAACAAACTTAATGCCTTTCAGACTACCATGGAAGCCAAATACAGTATACTTGAAAGAAAAATATATTCTTCTTTAATACAAAGTAAACATACCTTGGAAAAAATCAAGTCTTGGAAACTGTGAGATTCTTTATGGAACACCCTCTTTAAAGACTAGCACATATAAAATGCTAATTTTCATGAAGAAGCTATGCAAAGAAATCTTCCCTATTAGATGTCATAATGTGTAATATAAGCTTTGGAAATGCAATTATACTAGTTATCAAGTACAACTGACCAAATATATTTGCAAGTTTGAACATTTTAGAGGTTTAATTGAGGTTTCTGCTAGGAAATCCAAATTTTCCTGGAGTGGTTGCAGAGATTACTGTACCTAGAATGGCTGAAGAAACTCTCTTATAGTAAACACACTACACAATACCCTATTCTACTAAGTTTTGAGGTTTTTTGTATACTTCCTTGTATGTTTACCAAAACATCATACAGATTTTTGTCTACCTGATAAGTCTTTACAGTTGTCAACACTTTGCAAATACTGAGATGCATGTGTGACTTTACTGGTGCTTTAACTGCAGGTTGTACTCTAGGATGGTTTATCTAGGTTTTTGTTCAGCAAATGTATACCAGAACTTGCTACTTTATCAGATGAGAGAACAAAACTGTGGTGTATGACTGGTAGAAAACCAATGAGTTTCTAGCTTTGCTCAGTGTTACTCTTCAAGATGCTCATACACTTCTCAGTGTAAGACAGTGGATGCAGTGTGCTTATACTCTCTAATAAGCCTTTCAACCAACAGTCCTATATAGCTCTACATTTTAAAGGGTCTGCCTAAAAGTCTTTCACTTGAAATATTCAAGAGGTTGTATTATTTTTGAACATATAATTTTGGAGATCAAGTAATATTTTGTTTTAATTATTTCTGCAGTAGGAAGCACATTTGGGTAACTCAGATCTACTGGGTAAATGACTTTATGACAGCAAAGTAGCAAAAAAAAAAAAAAAATTAACATAGAAATAATCCCATCCTTCTTGGAAGTACATTTACAAGAACAGACTCATGAGATATGTTTTGCATTCAACTACAAATATTTTTGAGAGTATTTAGGATTGTGACAAATTTAATAACAGCAATAAAGCTATTCTGTGCATTACCTGACAAAGGGAAACACTTATGAGACTGTCACAGTCTTTCCATTACTTAAAGGAATATTCTCCTGTCTTAGGCCAATTCAAGGCAAAATCATAATAACTACCAAGTAGAACACACAAAAAAAATGCATCCTCTAAATTCCAGTGAAGGAATATAATGCTGTTCATATGAGTTTTTCTACTGGCCACTATGTAAGCAGAGCTCAGGAAGTACATATGAACTTCTGTGCTCAGAGTAAGCTCTTTGTTGCAATAGAGACTTTTACCAATCCATTTCTTTTGGTACTGATGTTAGTACTGTGGTTACTGAGAAATCATTCCTTACAACTGGCTTCTAGTGTGTTTTGGAAACAGTTACCTTTTGATCATGGACTTCTTTGAGCTCCTAATTTATACTTCATCAGCTTCTGAGCTTTTTGAGAGCTGTTTGATTTTATTGAGATCCAAATAGTTTCACGGTGTGCTCTAACAAGCCCAACAGCTCTCCAAATAATTACTAAGTTTATTTTGACTGCAACTACACTTTAAGGTGTCTATTTTTTCCCCCAGAATTATCTATTGCAGCTCCAAATTTTACCTTCTTTTATTTCAAGTAGTTTTCTTACTATAAATAGGTGCTGGGATTATTGGTGGGTTTTGTGGTGTGGGTTTTTTTTTTTGTTGTTGTTGTTCCTTGCATCACTTCATAGTTTTATGTTAAATTTCATTTTCCATTTTATAATCTGTTAAGTTTCCAAAAATTGTTTTTTTCAGTTCTTTGCAGTCTCCTTTCAACTCTTCTACTCTTCTATTTTGAAGTAATTTCATCAGCAACCTTTGCCACTTCATTCTTTTTATCCTTTTCCAGGTAGTTTATGTATTTGTAGTATTGATTAGTATGTAACCCAGCACATCTGAGACCCTCTTCACAGCATTTCTCTACTATGAAAATTCACCTTACCCAATCTTTCATCAGATTGTACTGGACTTTCTTTTATCCCATGGCTACTTAGCTTCTTTAAGATACCTGAGAGCTTCTGTGAAAGGAGGTTTGAACCTCACCTTCAACTCTGTAGAGAAGTATTGCAGTCACCGAGGGAGCTGTGCCTCAGTAGGAACCCAAGCAACAATGGAGCTGTTCTTTCAGTATTAGACGCCAGTTGAGAATGTCAAATTGTTTGTTTGTTCATTTACATGGTAAACTTTGTGGGCTAAGCTTTTAGGTTTCTTTGCAACTGAGAATATGTTTTTTACCTTAAAAGAGTACTGTGAAAATACACTTAAAATCTATACTACTACATATATAAAAGGATATCCTTCTACATACATAGATGCCAAATTAGGATTTTTCAAGTATTTGTTTGGACGGTGGCCAGTATTTCATCAAACAGAATGAAGTACATGCCCATATGATTACTAGACGTTCTCCTCCTGTTTGGTGGTCATAGCTAGTTGCTCAGTAACTTCAATGGTGATTATCTATGCTACTAGTCTTCCTTTGGATAACAAAGTAAAGAAATGACGGAGCTGAGAAGACAGGCTCATCTGGCAATTCATATCCAGACAAGGGTAATGAAGTTGGTGAAGTGTCTTCATCACAGGTCTTATGAGGAAACGCTGAGGAAGCTGAGGTGTTTAACCTGGAAAAAGCAGGCTCAGAGGTGACCTTATTGCCCTCCACAACTACCTGAAAAGAGGTTGTAGCCAGGTGGGAGCTGGTCTCTTCTCCCAGGCAGCTAGTGACAGGATGAGAGGAAATGGCCTCAAGTTGCACCAGGGGAGATTCATATTGGATATTAGGAAAAAATTCCACTGGTAGGGTGGTCAGGCACCAGAACAGCCTGCCCACGGAAATGGAATCAGCAACCTTGTAAGTTCTCAAAAAGTGTATGTGTGAGCTTAGGGGCATGATTTAGTGCTGAATGCAGTACTACTAAGTTACTGATAGGATTTGAAAATCTTAGAGGCATTTTCCGACCTTAATGATTCCATGGACTGGCAGCAAACAATACACTTACGTGCAATGTCCCACATACTCTTCTGAATGTCAGTGGAGGACATTGACCTTTATACTTTGTTCATGGGACAGAATGTCCTTAGTAAATCCAGGGACACAATTGTATTTGTTTCCAGATAAAAGGAAAAAGTTGGTGAATGTGCTAAACTGTCAATTTTATATAAGCTGATTGTCAGTAAAGTGCACCTCTTCACTTCTTTTCACATGTGTTAGTGTTGCAGAGAAATAATGTAATGGTTTACTTTATCATGTCATGTTATGCTAGTGAAAATTCAACTTTTGTTGGCTTGGAATTTTTACCATCCAAAGGCTTGAAAACAGCTGTCCAAAAATAAAGGAATCACCACCTATGTGGTCACTGTGAAAAGTTTTATGTTATGAGATAAGTGAACTAAAAATTGACTTTGTGCTAATGGCACAGACCAAAGATCTTTTAAAGGTGTGATGCCAGTTATGTTTGGGGTTTGATTCATCAAGGCTTTTGGGGCCACAAATCCAAACATGATTTTACTTTAGAACAAAGTTGTGATGTTTTGGCTAAAATTGTAAACCCAAGTTTTGGCTGTTACTTTTAAATAGGGTTAGTTAGTGAAGTGTCATTAGCAAGGTTCCTGTCCAATGTGCCATGTGAGTGTTTGATCTAGTAGGATAGAGTGTTGTGATTGCTCTTGCCCTTGACTTATGACATGAAATGGAAAAGCATTGCAATAAGAGGAACTATCTGAGTAACTTACATGTTTTCAAGTAGAGAAGAGAAACGAAATAGTGTTTTAGCTTTAACTATTGTTCTGTTCATTAGCTGATAGACCTGTATCACTTCTTTATTTCCTGACAGCATTTTTGAAAAGAGAACTTTTTGAAAGAAGGGATTTAGACACAGAAATCCAGAATGAAAATTCAGGGATTTGAATCCCCAGCTATGAACTCCAATTCTCTACAACCTACATGAAGAAGTCTAGGCACCAAAGCAAAATGAAATTTAAGACTGTTCTTTCCTTAAGAGTTGTTTCAATGTTTTCAATATTGTAAGCCATATCTGAAATTCACTGGTCTAAGGATAAAGTGAAAACAACTTAGTTATTTCAGAAAACCTGAGGGAGAAAAATTTCTGCACTGCAGCAACAGAAGTGGTTTTGAGGTTGCTAATACATTTAGTGACTGAAATGAGTCAGAGGAGGGCTGTAAAATGACTCTAAGGTGCTTGAGGAGACTGGAAATCTTTAATGCTCTGTTGAGAGTATTAGATCCCTCTCTCATCTACCACCTCCCCAGACATGACAAATCCCTTATTCACTCCTCTACAGTTCCTCTCTCTTAAACCTATCAAGGTCACACTTCTATAAGAAGCTCTTTTGCTATAGAAATGGGAAAAGTGTTTTGGGAGGACACCATGTGTTTTTGCTGTTGCAACAAGAAGGACTGAATCAGTAAGATCACTTGTGTCTGGCAGAGCCACAAAGTAAGCACAAGCTTGAACCACAACGTTTTTTAAAAAAAAATACTGCCAAATAAATCCCTGTACATTTCCTGGAGAAACTGGTAAATAAATAAATTAAAAACAAACAAACAAGAAAACCACACAAAAAAAGCCCCCAACCAAACAAAAAAAACAAACCAAAACAACTGTATTTTTTTGCTACTGCTTTGGGGAATTGAAATATCTACATTTACCAGTGCTCTGTCTTCTGCAATTGGGCTGTTTATTTTGGGATTTGTTTTGTGGTGTTTTTTTCCTAACGTAAAAAGATCTATTTTTCACTTTATGCTGTGAGCCAATATATAAAATGTTCAGCTGGTGAGCAGGCTGACTTGTTGAAAATCCTACTCTCAGTGCCAAGTACTTGGTGGGATGATGGTTTCATTGGTGATACACCACCAACACCTTAAAGCATGGGCAGACTTCAACAGCAGAATCCTGAGCATGGGAGCTCCTGAATGATGCTCTTGTATTTCTGTGTTGGAAATTGCAAGTCTTTATTTAAACCCTGTCTTTTATTTTTTATTCCATGTTTTACTCCACTGATTTTTGTTTGGTTTTTTTTTTCCAATATTGCCATGAAAAATAAAGATGTGAGGAGAGACAGAGAAGGACTTGTAAAACATCTGGAATACATTGGAAAAACACTACCTAGAGCTGACTATAGGAAAACTTTCCTTAAAATCACAACCCTGTCTGGCTGGAGTTGTGTGGTGTGGCAGTCCTTCAGAACTGTTGAGGAGAATCAGAAACAGATGCCTCTTCTGAACAACTCTGTGCTGCCTTTTCTTTATCAGCTTTGTGAAGTAGAACTTGTCTGCTCAGAATAAGCATGATCTGAGGTGATCTCCAAGTAGATGAATTAATGAGGTTAAGGCAGGCAGTGATGAAAATATAATTGTAAAAAGGTGGCAGCAAAGAAAACAAGTAAGATTGTCCCAGCAGCATATAACTCAGTTTAGGTCCTTTGGTTAAAATATTTATATGACTTCATAATCACTAGAGCTAAGAAACTTTCAAATTTTTTGTGAACCCTCTCTTATATTGCATCCAAGGAGATGAAAAGTAAAATATGAATCTCTGTAGTTTGTGCATTGGTTAAAACCAAGAGGTGAATTAAAGACACAGCTATCTTGACTTCAGTTAAGATAACTAGCTTAAAAAGCTATAAATATGTATTAGCTGTTTTGTTACAGAAATAGTAGAGAAGTAAAGACTTTTTCAAGCTGAGAGCTTATTCACTTAGACTGAAGATATGAAAGTGCATAGAGGCAGAAAAAAAAGGGCTAAATATTAAAGCTCATAGAAGAACAAGACTTCCCTCTCCAACTTTTATTTCTTTTTTTTTCCATTCAAATGTGAGTATTTCTGAAGATAAGGTGTTAGGAAGAGGTACAGTCCCAGTGCTATGAAATCAGTGTAGTTCTGTATTTAGAGCAGGTTACTATCTGCTCTGGAAAAAAAAATGCAGTTTTAACATGGTAAAGTGGAAGTCTTGAACTGAATATTTTAATATTAGCAATATGGTTAGGTTTTTCTGAACATTTTTTAATCTTAATTTCAAAGTTGTTGATATTCTATATCCTTTTACTGCTTTCTGCAGCTCCTGTATTGCACATTTCTTTTTCTATGATTTTCAGTGATTTTCAACTTCTAATATCCCTTCCTTATATCTTATTATTCATTCTACTACCGTTTGATATCAGGCAGCAATTTGAGCCTAGCAGCAAATGCCAAAGCTAAACTCGAAGGAAATTAAAGATTCAGTTTTGATTTAAGCAATAGTTCGGTCTTAGTGAAGCATAGCTATTTATTCTATTTTTATATACTTTGCATGCTCACAATCACACTTCTTGTAAATATACTGATAGGATTTAAGCAACTTGAATAACAGAGAGGGTATAGGTTGCAGCTTTAAGAACATGTCCTTTGTGAACAGCCTTGAAAAACAATGCAAATTCTTACTTTTTAGGGAAATGAGATATAAATGGAATTGAATTTTTATTGTCAATAGTATTATTTCTAGTCTTTAGAGTGTCCTCTGCTAGAATATATTTGAGACAAGTGCCATCAGCAAGTCATACATCCCTTTCTGCTTCCATCCAAAAGTCATGTACTTCAGTGGTTGGAGTAGGTTGTGTTGGGGGAAACCACTCAAAGTTGTTCTTCTTCATATTGGCAATATTGCAAAGGAGCAAAGATGGTTCTGGTTATATTTGATAACCTTAAACAGAACATTAACTTGATGGTGTCTGATGTGTAAACCAGTTGTTTGAAATTCAACATTTTTGTACAATTCTTCTTTAGGAAATTTTATTATTTTTAACATTAGTTCTTTCAACAATTATACTACTAGTTGCCTGTAAGATATAGACATAATTGACCCATTGCTGGTCTTGTAGCCAGACCTCATACAATCCTTTTTGAACATATACATGTCCAGTATTTTGGTCACACAGGTCTTAATTTCCCTGGCAGTTGATTTAATTTTATTGTATTTTCATATGCATTTGAAACTAACTGATCAAACTATAGAAGTTTAGACTACTTGTTTGTTTTAAACTCTAATCATGGACAGTGATGTTCACATGCTGCAAAATCCACATACTAGAGTGAAGGTCCATATCCAATAGAACTTGAAATGTCTTCTTGGATCATTAAGTGTAGTTCCCTACTGATACAAAGAATGATCTCTTTTATTTATCTCTAAATTATCACTTTGCCCTCTGTGAGCTAAGATTTCTCTTACATGTGAAAAACAACCCTCTGGACCTCTGTTATCTTTGGACGTTTGACAGTGACTTCCATTTTCTGAAGGGAGTCTTTGTGAACTCTTATAGGGGATCATACTGAGATATTCACAGTAAAAACATCTATTCAGCAATGTTGTTTTGTTCATCCTATGCTGCAAACCCTGTGCTATTAAGGATAAGATATTCCCAGATGGTTTTATAGCTAAAACCTTGAAGAATGCTTGGCAGATGAGAACACCTTATGCACTTTTCAATTAAACAGTCCTGCTTAAGTTATGTGATAAATAACTTGTGCATATTGCTCTCGAGTATTTCTGTTCAACGATGCTTTGAAAGTCCTGGTTTTCCTCCTATTGTGACACATTATCACATCATATTTACCACCTGGGGAAATTCAAGACCAAAACTACAGCTTTAATAGATTTTTGGTTTTGGCATCACACTTAATTAAAATACTCAGATAAAGCCCAAGAGTTATTTTATATTGAAGGCATTTCCATGCTTCAGTGGAATAAATCTCCCTTCAAAACACATGTTCTGTGGTGTAGCTGCTTATCTGCTCTGGAGGTGTAATTTATTCTTTTATTCTGGAAAATGCTTGCAAATCAAAGAAAATGCCTACATATAGGAGCTGCAGGCAACACTAAAGTTATCTTGCTTGCAGAGGTACCTTGCATCCAAAGGACGTCAGGTAGAAACATTATAGGAGTAGTTGTATGCAAGTTGTAGAGAGGAATGTTAGAAGGAGGGAAACCTTTACCTTTTTTTCCTCTAGTAATTTGAAAAGCATTTTGTTAATAGAGAACAAAGGCTGAAGAAATGTGAGAGATGTATCTGAACTGCTTAAAACACTATTGTGTGTTTTGTTTGCTAAAAAGTGGCAGAAGTATCAAATTAGAGTATGACGTCAGTAAGATATTTCAGTCTTCAGTGTGTTAATTTTCTTACCTGATGAATTCAGACAATGAAATTTCTTTGAATTTTTGGAGCATACTACATTTCAGTGCTGGAAAGTACTTGCATTACTCATAAACAGTAGTAGCAAAAAAAAAAGAAAAAAAGTTGATTATGAAAGAACATACAACAAAAACCTGATATACACATGTTCCAACATGCTATTTTAAACAATTTAGAAAATGAATTCATATATCAAAAGAAACATTCAAACGAAGAAGAGGAATGTTGGGGCTTTTTTCACTTTTTGAGACTTTTTTTCTGATTAATAATAGCTTGCTATCATGCAATTTTTTTATTATTAAGGAAATAGTTTTATACATCACAGTGCATATCTACCTGCAGAGTTGCACTTTTTTCCCCCTCTAAAGAATGATTAATTGAAACTATCTTGCTTTTGGTTTGTGTTTTTATTTTTATCTCAAACTTTTAAACAATGCAAAGTCGTTATGTTGTTTGTTAAACTGTACACTGAGCTGATCACAAATTTTATACATAGCAGGATTTTCTTTCGTATGTATTGTATTTTTATGATGTATACATAAACAGCTACTTCTTTTAGATTATATTCATTTTTCATGACAACTTTTTACTGGATATTAAATACATATTATCAGTATAAATTGAACCATGCAATCTATGAGGACAAAATTTAATTTAAATTTCCACTGTTCTGGAATTTCACTCTTTTTTGTGATACCTAACCATTAACATATACACATACTGACTTCCCCCTACCATATTTTCAGAATATATCCTGAAACTTAATTGGAAAAAAAAAAAAATGGTGTTTTACTTAGCTTCTCTCTGCTAAATGTAGTATCAATAAACTGGACTCGTATATAAGGAGAGTAAATAATATGCTGAGATGGAAAGATGTCTTGAGGACTGTAGTCTAAGGGAGAAAACTAGATGAACAAGCTGAAGGTAGAATTTAAAGAAAAATTTCATTAGGTACACAAATCTCTCAGAGTGTCCAAAAGGTTTAGAAACACAGGATCATGTTATAGTTTTCTCTTTTTCTCTATTGAACCTCTTGCTTCAGTTGCTCCAAAATGTAAAAAAGATACTTAGGTTTTCTGTAAGGCTTCAACTTCCAAGAAGACTTCAGGTTAAATATCTTATTCATTTAATTTTGAAAGTGGTATGTTTAAAAAAAAAAAAAAAAATCACTTTGAAAGAGTTTTTTCATGAGGAAAAGAAGTACAATTAACAAGAGAGTCTATAGAGAAACTAAGATTTCTAAGAGAAACTACGGAACCTATCTTGTCACCTGTTAAAACTAAAAAAAACATGTACCCACTGTGTCTCCTGATATTTCTGGTTGCCTATAAAAAAAGGTCTCTGTGTAACCTGAAAACTGAAAGACATCAAATGCTTCCTAATATCTCATAAAAAATTTCCAGGGGTCTTTTTTTCTACTGAAAGCCTTAAGTCACAAATAAAGAAGAAGATGTGTTTTCATGTATTTGCAGCTAAGTTTGTACGTGTGCATTACTTGTATTTTTCCATAATTTTTTTTCTTATCACTTGACCTCTGACCACATCAGCTTGATGTATGATATCAAATAATCTTAGGCAAGATTTCTTAATACTATAACAGAAACAACATTAGTTTTAGGACATTTATTTAAATTAATGAAATGTAGAGATATCATGTTCATTACTGTAAGTTGGTGGTGTGCTTTCTTCAGATAGGTCATATGATTTAGGTTTGGTGAAGATCTCGGTTTGACTTTTTTTTTTTATTTTTTAAACTAAATCTCACTGCATGGAATTCTTTCTCCCCATGTGTTCAATTGCCAGTCTATATAAAAAAACCTGTGAAGAATTTAATTGTTTTTCAGTACCCTGAGATTAGTTCTTTTAGCAATCAAATCTGATGCATAGATGAAGCTGTAAATCTTTACTTCAAAGTAGTGTGTAATGATCTTTTTTTTCATGATTTTTTTCTGTGTAACTCTAAGAAGTGAACTAGTAGGAAAATGAGTTAGCAATTAATTTTGAACTATGATTATGTAAAAAATAAATCCACAATTAAAATATTATTTGCCATGTTTATTGGAAAATACATGTTAGCATAGGGTTAAAGGCCCAGAGACTACACACAGGAACTAAAATAAATGTTCTGTAATGTAATGGCCAAATAAGTTTTTGTCTGCTTTTATTGTTGACAGAATAAATATAAAATTCATGCAACACTTAAAGTACAAAACAAAACCAGATTAGCTCTGAACAGCTTTATTAAATTTTCTATGGAAGGTAGGCATAGAAATAAAATAATTCTAGCAATAGAACAATGCATTTATAGAAAACATGCTGAGTTTGATATTATTTCTTTAATAAGTTATTTAAATGTAGAAAGATAATCATGATAACATATAGACATATAAAATATCAACAGTATGAAAAATAGGATAATGTATAAATTTTTACCCAAGTGTCCGCAACCATTCAGAGCAGCCCATCTTCATGTTGCAGATTAGTTGTTTATGTAGCATTCCCTTCACTGCTGTACACGTGGGTGTTTTATTCATGAATACTCGTTGGCTAGACACACCACACACAGTTACTACTCTGAAGAGATTACCCTGATATATAAAAAAAGAAGTAGTTGTTGACAGCTGGATCACAGGGAAATGATGACCTACATAATTCAATATCATAGTTAGTGTTTTATGTGTACAAACAACCTAATTGTGTACTTTTAGGCAAGTGAATATCTCGAGAAAAATGACGTCTTAAAATTCTTCTTCCCCTGTGTAGTATAATGCAAGTCTATCCCTATAACCTCCTTCAGAACAAAACAAGCCTGTTAGAATCATCTAAATGTAATTCTTATCCTTCCCTAGTAAGACATAAAAATAGAAATTATCCTGGTTTGTTTAGCTTGCTGCAAAAAGCCCTGGTAAGAAAGAATGAAGTTAGTACTGTGTGGGTTTTTCTCTGCAAAACAGGAAGTTTTACTTCGAAGAAATGATGCTGTTTGTCACTGACATGTTCTTTACTGAAGTTATTTGAGGTGGGTGGGCACAAAACCCCTTCTGTAGTTGCAAAGATGTTATCCTGCATGCATCCATAACAAACACAAGAATGAAACCTGTTATGCTCAAAAGCATTGATTTATAAATAACTACTAACATTAAATGGGTGTGGGTTAGTGGGGTGTTTTTCTTTTGTGGGGGTGGTTTTATTTAAAGCACCCAGAGAAGGGAAATGGCCTTCTGCCATGAGCAATGATATTAGCATTACATTACACATGGCTCTGAATTCAGTGAGAATGAGTTCCTAAAGAAAATAAATCTTCAGTATTCCTTAAAAGGGGACCAGACTGTTGTGGTATCTTTCAGAGAGAAAAATCTATGCTGAAATAAAAATCTTCCCATATCTTTGGTGAGAAGTGGAGAGATGCACTTAAGTAGTGTTCCTGTAACATGCGTCAGCTCTGGAAAGAAAATTTACAGCTCCTCTGTAAGCTTCAAGATATCACTACTACTAAATAACAAGTAGAAAATACGGACTCATATCTACTTGATTCTGTTGCAGTACAGCAGATTTAAAGGAAGAAATACAGGATAGTAGAACTCCTTTGTGCAGCTGGATGTTAACACTCAAATACCATGAAATTGCAAGCACTGTAGAAACGAAAAATTTCTAAAAGTTGACCCCATAAAAAATACAATACTCCAGAAAATCTGAGATAAGCAGCAACCTATATTGCCATTGGTAATCCAGGGATATTCTATAGATGAGACCAAAAAAGACTACTTTCACAACATAAAACTGGGAAGATGCTTAATAATGAAATCTTGGTAGGTTTTACACATGAAGTGTTTTTTTTCTTTCTACATTATTTTCTAACACTAACAGCCAAACCGTGGGTATAGCTAGCCATGCATAAAGACACAGACTCACATGGGCACATATATAGAGTCCTTATTTTGTCCAGCTAAAAGAAATGAGTAGTTCCATTCACTAGTAATAAAGGCATACAATTTGAATTGCAAGAGCAAATGATAACTAACTTAATGTTCAGTAACCCCCCCTCCCCCCCCCCCCCCTTTATCTTATAAGGGCAGTTAAAGGAATTGACTCCTGTTATTACAGTCCCTTTGGCTTTCCAAGGTAGTGTGACAAGATGATGTTGGCAACTGACTTAAGACTTATATGTTGCGCCATCTTCTAATTAACATTTTGAGACTACTATTCATTTCAATTTAGATTGGTCATCTCACCCATATGTAAATAAATTGAGCTTTTGGTTTATATTTTATTAATGGAATATTGCAATTTTAAGTACAATATTGTTTCCTTCATTTCTGCATGTTTAATTGTCAAAGTCAGCTTATGTGCTCTATGCATAAAGAATTCTTCTTGTGAAAGCCATTATATAAAGTGAGGAATCAAACTGATTCAATGGGCATTAAAGCATATAGAGGAACCATTTAATTTTCCCTTTAAGGATGTGTTTATGGGTTTTGGTGGTTTGTTGTTGGTTGGGTTTGGTTTTTGTTTTTTTTCAATGTGATACATTTAGCGATATAAAATTAACCAAATGCATTCAAAGGATCTTTAGTGCTTTCATAATAAAACACACTGTAGTTTTATTATTGATCACTTTGAGATTTTATACTAATTCTGTCTTCTCCTGTGCCATCAAAATCTTTCTTGAAATCATTCGAAATACATAGATGCATAGTAGATGTTTTTCTTTTGCTCTCCCATATCATTGTTTTATAATTATGTATGCACATTTTAGTATTTGTAGTTGAAAAAGGAAAAAATCAATGGACAATGTATTTTCATATTGAGGATTACACATTTTTAAGGGTTAACTAAATTCCTACAAGATTCTTGTGATAATCTATGTACTTGGGACTTGTTTGTGGCAGGGGAGAAAATTTTTGTAATCGCATTGGAAAACAACAGACACAAGTGTGGTGGTTTTGGTGTGTGTGATGGGGGTATTATTAGTAGTGGTTATAATTTTTTGGTTATTGTTTTGTTTAAAAAGAAATACTGGGATATGGTGTAAAATTTTGAAGGTAGTCTAAGAAAGAAGGCAGGGGAGTGGCAGGATAGACACAATGCTCACAGTTGTCGGAGAAAATATTGTTAGCTAATATTTTTATGACTTGGTTGATTGTTCCCACTTCTAGTAGTTTTTTTTTGGGTTTGAGGTTTTTTGGGTTTGTGAGGCTTTTTTTTGGGGGGTGGGGTTTTGGTTTTTCTTGTGTTATGTTGGGAAACTGTTGGGAATTAAAGACCTTTAATCTTCCTAATGAGCAGTTCATTGATGCATGAAGACTATTAACTGTGCAAATCCTCCAAGTAGTCAATGACAATGTGCCTTTCCCATGGCAGAGAGTAGCAGAATTGCTTGATGATGCAAAGACTGATACCATATCAATAACAGTGACTGAGTTTTCACTGCTAAATTTTGCAATGAGTTACTGGCACAATCTCCTTGACTTTCATTTTGCAGTAGAAATATTTTTCTTTCCCCCTTCATTAGACCCACCGTTCATATGATCTAATATCATGATATTGCTTTCTTCAGTAACCTTGTATAAAATTCTTACTCTCCTGTCCTGGTTCTGGAAAAGGAGGTAGATAACTTGTGCTTCCACTAGGAGCAGGTTAGTTCTGGTCTCTCCCTTTACCAGTGCTTTGCTTGGTGCACCTTCATCTTGTTTGCTCCCTGTGAAAGCCACAGCAGCACAGGATTCAGCTCATGAAATGCAGTAATCTTGGACAAGTTGATAACCAGAATTCTAATTATGGGAAGTCTTATAACACTTTTTACCAGGTAATTAAAAAAAAAAAAAAAAGAGATGAAGAAGGAGCAGATAAGGTCCAGATCCCTTTAGCAAGTCTGTCTCAAACTATTCCGGGACCAATACCCAAACACTGCATAAACTAATCCCTCCACAAAAGGTTGTTACCCAAGGAGTGGCAAAATTATGCAGTACTTAAGATTCAGCAGTTTTCAGACTGTTGTGTAATTGCAGATACGAAAATAATCTTGTAAAACTAAACTTTGGCTAAAGTTTGGTGAACACTGTTGAGAGAGGGGAAGAAAAGTTTTGTTTTTTTTTTTCCTGTGGAGTGAAAACCCCCAAAATGCACAGAAATGGTTTAGTTGAGCCATTTCCTTTACGTTTTATAAATCAGTATTTTAATATTTCGTGCTGTTTTTTAACAAATACCTGCATATGTTTATACTTCCTTAAGTTGATATTTTGTGTCAAAAATTACTTTTTTTTTAAAGTGAAATAAGTTATTAACTTTGATTTCACTTTAAACCATTTTTAGTAATGGCTTTTTAATTTGTCCTAAAATTTCTTTGTATTTAGAATTTTTTTATTATCATGAGATTAGTTAGCTTGTTCTCTGAAAATGGCCTTTTATCCATATTCATGTAATAAGAAAAACTATCCAGAGTATTAGGAAAAAGTAAATTTTTAAAGAAAAAGCAGCATTATTTTTCTTCTATTGGCTAGGGTTAGTGATTTGATCTCTTTGCTCTTGTGAAGAAAAGAATCTATTTCAGATTGCACAGAATGCTGAAGAGAGGACCCTGGTGTGATGCAAATTGACCAAAGAGCTGCTGAATGTTGAATTCCAACAATACTTTTGAACAGCTTCTTTCTTCTGTGCGATTAATATTAAAAACTGCAAGTAGAATAAGACTTGACAGGACATGACTACTGAAAAATTTTAGGCAATTTGGGATTACCTAGAATTACTGAATAACTAGCAATATTTTAAAGGCATATGCTCAAAAATCGTGACAGTTTTCAGAGTAATGCAAGATTACTGTGAAGTTTGTGACTAGGGCACCCATAAAGAAAAAAATACATTCCTAAATAATATGGTTTTTTTCCTGACAATTTCTCAGAAACATTAAAAGTTGACAATCTTATTATTCAAATTAACTTAATCTATTGATTTATTTTGATCGATGGCTGTATGTGGAGGTAAACTAATACAAAACGCTTGAAAACGTTTGCAAAGTTGAGTGATACAGCATGCAGTTCCCAATAACTGGTTACTGAAAGTCTCCTCGGCCTTATTCAGGGATTCAGTGTGGCAGCAGGGGGAAGGGTTCTGTAAAGGTATTGTATTCATAGAGTATTAGAGAAAGCTTTGGACATTGGTTATGAGTGGAAATGACCTGTCTGTTGCCTTAGTAGTTAGAATGCTATCCTTGTAACAGAAGACATGTGGAAAGAGTGCACATGGTTCACAAACTGTAAGAGCTAACCTTGAGATATAATGAATATTTACTTTACTCTGGCTGTAAACCTATGACAAAATGAAAGGGCACTTTATATTTAAATTAATATAAAACTTTTTGACTAAAACTATTCTCAGGAGTGAAAGCTGTGTAATAACTCGAAAGGACACAGAAATGCCATGATAGATTTTCAGAGAAATTGGCTCTGGAATCTTCTACAATTTCTTGGTTTTTGTTTCTATGTGTATTTAAAACCTAGCCATTTCACTTGAAACATCCTCTATTAAAGAAAAGATTCTGAAACTTTTAGTTTAAACAATTAAATTTAAGGGGAAAAAATAAGTTTTGCATAATAGGAGAAATCTGATCTGAAATCTGATTTTCAGATGGTTCTGGTTGACACACAGCTTGTAATTCTCTGTTTGCAATGACTGAGTTGAAAAACATCTGTCAAATGTTAAATGTCATTAAGAATTGAATGAAGTATACTCTGAGGTGATCACAAACTCTCTTCTTTGACTGAAAACTCTATAGATTAATGAATGAGAAATTAATCAGAGAGTCTGTAGGCTGTTGATGTCGACTCTGTGAATTGATTTTGTTTATAAAAGACTTCAAACAAAGTTGGGTGGGAAGCAAAGCTGCTTAGAAGGAGCTTTTCCTGGGTTAAACAGAAAATGATCAATGATATAGTCTTCAGTGGCAGGAAAAATGCTGTTTATCTAACGGAAAAATAATGCAGAAATTTTTGAAATATAATACCTGGACATTTAAAGCTGGGGTTTTTTTAAGCCATATCTAATAAAATCTTCCATGGTTGTGCAGGCCCCCCAGCTATTCACATCCATAGCTGTTTGAAATTAATTATAAATGTATTTATTTCACATTTTCTTGGTAAAGAAGCATAAAATTATACCTTACTAATAATTCAACTCTCTGTTCCTGTATGGGGTTTGCATGACAAGATTAGAGTAGTGGGGTGGCTGCAGGGGTGGCTTCTGTGAGAAGTTGTCAGAAGCTTCCTCCACATCCAACAGAACCAATTCCAGCTGGCTCCAAGATGGACCTGCCACTCCCAAGGCCGAACCAGTCAGGGATGGTGGTAGTAGGGAAAAAACTGCTGCACAATAGCAGCTGTAGAGGGGAGTGAGAATGGGAAAAAAAGTAGCCTGGCAGACACCAAGGTCTGAAGGAAGAGGAGGAGGAGGTTCTCCAGGAGTGGAGATCCTTCTGCAGCCCACAGGGAAGACCAGGGTAAGACAGGCTGTCCTCCTCCAGACCATAGAGGTTCACTGTGAAGCTAATATCTATCTGCAGCCCATGGAGGAGCCCCAGAGTAGAGCAGGTGGATGCCCACAGGTGGCTGTGACCCTGTAAGAACCCCATGCTGGAGAAGGTTTCTCTCAGGTACCTGGGGCCCCCAGGAGAGGGGAACCCACTGTGCAGTGTTTGTTGGCAGGACTTGTGACCCTGTGGGGGAACCCACACTGGAGCAGACTTTTCCTGAAGGACTGTAGCCCATGGAACAAACCTATGATGGAGTAGTTTGTGAAGGACTGCACCCAGGGGGAAGGACTCACATTGGAAAAATTTGTGAAGGACTGCCTCCTGTAGGAGGGACCTCATGCTGCATCAGGGGAAGAGTGTGAGGAGAGATGGCAGAGACAATGTGTACTGACCTGACCCGACCCTAAGTCCTATTTTCCATCCCTCTGTGCTGCTAATGGGCAGAGGTAGAGAAGATTAGGAGTGAAGTTAAGCCTGGGAAGAAGGGAGGAGTGGGGGGAAAGTGATCTAAGATTCAGTTTTATTTCTTTTATTACTCTGACTAAACTGATTTCCATTGAGTCTGTTTTGCTTGTGGTGGTAATTGCTGAGTGGTCTCTTCCAGTCCTTGTCCAAATGCAGGAGCCTTGCATCATGTTTTCTCTCCCCTGTCTGGTTGAAGAGGTGAGTGACAGAACATCTTTGATGGACATCTGATGTCCAGCCAGGGTCAACCCACCGTAGTTCCTGAGGGTAGTGTGGACATTTCGCAAGTCTGTTTTCATTAGAAGAAGAAATTTGTAGTTAAACTTCTTGTTTGACACATTGACAATTATGCTGGAGATTGAAACCATCTACTAAGATCAAATATTTACTCTTTCTAGTTATGTACACCTATGTTGGTTTAATTCTCTGGAAACAATATAAGGAACCATATAGATGATGAAAACCTCTGAGGTTTTTTAAGTAATAGAACTGACTTGGGTACTGTTTCAGAGTGTTTCTCAGCACTTCGCTATGTGATCTAGTAAGACACATCTAAAGTGACTTTTGCAGTCTCCTGAACACAAATCCTGATGCCACGATGTTTTGTCATAGAGTAGCATCTGGTGTTATTTGTTTCTTGCAAGGTGTTTGATTTCTTCTTGCAAGGGAGGCAAGAAGAGAGACAGTTCCCACAGGGCCTAGTATTGCTCTATCCAAGTAAAATGGAAGTTTTATTAAGGCTTACATTAAACTTCTATCACAGACCTATTGTATTGTTTACTAATTATATCTTTTGGGACAATAAGTTTAAGAATATCTTTATCTGATTTTTTGAATTTTTTTTTACAGTGTTCTGAATTTCTTTACTTTCTCTTCTACAGATCTCCTGTTCCATTCCTTTTTTACAATACAACAGATCTGTGCAGTTAGATAAATGACTAAAAAAGTCAGTCAAACACAACATTAACAACAATAAAAAAAAGAAGTCAAAATAAAGTGAGAGAGTTAGGGATGTTGGGAATTAAAATGAATTGGTAATTTTAATTCATGAACAATTTATGCTTTAAGGTACCTTTTACCTACATTTTAATTTTATGTAATCATTGGTGGAGTTTTTTGATTTTAAGCTTACATTCTGTGTAAAATAATTTGCTTGGCTGTTGACATGTAAATACTTCAAATCATGATTGTGCTTTTGTCTTTCACACGTGCATATAGAATCTGCATCTAAACCACAATGAAACCATTCTAGTGGCCTCACTGGAATTCAGAAGAATGTCTCTATTTGTAACTGAGATGTTTTCAGCATATTCAAACTGAAAAACAAACAGAACAAAAACAAACACCGTCCCCAGCCCCCCGCCCAAACAAACCCCAAAACCCATAACCTAGGCAGAATGGCAACAAGCTTCACACATGTATTTCAGTGCTTCATAAAATGAAATAAGTGCCCTGTACGAGCAAAACAGTTGTAATCATTACGTGACTGCACATGCTTTTTCTCTGCCTGGAGCATTCTAGTGTCCACCATCAGAGTTCTTTAATCCTCCTGCTTGCTGACTTTTCTCTCAAATTCCCAGAGCTAAAAACCATTTCTGTATTAGATTATATGAGGCTACTTCATTTTCTAAATCTCTCCTGCTTCGTGCAGTACCTGTAATGCCCCTCAGCTATCTAGTTCACATTGTGACATATAAAAACACCTGCCATTGCCTAAAATTGACACTTAAAAGAAACCCCTAAGACTCAGTTTGTGAGTTTTAGCAGGCAGGTATTCTTTTGTTATAGCATGCTGGATGCACTGGGAATCAGTTCACCAAAGTGTACACAAAGGTGTCTTTACTACAGATTATATGTCTGCACTACGTGATTATTCATTTTCATTTCCTGTTACATATTCATGACCTTGTCCAACACTTATTAGCATATATGCATATCTTTATAAGGCCTCTGAGGGGCTTCTGTCTGGGGCCCCCAAAGTTCTTAGCGACCATTTTATGAACTCCTTTAAGATAGTGTACTGGGTTATACCACAACTTAGTGTTACCTGCTTGGCTGCTTTGGTTCTTTTCTTTATTGTTTCTTTACTTTGTCTGGCTGGTTTCTTTAAATTGAGGCTTTGATTATACAGTAATTTTCTAGGGTACATTATGTTACAAGCACTACTAGTGCACCAGCAACTTCTGTTACATCTCAAAATTCTGGTATCACTGCCATTCTTCCTTTTCGAAGCCTATCTTTGAATCACTAGTCAGTCAAAACCATTCTGAGCTTCTTTTTGATATTCCTGTTTCTTCTTCAGTGAATGAAGTTTTCTATTAGAACAGCATATTTGTCTTTCACTTGTGTACTTGAACAATGCCAACACATTACCTACTGACAGGGGAATGGTTTTATGCAAAACTGAAGTATGAAAGTGATCTGAGTGACAGGAAGGGCCACATTGTTTGTTTCCTATCTTTTATCACAGTCAGCATTTTGTGAAGCTATCTATACGGGCAGAAAATTAGAAAGACCAAGGCCCTGCTAGAATTTAGTCTGGCTGCTGCCATAAAAGATGAGAAAAGATGTTTCTATAATTACATCAGCAACAGAAGGAGAGGTAAGGAGACTCTTTATTCCTCATCAGGTGTGGGGAGAAAGAAGAGTCACAAAAGATGAGAACAAGGCTGAGGTATCTAACATCTTCTTTGCCTCAGTCTTTAATAGCAAGACCACTTGTTCTCTGAGTACTCAGCCCTTTGAGCTGGAAGACAGGGATGGGGACCAGAATGAAACCAGGTGAAATGGCCAGTGCCCCGTTACACCACTTGGAGATGCACAGGCCTAGGGACTGGATGAGATACATTCAAGGATACTGAGGGAGGTAGTGAAAGAGCTTGCCAAGCCTTTTTTTATCATTTACCAGCAGTTCTGGCTAACCAGGGAGGACTCTGTTGACTGGAGGTTAGCACGTGTGATGCCCATCTACAAGAGAGGCTGGAAGGAGGATCCAGGGAACTACAGGCCTGTCAGCCTCATCCCTGGGGCAAGGGACAGTCATGGAGGAGACCATCTTGAGTGCCATCCCATGACAGGTGCTGGGCAACCAGGGGATCAGGTTTAGCCAGCAGGTGTTGCTTGACCAACCTTATCTCCTTCTATGGCAGGGTGACTCATTTAGCAGATGAGAGAAAGGCTGTGAATATTATCTGCCTGGGCTATAATAAAGCTTTTGACACTGTTATGATCTGCTGGAGGGTAGAAAGGCTTTACAGAGGTTCTGGATAGGCTGGATCAGTGGGTTGAGGCCAATTGTATGAGATTCAAGAAGGCGAAGTTCTGGTTCTTGTACACGTGTCACAACAATCCTATGCAGCACTACAGACTTGGGGCAGAGTAGGTGGAAAGGTGACTGGTGGAAAAAGATCTTGGAGTGCTGGTCAAGAGTGGGAGCCAGCAGGTGGCCAAGAAGGCCAGTAACATCCTGGATTGTATCAGAAATACAGTTTGATTGCATATGGTTGTTGTTCTGGACAACAGAACCAGAGCAGTGTTTATTCCCTTCTTCTTGGCACTAGTGAGTCTGCACCCCAAATTCTGTGTTCAGTTTTGAGTCCCTCACTCCAGGAAAGATGTGCTGGAGTGTCCCCAGAGAAGGGCAACAAACGTGGTGAAGGGTCTGGAGCACAAGTCTCATAAGGAGGAGCTGAGGAAGCTGGGTGTTCATAACCTGGACAAAAGAAGGCTTAGGGGGGACCTTGTAACTCTCTACAGCTACCTTGAAGGAGTTTGTAGCAAGGTGGGGATCGGTATCTTCTTCCAAGTAACAAGTGACAGGAAAAGAGGAACTGGCCTCAAATTGCGGGAAGGGAAATTTGGACTGGATATTATGAAAATGTTACTGACTCAAAGAGTTGTTAAGCTTTGAAAGAGGCTGTGCAGGGAAGTGGTGAAATCACTATCCCTAAAAATCTATAGAAACCACGTGGATATAGCATCTGTGGACATGGTTTAATGGTGGACTTGGGACTGCTGGGTTAATGGTTGGATTCAATGATCTTAAAGACCTCTTCTAACCTTAGGTTTACTTGATTCTATGGCATCATGACAATCTTTACAGTCCTTTGACATCTTTTAGCTGAAGGAAGTGCAACTGAGATCAAAAGAATAGATGAAATTTCATATTGGAAGAAGATATACTTTTGAATTCCAACAGCAAGTCTAACAGTCTTTTAGAGATTTTCTGCAAGTTACCTGGTAGAGGTAACCACTCTCTGATGTCAGCTTTGCTTAGCATAGCAAACTGTGAGGTAATGGAGGTCATCAGAGATGTGGGTTTGTATTGATTATAATTGTCAGTCATGGTCTTGACATCCTTCACAGTCTAGGTGACTTGATAAATGTTTTTTCCCTCTGCAAAAAGAGATTGTAAGCAGGTATAAGGAATATGTAGAAGAAATAACTTTATTTCCACATATTTCTCTGTTTGGGAAATTCTGATACCTATTGATGCAGGTATGTGAGTCTATTGACAAAAGGCATAGGCTGATTTTCTTCGACAAAAAATATAACTAAATGCCTGGATCGAGATGTAAAGACTTAATAAAAAAAGTGTGATTTTTCTCTTTTTTTTCACTTATTAAGGTAATTATATTGTGCCTGTCTCTACTGTCCAGTTGTCTGTCCTAAAGTTGCAGTATCTTTCTACTGTACGAATCATAGGGCTACCATATTGTCTGGTTAGCATCATATTTTGCTAAAAGGGCACAGCAATTTTTATCACTGTATAAACTGAGGAGGACACAATTTTTCAAATAAATCTATTTCTTTTTGGTATCAGAAAGTTAAGCACAGTGTCAAGATATCTCATAAGAGAAGAAATATTAGCAAGTATGGCTAATCTCGCTTCTCAATCATGATACTATTGTAGGCTACTTGAATATACAGTACATATTTACGGCTACATGCAGGATGTCATAGAACTGGTGCATGAATGTGAGTGTGATCATGTCAGTACAGATTTGTAACTCATTCATCCAGAAAATTCCACAATGACATAGCCAACAACTGATTTTCACTTTCATTAGGAAGGGTTTTCATGGCCAAATATTAGGACTGTATCTTTGAATAATCTACGTATTTGATACATACCTGTACCATAGAAACTCCTGTCTTTGTTTAAATTCCCCTGGTAGTTCTTCTAACTTGTCCAATAAGACCAACTGCTCAAAAATTATAGAGGTAAGAAATGGATAATGTCCAACAGCTGTAAACAAGAGGCAGGATTTGGCATTAAGCAATGAATATTCTGTGTGAAAGAGGACTTCTGTACATAAGTATCTGAATCAAAGTCCTTTAGAATGATTAATGTTATTGAAAGGTATTTCTAAAAGGTAGCAGCACCAGTAATCTATTTGCCATTAATTTCTCTAGAACTTATAAAATTATTACCATCTTGGAATATTACCTACTTCTCCATGTAATCATAAAAATTTATGATGTATATCTTTCAATTGCTTGTGTAGAAAAAAATCTCTGAGAAACCATAAAATATGGTTTGTGAAGAGAGTCAAGCCACATACTCATTTTTAAAGATCTTTTTATTTTCAGTTAAGGTTATGTGGTATTGAAGAAAATTGTCTGGCTCAGATTAAGAATGCATAGCTTTCTATTCTTGTTACCTGCTTAATGAATGAAACACAATAACTTTATCATCCAAATGTATGCTTTATTACAACAAGGCCTTTCAGGTACTATGAATTCCATAGGGGGTGATTTTTATTATTTCAGTGAAAAAAAGCCTACTTGCTTTTGGTTTTGTGGTGGTGGTCGACTTGTGTATGGTTTCTGTTCTGATTTTTTTTTTTGGCTTAGTTTTTTTTATGGTTTTTTTGGCAGGTGGTAGTTTTGTTGGGGAGGTTTATTTTGTGAAATAAGTACTCTATCCATAAGTTTTCTGACAATCTGTAAAAAACTAGTATTTTGTAACGAGCAAAATGCAGGATTTAGCTGTATTTTTCCCATTTTAATTTATCTTTTAGGTGTTCTGGACTTGGAGGAAGAAAAATGAAAGTAATAAAATATGCAGGGTGTTAATGTACCTTTAGCGAATATAGGTAGATAATATAATAGAAGCACTCAACATGGTTTTGCCCAAAGGTATTCTTGGAAAGGACTCTTCAGTAATTCTTGTATTCAATGAAACCCTTTTAGTTTCAACATCAGAGGCAGAGGATGAACACTCAAGTCTTGAGTTCTTTCTCTGTGGCTCTCAACTTAGTTCTTGTTTCCTAGTCCGATCTAGTAAAGCTTCCTGCAAGCCTTTAAAAGGGGAATTAATTAAAATTATGTCTTGCTTTACTGCACAAGTTTCCAGAGTAGTAGCATACAAGTATACTTTTATCAATACAATTACTGGTACTACTATCTGTTGGCAAATCTATTGATGATCTTATTTTGTTTTCCATATCATTGTACTGTGATATTTCTTTCAAAACCAATGAAATGAATTTCCTAATAAAGATGATAAACAATTATATTAACAATAAAACTTAATGCTGCAATCCTTAAGAACAATACAGAATTGAAGAACGTTCCTACACATAACTCCATTCCTCAGCCTGTTATGTATGTTTCATAAAATCATTAATGCAAGATTCTGAATTACTTCTTCACATATGTCTGTAAAAGCATGATTATGTTTGTAGTGAAATACTTTAGACATAATTTCTCAAAAAATCAAGGTAAACACCAGACTTTAAATTTCTCAGGTGATCCTGTTGCAGAATTAAGAAAGAAAATAGCAAAATGGGGTTCAGGTTGAGATTATGACGTTTGGACACCTTGTGCGTACTTTTCTTTTTCTCTTGCAGAAGTGTTTAAGAAAGACAAAAGGTGTACAAATTAGTGGGAAAGTGGCTTTTGAATGTGTAGTAGATCTTCCATAAAGAAGGCATATTTTCATTAAGGACTACTTAAAATAAAAATCTATCTGTCAGAAACCTTACATTGATCAAGAAAAAAAAGAAAGGCAAAAGAGCATAACATGGGGGGCTATGCTGGAGCCAGATAAGATGGCTGGTTTCTGAAACAATTAGGATTTATAATTTCTAGATTATGTATAATCACATTGATCCAGAAGTTTTGTGCATCTTCAGTGGTTTAGCAATCTCTAACTGGAATGTGTTGATGCACAACTTTTTATCAATATTTACCATGCAAGAATAACTTTGAAAATATGAGTAATAACTATGATTTTCCTCCCTCAGGATGCTACGTGCTCCTGTGAAGAGCTAGGATGAAAGCATTGGTGGTGTTATAAAGGACACAGGGCTCACACAAACTATGTGAGCTGATATGTCACTGCTGTGAAACTATCAAAACCCCAGAAATTTTCAAAACTAAAAAGATGTTCTTAAAGCAAAGCATGTGGCAATTTGAAATCTTCTGATACAGATCATTTAGCAGACTTCAGTGATATACCAGTAGCTTTCAACCTCAGCAATCATCTCTTCAGACATGAGTTATAAAATAAATGAGTGTTTTTCATGAGGGACCTGTGTGAATAGATTGACATCTCCGGAAAGTATTGGCTTATCTTTTCCAGTAACTAAGTGAAATACAATGAAAAAGTCAAAGCCATGGGTTCTCTTGGGATACAGTACAGTGTAGAACTCTTTCTTTACATTTTTTTTTTTATGAGCTCTACCTTTTCTACTACACATCATCAATTATTTCCATTCAGATAAGATAGATATATATGAGTGATAAGTGAAAATGCCATTTAGGTTGTGTGAAATGTTCCATATGAACTTCAAAGTCCTGTTAATTAAATTACTCTTTCCAGAGTTAGATATTGTTTCATTAAAAAAAAAAAAAGTTTTTTTTCCTTGAATTTTCAAATTTTGAATGGCAGTGGAGTTTGCTGGTATGATTATTTCTTTGTCTAAATGATTGATGATAGCTCTAATTTGTGTGTGCTGTGAGGACTGTATTGCTTAGAATAATTTGAAAAAATGTAAAAATGTTAATTTTTAATTTTAAAGATTGAAAAATATTTACTTTTAGACTTGATGCTCTTAATAGAAATGCTTTTAATTTCTCTCAAATTTTCTAACTCATCATCAATAGTTTCTTGGAAATAGCATATAAAAGGTTGGCAAAAATTTGAAAAGCTTTTAACATATTTTGCAAAGACTTAGTCTTTGGAAACAACAAAATCGTAGTGTAGATAGCATTCTAGAAATTAATCCTGTGTGCTGTTTATCGAGGTGAAAACAAGTTTACATGCCTGAGATTATAAATATGGCAGTACTCAGCAGCTAGGGGAGCTTTGGGTCTCTCCTTCAGCCTGACCTGTGCCCTGTATCATGCATGCTCAGCCTGTGCAGGGCCTGCTGCAGCCACACTCTCCCCTCCCATGTCCCCGCAAAGTGTCGCCCCTCTCACTGGAGCCTTTGTGAATGAGACAACCATGTGTCATTCCTACAACTTCACAGTTTCATACCTATCATCCCCTATGGCCTGAAGGTTCTTTTCCTCTCAGCTCTAGGTTTATAATATCTTCTAATAATGTCAAAAATTAAAAGAGCTACTGGGATCAAACATCCAGTTCAGGTTTTAATACAAACATCTATCAGCTATCACAGCAGATAGAAAAGTAAACAAAATATGGAGAGAGAGCAGTCTGACTTTCAGCTTCAGAAAGAAATCTAGGAAGTAAATGGGATGTGTATGGAAAAAGCAAACAGATATAAATCACTATGTAGTGAAAAATTATGGGCAACTAATTTGAAAGTCATTTGGAGAGAAAATAATAAACATCTTGGAATAAGTCAGATTCCTACTCACAACCCTAGCTATTTAAGTAATTTTGGCACCTCACAGCAATTTAAATCACAAATGGCAAAAGTAAATATGTCTGGA
>JAWWEW010000131.1:32397013-32448538 GCA_035583185.1 Anabacerthia variegaticeps | reverse complement strand
ACAACCCTAGCTATTTAAGTAATTTTGGCACCTCACAGCAATTTAAATCACAAATGGCAAAAGTAAATATGTCTGGAACAGAGGAGCATGGTAAGGAACTACGCATACTGGTGCTGCAACACTGTAGTCTGGGAAGTAAAGCGGTGTGTTTTCCCACCTGTGGGAGGGTTAGTTCAGTTTTAAAAACCATTTGGGAGATGGTTCCCTTTTGTGTAACACAGGAAAGGGGGAAAAAATATATATACACACATATATATATCAAAAATAATTGAACTTCTGTCAATCACTCATTCAAGTTGTTCCTTTACTTTGAAACATCCAGAAGTGAATTTCACTTTCTTAAGATATACTAGAATTATAGCACTTTAACCTTCACAATCTTTTAAATTTTGTTTCATCTTAACTTTGCTCTAGTAGCTTGCTGTTATGTTTTTACTTGCTCATTTCTATTACTGTCATTTTGAATTGAATTTAATTTGGGGCAAGCTCTTGTGAAGTACTTTTTCTTAAATTGAGATTATGGCCTTTCATTGATAGTTAGAAATAGGTAGATCAGTGGGTTTAGTTCTCATGCCTGTAAGGAATTTACATATGATTATTTTACCTGTATGTTGAGTATTAGCCTTGCTCAAGTTAACAATCATCTCTCTTTTGCTGCACAGGGAGTTCAGTACAGCTGATCAGCATAAACCAGGCTTCAATAAATTATTCTCATAGCTGAGTTTTGTTTACATGAGAACTACTTTGTTAGCTTATTGCCTTGAGGATTTTGTTTCATATAAATCAGGTTTCTGAAGTTGGCATTGTGACAAAAAAGTAGTTACTCCAGTGGGGATAAGAATGATATAATTCACTGTGAAGATTATTCTAAGTAATGAATAATAACTACACACAATGAAGTTAAACTCACTTTGAAACCCTTACAATGATGAAATCCATTGTTACTCAAAATGTAAATTAACAGTGTAGCTTAACCAATTACACTGTTTACTTTCCAAATATCCTAACCAGAGAAAATTTAAGCATTTTCATTTAATAATGTCTTCAAAATGACACACTTCAAGCAAACATAATTTACAGTTGAAATATGCTTAGTTAATAATGTAAATAAATTTTTTGAAACAACCACCAGTTTTACTTCACTGAGAATGCAGACTCAGTTACTCTTATCTCTAGAAGAGACCACTTTTATAGGTCAGGATTGAAGTGTAGTGGTGCAGCACAAGCCAGAGCTACTAAGAGAATAATAAAAGGGTTTTGTCTCTGGAATTTCATTAGGGAAAAAAAAAAAGTTATTGTGGAATTCTATAAGTTTCAGAATCAAACACAAAGGCAAATGCAGCAAAAATGAACGCAAGTAAGATCTTTTGGAGCAAATATTTAGTATCCGAGGGACTAATTTTCAAATTCAACTGAAAATCTGTACTTTTTGCTGTACTTACTTTTTGTGTTTGGTTTCCTGTTTTGTTTTTAGAGGGGAAATAAACTTGTTTTTTAGCTTAAGTATTCTATTCAGTTGTTCTGGTGCTTTAAAGTCATTAAACTTTTTTCTAGATAAACTATGGTAGTAATTATAATACAAGGATAAAATGCCCAGGCTATCGATCCTGGTGATATTTGTACTTACCTTCTGTTCACTGCACTGTTTGAAAATGATTTATTGTTGCTTCAGGCTACAGTTAGTAAAATGAAAACTGTGAACTTCAAATTTCCATCCAAACTCTTGGGCGATTCATTAGTCTGCTATCTGTCTTTGCTTAGAGATCATAATTGTGCATGTGAACAAATGTAACTGAAAAGACGTTTGACCCCAATTTTAAAAAATAGGTAGGGCACTATAATTTCTTTTTCTGATGCAGTCTGTGTCTAAATAAAATCTGGTACTTCAGAAGGCAAGAAAGAAAGTTACTTTTGAAGCCACTGACAGTTCCTATAGCTTAATTTGCTCTGGGCAAGTGAAGCTGGAATACACGTCAATCACATAGATGATTTGTTGGTTGTCAAGCAATTGCATGTGTTAATCTTGCCTTTTCCAAAGTGGTGCATAATTTGACTTGGCAGTGAGGGGGTAAATCTCAAGCTTGTGTTCCCAGTTATAGCATTTTACTACCTAGGTGAAGGAAAATACGTCAAGAAGTCTGCGTTTAACAAAAAAAGTAACTAAAAACATTCTCAGAGAAATGAAAACTGATGGACAAGTTGGAAAAGTTTTTGCGAAGAGGAAGTTTCAGGTCCCAGTAAAGCTTGCCCTCTATAGACAGGAATGTTTTTTCAACTATGTGTGAGTGAAAGAAGAGAGAGAAGTGAAATACTGGAAATACTTGGCAGAAATCAGGTCTAGGATTTGGCTGAATCCAAGGTGAAATCTAGATGTTCTCATTCCTCATTTTGCTCGGATAAAAACCCAAATGTTACATTTCTGAGAAAATAAATTCAAGTCCTGTAACTTAGAGTATAGTCAAAAGCAGAAAACTTTACTCTTTTGTCCACCAGTTATTTTTACTAGAAACTAGTATTTGCAGAGCATAAGGCAAAGGGAATATAAATAGTGAAATCAATAAAAACATTGTGACTAATATGTTCAAATACTAAAATGGAATATATTCAGGAAACGAGAGATTTCTGAGGCCTAATACTCCAAAAATGTTCTTGCTCCCAGGCAGTTACTGGAACTGCTCCTTCACAATGAGTTCTTATGCTGAAATTGCTTAGAACTTCTGGGGTCTGGGGCTTCACTTGTTGATGTGATTCAGGAAAACAACATTGTAGCTGTGGTATTGCTATTAACCAGCACAACTGAGTGAATATATACCACAAAATACAGGAAAATACGCTTGACTTCAAGTAGGAAGGATAAGATTTAAAAAGGGTTAAGGGGGTTGTAGTTGCACAGAGCTGAAAACACAGACAATGATTTAGGATAATTAAAAACTGGCAAGTTTCAATTAGGTTACTCCAGAAATCTTCTGTTTCTGAAGGCCTTGTGAGTAATTGGTTTCAGATAACTTTAGACTTTGATTCCACCTTATCTGGAGAAGAGAGTCTTACAGAGGATCTGAAGGATTTTCCTACAGAATCTGGAGCAATTAATAAAAAATGAGACACCCAGCTGAAGTTTTTTTGCCTTAGAAGTGCTATGATTAAAATGAATAAATGAAATCTAGTGATATATTTCCCTTTACATAAACTTGTGCAGGTACAATTCAGGTACCTGGATTAGGCTTGTCATGTAGACCTCTATAAACAGCAGTGAGAGTGAGGTCCAAGCCAGAAGCAATCCATCCTGTATGAGGTCAGTGATGATAATTTTCCTCGGAAAATGAGGTTTAGGCGTCTCTGGTCTGGTGTAGTTATCTCTTAATCAGCTGAATCCCTCCTAAGTGACTGTTTTGCAGCACTAATCTGCTGACTATTTAGGAGGATTATAATGTATTTGTGGCTAGTTCTCATTTAAATGTTCTTATACCAATCTTGATTTTTCAGAAGTGATTTAGAATAAATTACATCTGATTAACTGTAAAATAAGTTGACAGGTTTGCAAAGACTTGCATGTTGAAATTGGTTTTTAATTAACAACTTTATTACAGTTGATCAAAAATTGGTCACTTTGAAAAATTAATAAGAGTATTTTTATGAAAAAAACATGGAAAAGGTGTAAGTAGACTTTAAAAAAATCAACCATTCATTTTTCCTCTGATTTCTCTACTAAAGTGCAACCATATATACCAGTGATCAACATATTTAGATTGCAAATTCCTCATATATATAAATTAAAACTAGTTCTTAGTGTTTAGTGATGTATTTGTCATCAAAATGTTGTTACTAAAATGGTCAAATTCTTCGCTGGCATGTAAGCTGACCAAATCACTTCAGCATGCAATGTAGTCAGTAAAATTCTGCTTTGGAAATTTATCTGTTTTCTGCTAACCAGGTTTGAGACTCAAGGCTGTTGCAACCAACAAAATTAGTGTTATGTTTGAAATTGAATGGGTGTTAATGTCTTTGTTCATTTATAGACTCATTTTCAAAAGTATCATGGCTAAGGTCTCAGAATAACAATATGTCATAGACAAAGCTACTTTAAATACTAACTTCGTTGAAAAACATAAAAATATTATTTTTAAAAAAGTGTTTTCTTTTTATTTAGAGGGGAAAAACATCTTATACACGGCTCTTTTTTTCTCTAGTTTTTGTTTTAAAACAGAAAAAAAGAAAAGGTGTGTTGATGGTTAATATGTTCTCATTCATTTCTGCTGTAGATGCATTTAATGACACCCAAAGTAATTTATGATAAGGTGGGGAAGCGTACCATCCCATTTTCATTGGATTCTTTAATACAATACTTGAAACTGATGCCTGTTCATTTTGTCTGTGATTATTATATTCTAACTCGATTTTGTTGCACAGCATTTTACATTAAATCAATGAGTAAAATTCAATTTTACTTTTGAAGGTGCAAGGGCAGGGTACAATTCCCTATAGTGATGGTCACTGAGACCATTCCCTTCTCTTGTCTCACAAATGGAAGAAACAGGACCCTGATCTTACCTCCTTCCTTGCTGTGGCATTTTAATCTTCTCACATGTTGGGACATTTAGAAAGAGAACAAATATGGATATATATTTTAAATGTTTGAAATGTTCACTAGAAATTATTTGCTCTTTTCAAACTTTGTTTGCCTGAACTTGCATTCTTACTCCTCTGTGTTTTGAGCAAAAGTCACAGCTTATATCTTAAGAAGCTTTATGGTCATTCCCCAGATCTCGGTTTTGCTATGCATTATTTTATGGATGTCACTGAAACTCTAACAATAACAAAGAATGAACACATTGAAATTGTAGGTAAAGGTGATTTAGTTTGTTTTTGGGTTTTTTTTCCAGTTTAGTTTTAGATTGAAATTGATGACTTGTATTTCTTCTTGTGACAAGCTAGATGATATAGTCTAATAGTTCTTTCTGAGAGCTGTGCTAGGCATGAATAGAATTAAATAAATCCAGGAAATGTAATGAAGCCTGATGGGAACAATATATTATTATATTACTAGTATACTGTTCCTAGGGCTGGTCTTTGGCTTATATTTATTTGATTTAAGTGACACTTTATTAGTTGCTCTTTCATGTTATAGGAGTTAGTTTGGTTCTTATGAAATAACACCAATGTCCATAGCTATCTTATTAATTTTGTTATTTATTATCAGTTTTGACAAGAAGTCAATGTAAAATAGGTGGCTGAAGAATTCAAGCTGTGAAATAACCTTTTTTTTCCATCAAGAGGAGTTCATCATATTCAGATACTGGAACTTTTTTTTTATGTATTCCATATCTACAGGGAAGAACTACACAAATAAAGGGCATTTTTAAAGCCACTTGTAAATTCAGAAGACACTGAATTTAGGAAACACTGAAGTTGCTTATAGCAGGCAGATGGAGAACTATTTTGACATGGTATCAGATAAAAAAATATACATGGCCCAGAAAGGTAATCATTAGACTGGGTCAAAATAATTAAAAGTTAACTTTAAGAATCTAATACAAAATGCAAAGTAATATTTGTGTATGTGAAGAATAAGTTTTGGGCAATCTATGTGCAAATAGAGTATATCTTACTTGGTGAAAATACTTAAAATGGACAGGGGAAATCTGATGATACAGGCTTAATTTGTGAAGCTATATTAATGCTAATATTATGATGTGGCTTTGAGAAATTAAAGATAGACGATAACAAGGATAATTGGGATGTAGTTGATATACAGGGGTTGTTTGCTTGTATATATAGAGTGTTGGGGTTTTTTGAGTTTGTTTTTTGTTTTTTTTTTTGGTTTTTTTTTTAACAGCAGAGATGAGAATGTTTACAAGTAACTTGTGTCAAGTGTTGTCAGTGTGCCTGAAGAGCCTGAGAAAGCAAAATGCCTAATCATCAAAAATGCAATCTGGTGTAACAGGAAATATTTCATTAGAAAAAAGTCAAAATTTGTAGGTTTCAGACATTCTATGGATTCAGCAGTACATCAATATAACATTTGCTTTTGAAACATTTATTTATATTGTAATTAGTATAACCGATCTCAGAACCTGGATTGTGCAGACTTTAAAGACAATTCTTTCCTCCCCTAGAACTGGTCCTATACTTTTACTCAGGTTTCAGAAGAGAGAAAGGAAACCACTTAAATGAGTGAAAATTCAAGCCAAGTCTGCTGTGCTTTTAGGGTCATTGGTTTGGGTTTTTTTGGCTTGGTGTCTTCTCTCTTTTCTCTTTTTTCTTTTTTTAAGTGCAACAGAAGATTTTATTCTGTTGCTTTTACCTTCTTGCTCCCTAACCACTTGTTCCTATATTACAACCATGCTTCAGTCACTGTTACCATGAATTAAGGGTCTGATACCTGTCTCCTTGTGCTAGACGTGAGACAAATGAATAAGTTATTCTTTGAAATTCTGTGATTTCAGAAATAATATGTAAAAAGTAGAAAGTAGGAAATCAAAAAGTAACATTCTTCTACTGAAGAGGAGGTGGCTCATGCGGATGTTGAAGTATTGGCACTGGTCAGGTGTTGTATCCTTAACTGCAGAGAATAATGCCAGAATAATTCTCTCTTTGCTCTCCCTTGGTTCGCATTCTTATAAGGACTGTGGCTCTTCAGCTTATGTTCTTGTTATTTCTTTTGTTATCTTCATAGTGAATTGTTTCAAACGTATTGGATATGTTCTTGCTCTCATTTACATACTGTGAATCAACTTTCACACAGCCCTAAAGACTACATTCCTTTAATGACCAGTAAATAAATCTTGACTTATGCTTTTACCCTCAAAATGCTCTGTTAGCATCCTGGACTTCTATTATTTGGGATTTCTGCTGAACTTGTTTCTTGTCATTTAAACACCCAGTAAATAACATCCCATGTTTACCTTCTGTAGGAGTAACATTGTGTCCTTTTTAACCTCTTGTCACCCTCTTGCTTCCCCACTCCATTCTGACCCCATCATCAAATGTTATTGAATTTAGAAGTCATTCTGGCGATATGAAGTCCTATTAAGGATCTCTCCAAAAAAGGGTTTAGAATGAGTATGTTCACAGAATGTCATAGGAATGCTATTCCACACAACAAGCTACTTACCTGTACCCCAGAGCATTGTTGTTGTGGAACGGAACCTGAGACACATGGGCACACTCTTTCACTGAAATTCTGGGGATTAAGACATCTTTAGATAAAATAGGGATATGGTCTGTTAATGACTGAGAGGATTTAGTCTAGGATTTACTTCATTCTGTAGTCACTTCCACAGATAAGCAATATATAAATTTGATATTTAAAAACAATGATCTCCTTTATTATTTTGTTATACTTTATTGAGTAGTTTTCACTTGCAGCTAATGAGAGAAGGCAATCAATAGCTCTCGGAAAACTTGAAATTGATTTATACTAGGCTCCTTCTATAGTAAATTATTGTTGATGTATGATAAAATCCATGGCAAGCAGCAAAATGCATTTGCAATATTAAATCCCATTATTAACATAACTGTAATAAGAATTTAACAAGGACTGCAGAAGCATAGCCATAAAGTCATAGCAGTATCCTGGATTATTTTTCCCTCTCTCCACAGAATATGTGTTAAAGGTAGTTGCGTTTTTATAGAGAACAGTAATTGCTTACACTTTATTCTATCAGTGATGTTCTGTATGAACACTAATCAGTCTCAGTGAAACTCACTGTGCTCTGCCTGAACTCAAGCAGAGCGACTGAAATACTCATTAGGTATGCATTATCTGTAATGTTCGATACATAACTGTTGGGAAGAAGTAGGCAAAGAGGTAGAAAGTGTTTTCCTACAGCTCTTTATGCAGTTAAAACCGTTTAAAAAGGAGATAGAAAAGACACAATTTCCAAGAAATCCTGGGATTTTATCTGTGCTACACTGCTTGAGCTCCTGTACCTAATGACACTGCCATAATATGGTTTTAAGAGTAGTTCCTTACCATGATAAAAATTGCAATGTAACATTAATAACCTATGAAACCATTCAATTATTCTTTAAAATTGGTCTAATAATAAACTTTAATTAATTAGGTTGGCTGCTACATGGTTGAGCATATCAAAGTCTAAGAGCTGAAACAGGTTTTCAGAGCCTTGTGTTTTCTTCTGTTCATCACCATAAATAATTGTGCAATTTGGCATGTTGATATTCTGTAGGTGGATGTCACTCTCATGTTTAATGATCCACAGTTTGCTTTTCTTCTTAGTGTATAAACTAGAGTTTTGGAAAACTGCCTGTGTTACTTTCCTTGGGCTGTGATCTGTCTGTTCTCAAGGCAGACTTCTGGGAACTGACAGCTACTTGGAGGTGCCTGTTGCTTCATCAGGACTGCTGTGGATACATTAGTGGGACTACATCCCCCCCAGATGTCAGAAAACTATCACTGACATTTAAGGGACATTATCACATAGTTGACACTATGTGGCCATGTCACAATACAGAACATTGTGTTGTCAGTTACATTAAACTAAAGTTTCCTTTATATATTTTTATATATCCTTTAGATATTTTACCCAGAATCACTGGAAATAACCATGAATATATTTTTGACACCAAAAAGAACAGTTAGTAGGATGATTTTTGGCATGATTAGTATCTCTGACATCGAAAAAGAAACATATTCATGTCATAGTGGACAAGTTGATTTAGATTTCTCCTTTATAAGAAATCTAGAGAAGTTATAATGTGAAAAACACAGCATGCTTGACCAATGGTTCTTTTTTGTACCTTTCATCTTTAATAACTTAAAATGTGAAATGCTCAGTAAATTAAGTCAGTGATTACTAGAGTATGTTCTACTTGAATGGATTTAATTAACAGTTCTAGCTGCAGTAAAATAATGCCAAAATCTGAAACAACAGTATAAGCAGTGTGCAGCAGTTGCCTGCTTACTCCAGAGTGTTTCAATCACTCAGCAACAACATACCAGTTGTTATGTTTTCAAAATCTCTGAAATGCTTAATCTTGGTTTTTAAGATGATTCTGAAATGCCACAATTTGTTGATCTTGCAGTATATTTCCATAAAGAAAAATAACTTTTAGAAAGATTGTATCAGTTGTGGACAGCTAAACAAAATGGAATGAGCAATAAACCCGTCCAAACTATGTTCTTCCAATATGTGTAGAGTTTCTCTAAGGAGTATATGAACATAGATTTTGTAAGATTGCAAAAATGGATATCTGTGTTTTCTAACTCACTCAAAACTTCCTTCCAGAATGTAGAAGGCCACTGCCATAACCATTTAGTAGTGAAAGAAAAGGAATGTGTCTGTCCTAGCACTGAACTACCCAAAGCAATTGGGTTTCCATAGCGGTAAGCAGTGAGGACAACTGTACAGCTGCTCTTGCCTCTGTGCTGCCAGTTTGACTCCATACAACTAGCGTTTCACCTCTTGCAGTGGTGAGAACACTAAGAGCAGATGGGTGACTGCACCCCACTCCTGCTGTCCCTGAAACTGATCCTCTGTGTGGTGGAACTACACTGGTGTGTCTGCAAGGGGGTTGCTGCAGCTCTGAGCACCTGTACCCAAATGCCTTCAGCTGCGCACTTCTGTGGGCACAGCTGAAAAAGCTGACACACAAACTTCACTCTTCTCATAGTCTTGGCAGAAAGCATCTGTATGTCTCCTTTTAAATTATTACATTGGCATATGTCATAATGAAATCAGCAGTAGATTATTTACACACTGTGCACTTTTCTGAAACATTACTACTTACAGAAATACCTATTTAATAGTAGTTTGAAGGGTTGGTCTAGAACGCTTGCCTGTTTTGGCTATATTAACTAAGTAGATTTTTGCCTGATAAAGGTTTGTTTTTCCTCTAGAAAAAATATAACATCCAGAATTACGTGTTTGGAATATCCTGCTGCATTATATGTATACCTGCAGATTTATCTTTCATCTCTGGGTAAGAGGGAAAAAATTAAAAAGATGAAGTTTTCCATGAAACTAAATTTTCTTGGTCATCTTTGCCTATTTTTCATCTCTACATTTTAAGTAGAGCAGCAGAAAATTATGTAATCATCCTGTTTCCATAAATAGAGAGAATAATAAAAAAAACCCTCTATGATTTACTTTATTTAGATTTCAGTGATTCTAGTACCTAACTGAAATATGGTGATCGTGAAATAAATGGTCCCGTCACACTAGAGCAGATGATACTGCCCTAGGGGCTGTGGTGTATGACTGAGCTGTTTTAAGTTTTCAGCAAGTGAGATTTCTGTAATATAATTACAGCCCTGCCTAGAGTTCAGTTCTCTTAGTTAAGACATAGTGCAAGACTTGGCCAAAACTCTTCTGACAAGGAAAACCCCCTCACTATTGCTACCATTGAAAAAATAAAAGTGATGGCATAGATATCTTTTGCCAGTGTCAAATAGAATTTGCTCTGGGTTTTGCCACAGCAGAAAGTTGGATACTGGCGGCTTTGAAATTCTGGAGATGACCTCTTTTCTGAGTGCCTGGACTCGGCCCAAATGTTCTAAACAGTCTTCTCTGCACCACAGAGTGGTAACACAGCCTCGGGCTTTCCCTGAAATCTCTCTCATATCAGTTTTCATATTGAGTATGTGTAAACCAGTTGCCAAGTTAAGTAACTTTGTCTGACTTCTCCCAAGTTCCAGTAGAATCATGTGAATGGTCTTCTCAAAGTTCAGATGCCCATAACAAAAGAAAAAAACCCAACCAAACAAAAAAAACCCATCCCCCCAAAAACAACAACAACAAAAAAAAACAAAAACAAAACCCAACAAAACAAAAAATTAAAACCAAAACTAAAAAAAATGATTAAAAAATGAGCATCTGCTGCTTTCTGGGCAGATGATGAAATGTTGCAATCATTCACCTATTATTCTGAAGTTATTCTCAGCACAAGGAGGAAAGGAAGCTGGAAGAAATGTTGAAAAGTTGTAGGAAAAGAATGTGTTTATTTGCACAGGGGCATCCGAATATAGATTATTCCATATATTTATCTGGATGTATTTATTGTAGATTACATCCTTATAGATCTTCCTTTTTGACTGACAAAATAGGTCCCTATCTGTTAGTGTAGTCTCAGAATGGCCTGGGATAGGCAATTCTGCCTCGATGTGCCTGCGGATTCCGCAGAGCTTTCCCAGGAAGGCAGTGCAGTCACAGGAGCTGGGTTGTGTGGGCTAAGTGGGTACTGCATGGACTTTTAGTGAGGTGGTACTGGCCCTCGTGGGATATGCAGCAGGGGAGGGAGAGTGAAGGAGCCTTTCCCCATGTTGGTTTTGTGAAGGCCTTTATACTGGCCAGTGTGGTGTTGCTTCAATACCATTCTCTTGTTGTCCTCTGATGGAATGTTGTTATGTTTGTGTTCCAACATCACCTGCATTCAATGCACATCACCTTATGTTAAATGAAGAAAAGATGTAGTTAGATATGTATGAGTGTATATAGATCAGTAGATTAGTAACAAGTGATTTTTTCTACTTTATGTCTGAGAGAACTTTCTGGGTAGCTGCCTAAACATGTAATTGCAGCTCAGTTCATGGCAGGCTATATCTACTGTAATTTCCCAGAATATGACTTGAAATTTCAGACTTATGGAAGACTACACCTTTAAAAGTTTAAGGCCATTGATCTCATCTTTTGAGGAAGAGAAGTGTTTGCTGGAAACTCAGTCTAGAGAGTAATAAATCCTTCAGAAGCCAAGAAATGCTTGGTGCTAGGAATAAAACTGAGGGTCTCATTTGGAGTAAGTAGCATTAGGGGTGTGCTTTCACCTGCAGGAAGATTACAGCCTTTAAATCAGCTTTCATTCTTAGGGTTTTTTTCCTGTTTGCTAAGAAGCACAATTCGTTCTAGGGCATAGGAAAATCCTTCCTGTTGTTTTGATGTAAAGCCTGCAGGAGCTTATAAATCACAAATAACTTTGCTGTTTCACTTCATAGGTCCCACATCCACAGTTTCATGTATTCAGTATGTCATTCAAGGTGGATAGAGTTTCATCAATCTTCAAAATGTGCAATGGGATAAATTCCCAATGTTTAATTTTTCACTGTGCTCAAAACTTCAGTCACAGAAGAAAAGCAAGCCCATAAAACAAATGAATACTTAGAGAATATAAAGATAAATCCTTATTCATATCCAAAGGTAGAAAAATTTTAACTAATAACAGAATCTTGCACTCTTGCACCTCATCTCAACTTAGTGTTTTAAGAGGAGGAGAGGTCTTCAGTTTAAAAAAAAGACAAAAAATGGGGGAAACAAAAAGCAAACAAATGCCAAATGGCAAAGTATTTGCTCTGAAGCTTCTTGCATCTCCTTTTTGAGAGGAAACTGGCTAAATTTTATTTCCTTTTCTATTTACAACTCAAGATTAATTTTTTTTATCATTTAAATATCCTTCACACTTTAGAGGTATAGGTTATGATCAATGATAGAACATTGTGTAAAATAATTAATTTTAATCCATTAATAATTTGACTAAATAGATGACAGGAAACAGGATACTGGCCTGTGCCACAGGAAATCCTTTCTAGTCACAATAGAAATATATATTTCATAGTCCCTACAACTGGAAACAAATTATGTCTTTCAGGGCTTATTTTTTAGTGTAGTTCAATTTTGATAGTAACACAATTACTCTAGTTATATTTAGCTATGTTATCAAAATGGCTTGTGTCTGTCACCAGCTACCATACTATTCGACCTTCCATGTAACTCAGAGTTCATTTAATTCTTCACTATGTGACATAGTATTCATTTTACCATTGTCCTAACACTTTCTATACATATTGTGTATGTAGTAGCATAATTTACTACTAGCTAACTGCTCTCTGTGGAGCTTTAATCTTACATACAAAACCCAATCTTAATGACTAAGTCTTTCTACAAGTATGTTCTTACTTTATCCCTAATATCCCTAATATCACTATAATTATGATGTCGGGATATATGTAATGTATTTGTTTAGAAAAAACCCAAACAACCAGCAATCATAAAGATTAATAAATACCTCATCCCTCCCCCCCCCCCCCCCCAAGTTAATTTCTATATGTTTATTTTTAGCTAACTCCAAAATAAGAATGTATTATGGGGAAAAAGCAAAAAAAAAAAGTTACTATGAGTTTTTCAAAAGGTATATTGTTTTAAAATTCAATGTGTCAGCTAGGGAAAAGCTAAGAGGAAAATATGTAATTAAGGAAAATACAGGGAGACAGGAATTTATTCTTAGCTGCTGTAGGGCAAGCAAGGTTGATGTGACAACTCGCACACTTTCTGTAGGTAGGTCAGGATTTTATTCCATCGTCATGGTTTATACTGCTCTTGAGTAATTACTGTGTGCTGGTAACAAACATGAATTCAGCTGAGAAAACAAAAAGAAAGTGCAAAATTTTCCCTTATTTTAGTAAAATCCCTCCAAAAAAAGAAAAATAGTATATAGGTTTTATTTTTTAAATATGTAGTCTCCTCCAGGCTCTGTCACAAGCTTCAGAGATGAATAAAACCCAAAAACTTTATAAAAGCTTATGCAAAATATTTTCATAGTGTGCTGCTATAGCTTTATTATGGTTGGTCATCTGAAGGTCCATTCTGCACCCCCATTTGCTGCCACTTTTTCTGTTTAATGGAAAGAAAATAAGATTGTAAAGACCATCTTTTTATACAAAAAAGTGTAATATCTATACCAAAAGTTGACTGTCAAATTCTGCACTGGCAAAACTAAAAAAAAAAAAAAAACCAAAAAAACCAAACGAACACAAAAACCAACCAGAGCTATTCTCCCTTCTCTTTGTCGATAACGGTTATTAAAGCTAGAATGCTGATTTTATCTTTGGAAGAAAACCATGGGATGAAGTTGTTGTATTGTTTTTATAAAGTTTTGTAACCACTTCATAGAAATAATTTAGCTTTTTAATTTCTTTCTACCAAAAGTATAAGCTCATAAAACACTACTTAGCTATTTTGATATTTTAGTGCTTCCTTTAAAAATATTCTGTAATTTAAATCTGTACTATTTAGAAACTGCCTAAAAACCTATTTACACTGTCATACACTCCTTCACCAGCAATTATTATTTTATTTACACAGACTTCAGCTCCAATCCAGCAACTGTTGGTGGCATCATCCATTTTCTCTATTAAGCTCTATGACACCAAACATTCTCATTAAAGCATCACATCATCCATTTGCTTTCTTACTCACCCGTGCGTATTAAAAATGATTGTAACAGGTCAGATCTCATTACAAAGATCAGAACAAGTTTTAAGCGCAGATTAATACTCACTAGACACAAAAACATAAAGCCAAAAAAACCCTGATACAAACCCTCCAAATTACACATGAGCAGATTCAGCTTGTGAAATTTCTCAGAATGGGAAGGAGGCAAGAGTGAGCGCTGCTGTACCGCTACAATTTACTGATGCAAGAGGAATAGAAAAGATATAAAATATCTTCTTTAAGTATTTAGCTTTGTTCTTGAGTCACAGGAGCAAACATGCAGAACAGGACTCAGATAGGACTCCCAAATGCTAGTCGAGCTCTAAGACTGCTCTGATTCTGCAGCAGAGTTTGGATTACTTGCTTTCAGGTTTTATTTTTTTATTTTGATGTTAGAGTCAAAAGATATTCAACCTGCATACTCTATGGGATGGTTTGTGGGGTTTATTAGCTTATTTTTAATAGTGCATTTACTATGCATCTTTTAGTGTGTATGACAGCTTATCAAAATGTTCAAATAATTTTCTTGTATGGAAGAAAATGCCTTGTGTTTCATGTTTTCTGGAACTTCTATGATAAAAAAAAATATTGTTATAACATTGCTGCCAGTTACAACAGTTTTTAGTTTGAATTCACTTTTAGTTTTCTGAAATTAATCAATTATTTCTCAAGTTAGGGCTAAACACTTCCTGGCAGCTGATTAAAAAAAGCTAATAGTATGTGGTATATATAAATAACTTTAATTATTATTCTATTTTTAATATGTACTGCTTTTGTTGCAATAGCATCAGTTTGGCTTGTTTAAAAGAAAAAGAAAATTTAAGTCAAAACCAACTCACAGTAACTTGTAGTAAATTAATATTTTCTTGGATTTCCACCTTCTTTCTAAAAAACCCCAAAACAAAACAAGAACAACAAAAAACCCAAAAAAATCCCCCACAAAATAATATATCAACACTTTTTCAAAACTGGAAGGTCAGAATGTATAATTTGATTATCTAGTCTTTATTTGTGTGTCAGATATTGTCTTATTTCTTGTACTGTCAAATATCTTATGAATATGTAAACAGAAAAGGATCAGGCACCTTTCTGTAAATTACAGTTTGCATTATAGTTTCCATAGCTAGCCGTGACTTCAAAGGATGACTAATCCAATAATTTTCTGATAGTTTGCTCTAAACATGAGCCAATTTTAATTTCTGTCTTTTAACTGAGTTAGAATTTTGAGCTTAATTTATTTTCTTCATGTCAGGGTTTTTTGTTTGTTTTATTTTTTTATGTAAGAGGAAAATTACCCTACCCTCAGGGATAATCAGGAGTCAGCTTGAGACTTGGAAGCCCAACATTTCAATATTTATAATGGTTGCAACTTTTTCCTATAGTTATCCTAATCAGTTTGGAATAAGATGTTGACAGTAAAACTCAGTTTGGGGTAACAGTGCTGAAGAATTTATTAGTGATGTCATGACACAGGCAAATATTTATTCCCCTACTTGAATGTCAATTTAAAATTGCCTATTTCCAAACAAGTGGCTGGTTAACCTTGAGATTAGTTTCAAAAGTCTCATAAATGAGTGTGATGAGAATGTGAGCGTCATGTGTTTTGTGCTTGAAAATGTTTACTTTGAAAAGGTTACGAAATACTTAGTCTTATTACTGCTATTTTTAAACTGTGTGTCTCTGGAACTGTATATCTCCAAAGGAAAGTTCCTGCTGCCACCACATTTCTAAAATCAGTAACTTGCCTAGCAAAAAAACCCACAAACTTGCCTATCTCTTTTACTCTGTTCCTTCTGCACAGGGAGTTAGTTAACATTTGTCCTGTGAATGATCTGGCCCACTTCTAGTGTTGGAAATCCTCATCAACCAATACCAAGCCTGTTACTTACTGTCCTTTAGAGACATTTTTGAGCTAAAAAAAAATAAAAATAAAAAAAAAATCCTTAATGTTTATTAAGACATTCTTTAATGACAACAGAAGGACAATTTTACCTGGTTTTGGAAAAACACTGGCATTTTAGAGCCAGTAACCACATAGCATACAGGTGTGATTTTTTTTCAGGAGAAAATTGGTTTTGTGACAATTAGGGTTCTTGGGCTCTCCCTCTACACAAACTAAATTGTCTGGTATGAGCCCAAGCAGAAAGGTGCTGCAGAGGTGAGTGCTGTAAGGAGTCTGGATTGGGTCTCCAGTGCAAACTGTCTGCTACACAGACCTGGAGGACAAAGGAAGCAGAGAAAATGTGCCCTCTGTCAGAAAGGGATAAACAGATCACATGAGCAGAGAAATTAGAAGTCAGGGAAATAAGAGACCCTTCCATTCACCCCAGACTTAGAGAACAGCTGAGTTCCTTGAGGGAATATTAAGCAAAGTACAGTACAGCATTATCCAGGCCACAGAAGTCAATCCTTGGCTATGTGGTATTGCAAGCATCTTAAATCATGCAATATAATTTAAAAAAAAAAAAAAAAAAAAAAATCAAAAGAATCATTCAGATATATCTGCTTTGCCAGGATACATGAATATCCTGTCTGTGGTTTTGCTATATGTAATCCCTGATATAGGCCAAAATCCTGTTCTTAAAATGTCTTAAAAATAAGGAAATTTCAATTTTTAAAAAAGTTAAAAATAATTAAGTGTTCTTACTGAAGTCAAAGAAATACCCAATTCAATTTCAGTAAGAGCAGAATTTCACCAAAAGTAACAGTTTTTAGCATGCTGGATCTCAATATGATATTATATGTCATAGAAACAACCATCTCCAAAAATCATCTTCTGTCTGGAAAATTAAAAATATAAAGGAAATGGTTCAAAAATATATGAATGCTTCATTACTTAAAATTAATAATTTTGTTTTTCTGTGCATAGCTTCATTCCAAGGTGTAAAAAAAACTCCCAAACTAATAAAAAACTCAACCAAACAAAGAAAAAAAAAAAAACAAAGGAAAAAAAAAACAACAAACACCTAGTATCATGTAAGGGTTTCATAGATGCTTTATTGTGGAGTCATTTGGTTTAATTATGGAAACTGTGTCTTCCCTAGTGACAGTAGTGACAGTTAATGGCTAAACAAAAGTTTATGCAATTGTAGTTGCTCAACTGTGACTCAATCAAGGAATGAAATTATATTAATTAATTAATAAAAATGACATAGTAAGACTGCCTAATGCAAAAGATTCTTCTATAGGGTAAAGATGCCATTGTATGATTACATACATCTATTTAAAATAATATTTCAGCACAGTGTCATAAATGAAAATAATATTTTCATTAACAAACCAGTTTGCACTTTATCTTCACAAAGGTTTTTCTGACTGATTCTGACACTCACAATTTCAAAGCTCTTTGTATACTGAGAATCTCTTAAGGCAGGAAAGGAGTTATAAAAACTATCACTGAATTTCAAAGGGAAGTGGGTGGCTGTCTCCCTGGTAAACTTCCTTTAAAAGCATAGAATTGTAACCCCATTTCACACAGAGAGAGGCCAAGGAAGAAGCAATTAAATTCAGAAAGATAACTGTCTCAGATTTCTTTTGTTTTTTTTTTCCCCACCAAACATACCTTTAAATGAGCACTTTTGTTTCAAGACATTATGTTGAAACAAACTTTTTTTGTTTTGGTAATAAATATTTCTTATGAATCATGATAATGAAACTCATCAGTGATGTGTTGTTAAATTCAACTTGTATTCTAATGCCTGATATGGATGGAACAAAAAATATTTTCAAAGATTTCTCATTTTCCAGATCACTCAGTTACTCTTTGTGTGGTGCAAAGTAATTAGGTTCCTTCCTAGAGGTCTCCGTTTCTTAAAATACAAAGAGCCATTCTTTGTTCTGTGTTGTACTCCAGGTGTGTAGTTGTCTGCTTGTAGTTTTCTTCTTTGAGCTCTTAAAAAGTCCATTTGGCCACTGAAATAAAAAATGAACTTTGAGAACACTGGAGTTACTGCCAACACAGCATGTACTAACATCTGAAAAATTTATTTTATATTTTTCTTACTTTCAATAATGCAGCTTCAAAGAAATGGACAGAAATACAAACATTTTAAATACTTGAATGTATTGTTTGAATACACCATAGGTCTTGGAACATCTCTGAATACTTTTGTTTGTGGCTGTTAGGTAGCACTTACAAGCTTTTTGCACCTTTTTTAAACTGTATATAAAATATATATATGATACATATTATTAAAAATGCAAAATATCTATGTAATATACTACATATGTAATTACATATGTAATATATGTAATAAATATGTAACTATCATTAACATATGTTCAAATAATTTATGTATAAGCCCACACATTCCTATCTGTCCTCTCTCCACCCTGCCCTCTAGTATGTTTCTGTACTTGTGCAACTTAAGAGTTTTCTTAGGTTGATGTCTTGGTATGTCTATAGTGTGTGTTTTTTTAAGATGTCCTAGAGACAAACTACTTTAAATGAAGGGAAAAAGTAGGCACAGCACCATGACACATCCTGTTACTGCCATTGCAGTTTCCAGTCCTCATTCTAGCTTGCCTAGGGATAGTTCACTTATTTTACAACACTTTGTCTTGCATACTATAACCTCAGTCTCTGTGTTGTTCTCTTGATCTTTTTCAGGCCTTGAGAAGAAAAGGTGTGATTTATTCTTGTCTTTCCCCCATAATATTATTACTGTGAGAAAGAAAATAAATCTGTATGTTTGTGCATAGGAATATGGTAGATATTTATACAGAAGGTGCTTATGTTCATGGAGAAGTTCCCATTCTGGAAAAGGTTATTTTTTTCCTGTATGCTTGACTTTACCAGGTGGAAGATGTATGCTTTTTTAGTGAATATTCTCTCCATAAGTAGCATAAATTCATGATTTATAGGGTTTTAATCAAACTATCTAATGTTGCTTATTTATTTATTTATATGCTGTTTTTCACTGAATGAAAATTCAAGCATAGGGGCAAAATCACCCTCACAAAAGTGAGAAGGTAACCCAGATTTCAGTTAAGTTCTCAAGTCTGCGTGTCTAAGGCACTGTCAGACTGGCTCAGACAGTAGCATGCACTTGCCTCATGGCAGAAAAGTTCATCCAGCCACTCTGTGTTTCTAGCAGCTGTTCAAACTGGCTTAGCTCGTGTCAAGCATGTAATTCCACCAATACTCTCAGCTTTCTGGAAGGTTAAGATTTTGGTGTATTCATTAATCCTGGACTGCTTTGCTTTGTGTCTGGTCAGGAAAAGATTTAAGATGAACTCTGAAACTCTGAAAATGGAGACCCTGAGTACCTTGTTTGATGGTGTTTTACCATAAGCTTGTTTGACTTAAATAGGTTGGCTTACAATGATGTAGTCCACTAGCAGGCAGCCTTGACTCAGTTCTTTCAAAGCATGTGTGATTGTTTATCTGGAGGAATATGGTGAGCCTGAGGACTTCCTGGCCCTGGCTGTGCCTGTCCTCAGCTCATGTTGGGGTGGGAGATGGTGCTCTTGGCTGCTTCTTACTCACGGGTTTTCATAGGGGAAAAGTTCAAGAGGAAGATGAAGAAGATGCTCCAGGCAAGTCTCCAGTCAGGGTGATGGTAATTTCACACAGTGAACCACATTCCAGATTGTAACTGAAGCTCATAATGAGAATGAAAAAAATATTTCTAGATAAAATTTATCAGACATACTGTGCCTATTTTCTGGTAAGGAAGCTGAAAACACAAAAAAAAAAAAAAAAAAAAAAGGCCCCCTAGAGTAAGCTGTTTTCAGCATACTTAATAGTTGGATATTAATATGTAGGTTGTTCATAAAGAGCTCTTTCAGTGTTTTGGTTTTTTCTCCTGATGTATAAAATCCTTGTTGTTTTGATCAGTGATACAAATAATGAAATACAGTTTCTGCTCCCTGGGTAGCTGAATATATCTTAGGATCCAAATAGTGTCTCAGGTGTTTATCACTACAAAGATGAGATTCATTTATCATAAGTATTCTGCAAAATTAATTTAAGCTACGCTTTTCTCATGAAATTTTCTCTCCTTTGGTAGAGTCAGTCCTTCAAATGTCCTCTGCATAAAGAAAAACACATTTAAGCCAAATAGAACACGGTGCTATTAAATTACAATAAAACTTTATTAAAGAGCTCATTTTTTAATGATAAGGCCTCAACTGATTTGTCTTCCTAAGCAATAATTAAAAACAGAGGACTTTACTACTTTTCCATTCAGTGAACTTGACTTCTTTTACTATTGTATTTAGGCAGGACAAAATGAAAGGTGTAGTAAATAACATTAAAATATATTTTATAAAGTTGGGGGGTTTTACATAATATTAAAAAGTTGAACCGATTACACATTACGGACTAAAAGTTATAGTTTCATTTTAACACCACTATTATTAAATATGAAGTTAACAGACCAAACTAGGCAATAGTTGCAGACATTTTAACTATTACAGGATTTTTTTTTAGTTGTTAAAAATGCTAACCTGACAATTTGTAAACTGCAATGACTGAAGTGTATAGGTTTTCCATTTATTGTGGGGTTTTTGTCTGTTTGTTTTTAAAAAGTAGCTTAATTTTGAAGTGGAGACAAACAAAAAGCGTTAGACTTCTCAGCGTTCAATTTTCTCGTGGATTTTGAAGAAAATGTTAGCAACGTGTTTCTCTAATTTTATTGATGACAAGACTTATTTGAATTACAAACAATGTAAAAAAATATATGCTTTAAGTAAATAAGATTATAAAAGACTAAAGTTAAATACAGTACAGCTGGTATGATCTAGTAGAACTGAAAGCCTAGTGACTTTAAATATATACTTTATATCTGTGGATAAGGTAATGGAATTAAGAGATAAATTGTAGAAGAAGTTATAGTAAGAGAAAAGAACCAGTCAGTGAATTGCACCTAATACACATTTGAGAGTTGATTAGACAAGTTATGGGGTGGTAGTTGCAAAAGAGATTGTTCTACTGAGCGTACAGCCTTAAAAGGGAGTGTTATTTGTACTAGGGCAATTTTACGTATGCCTTGTGCTCTGGAAAAAGCAGCTGTGCACATCAGGCACAAGATTCCCAGTCTGGGCTAGAGAGTTAAACAGAATAAGAATGGAGAAGGATCATTTTTATGCAATTCTTGTACTTAAAACATACTAAACCAAACAAACAATGTGAACTTCAAAAAATAAACAAAAAACACAAGAAAACACCACCATCAACACCCCCAACAAAACCAGCACCAAAAAATCTTCCACCAAAAGAAAAAAAAACCCAAAAAAACAACTTACAGAATTCATTAATGCAGTCTCAGCTTCTGATAATAGGTATTTTAAAAATAAAAATCAGATTTGTTTTTGTTAGATAATAAGGATCACTTGGACTAGACAAAAAAAAAAAAGAGCGCTTTCTATGACTTGGGAGTCATCTGAGTATATTTTGTACTTGGAATGCACTTTTCTGTCATAGACAGTATCACCCTATGGTTACTAAGCTTTACAGGTTGTTTCTTAGTTCTCAGTTGTACTTTAATATAAGAAATGAAATAAATAATACTTTGACAAGAAATGAAATTTGCTTGTGTGATCCTGATACAAAATTTACAATGAAAAATTTTGGCAGTGTTAGAAGAGGTTGAAATTCTGATTTTAATTTTTTTTTTGTTTGTTTCTCTTATACACGTACAAACAAGAACAAAAAGAAAATTTGTAAATAAATAAGGTAGAAGTTGAGTCCCTACATTTTTGGGGTTTGTTTGTCTTTTATATGTGGAAGAAAAGTCAAATGCAGGTTTCTTCCATCTTTGGAGAGTGTCTTGCACTGTTTTGGCTCTGCACCCTCCCCTCCATGCCTTTGACTTCAGAAATTATGCAGCTCTGGGTATTAGACTGTCCCATGTAAGCTGGAAAGAATCTGACCACTTCATGAAATACCATATCTAGGACCAAGCCTCCTAGACATCCTGAAATCTTCTCTCACTCTGGAGGCATCCCCTCTTTCTACTCTGTAAAGATGAGAATGCTGAAAACTGCAGGTCTGGAAACCTTAAAAGCCTTGTCTTGAAAGGTGTTTCCCTGCCTGTCCAGGCTCCCTCCGGCAGAGCTAGAGTACCCACGGCTTCTGGGCTCTGCTGCAGGATGATGCTCTTGCTTTTAGTTATCCAAATTTATTTCACAGCAGAGGACTGATACCCGCTGATCCAGAATGCTCATCTCAGTCAAACTATGCATAGCTGAGGTTTGACATAATGAAATAGTGCACTTAAATTCATTTAAAGCACATGCCAGTGTTGCAGTCTGCTTTAAAACATTGTCTTCTCAACTGGTATATATGCAACCAAATTGTCCAAAGCCCTGCTCCTTTGAAGGTTCGTGCTTGTAGCTAGCCTCAGACAATTAGTAGTCTTGCTGAAATCAATAGGACTGCTGACTTTCATCCTGGCTTCTCTGTAGACAATTTCAAATTTTCCACTGACTTCAGTAAGGCGTGACTCCTCTCACAGTATTTTTTGTGCTGCAGGTTGGGTCATAATACAGAGGGATGCAATGCTTGTAAAATTAGATGGACTCTTTATCATGGAAGTGTGCTTTGGTTTTGGTTTTCTAAAGATACTGTAGCATTCAAGTAAACCTATAGAGAGGAAGGCCCTGGTCCAACTTCCATCTTTTGGATTTTGTAACCTGTACTGCACCTTGCTTATTTTTTCTTTTTTCTTCAATCCAGAGACACCCCCCCACCCCACCCCCCCTCCTTTATACCATTGGTACTGCTTATTCTCATTTTATGCCTTCCTCTTCAGCGAGTCTTGGATGTGAGACTTTGCTCAAATACTTCTAGATTTGAACTGTGCCTCATTTCTTGAGGTATCCTTTCTAGTTTCATCTCTGAAAAAGTTTCATCTGTGTTACATATGTTACATATCACCTCTGAAGTTGGCCTTTTACAGTGTGGAATGTGGATTTAATGTCATGTTTACAACTCCTAAAACAAGGTCTTGGTCCCCTTTCCATAAATGAAACTATTTCCAAACTAGCTTGCAAGTACTATTCCCAGGAATGAGACTTATTTTTAAGTGCCTGTGGCAAATCATCCCATTCAGTGCTTTATTGGTTATCTCCAAGTCCTCTGGCAGGCACACAGCTGTACCACAACATGGTGGTTTATTCTCTGTTCATAAATATACTGTAAAGTGTGCTCTGTTTGGACCATCTTCTAGTCCTCCTGACCACCATATCATCCTCAGACTTTTGATGAAATGACTTCCAATATAACTTCTAATCTGGTTTTGTCCCAAAGATGAAAACTAGATTTTTCACTACCAAAATTTATGCAGTATGGTGATCATAATCACTTTCTCTCTGTCATGTCTCTTTTAATTACTGCACAGAACACTGGCTGTGTACTAGCATTTATCCTCATGTTGCTTTACAAAATAACTGCATGAGCACTACATCATTTTAGCATTCAGGGATGGGTGTTTTATTTATGGTTTTCTTCATAAACACTTCAGCACACTAACCCACAAGCTTCTGTATGTATCTGCTTCAGATAGGTAGTTAATCATTACCCTAAATAATTTCTTTCCTATACTTGAATCAGAGTAATTTAATTCTCCTTCCATTTGCCCCCCTGCAAAATCCAAGTAACAACTTGTGAGTAATTTTGTAAGTACAAATTTACTTTAGAGATGTCGTACTAGACTGCAGATGCACTTAAAGCAGTCTCAGGTGTTACAATGATGAAGACTTTCTGGTGGTTTACCCAATGGATTCCACACAACAAAATGTTTCTAGTTCAAACTGGCTTCCTACCTGTTTAAGGTATACCTTGATAAATATTAAACTATGTCTATGGGAATTCATCTCCCTGCTCTTCCACTTGGTGACAATTGTGCTCAAAAGTCACAGTGCTCATTCCATGCTTCTTAGAAGTGTAGCAGTCCGGGTTAACAGCATTAACTTCAAGTATCCCTAGTTTTATGGAATTCTTGCTTATAGTAGGCATTTACAAATAGACATTAACTAACATTAATGCTTAGTATTTCTGGAACCCAACACTGTGACAGTGATTCCACTGCATCAGACTTCACAATCTAGCTAGAAGGTTGTCTAATAATGTTGCTGAAATAAGGTAGTTAAAGAAAGCAGCTACTGTCTTACATCTGCATTAAGCTCTGTCTGTTTAAAAAAGCACACTACAAACTTCAGCTGTTTGATTAGTTCCTGTCTTTTACTGGAGAAGTTATGGAATCAGAACATAAATTTTTCCTATCTTTTTATTGAATAATGTGGCACATTATTTTTGCCTTTATTGCCACATTTATGATATTTTCCACTGCATATGTAGAAAGATCTTAAGACTTGTTATTTATTTGTTTTATCCTGTCATGAGTTCTAGTAAGTTTCACCCTAAATCTGTGAATTGTTCTATACTAGTGGATGTCAAAATTTCAAACTTCTACTTGAACAGATAGACTAGCCTTCCTAATTACAGGAATCATTCAGTATTAACTCTAAAAAGCTGATGTAGGCCAACCCTAACCACCTGTAAACCATTAAACAGTTTTTAATGTTTCCAGCACTAGGTGTTAGAGTCAGAACTTGATTGACCATCGGTTTCAGTTATAAAAGTAAATAAATGCATCACCTCTGTTACCTATTTAGCTCACTTTATTCTAAATTGCAAACTAGCCTTTTATTGGTTATTATAATTCTTCAAGAACCTTTTACATGAAGAATTTCTTGTTGTTGGTTTTTTTTTTTGTTTAATGTTAAACCATATAAAATATCTCTTTTCCCCCCATCTTTTTCTTATTTTTTTTCCACCCATCTCAGTGTCAGTTCTTAATGTTGGATGAAGCTTGATTCTGCATCTGTCACAAAGTATTTTGTTCTGAATACTACATAGCTCTCCACAGTACTGTGCTCAAGTTTTCCAGGTTTTTCTTTCCCTGCTAAACATTTGGCAGTAGCAGTATTCTCTGCTCTGATGAAAGATGCCATGCTCCATGAATCTTTCAGTGAGTGAAAACATGAAAAGACTATTTGTTTATAATATTATATTGTTTTATTTATTTATTTATTTAATGCAACATATGTTCCCAGGCAGGGATGCTGTAAGTGCAGCTAGTATTCTGACCGTGTGCATACAGAACCATTTCCAGGTGCCTCTTCTCTACTTGAATTTCTATTACATTGACAGTGCTCTCAGGCACATGGTGTGTTTTTTGGATGCAGGGCCAGGAGTTGTACACTGGCAATCTGTGTGGACCCCTTCTGACTCAGGATAATATATGGATTCTATGATTTTCTGTAGTGAGTAAGAAGCTGTAAGGCTTTTGCAGGATTAGAACTTACTGTAATCAGAGTTCTTGTTTAAGTAGAAGTAAAGGTAGTAGAAATACTCAAGAGAAATTGGGGTAAAAAAGGAAATTCTAAACCAAGTGCATTAGTTCTTTTTCCCTCCTTCATTTAAAGTCCCTGTAAATAGTGATGTATAAATAGTGTGGTAACAGGTATATTAATATGCTGTTAATGGACAGATATAAGTGTTCTTAAATTATAAATTAATAGATTTTTTCTTATTTCCAAATTATTATTAAGATTTAAGGGTTTTACCGTTTCCTGGTCCTTACAGAACAGCTGCTATTCTAATGGAAATCCTTCCTGAGCAAATAAGAAGTGTTTCCAGTCCTCACACTGAATCTTAGTTTGATTTAGCAGGATGCTGCAATACCACAACTATGCCTAAGGTTTTTAAATCTTTTAGAGGTATACATATATGCAATATGTATACACCATTTAATACGTATCTATTGACTCTGAGGAAGTGCCCTGCAGACTTAATACCGTCACTTAAATGTTTTTCTGTCAGAAAGAGTTCTGTGGGTTAAAATCAGAATGGAATTATTTTAGCAAATCAAAATATTGTGGTCTTAATTATGAAGCTGCAAACTGGGCCACTAAGAGAAAAATTAAGTAGAAAAATTATCAATATTTAACAAGAAGAATTCATCTTGGAAGCCCTGGTATGTCTCATCCAGTGTTACTGAGATCTAACCCAGACAAGTTTTTAACTTGGGAATGTCTATTGCTCTGCAATACTGAGCCCTAAAGGTTTGCTGGGTAACTGATGAGAAGTTCCCTTTTAGCTAGCCTCAGCCTGTCTGCCTGGGGTTCTCTCATGGATTCTGGGTTCTCTCTCCACACATCTTTTACAAGAGGGGTTTATGGGTCCCTTAGTTTCAAGCTCTTCGTTTGTTGTGTTCAGTTGCTAGGAATGAAGTTCTGGTGGTTCTATTTTTCTTGTTAGGTTTGTTTCCTCTGAGCAGAAACGGTACATAGAGGCGGTAGCTGAGCCATTCTCCATCAATAGAAACAGAGAATTCAAGGCTTCTCTCAGTAATTTTACATTGTTAGCATAATTTTAATACAGAAATAATACCATATGTATATGATTAACACAGCATATATAATAAAATGAATAAAACCTGCAGCCTTTCCAAGCCATTATTTTTCAACGTGGCCTTAGCTGAAAATGCACTTCTTTGAAATTTATTCCAAGGAGCTGATTGTTGCAGATGGCTGTAGTGGACAGCAGTAATGTATCTAGGATTTTTAAAGTGTCTCTCCATGATGACAAACATTAACAAGCAGATTAATCTGTGGCTTAATTGTAAGAGGTTACCCAAATAGCATGGCCTTCAGCCTGTCTTTCCAAGTACAGCTTGCTGCAGAACAATTATTTTGGCCAGCGCACAGGAGGAATTGGAAGCATCATCTCATTTGTGGAGCTGGGATCAGTCTGTGGTGATCCTACAACCCTTGCTTAATTAATCCAATTTTGGCTTTAGACTTCTAACTCTGTTTGGCACAGCAAATACAGCTGTGTTGTGAATTTTACTGGAAGCAGACATAACTCTGCTATGCACTCAGAAGGTTTCCACTCTGAATATTTATTCTTTTGACTCATTTCATAGTTAATATGTGCAGGCACTTGTGACAGGTTGCTACTTGCTGACTGATTGGCACAATTAATTTCCATGTTCCAGTTGAGCTACAATCCTGAAATACAGTTTGCTCATTCATTATGGGCTATTGCACATAAATGGGGAAAAAAATAATCTCTCAATTGAAAACTGACCTTTCCATCAGAGACTGTCAGTCCTCTGGCTGAGATTTTTAAATATTCAGAGGCCCTTCTATATATTAATTGGGTAGCAATTTTAAGAAACAGATCCATATCTTCTGGAGGGGCTAAGAAGCACGGAGCACAATTCAGATGAATGAATTTGGAGATCCAGTCTTGTTAAATATACAGAGAATTCCAGTCTGTGTCCTACTTTTTTGCCATCTTCTGTAGAGGGTTCCACTTAAGAAAAAATGAACAATAGTTTTTATCCCTGACTCTCTTCTGAGACAAACAGGGGGCCCAACATACCCATTGGAACAAACCCATATGGAAGGCTGTTGCCTCCCGTAGGGCCTGGATAAGGAATGTCACCAAGAAACTCTCCAGCCTTATGTAATTATTATCCATTACTGTTTCTTCAGGTGGGCACCAATGAAGTCACAACAAGAAGTCTGAGGACAATCAACAGAGACTTCAGGGTCTTGGCATGCCTAGTTGAGCAATCAGGAGCAAAAGTAGTGTTCTCCTTTATCCTGTTAGTTACAGGGAACAATGAGGGATGAAACAGGGAAATCACACAGATGAATGCATCGTCAGAGCCTGCTGTTACCAACAGAATTTTTGGGCTTTCTGATCACAGGTCAGTTGACAAGACACCAAGCCTGCTGGTGACAGACAAGGTACACTTTTCTCAAAGAAGAGAAAAAAGATCCTTGCTCAGGAATAGTAACGCCAGTTTACAGCTACAGCAGTGTTGTTTTGCTGGTGCTTCCTGCATAGTGAAAACAAGGATGAAACACTGGAAGACTTAAAAATCAGTCATCAAATACTATAAGGTCACTGCTCTGAAGTCAAGTATCTCTTGCATTTAGGAGAGAATGAAGCAGATGGCAGTTGTGTGAAACCCAAAGAACTATCAAATAACAATTTATAATAATTTTACTTGATCTGATTTTTGAAACCTTGATATCATGAACTGTTTCTCTTTTGTGGTCTCTATTAATAAGGCCTCTATTGAAGTTTCAAATGATCAGTGTGTTTTTAGGCCAGACAGTCCACTACAAGGACAAAAATCCTATCTAGTGGACTCTGCAAAGTACGTGGTTTACCCATACTCTTATTTACTTCATGAAAGTGTGCCTAGTCCTACTCCAGCTCATTAGACACCAGAAACAGCTTCAAAACTGTAACAGTTGCAGAAACAAAAAGTTCTAAATATGCCTTAGTCCCTGAAATAGATTTCATATGCATTGTTTTACCATATATATAGTATATATACTGAGAAATTTTGCTTCCAGATAATTTGGAAGAGTTAATCCTCTTATTACTTAATTACTAAAAAAATACTCGAATGTTTTAATCCATATTTCCCCTAATTAATATAATTACAGAGAAAATGTAATAGGTTATATAAACAGAAAACTATTCCCGTTACATAAAACTTATTCAGAATCAAGAGAAGCATAGGCAGTGTCATTGCTTAAACAAAAATACGTTCTTAATATAGCACAAATGAAATGTCTGCATTGCGACACAACACACAGGAACGTTAAGCTAGAGTTAAATGAGAAGGTGCAGTACTGTATAGAATCTGCAGTATACTGCAGACTTCTAGGACAGAAATAAGCAGCCAAACAAGTTTTGAATAAGATGCAGGCAGCATTTAGATTTAAAACATAATGAATGTTTATGGGGAATTCTGTATCTAATACCTGTAAAATGAAAAATTATATTTAACAAGAAGGAAAAAGAAGTAATAGGATTAAGCAACTAAAAAATATATCTTCTTGCCTTACTCAGTGGAACCTGTGTGAGATGGTGACTTAGACACACCAATATGGGTAAATGTATGAGATTATTTCACTAGTAAACCAACAGAATCTCAATCATTAATAAAGTCTGGGTAACACTTAAAATGGGTAACAATTGCACCATAAAATGCCTACATACATCCCTATAAAAATCTCTTTTCATAGAGTTTTATACCTACTACATAATCACATATTTCAAGGATATAGTTGCCTTTTTTTATTACTTTATACTTTTTGCTAATGGTTTTGGGTTTGTTTTTGGGGTTTTTTTGTTTGTTTCTTTCTTTGTTTTGTTTTTTGGGGGGGTGGGTTTTTTTATTTGTTTCTTTTCAGGAGAGGTAATGTTGGATTGGAAATTCTTGGTTCTGTAAGAGGTTTTTCAGCCTGTCCTGCTCTTTTGCAAAATATAGACTGATTTCTAGACAGCGTGATCTCAAGTTCCACCTACTTGTGGTGTCCTCTGGTTTCCTTAGAACTTCCAGATCCTTACAAATGACTCATTCCTCCTATATCTAACTGGACTGTGGGTTGGTGTTGCAATTTTACTACTGGTCATTAGAAATGAAAGTGGTATCTCTGTTGTTAAGACTAGCATCTAAAAGAAGGAAGTCACTTTGACTGAGAAGAAAGTAATAGTAAAAAAGTATTCGAAAGAAATCAATGACTGAATATGGTCTGAAAAAGGATAAAAAAGCAGTAAAAAATTTAGCCCAGTTTTTTGCAGTACTTTGCTCCTGCTTATCTCAATCAACTAGTAATTCTTAACATCTCTTGGTGTTACAGTTGTGAGGGTGCTTTTCTACCAGTTGTTTTTCATAGTAGCTCACGAAAAATGCTTGTCTTGACTATTGCAAAGGTAATGTATTAGATCCAAAATGATCAAGGGGAGAAAAGGCTAAAGATGTGTTAGAAAATGACTGGAAGCTAAGCTTATGGGGTACTGAGAAACATGAAGTATTGATCACCACTTCTTTACAGTTGTCTCCAGAGAAAACTGAGAACAAGAAAACATGCAGTGCTAGAAACTACTGCTCAAGTTAGTGGAAGAGGGAAGTGTATAATTTGGAGACCAAAATCTTTCATTCATTGTAGAAATCATGTGGACTGAATCTATAAAAAGAACCAAGAGTACTGAGGTGTTGTTTTGCCTGAAAGATCTTCCACATAGGAGAGAGCCACCCCAGACGTTTTATGCTCGGCAACCATGGTTTTTTTCCAATGTCTGGAAGCAGCAAATAGCAGAACTGATAATTACAAGGTAATGCACAAGTCTAAAGACAAGTGTAGGCCCTGCTGAAGGCTAATTGATCAGAACCCAGTGATGACACATAGTTAGCAGAATGAATTTAAATATCTAATGCTGTATGTGTTTATTATAATTATCAAAACTTATGAATGTAGTGTCGGAAGGGACAGATGGGAGTTGTTCCTTCATAAGCCTCTGACATGGATGAGTTGGAATTTATTTATTTTTTTTCTTGGTGTCTTGCATTGTGTGCTGCCAATCAATTAGAAAGCAGATAGTAAATTAAGAAAGCTCTTTCCGTCTTGCCAGAAGTTATGAATGCTTTCTGACCATAGTATCATTAAAAACACTCATTTAGTGTTTCAACTGACATTAAAATGATAATCTGTACTATGTAAGAGCTCTTAAAATTTAGTTTTGGAAGTTATATCAGCATTAATTTACTAAACTACCTTTCACCTTAAAGTACCAGTCTCAGCCAAGGTCATCTCCGATCTTAACAGAGGTGCACACTGAATAAATTTTTAGTAGTTTCTAACGGAGGAGAGATAGTATGTCCATGTTTCTAGTAAGCATGTTTCACACTTCTAGAAAGACTCGGTAGAGATACCAAAAATGGTTCAACGTAGGAGGACCAAAATAAGTCTCTCATTATGAGAGCAAGTGCTCAGTTCAGGGTTCAAACAGCCCAGTAGACAAATATTTGTTCCAAGCTTTTAGATAAGTATAGCTACAAATACTGTCACACTGACTCAAGAAATAAATCCTTGTGGTACAAAACAATTATTTAAGGAAATGCATAAAATATTATTCATATCTTTGACTCACTAAACCTATGTCCCTTTATTTTGTTACTACAGAGGAGTACAGTATATTGTATAAAAACAATTAGACTGACTATGGTCTTAAATTTCTAAACCTTTCTGTTGAAATGAGTTTTCCCTCATTTTCAAGAAAGATGGTTAAACTTTTTTCTGTCTAGTGCTCATTAGTGCAGATAATATTTGGACTTGCTAAAAATGTGATCTCATTTCCTGCATTCTTTTATCTCTGAATTTTCATTTATCATGTTCCCATTTTTTTCAAATTACCTGTATTAATTTTTCTGCCTACTCCCTTGACTTTTTTTAATATATCTCTTTGCTTTTCTCTGTCCATTTTCTTTCCTATGTTCTTGTTCCAATTTTATTTGGTAATACTTTTTTCCTACATAACACAACTTATTGTCAAGACCAAAATATCCCCAAGACACCATTTTGAAATATTTTTAGGAACAGCAGGTCTTACACAGTTTTGGATTCTGCACATATTCTGATTAAACATGTAACTTATATGATACAAATTTATTTAATCAGCCACGTTTCTTAATGCTAGTAAGAGATTTGTTTCATTGGAACAGACCAAAAAACGTTAATGTAATGGCAAAATTTGCAACTAGTTTGTTAACAACTCCATGCAAAACAGAAATAGTTTTTCAGAATTCTTGTCAAGTTTTCTTGATAGAAAAAGAACTCAAAATCTGTCAACGTCTAGGGATTGTGTCTTTGTGGTCGCTCAAGCCACTTTTACTAACACAAAGTCTTCTCTGGTGGGAGGGTTCTTTGAAAATACTTACTGTATCCTAAAAAATGGCATCCCATTCCTTGCTTTTTTGATGTGGCTTTGAAATTTGTCAGATCTCACTTATGGCTGGAATCTAATGAAATACTTGTCTTAGGAAAAAAATCGTTTTGCAGTTCTGTGGTATTAGAGCTACAGTGCTGGAATTAAATAAAAACAACCAACCAAAGGAACCTCTAAACCCCAACAAAGTTATTTTTATAAATTTATTGACGTTCTTTCACACAACTGAATAAATCTATTCAGTTCAGAACTATTATAAAAATAAAACTGTGATGATTTATAGTAAAGGTGGAGGTCTTCACATATGGTACATAACATGTACTTGAGGATTTCTATTGGACATCTACAGTTCATTGGCACTATAATGGGTTTAGATTAGCTTTTTATTTAAATTGGAGATTTAACATTATTTATTTTGGGGTTATTGTTTTATTGATTATAGACCGTTAAGAGGTTAATCTCTTGTTCTTTATTTGCTGTGCCATATTCGGCTACAGCAAATAATTTTTTGGACAGTCCTCAGTCTTTCAGACTAATGACATGATCAACAAGAAAATTGTTGTATTTGCTTTTACCTTCAAAGTTTGTGTTGGGCAGTCTAGTGCTAATGTCAGGTATTGCTCAAATACACAAAACTGTCATTGCAGAGACCAAGATAACCTTTTATTGCAAATAGTATTATCTGCTTGGTACAGGTATTTTTAACTATAGAAAATAGACTACCTGGTAATATTTTAAGATTTTAGATATTTCCTGACCCATATAATCTTTTGTATAGTGAAAAATAGGGCAGTTTTTTTGTGGGTTTAGGTATTTTTTTTGTTTGTTTTTTGTTTGTTTTTTTGTTTTTTTTTTATTGTAGGAGTGGGGAAAGACAAGTGTATTAATTTTCCCTTTCTCTGGTTTATATGATATTTTATGATATTTGATGGGAATTAGACAATAACGGAATTAGGCAGATATAAAATGTATAATTACTAAAGTGAAACAGCAAGCAGCAGAAACAAAGATATCAACAAATTAACCTAGAGCTGAATAGCTTCAACTTGGTCTTTATTAAACTTTGTGTTCACTGTAATTGTTTTTTTAATCTTTTTAGTTGGAAAAAAAATAGAAATTGAGACTTAATAAAATGACATATTTTGGTAATATGGCACAAAAAGGAAATGAATTGTTATGTAGTATATCTGATATTGCTGACTGCTGTAGTTGTCACTCACAGGGTGAATTTCTGTCCTTCTCAAACAAAGCTCTGTTAAATGAACCTGGGGAGATATTTCCTTCTAATATTTAATTGGGTTTTCTTGCATAAAATGTAAACTTAATTTAAATATTCTAATTGAATGAAAGAGGACTGAAATGGGGTTAACAGGGACCTGTTCTTTTTGTTCTCAAGAGAGAGAATGTCATCTTTGTTTTACTAACACACAGGGTTTGCAGCTGAGATGAAACTCTGTCCTGCAATCAAAGCTACACTATCTAGCTCAGCTATATTCTTATTTGATTTATATAACTGCAGTTCTGCAAAGAGTATTAAAAAAAAAAACAAAAAAACCCCATACTCTATGGCTAAGTCTAAACATGTCTCCTAATACATCTTCACTTGAAGAAGAACATTTGAAAAGCAATTAGAAGGAGCACATCCAAATCCAATACCTGGAAGCTGTTCCCTCTTTGGGTTTTTTAAAATTCATTTTTATCTTAGTCTTTTAAAATTTTTCTTCAGGGTGTTCTGCCCAGCTTGTATAAAAATTGACTGTCATTTGTGCATCTCTCTGTACGGTACAGGACTCTGAGAATTGATAGTGTCTCTTGTTAACTTGATATTAATTGCATTTTGAACAGAATAAACACTAGGTTGAAAATTGAGATGTGTATTATCCCAGGAGATGGATTTATCATTAAATTAACAGCATACACTGTCTGAATTTCATTGTAAAAGGACACTAGGAAATATTGAAGATTGGCTGACCAATCGCCTAGATAGCTATCAATGTGCATCAAAGATTTTCCTGTTTTTCATTGTTTCAGTAACTTAAAAATATAACAGCTGAAAAAAGAATAAAGTGTAGGTTTATTAATTTACATTATATAGTTGACCTAAAAAGAATGTGTTGAATAGAAAACAAAACAAATAAAAGGAAGGAAAATGGGAAGAACATGAGTCAAAATTGGAGAATGGAACATTGTCGAAAACTTTTTGAAAATCCAAATTAGTTATATCAATTAATCAATGCTCATCAATGCTTTCAAAGTAATCTGCTAGACTTTGGGGGGATTCCTGTCTATGAAAGCTATGTAGAGCTTTAGCAAATATTTCAAATTTATATATACATCTATTCATTCTCAAATAATAATTCTTCCCTATTTTCCTGATGGTTATCCAATTGTTATTTGGAGACCCCTAAGTCATCACAGGAGTCCTTTCTCAAATTTTTGTCTCTTCAGTTTTTAGTTCTTCTTGCTACATACTCTGATCAGAGCAATAGTTTATATGCTACAATTTTTTATATGCTGGGTTCGTAACTCAGCAACTTCATACTTGACTTCCTTCACTCTTGAACAAATTGCCTGGCACCGACAACTGTTATTGTTCAATTTATTAATTTGCACTAAAACCTCTTCTACTGATGCCTTTTTTAAAAAAATAGTTTCTCCATCTCAGCCCTTGCGGAGAAGGGAACCTTCCTGACCTCGACCATAGCGAACACTGATGAAAGGATTCCCTTATCTTTTCTGCAGTGGTCTGCCTTTTCTTTAGTGCTCCTCTTGTACTTTGATAGTCTACTGGCCCCACTGACTCTACAGTCGTCCTACTTCTTCTGTTCTTAAAAACATTTTTATTATTATCTTTTATGCCTTTGGCAAGTTTTATCTTAAGGTATCACCTGGCTTACTGTACTGTAGCTTTACATTTGACTTGCTAGCCCTTTTTTTTTTTTTTCTTTCGAATTGCTCCTTTAATGTGTCATGATCACAACTCCTCACAGTCACCCCAGCAGTCATCTGAAAGTTTTGCACTATATCACTCTCAAAATCTATGAAATGGAAATTTGGAAAGACCTAATAATCAAGAATCTGTGATAGATATGCATGAGTTAATAATGGGTCATTGAGATGCACAGAATTAGAACTTTTATGTTTTTGTCAAATTTTAATAATAGATGGGCACTGAACAGAGTTATTTCAGGATTGTACTTCCAGGTAGTTTTTAACATGCATGATTTTTTCCTTTTATTTCGATTTATCCATAATACCTCAGTTCTTCTTGGTACAATTTTCATCTTTATAATGAGCCATACCCTTAAGTTCTTGTCCAGACACGGCTCCTTGTATCTATTATTTTTTTATTATGAAGCCTGACATGAGTTCTTTCATTTAGTATGTGTCTGGGGTGCTTAATTTCCATGGCATTCTAAAATCCAAGTCTTATCAGAATATCCTGTTAAGTATATTAGTAAATATTTAGATAGGAATAGAAATTATGAGCAGTACAAATTTCCCATGTATTTCAGGGGCATTCATTTTGAACAATTTTTTTTCTAGTGCTGTTTTCTAGCTGCATATTTGCAACATTTGTTTTATCCTATATTTGTTTGCAGATGGTGTTACATAATGTTTCCACAGTTATCTTTCTAATGCAAATGATCATTGTAAAACTAAAGAGTTGAACAGTATGAAATGAAAACCATCCTACTAACTGAAGGTGACAGTGTTTTAGCATAAGTATATCTTGTTGACACTTCAGAGCGCACAATTTTCTCATATCGTTTTCATTATGTAGCTGAGGTAAATTGATTCTAAATTGGTGCTATGAAAAAACGATTTACCTCTTCCTTTCTTCCCCCTTTTTATAGCAAGATATAAGAGTTTTATCTGGCAGGAAAATACCATTGCTTGTATAATTTATTTGTTTATATTTGTGACTTTGCTAAGGAAAGTGCCTATCATATGCTCTAAGCATCATTGTAAAATTAATTTTCAGGAAATTTTTAAAAAAAATCAGCAATTTTACCACATCTGCAGCCCAAGGAATCAGTCAGTAAAGACTACGTTGTTTGTTGTTAGTTGTTCATAACGATGCATTTGTTTGCAAGATCAGGGTTTTAAATTATATGTTTTAGAGAACTCTTTTCTCAGGTGTCTCTCTTATTTTTGTGGTATTTCTTAATCATAATGAAACTTAATCTCAACACTTGCCTGTTTTGTTTTGGGTTTTTTTAATTACATTATTATCAGTCAATGAAATAGATCATAAACTACAAAGAATTAGTTGCAGCAAATGTCATTGGAATCTCAGGGACTAGAACCATAGTGACCAGAGAAGAAACAAAGGAATTGCATTCAGTACAAGACAGAATAACTAGGAATTATGTAATGAAGCTCCCAAATAAATATAGTAATTTATGCCATGGATATATCTTAGTTGGTAAGTGCAGATATACCGGGAAATTTTGCCTGTGGTTGCACCACATATGAATTATTCACTTCTTCTGCACTTGTGAAATAAAAATAATTTATAGTTTGACATTTTCTATATTAGTACAATGATAGGCTGTCATATATACCTGCTTACAGTCCTATACAAAAATAAATGTGCAATTAGAAGTAATTTATATCTCAAAATCCTCTATGAGACTGAAAGAGAAACCTTTGACTGATCAAGAATATGGTCTGTTTCTTGAGGTAAAGGTAAAAGTCTGCAAAAGCACAGTATGCAGGAAATCTTTCATACCTGATCTGCAGTTTATTTCTTATCCAGTCCCAGTCTGCTATTATTCTTCACCCAGTGTTCTGGGGCTAAGATCAGCATTGATTTCCATTTTTTGCACTTCCATCAACTGTATATGGAGTGCTCCACATAGAAAAAATGTACCATGAACTTCATCATTCAATGGAACTTTTCTTATGGGCTAGATATAACATGGCTCACTTCTCCCATATCACAAGCTTTTACAAAAATCAAATGTTTTGGGGATCTTGCTATGCAGAAAGATTTTTTTTTTTCCTTCATTCTAGCCTTGAGATGAGAAACTAACCTTTTCTACCTCCTGTGGAAATTTCTTCCCATTCTCCTGTACAATTTATTATCCTAGCCAGAAGAACTGATTTTTTGGTTTTTTTTTTTTTTTTTTTTGGAAGGGAGAGAGTGAAATGAATAATAAAACCCTTTAAATAAAAAGCAATAATCAGAAAATCAGCAAACAAAAACCTAGTTTTATTTTACTTGACCTTCGTGTTATAAAGACAAGATAGTTTTCAGAACTGATACTTAATAAGAATTTTTACAATGAAAAAATAAAAAAAAGTTAATTAGAGTTATCTGAAGCAAACATGGTATATGACAGACAAATGCATGGCAATTTAGCATAATATAAGTTTAATCCAGTCTGGGCAATCTTTCTTTCAGGTACATCAAATTCAAGATATGTGCACTTGTATTCATTTACTGGTTTTAGCAATCAAGAAGAAAAGGGGGGAAATAGCAGTGAAAAGCACAACACCTTCAGGTCTGTCCTTTAGGAGATACGGAGTCAATAACAGTTTTTAAACCATATTAAAAGACAGTTCTTAAAATGTGCAGCTACTGGCTGAAAAAGTCTGTTGGATGACAGAAAATATGACAGCAAAATCATCGGCATTAGAATTTTTCATTTGTTTGAAACCTTTTAATGTCACTTCTCCTTTCCAAATTAATGCTCACAGGAAATGTAACTAGTTCTGGGATGCAAGGAAGAATGTAAAGACATAAAGCACTCATGTAAAGAAAAATTACACTGGAGAAATGAAAAAAAGAAGAGTCTGTGTAGTCTACTGGAAATTAGTTGCCATTACCATCATATTGGAATGATGTTGGGTAAGAAAATATGATGAACTGCTGCTGAAGTGCACATGAGTTTGGCATCATACTATTTCATCAACATTGATTTCCCTTAGAAAACAGTGTATTTTGAAACCCAAGAAAACTTTAGGGATATAAAAGAAGGGGGGGAAGTAGTAAATATATAAACAGCAGGGTTGTTTTATATTTGTTGCTTTATATATGTCCCCTTTATTGAGGGGCTTGCACAGAATAATTAGAGAGTACAGAATTTCACTTTGTAGTTCCTGTCTGAAGCCCACAGTTTGCAGCTGGTTTATACATGAACAGAGAATCAGATTCTGCTGTTTGCAGTAGCCGTTTTTCAGAGCAGCACTGACTGTGGGTGACAAGTAAAGAGAAACATGGAATATTTCTTGTGGAAAGCATTGGAAATTGCAGTTTCTTTGCCCTTAACCAGAAGAATGAAAATAAATGTACACAGACATTTTATGGTTCTTTAGGGTCATCACCTGACTAATTTCAAGACTTTCAGGAATGTTGTTGTCCTTTTAAAGCAAGAAAAAATATGTCATCGTTGAAAGTGACAAATTTGTTTTGTTGATGGAAACCCTTAACGTGTATTCCTTTGAGCAACTTCTGATATAATTACTCATACATGATTAAGCAAAAAGGAAACAATATAATTATAGCTATTCTGTAACACACTAAATAGGACTTCTGTGTATCCCTGAGTAGCAGTATAGCTTTTTTGGGGGAAGCTATCCCATCAGATATTATTAGCAATGGCAGTGACAGTGAATCAATTGCAATCACTGCTAAATTGTTTCTATGATTAGTTTCTTATCACAAAAAATGTGTCCTGTCTTGCTAGTTTGAATTTGTATGGCTTGTTTTTCCAGGCCTTACATCTTGGTTGTGTCTTTGTGTGCTGGATTCATTATAAAAGTTTTGTCCTGCTGTAGATACTCACAAACTGAGACTGGTTCACTAATTAACCTCGTACTTGGTAATCTTAAGTAGCTTGACACACTTCGATCTTTTATGATATGATATATTATCCACCTCTTTATAGGTTATCATTCATTCCAGTGAGACAAGCAAGTCTAGCTAATGTTACCTAAGGCATCACTAGAGAAACCAAAAGAAACTGCAAATTGCTCAAAAAATAAGAGTCTCATCTACTCTTTCTCACCTCTTCTCTTTTCTGTGAAAAATAAGTCTACCCCATTAATCTGTTTTCAGTTAGAACATCCATTTTCCCCAAATTATTTTAGTAGTTAACTGATCTGGTGTAACTTTAGCCAAATGTATTATAATGGAAGGATAATATATACAGTACTTTCAAAGTACTTTATCTCCATTCTTGCAAAACCTAATATTAACTCCTGTGGAGTGGTCACCATAATCTTCTTTTGTTGGAGAGGATAAAAAGGGACGATGTTGTCTTTCTAATTTTTAAGAAAGAGTTCCTGAATGCAGATACCAAATGATAAGAGATAGGAAATAATTCTGATACAATTGCTTGAGCTCAGAAAAATGTTAGCTCCTATATTTTCTTACATTAGCCACCTGAGGATGCAAGCAAAACTGCACATTTAGAATCATGAAATCACAGAACATGCTGATTTGGAACGATCACTGAGTCCAAATCCTGACCCTGCACAGGACAACCCATGAATCACACCATGCGTTTGAAAGCATTGTCCAAACACTTCTTGAATTTATGTGGGCTTGATGCTGTGACCACTTCCCTGGGCAGACTGTCCCAGTGCTCAGCAACCTGTTGGGTGAAAAGTCTTTTCCTAATATCTAACCTAAACATCCCCTGACTTGACATCCTTCGAGTCCTGTCACTGGCCATGAGATTGAAGAAATCTGTACCTGCCCCTTCTCCTTCCCCTCATGAGGAAGTTGTAACTGCAATGAGGTCTCCCCTCAGTCTTCTCTTCTCCATGCTGAACAGACTAAGTGATCTCAGCCACTCCTCATATCTCCTTCATATCCTTCACTATCCTTATGGCCCTTATTTGGATGCTTTCTAATAGCTTAATTTCTTTTTTATATTGTGGTGCCTAAAACTGCTCACAGTACTCAAGGTGAGGCTGCACCACAGCAGAGCAGGGAAGGACAATCACCTCCTTTGACCAGCTGGCAATGCTGTGCTTCAGGATAGTCTTCAGATGGCTTCTGGCCTACGGAGCTGGATGATTTGTGTCACTCTTACTGGGAGTTCCCAGACATCTAACACAGGTTTTCATATTTTCACTGAGTGCATGAGGCCTGAACATTATATTTGAAAAGCTTCTATTGGGCTCCTGAGGCTCAGGTAACACATCCCATTGCCTACATTGCCTGGAAATTTCAAAGGAAAAGTGAAGTTGCTGTCCAAAGCTGAATGTCTCCATTTTGAACTGCTGTGTTTGAGAGATCCATTTCCTTTAAATAATCCTCTGTGAGTGGACTGGATACATTTCAAAAGCTTTCAATTTCTTTTTTATTTTTCACAGGGGTTATGTTTTTAGTAATGTTCAGAGAAATGTGTGACTGTAAAATACAAATTTTTGTCCTGGAAAACTGTTTTCTAGCACATCTTGTGGAAAGAAAACAAAAGATATTCCTTCCACATCTTACTATAACCTTCCTATAACATTGTATTTTTTTGCAAAAATGCAAAATAAAGCAAGCCTCTTAGTGAAAACTTTTCAACATTATCAGCAAGACAAAATTTAAAACCTAGTTTTTATTAGACTTCTTGTTGACAAGTAAAAAATATGGGAGAGAATAGCTCATTTATTTTTCTTTGTCTAGCAAAAATATTTTCCTTATATGTTTTTATTCACACTTTTGAGAGCAAAAGGCTACTAGCTGACTGAATAAGAAAACTACATGTGGCTATAAAACAGTAAAATATAATGGTGTAGCAAATTTACTCCTAGAGCCTTTTCTCCAGTGGTGCTGTCTAAGTACAACCGTTGTCAAGAGAATTAAAGCAGTATTTCCTTCGCATAAAGAGCAAAAACAAATTTAAAAATACAGTGTATTCTAGAAGAGAGTTTTATTACTGGGATTTCGACAATTTTCCTATTGGCAATTCTGCTCATTCCTTTGCAGCACGGTATGTCTACAACTGACAATCTGAATACAAAATATACTTTGCATTGGAACAGAATCTATTTAATTTCAAACTTCAAGATAGAATCAGGTACCTCCTAAAAAAACTCTTCCTTGAAAAGTGAGAATGAATTCCAAACAGGGCTTAATTGCACTAGATATTTTTTTTCACTATTACCGGATATATTGCAAAGTACTACAAAGTAAGATTTTTTAGTTGGAATAAAATGTCCTGCTTAAAGATTCTCTTTTCCACAAATGGCTTCAGAATCTTCTAGCTATACTTTTGGCTCCTTCTGAGCTTAGTGCTTGTCTATTATTTTCTGCTGTAAAAATGAGAAACAATAAGGGAGTCAAAGGTAAGTGTTAAATAGGAAATAGTGTCATGCAAATGCAACTACTGATCTGTTCCAATCCTCTTCAGAAAATTGTACAAGGAAGTTTCAGAGTAAATGAAATCTGGCTAGTAAACTGCACTTAATCCCAGTTCATCTTTGTATTCTGTACGTATCTGTGTTGAAGAATTGTAGAATAATCTAGGTTCCTGCTATTGTAGTTCTTGTTTTTATTTTGTTCCTCCAATAGAAAATTATTATGCTGTACATATCTGAGGTGTGTATGCATTATTTTATAATGATAACAAAAGCTAGAAGGAAATGTTGAAATAGATCTCCATTATTCCATTAAAATTATTGTATGAGGAATTTCTGTAATCTCACATGTCAAACATTCACAGTTTTACTAATGTAATGTAGCTGCCAAGTTAAAATATTAATATATATCATACACAGATTTTTATCAGAAACATAAGATTGTTGCATGTGGACAGAAAGACACAACTTTTCTATTTTACTGCTGTTATTTTATCTGTTAATGTGGTCATGTTTAAAACTTAACCATGTCAGGAACTTTACAAATTTAGGAAAATTAAATCCCTCTTTAGGAATGTTATTACTCAAAACAGGGGGTGAAAAATGTAAGAAATGGAGACACAAGCAGATTTTTAGTTTCAGGGGTTGGTTATACTATGTGTGTTTTCCAGCAGGAGGTTTTGGTGGTAGGGGAATGGAGGAAAAGTAGCTTGGCAAGGCTTGCTTGCTATGAAATATATCTATATAGTTTTATAAAAGACAGCATCCAGTTCAGGTGAAGGGAAAACAGCAGATTGACTCCTTGTTGAAAATAAACTGTACTTTCCTTTTGGGAGAAAAACAGATCCATAGCTGTGAGTTCTGTTATACTGTTTTGGATTGAGGTTTGCAAGGGCCTGCAGACACCATAAAATTGGATTTAGATGGAATTTAGCCTTTTGAATGAATTACACAAAATGAACTTCTGTTTAAATTCTATATTATAAGTGGAAAAATAAATTAAGAGAATGAAGCAGATTGAGGCATATATGCATAAATAAGCAGTGGGAATACTTGAGTGCTTGAGATGGGGAAGAGAAGCTGAAGAGGATTGCCCGACTTTTGTGTTTGCCCTTGACAGCAGAACATTCTGAGTGGCCTGCCACATGGCTCTAGTGAATGGTATAATTATGTTAAAAGTACATCATTTTGAGTGTCATAATTTTAGTAGGAAATCAGTAATCTTCAGCTTGCTTTCAGGCTTCTAGTTTGAAGTTAAAAAAAAATCAGAGAAAGCAAGTTTGTGTTTACCTGACTGAAAATTTATTCTCCAAAGAAGAATGTATAGGACTACAAAAATGGAAAAAAAAAAAAAAGGAGAAAAAAATAAAAACAACAAGAAGAAAAGAAAAAAGTTGAAAATCACCATGTGAGAAGGGAAGGAGAGGAACTGCAGCAACAGCCAAAAAGCAGAGGGGAATATTCAGAAGGTAAAGACACAAGTTGCTGTTGGACCCTGCTTGAATTATTCTATGTGGCTATTCCAGTAACTTCTGATTCTCAGTCATTCTTTCCTTCTGATACCGTTCCTAAATCTATGTGGTCAGGGTGAGGTCAAATCTGTTTAGGTCTTACTCTGACTACACAGTGCATGGCCTCCCCTAGCAACTGCTCCTCTAAAGGATGTTTTTAGGGGCTTGACCTCAAACCAGCTCTATATTTCTTTTCTACAGATGTGGTAGTATCTTCCTTAACTGCTTTATGGGGATGTTTCAATACATTCATACTGTTAGGTTCTTCTGTGTAGTTTCTTTTCCAAGCTCTGCTTAACTAGTGAAAGATAGCAACTAGGGCTCTATAGCAATTATTATACCACTAGAAATATCTTCTTTTGTAATTTTTGGGGAGAATGGAATAGGACTGAAGAGGTAGGTATGAAATAGGGTTAAATTACATCTACTTTGTCCCCTTTGTTAAGCATCCACTATGAAGTTTAATTTTCTGTCCTAAACATCTATTTATCAGACATTCAAGTCCCTATCTCTTTCTAAAATACTCTTCCTTTCGTCAAGGGGTTGACAACAGCTGCATGGCATCTTTTTGTGGTTTGAGGCTCCCCAGTACAAAAGAGATGTTGATAATCTGAAGAAGGTGCCATGGAAGGCCTCTAAGATGACTAGGAGGGCTGAATCACAAGACATGCAAAGAGGCCAGAGGAACTCGATCCCTTTAGCCTGGAAAAGAGCAAGGTCTGGGAGTGGGGAAAATCTAATCATAGTCTGCTACCACAAAAAGGAGGGTTGTAGAGCAGGTAGAGCCAGACTCTTCTCAGACATCCACAGTTAAAGAGCAGGAAGGGTCAGTTCCAATCTGTAACAGCATGTAGGCATGTAAGGCAAAAAGTTCTTCAATGTAACTGACCTTTTTGGACATGCTGCCTAGACATGCTCTGAAGGTTTTCAAAACACCTCTGGGTGAGGTTCAGAGAAAGATGGTGTACCTGTGAGGATGCTCTATTTGGAGAATGCTGCTGCAAGGAGTGGCATCCTGAGTCCTCTCCAAAACTATGTTTTATGTGATTTCCAGTAGCACAAGTATTACTGTTCCTTGGCGGATGATAAGGATGAACTGCTGGAAAACATATGAAGTGTAATGTTTGATATCCTAGCATGTGGATGGGTGTTAGGTGGTTGAGTTTGCACGTACATGTGGAGGGAGAGAATTGAGGAGAAAATGAACTTTGATCCTGTTACATTAAGATTTTTAGAGATCAATTCCATTTTTTTCTGCTTTTTAATGAATAGTGATAACATGCATATGTGGGAAGGTTTGGAGCAAGAGGGGATTTCACACCATTGAGAGAGAGATGGCTGAGGCTTTTCATCAGAAAAGAAACTTACAGAGGTTTGGGGTATGTTGCTAGTACAGAGTTAAAAGCACAGAAACTCAGATTAGTCTGTCACCAGTTGCTCTCACATAAATGACTTTTTCAAGGAAAATCAGCAGCTCTCCACTCCTAAGTGTAAGAACAGAGTGAATTTATGGTGTTTGACCTATTATGAGACAGATGTTCTCAACAGACAATGTCATATACATGAAAAATGAATGAATGTAGTAGGTTTCAACAGAGACGTGAGCAGGTCTCACAAATATATGACAAACCTTATTCCCTCAGTCTATGCGACTTGCTCCAAATATGTCTTTAATAATTTTAAAACTTTCTACAAATCCACATGAGACCTGTTAAGTATAAAAGATGACTAGATGACTATGAACTCTGACTAAAAGTTCAATTACTTTTTCTTAAGAATATGTACTTTCTTGCCACTTATATTCATGTTATTGTTGTGACGCATAGAACAAAATTAATCAGATAATATTAAAAATTGAGAATATTGGCATCTGAGAACTTCTATTTCATCTAAGTTTCTTAAGAAAATCTGAGGAGATGTCATCAAATACAGGAGATTTACTGAAGACATTTTCTTTCGTACTGGCAATACAAAATGTCTGACAATTTTATGTATTTTTATGAAGCTGTTTATAGAAGCTGCTTTGACAGGATTTATTTACCACTGTCTGTGTATTTTTGTCATGCTATGTAACTTGGATTTACTTATGGCAGCTTATAAGTGTTAGTGGCAGGAATCAGAGAAGTTTCCAGGTTTCATGACGTCAAGTTACAAATAAGATTATAACTCTCCCCTCTCCCCCCATCAACCTCAATTTCAGGTGAAAACATTATATATCATATTTATACCTGGCTAATGATGATTTGCAGGGCATTACAGATCATTCCTTCTGGTGTATTGAATATGTTCTGAAACCACCTGAATTCTTTGTTTTGTTGGAACCAGATATGAACAAATCTACTCTAGTTAATAAAAACAGGTAGAAAAATTGGTTAACATAGTTTAAGGTTAGTATTTCTTTGGGTTATTTGTAAGCAAAAAGTAGGCTTTCAGAACATGTGATGACATGTGGTCATTTGAAACCCTGCATGCCAGCACACAGCATGAAAACTTAGTCTGGGACAACCTTTCTTAAGCCAACAGACTTTCCTGAAGGCAATTAGTTTTTTAAAAAGGAATACAAAACTTGGAGGCTTCTGAAAGTAAAGTGTATTTCAAAACCTGCTACAAAAACAATTGCCACTAATTTTCTTTTTTCCATCATAGTTTATACCAGTTGATAACCCCTCGCTTTCTATGTCCGTATAAAATATCCTACCTTTGTCTCCTGTACACATTAATTTATTATAATTGTAGAGCTTCCTTTGACATCAACCGATTGCTTCAAGCAACCATAAAGTACTTGTATACATATGATCCAATTCCAGCAACTGAGACGCCACATATAAGGAATTTTTTACTTATTAATCAATTTATAAAAGGGATTATATAGCATAGAAAAAAAGACAATAGTGTTAATTCTCTTCAATGTTTATTGGAAGAAGTTTTTGCCTTCTGTGTTCTGTAAACACTATTACTTTATCCATTTGAGCAGTTGATTTGAGCTCAGGTAAGAGATGAAAAAGTTGATTTGAATGAATTGGAGCATGCATAAATGTACATCAAATGGTAATCCTTGAATTGTTCCGAAGGTTTGCTTATGTTTTATTTTTGCAATTAACCTTCAGATGCTTCTGTAATCTTCCTTGTCTGTGGATTCTGCAAATCTAGAGAAACTAAGTCTATACTGAAATTTTTCCCTCTAACAAAAAATTTTCCGTGTACAAGAAGTTCAGGGGGCTGGATGACAATCAAACACTCAAAAAGACTGATAATTTTTTTCACAGTATGACAATCAAGATTTGCTGGCTTAAGCTACTAAACACCATGGTGTTTAAAGAAAAGTAGTAGTGGTTTTTATACGTTTTTTTTTTTATTACCTAACTCAAAACTTTTGTTAATCTTTGTAGTACAAAAATGTAAGTAGTAAGGCTGAACAGACTATTACACGTCAGAGTAGCAAACAGCCCTCAGGAGCCTGCCCCAATATTAGATCTAATATTACTTCTCTTGGGCTGTTTACTTTTTTGTGTGCTTCAAGCTATGAATTTTTATCCCACTGCAAACACAATTTATTTTGGAAATATTTCTTGAGAAATCCTTTTTGTACTATCTGCTGCTCTTGCAAGCTAGCTATAAAACAAACCAAAGTGTAGTATGCTAGCTCGTTTAGCTAGCTAAGCCTTTAATGTTTTATAGCATGAGATCAGCAGTTCTCTTTTTCCCAGATTTCTTTCTTTATCCTCTCTGTTCAACTTATACGGACATAAGAATTAACAGAAGTTCATAATACCTTAAGACTTCCAGTCTTTTTCCTAATGTTCTGATTTGGTTCATAATAAGGAATAAATTATTCAAGGAAGACTGATATTATTTCAATACTTTGCTTAAATATATTTGTGCTTTCCTCTCTGTCTCCAAAATAGTGGCAGTCAAGAATTTCTCACTAGATAATGAGGGCAACAAACAAAAACCCCAAACCAGCCAAACAAAAAGACCCCAACAAAAACCCCAAGCAAGCAAACAACCAACCAACCACAACAACAACAAAACCCCACAACTGAATGCATTTGTGAGTTTGGAATAAATAGCATAGGAATTATTATAGGTATTTTCCATGACAGTTAATTTAACAGTTACTCAGTTAATATTACTCTCTCTGTCAATATTTCAATGTACTGTGAGGAGTACTTTGCCATGTGTGTTCACTATTAAATGACCATATGAAATCTTATACAGGTGGTGTTTTGCCCATGGTGTCCTTGCAGAACAGACTCTTGCTTCAAGGCTTGATTTTAACCAGTCCCCCTATTTTCTGCATTACAGCACACTCAGTCCTCACTATCAGCCCTTAGGAAGGTTCCTTCTGTCCCATTCTGACATTGGGCTGTAAGTCCTTTTTTCTTTCTTTTTTTTTTTATCTCCCCTGCAGGCTCCCTGTTCACTTACTACACTCCGTGACCTCTGAATCTTCTGTCCCCAGACTCTTAGCTCCTACCAAAAGCAAGAGCAAGCCTCAAGAAAATTCTTTTAACCCAGTCATTCTTTGTAAAGGAACTTAAAGGACTATCTGAGAGCAAATATACTGTGTCTATCATACCTTTTCATCTAGGTAGATGGAACTAGGAAGGAGAAGGAGATTACAGAAGTAAAGAAGTTAGAGTGAAGGTTGTATGCATTTATGTGGAGTCAAATTTGTTAATGCCTTTAGTAACTTCTTATGATAAATTATTGGGAAATCTGGATGAGGTAATATGGTCTTCAATTAGGAAATTTCCATAAATAAATTAAAAATTGAAGGAAATAATAATTCACAGATCATACTTCTTGAAGTTAGATTTAGTTTTTTTGAAAATGTATAGAGGAAATTGTGTGACCTGTAGAAAAGTGTAATTGGATGGTCTATGAAAAAAACCTACCGAACATAAATATAAAGGTAACCAAGATAAAAATGCCCTCTGTTATGAGAATTTATTGCCCTAAATGCTGAACCCTGGAAAACCTCCGGCATTCTCCTTTCTTGCAAATTGTAGTTTACCATTAGAAGAAGATTTCATCCTGCCTACATTAGCCAAAGCTTTCTCAGTTTAGAGGTGTTTAAGTATGATTAACAGCCTGCATTCTGCCCTCTTGTTACAGTATCCAAGAGTAAAAAGGGAATGTGGTATTTTTGCTGCTTTCTTATAACTTGATTAATAGTAAATAGAACTAAGCTTGAAGAGTTTCTGTGTTGTGCAAGAGGCAGATGAATCTGGGCAGATGAAAGCAACTGCAACAATAGGCATGAGCCAAATGGCTCTCATCTACCTTATACCCTGTCATTCATCACAGCAGTCCAATTGAAGCTGGCCACTGCAATAAGTTCCTGTACAATCCTTAATTGAGAGTTACACCCTTTTTGTGGTGACTGACGCAGCTAACCAATATTCCCGAAGAATGAGAAACAGCTTTAAATGTCCATTAACAAACCATATCAGAACAGCCAAAAATCTAGATACACTGTGTATGAACTTCCTCTCAAGAAACTGAAAAGTGAAGATTCCTTGTACCACATGAAAAATCTCTCTCAATTTAACCGGTTTTAGGCAAAAGAGAAAACAATATCAAAAGGCATGCAGAATTGATTAGGCCTGTATTTTGAAATATCCTTCCTCCCCTCCCCCTTCAAAAATATACAAGAGCCCCAATCCCAGCAGCTGGATTCTTGATGCAGCTAACGAAATAATTTGAGTTGGTTGTGTACTAAAAAGTAATGGGAAAGCTGTGAATAACTACCTCTATTCCTATCCTAACAAAGAAATTTAGTCTGTTGCTTGTGTCACTCCTTCTCCCTCACTCCGAAATTTCCAGACATGCAGTTGGTATCCTGCGCTGGGAATTCTGAGGTAATTTCCAGATTCTACTTCTTAGCAGTTTTATTCTAAACTCTAAGTATCTGGCAATACTAGTCTATATATCTTAGTTTAAGTACATTTTCATGCTGAGATTTTATGTGAGGCAATTTTCTATTGTATCTCATCAATACAGATACCTGTATGGCGGCATTTATAATATTCTTTTTGGTTACAAGAGTGGACAAAAAAAAAAAAAAAAAAAAAAAAAAAAAAAAAAAAAAACCAAAACATAGCACATCCACTTAAGACTTATACATCAAGTGAAAAGAATTGCTGAGGCTGAAATGATCCCCAGAGCTTACTAGATCAGAATAGAAAAAGTGATAAAGCCTTGCATCTTGTAGTGTGAACAGCATTCTTATGATATATTCTTTTCTTCTTTGATAATTCCTCTTCTACTTTCCCTTTCTACATAAATAATTTATTGCTTTCTAGTAGGTGGAAGTGTGATGTTGCATAATTTGTTTAGATTTTCCAGGGGAATAGTAAAATAGATTTCCTTCTTTTGTTTTGTGGATAAGTAGTAATTTATGTTTTTAACAGAATCTGAGTGACATGTAGAGAATGATGTATGATCTTCATCTATTGCAAAAAGACCCATAAACAGTGCTCCAAAACTAGCATTCCATTCTCTTTTACAAGATAATATACCAGCTGCAGCAGAAGCAGTATTCAGTTGATTTGTAGCAGGATTTGCAGCTAAGACTGTTGCTTAACCAGGCGGCATCTGAGCCCTGCTGAGTGGCAAACTGTAAAGTCTGTAGTTCACACACTGCAGCTCTACTGGAGTATTAACAATGTGCTGCCTTTAAAAAGCATCATCTTAATACTGTGTCATGTAACTCAATTACTTACTCAGTTCTATGCTCTAGGAAGATGTAGACTTAGGTGCTCATTTATGCTTGACATGCACAGGCTTCAAAAGTGCTGTGATTCAATACAGTCAGTTAAAGTGACTTGGCTCCTGAGTTACAAAAAACCCTTGTTGGAAAAAGTCTTATTAGCAGCTCACAACTATTTGTCTCCTGACAAAGTCTGGAGTTTTCAGCCAGCTGAAGGCATGGCTTACCATAAAGTAATACATTGCATCATGTTAACACTGAAACATGTATGTATAGAAAATACTAGAAAGTTTGGAGAGGGCTTCACTTGCTTTATGTTATGAAATATCATAATGGGAGGAAAACATGAGCTATGAAGTAAACTGCAGTCTGCTTCATAAATAGCAGTTATCTGTCTATATATGAAAATCAAAGTTTATAATTGTTTATGTTACTCTTCAAGTATACTGATTGCAGTCAAGAGACGACAGTAGTTGATCCCATTTCTATTTATGGTCTGTGCAAGTGTTTTGGAATAAAGCGTTCCTCCACTTTCACACTTTTTGTCACATATGTGCAAGACTTACAGCTGCATATTTAATTGATCTACAATCAACACCTCCTCTGAAGTGAAAAACATTCACATTTTGTGTGTGTCTCTTCACAATTTCTCTTAGTAACCTTATAAATGTTGTTCAGACTCTGCTATGAAGTTCCCAAACTGACAGGCTATTGCAGAGGAAGGATAAGGAATTTTTTCACTAGTATACAAGTGATATTCTAGTGAAGAAACTTTTGTATTCAGAAGAGAACTAAACTTAGCTTTCAAAGTATTCCCTATACACATCAAACTCACAAATTCAAACAGTTCAAAAGAACTGGAGTATATGTCTGGATGAGTGTTTTCCTTTAATATCTGAGTTTGTCGTTAAATTTGCTGAGTGGGAGCTGCCTTAGTATTTGGTCAGTCTCCATAAATCTAGATTTTGGAAACATGACACTAGGTTGTGGTTTGGGAATAGAAGCCATACAGAAAAAAATTCTCATCAGTAAGTTAAAAAAAAAAAAGTAATTAAAAAACAAACAAACAAAAAAAGAAATAATGAAATGGAGTAAAACAACTCTCACCTTCTCTTTCCCTCAGAAATAATCAGTTATTTATTAAATCAGTAGGAGTTAATAAAGTTATTTAATAATTTTGTTCCTAACATCTCAAAAAAAAGGTCAGTTTTCTTGCCCCCTGTTGACATGCTTCCTGTACTGTGTGGGACAGACTCTCTCCTATGCTACAGACAAAACTTGGATTGTTTTTATATTAATTTTAACTAGAATACTAGTTTGTTATTTGGGGGGGGGGGGAGAGAGGGGGAAAGAAAGAAAAGGAGTGATGGTAACACTTCTGAGTGCTTTTTCAAATGCCTTAGAAGAAAAAAAAAAAAAAAAAATCAGCAGTCTCTTGTGGTGTCAGCCAATAATTCCCTCAGTCATAACACTTTGAGTTTTCTGGGTTTTATCACAGTAGCAAACACTTCACACCTTGTTAGTGCTTTTGAAATTAAATCTGCATAGAGATCAGTCAAAGTAGGTATGAGATATAACAATAATTTTGGGGCTTAGAATCCTTAACACTACCTTGTGTATCCTTTTCTTTGTAAAAGGAAACTGTCTGGAGTGTCTGTGAGAAATGTATGTGTTAGAGGTGTTCCATGACCAGTTTCAAGGAGAATGAAGGACACTTTTTTAAAAAAAAACAGTTACAAAAAAGAATAGTTTAGAAGAAAACACTTGTATGTAGAGGAATGTTTTGCTGATTCCTGGAAAGGTGTATCGGTTACGAGTAGAAATGCCTGTCTAGAGCTATGAACCACATTTTGGATAATCAGAAGAAGGGAATGAATGAAAGCTTTTAATTGTGTTTGTGTTAGATCACACCCTTAATAACATGTTTTATTTCCCTTCCAACTATTCTATTCTATTCTATTCTATTCTATTCTATTCTATTCTATTCTATTCTATTCTATTCTATTC